>VCMQ01000011.1:0-600000 GCA_007113905.1 Teratosphaeria zuluensis
CCGCAGACAAAAGTCCTCGCATCCCCAAACTCCTCAAGCAAACTCCCCCCCCCCCCCCCCCCCCCGCGCAGCATCTACGGCATCCACCGCGTCTGCCGCACCTGGCACTTCCTCGCCTCCAGAAGCAGTGCTCTCTCCATCCGCGCCTACAGCTCCACCACCACGCCCAACCCCCCGCTCCCTCAAGCCAACCCCATCGCCAAGACCTCTTGCACGCACTCCAATAAAATCACCTCATCAGCAGCGCCTCCAGCCTGGGGGGTTGCTCCAGCCGCCTCATGGCGCTCCCTGAACCTCGCTGCCACGGCATCTTGCAGCGTGCAAAGCGAACTCTCCCTCGCGGCCTCCATCTGGATTTCCTCCAGACTCTGGGCCGTTCATCCTCCGATCAAGCTTGAGTCCGTGTGGAGGATCTTGAAGTACGTTTTGACGCATTTGAAGGAAGCGGGCGTGTGTTCTGTGAAGCTGGAGGAGATTATTGCGTACGACTGAAAGTAGCGCTGGGAGGATGGAACATGTCGGCCTTGTGCTGTGTAATGTGTATCTTGTGAAGCTGAAGGAGGGTATGTAACGCACGACCGATCTCCAGAGGCGCAATGTCGAAGCGATGCGGCCGATCAAGAGGAATAGTGTGCGGGTGGAGTGGGTTATCGAGGGCCGGCAAAGTAGAGCAGGAGAAGGATCGTGAGTTCTTGCGCAAGGGAATACCTTCACTCGTTTGTAGAACTCGGATGCTGGTGCAAACAGAATCGCTGCTGTCCACAGTCAGCTTGAAACACTCAATCGATGCAGTGGAGCTTCTCACGAAAAGTCCATCGTACGGTACCTTGACTCCTCCAAGCCGCCTCCAGACCATCACTCTATGCTGTGCCCAGTTCGTAAGACATTTCCGTGGCCAAAAGCAAACTCTTGCAACCCCCTTAGTCACACCATCAAACGGTGAACTTGCGTAGCAGGCAGTCACCCGCCGGCAGCACGCCTACACCTCACCCCAAGAAGCTCCCGTCCCATGCTACCCCTTGTCACGCAACACAAGCCCCCCCTTTACCGGGTCAGAATCAATCCACACCGTCTCATTCGCACAAATACATGAGGCTTCACCAGCCCCAAATGGCCAGCTCCCCTAATCTTACCAACAACTGGCCACCTCCAACAAATCCCACCTCCTCATCCCCTCCCCGTCCCTTCCACAACCACCACCACAGCATCCGCACGCACATAAGAAACCGGATCTCCACTCCCCGCCCTCAAACATGTTCTACCGCCGTCCTCTCATTCTCCACTCAACTCCTGACATGCGCCATCGCATCCGTCGGCATGACGCCTGTACCGCCGCCGCCGCAATGCCCCAGCCGCAGCGAACAAACACTGGCGGGAGAAAGACGGGGCAGAGGGCTCGAGAGCCATGACTTTCAATTCCTGGTAGTAGAGCATAGTTGGTGCCATGCGGGGCTTGCTGGCGTAGTCCGCGAGGCCCTGACCCTGCCAGGTGATGATTCTCGCCGTCCTGCTTGCGCGGAAATTTATACCCCTCACAATCCCACCTATACCACCAAACCCCTAATCCTCCCTCCACCGTCCTCGCGTGCGCCCCGCTAATCAGATCAAATCAAAATCTAGCACATCCGCCAAAGCTTCTGCGAGAAAGAAAGAGGATAACTTTCCTGTAGACCCAGCAATTCTGACAGCCATACACCTTATCCACGAGGCGTTTTGGGCGGGGAGAACTTTGCACAAAGCAGGTGCCTCCTACCTGGATCCCGCCCATGCGCACGTCTCGGTCACGGTTGGCGCCGACCAAGGAGAAAGGAGTAGATACACCCTCGGTAATATCGTCCTCAACGTTACACGGTATACGGCGATTGCTAACGCCATCGTGAAGTCGAACGTCTCACTTGATCGGCGAGGATAACCGTCCCAATCACTTTCAAATCCTAACCCCACTGTCGCCACAACTATAGTCGTTTCTAGTAGGAGTAGTATGATTTGACAGGGGGAGCCGTAGAAGCTGGCTGGCTGGCGCTGAGGGATTTGCCGGTGTCGAATATAGGTCGTATAGGGAGCGAAGCGGTGCGCTAGGCGGAGGCCAGGAGCAGGGATACAGGGTCACAGTATTCGTCAGTAAAACTGCTGCTGCTGCTGCTGCTGCTTTACCCGAACCGCAAAATTAAGGTTGATGACAATACCAGCGACCGTACCTCCTCAGCCTCTCATAATTCCAACGCCGCGCCCTTTCACTTCGCCAAACCATTCAGTTGCGCTGCCTAAACGCCCTCCACCGCCAATACCACAAAATCAGCCATTCCACCCGCTCCCCCATTCCATCCACCCAAACGCACAGCAATATACCATTGGCCCCCGGCCTCCCCCTCCTCCCTCTCCCCCAACCTCAACCCCAACTCCAATGCAAATGCCAGTGCCAGGAAAGCCTAACACTCGCACCCCCTTTACCAAACACCATCCCCACTTATCCCTCCACACCCCGATCTATTAACAGTGCTAGCAGTAATCTTCCAAGACTTCACTTCCGCGCTAAAGAAGATAAAATGGTGAAGTGAGGTGACAGCGCAGCTTCTGCAGCTTCGTTGATGGCGGCAAGCGTGATACTAGGTAGTGATATCACTGAGATCGTCGAAGCTGTGCGGGAGCGAAACATGCATGACGGTCGAAGGATGGGATGACAGTATGCGGTCCCGAAGAATATGAGGGGGTCACCTCATCTCTGGTCTTGTGTATGCAGCAGCAGCTTTGGAACGAGTCTTTCCCATGGGTCATCATGCCATAACTTCCGTGTCGATCTTCGAGAGTGTCAAAGTTGAATGCCACCGTCCATCCATTGGCCTCATGCGAGCATCCGCCGTAGCACAGCACGTAATAGCAGTAGCAAATTCCCCTCTAAGAAAGCGAGCTTTTTTCCCAAGAGCCTCGTCGATCTCGCAATTACGATTCTCGGATATCACTTTTTTTGGCCCAGGGGCTGCGAATAAAAATTCTCGATATTAGTACAAGAGAGTGGAGTCTCGTCATCTACATAGGTATATTTGCAGCGCCCCCTCAAAGAGCCTACAAAACTGGGCGTTGGAGTCGAGGTCATACCCTCCCGACCATCTGAAATATGCCTCTCCGCCTCACAACCAAGATGACTTATAACTCACATCTAGCGCTGCGCCGTGGCCTCGCTGCTGTACAAAACATACAACGTCCCGAAGCAGAAAAGCTTACGCAGCTTCAAATCGGAACACAAAAGCTCGCTATGCTCGCAGCCTTTTTCCCATTCCAACGCCCCGTCAATGCGCGCACAACAACACCTCGATCGTACACTCCCGCGACTCGGCTCTTCAGGCCCAGCACCCATACTCAAACAGGTCGGTAGTGGGGCCAGGCAATCAACGCATCTCCACCAGCTTAATACCGAGCACTCTCACAAATAATCCCTCGCACTCTTCTGCAACTCAATAAACTTCCACCCCCTCGTCTCCGGATTCGCCACATCCTCCGGCACCCTCGTAACGCCAATCGCATACGTCACCTGCTGCACCTTATCCTCCATGCCCGCTGCTAGCTCGCCCGTCTTCTTGTTCCGGTACACGTGCACCTCCTGCGTCCTGCACATAATCACAAACACCGGGATCTCACCCGGATCCAGCATCCTGGCGCTCAAGATGTCGACGCCACGGATATCCAGGATTTTGCCGTCGGATTTCAGGCCAGCGGTGGTGTATTGTTGCATCAGCGCGGAGTAGACCTGGAATTGTGCGGCGGAGAGCCAAACTTTGAGGGTTTCGACGTCGCCGGTTACGTAGGCTTCGAGGACTTCGGGCAGGATGTAGGAGCGCATTTCGTTGAGGAAAGGTTCGAGGCGGAAGGAGGGGTCCATTTCGCGGAATTTTTTGATGACTTGGGCGGTCTCGTTTTCGGCGAAGAAGCCGGCGATGCGGTCGCTTACGGAGCGGGCGGTGCTGATGAGGGGGTTCTCGGACTCGCGGTAGGTGGATCCGAGACCGAAGAAGCGTTGCATGAGGGGGGAGTTGTCTTTGAAGTTTCGCCAGCTTTCTTTCCATGCTGCGTCTTTGTGGACGGTCACGTTTGTGCCGGCGTTGGGGTCCTCTGTGAAGACTTCCTGGGTGCTCCTGCCCATTTTACGCTCGTACTCTTCCCGTCGCTTCCTCCGCTCCTCCTTCTCCATCCAGCCACCGTATCTCTGCGACGCACCATCGTCGATTGTGTCTTTCACACTCTTGTACGCCTCTGTCTGTCGCACAGGTCGCGTGACCTTTTCCACGCCCGAGCCAACTGCCCCCGCGCCAGCTCTCAGTCCTTTGACGACGGGCGTCTGCCACGTCCACGCCGCTCCTCTGCCGATGGCGCCTGCTGTGCCTAGGAATGCCTTGCCTGTGGCTGTGCTTGCCGCCTCAGCCGCTTTCGAATACGCACTCCGCGCTCGTTGCACGTTCGGATTCTGTGTGAAGTCGTTGATGCTGCCGCTCAGCTGCTTGGTGCTCTCCTCCCACTCCTTGCTGGCTTTGAATTCAGCGTTGAGCGTCTCGGTGAAGACCTGCCATGGCGTCTTGTTGCCGTGTGGAGGAGGAGCAGCCTCGTCTGCCTTCTTCTTCTTCTGCTTGGCCTGCTCGCCTTCTCCCTCACCCTCACCTTCCGCCTTTGCCTCTTGCTCCTGCTGTTGCTGCTGCCTCTTCTCTTCCTTGGCCCACTGTCTCTCGGCTTCCTTCCGCGCTTGTGCGAACGCAGCTTCCGCCTCGTCTGACGCCGATGAAGATGTCTGCGACTGTGCTGCCTCGGCTTCTGGCTCTACTTTTGCCTTCGCCTTTGGCTGCGCCTTCTCCTCTGTCTTCGCCTCACCCGCTCTCTGCTTCGCGCGCTCCTCCCGCAGTTCTCTGAACGACACGTGCCGCACGGAAGTGGCGGAAGGCGCTATGGTCTGCGGGACAAAATGTGACCGCAGCGCAAAAGGCGGTAATATGCTCGCAACACCATCTCGCCGTGATCGTGTTGACGCCTCGCTGTACTGCCGTAAGTCTGACGCTATCCGCCTGTAGGCAGCTGTGCGGCCATATGAAGCTGATGGGCGGGTGGAAAGATTTCGGCTGATCTGGCCTCCTGCTCGCGATGAGAGGCTGCCGAGGGAGGATGTACTCATGCTATGCCGATGACAACAAATTACACGCGCCAAATGGCAGGTATTATAGTACAGAAAGGTGGAAGCAGGCGGGGGCGAAATGTATTTGGTGATGGCGCAAACAGCTTCGAGATTCTCAGCGAAGATCGACTGACACAAACCCCGGAGAAGAGCTGCTGCAGGGCCCGACTCCGCCGACTCTCCCGAAGAAAGTCGACCAGCACGACCACGCTCTCATTCAATACACACACACACACAACAATGGCCGCCTCTAATACACCACGAGCCCTGCGCTCCTTCATCTGTCACTCCTGCCGCCGCCACCTCAGTCCAACCACTTCCCACCGCTTCTTCACCAGCACTCCCTCCCCCTTCTCCCCCGAACCCAACGACCTCGCCAACCCCTCCACACCCACTCCTCCTCAACAACAACAACAACAACAACAACAACAACAACCACCCCCCACCAAAGACAGCGCCATCTCGGGCCTCACCTCCCTCTCCGACTCCTTCAGCCGCCGCAACACCCGCAAAGGCTTCAACAACTCCACCTCCCCCATCACCTCCTCCTACCTCTCCGCCCTCGACCAGGCCCCCCTAAGCGACGACGTCGACTCCCTCCTCTCCTCCGAATACGCCCGAAACCTCAACGCCTCCCACTCGCGCGACGAAAAACCGCATCGCTTACACGTCATGGCCACGAAACACAACACCCACATCACCTTTGTGCAACCGCCCAAATCCGCCGCGCAGACCGTTTCCTCCTCCGTTTCCGGCACGAGCGCGAGCGCCGCGGATCAAAAGAAGAAAATCGATGTCCTTCTTTCGTTGTCGACGGGTAATATTGGGTTTAGAAAAGCGGGGAGAGGGAGTTATGATGCGGCGTATCAGTGGCGGCGTTTGCGCTTAAGCAGATGCAGGAGAAGGGGATGTTGAGGGGGGTGCAGAGGTTGGAGGTTGTGTTGAGGGGGTTTGGGGCTGGGAGGGAGGCGGTTACGAAGGCGATTTTGGGCGCGGAGGGGAGGGGGATTCGGGGGAAGATCTCGGCGGTCGTGGATGCGACGAGGTTGAAGCTGGGGGGGCCGAGGAGTCGGAAGCCGAGGCGGTTGGGGTGAGAGATGCGTTGGAGGGGTTTGGGGATGGATCGGTGCGGTTTGCTGGGTTGTTATTGGGGAGGTTGGTTGCAGAGGGCCGCTGGCTGAGCAGGCAGGCGCGGAAAGAAAGACATCATGGCGTTGATCATGTGAAGGAATGAGGCGTATCATGTTGGGCCACTCGGCATGCGCCATGATTCCAGAAGCCGAATAGAGCGGGAAGGAAGCAAGAAAGAAATCCATGTGTCTGCAACGTGATTGATGGCACCTAGACCTCTCAAAGCAAAGGGGCGGGTATGTACACTCCAGAAGCATCGTCAGATATAAACCACTACCCAGTGAAGCTCACGTCATGTGGCAGCAGCTCGCCAGACATGAAAGAAATAATTATCTGGATCAGCTCTGAGCTCAAGCCAGATCCGACTGAATCTCCAAACCACCGTCTCTCCTAAAACACATTCGCACCATCAATATTGAAGCCACTGCCCACCGCCGCCACGACCACCACTATATCTAATAGAAAGGCCACATCGATATGACCGCCCCATCTGCATTCACCCAGAAGAATCACAGCCCCTCAATCTCACAGAGTGCTTGTCTCAACACACCCCCAAGTCTCCCTACCACCCCCCTAACCAGCCAACCCAAAACATCCCTTGAGCGGGTGACAGAGAAAAAGAAGGATGAAGAAGAAAAGGTGAGAGACCATACACAATACCTTACCCCTGTTTTCCACCCCGTCGCCCTCTCAAAACGGCCCCAAATCACTGATCCTCATCATTCGCTCTTGTTTCCAATATCTTCTGCGGATCTTCCGCTGTAGGTAGCCCCGCTTTATCACCATCACCGTCAACCAGTGCATGTGAGACTCGGTACTATAGGCGATCTCAAGGGATTTCTTATCTAGGGACGCGGCACCTTCCACCAACACCAGTCCGCATTACCATCTCTTGTACCGATGCATCGGATCTGGATTTTTTTTTGGTATTTTCGTGCGAGCTTGCTGGGGACGGGACGCAGTCAGTGTGCGACTAGGGTGATGAAGTGGTGATGGTGGCGGGGACTTTGGGGGGAGGGGAGGCGCAATGTCCATACGCGGGTATAGTTGCCAGGCGCTATGAAGAAGCCTGCCCTGCGATGGGACGAGAAGCGCGAACGTCTCAAAATCTCACCTTCTCCTCTCGCATCTGCGCAGCTTTCGCTAGAAATGGGAAGCCAATCGACAGGACGTGATCCCTAGCCTCGAGGAAGCACAGCACAGCTCAGGACAAGCTAGCTGCACGCGTCAAGCAAAGTCTTCCACTTTCGTGCTACCAGAGAAGACGGGGACTATGGATAGCTCGACGTGCCGGAGCAGGGAGGCTCGCCGTCGTAGCTACCTACTGGCAACGGATGAAAAAACAGAGGGATGTCTTGCTGACGCTTGCCGCCACACTCAAAAGACTCCCGAGTTCCCACAGTGCGCAGTCGACAGAGCCTGTACAGATACACGGATCGCCAAGGTACGCGCCACGATAACCTCGCGAGAGAGATCTCACCAGAGATTTGTCGTGATAAGTAAGGAAAGCACTGCACGTCCCTACTCGCCTCCAATCCGCCAAAGCAAGATCCCAGTTTTAGGCCGCGTCAGACCTCAGTAGCCTTCCAACAAGATGCTTAGAGAAGACGACAACCAACGCCAGGCAAAGCCATCGTCTGACGGGAATAGGGAGGTAAGCGTGCACAGCCACCTCGATAAACCTATGACTGACCAGAACCCGTCGTTTTCCTCGCTTTCCTACTACACCTTCAACCTCGTACCGTCAGACAACCGAGTGCACTTGGCGACCCTCTTCCGTCTTACTCCGGCCGAAATACACAGGTAATGGCCTCAGGCTTTCTACCACCCCTTCCACTATCCCAAGTAATAGATACATTTATATCTAGACCACCTCTGGGATCACTTCCACAATCTCCCTTCCCTCCCTCCCTCCCTCCACAACAGCAACACCACCCGCTCCCGCACATACACTAGCGACAACCCACCGAGTCCTTACTACAGCCGCCACCACCACACCCATCTCAGCACCATACAGAACCCCGCCTCTCAATCGAACACAGGAAGCACGGGCCTGTCCGCGAAGATGCACCCACCCACACGCCTCCTCCTCCTTGCCCTCCTCCCCTCCGCCTTCAGCGCCTGGACCTGCGTCAAAGACGACTTCGGCGGCGACGGGACCTGCGTCTCGGGCGCGGAAACTCCTCAACTCTGTTATCCAAGCTGGGGCTGCAAAAGGACGGGCGACACATGCTATGCGAACACGATCAAGTATGAAGGGCTGTGGAATGCGAAGTGTTCGTGACGGAGTCCGATGGGTAGTGAATGGGTGAGGTGGCGGAGAAGGATGTCTTTTGACAGCGCTGAGATATTGTTGGCAATCCTTAGTGTTACATTTCCGGGCAAGCTTTTCTCTCTTCGGTGCTGCACAATGCGCTGGACGTTGCTAAGGCGGTGTGCCTGATCGGGGAAACTTTTTTTTAAAATGGGTTATCTACACAGTCACGGCCCGAACGATCTGGAACGCCATTGCATTCCCACCCTTATGCTCCATTGCCATGCCCCCTAACCCCAGCGCTCGCTTTCGCAGTCGCGTTAGAATCATCCGCAACCATAAAAACATCAACATTCGAATAAGCATTGCGTTCGCACTTGCAATAAACCGCAAGACCGTGTCTAGCCGCTCGGTCGTCCTCATGCATCGCCTTCAGATCACTGTCTTTCCCATGCCGCCCATTCGCAGCTCCAGACGTGCAAGGGCTATTTGTGATCAAGTGTCGAGTCTGAGCGTGGAACCGTCTGGCTAGCCAGCGGCCATGACTTGAGCAGAGGAATAGTAGCGACCTCCATATACGCAACTGTCGCTCGACCATGGCAATGACACGCGCAATTTTGATATCGATCGAGGCGAAGCGGAGCGTCAAAACCTCCGCATGCAAGCAACAATTAACGCCGACTGGTCCATTCCAGATTTTATGCAGTATTGTTCTTCGGATCCAGTCGTAATGAAGTCGATGAAACAATCAATAAATCATGCTTTTCCGCAGTCGAGGTGCGCTTGGTCTCTCGTTCGTCCAACTCCTCCAACTCCTGCTCAAAAAACAATTGTCCCAAGATAAGCATGTACGGGCCGGTGTGCCCATCTACAGTGATCATCGAAGCAGTGTTATACATGCAACATTATCGTCTCGATGACATCGATGACCGTGGCCTGCGTCGAGCCTGATAGGCGAGCAGTCCGAGTAGATCAAGCCGTGCGCGTTCTGTGTCGATCAGGCAGTCTCAACATGTCATGTTGGCTGTTCAAGTGACGCTGAGAGGCGAGGAGAAAATCAAGTCTCCAGACGCTGCTTGAGTGGTTCCTCAAGTATGTCAGCAAGCTTCTTGCGGTTCTTTAGACCCATTGCCCCATTGCGCCAAGCAGCACGCAATTGCTTGAATGCTGCACCTTCAAGCGCTTGAGGCTCATTGCTGACAAGCTGGACATAGTCGTTGATGACTGAGTCGCGAATGGTGCTCTGACTCAGCAAAGCATGGTCATAGAATTTGAGCAGGTTCTGCAAGCCGGTCAGGTTGTGGCGTTCACGACCGTCCTCGTTGGCATAGTATTTGAATTCGTTATACATGCGCGAGTTGAAATTGCGCAATAGGAAGTGCGCCCAGAATTGGTAGAGGACGTCGAGATCGTATGGGCAGTTGCCGGTTGAGGCATTAGCACGTTGGTCGAGTGCTTTGAAACGCAGCTGAGTGTAAGCTTCGCCAGTGACACCGTCGCGAAGGCCAGAAGGCGTCTCCTTCGACCATTGGATCTGGGTCTCGGTTTCAGCCCGGCTTGGTGAACGCGCAGCTTCAGGGCTCATGTGTGGCGAGCCAACACTGGACTCGACACCGTTGGTCTGACCTTCGCCATTGGTTGTCGGCGCATCTTGCTTCTTCTCAAGCTCTCCAAAGATACTCCTTGAATCTATTGAGCCGTTCGAGAAGGTACGGCTGGCGGCACTGTGGTGGCCTGGACGCTGCATGGGCTTAACGATGACCGTGAGGGCCTGCAGTTGCTCGTCGTGGAACGCGTCAGGCTCATCTTTGTCAGCCTCGGTGTTGTACAGGTGCTGCGGGCTTGGTGAGACGCCATTATGGATTGGTGACTTGGCAGGCCTGCCACGAGCGTCTTCGCCGTTCAAATCGCCGAAACCATTTTCAGGCCCCGCGGCATGGCCAGGAAATGGAGGTGCGTACCCATTCATGGCGGGGTAGCCGCCGTCGTATGAGCGTCGATCGAAGCGAGGCATGGCAGGTGCGCCCTGGGGCGGTGGCCCACGAGTGTACATGGACGGGCCTTCCGGCCTCTCCAGCTGCTGTGGGCCTTCGTTCTGCGCACTCGGATCGCGTTGATCCATGGGAAGCAGAAACTGCTCCCAACCCTCTCTCTTACGCAAACGCTCTTTGCCATCTTCCCCACGACGAATCTCAATGTTACCGTTGTGGAGACACACCACACGCAGGAGATCCTTGTCCTGCGTGAGACCCTTGATGCGGTTGAACCCAGCAATGAAGTCCAGGAAGACAAAGCCTTGCGAGTCCATGTGCTTGCGCAAGAACATGTCCTTGAGCAGATTGTCTATCGAGAAGTAGTAATCGATCTGGGTGTTGACCATATCGAGCAAGTACTGCTCCATCATTGCGCCTGGATAGGGAACGGCGCTCATAGGATAGCCGTTGTAGTCGTACATGCCAGGCATGAATCCCATCTGAGCCGGCGGGAGCTGATGACCGTACGGGTTGCCATACCCACGGGCGTAGTACGGGTCCAGAGCGACTGACTGCGCTCGGCTGCTGGCTCGAGACCAGCCTCCCCGGCCAGGCTGCGAGTACTGGAACTGGTGGCCGCCACGCTGAAACGAAGGCGATGGTGGCACTCCATTATAGGCGGCCGCGGCCGCAAAATCGCCATTGGCGAATGCATGGTTCGCCTGGTGGCCGTTGACGAAATCGCGAGAGCCGCCACGACCACGACCCCCACGTTTGCCACCCCGCGTCGGGTATCCGTTCTCCTTGAAGTTCTCAAAGCTGCGAGCTTCTCTACGGCTTTCTGAAGGCACCATTCTGACTGGTGGGTCGCGAGCAGCATTGTCAGTCTGCTCAGCAGTGCTCTCCGTCTGTGTACCGACTGAATTGCGTCTTGATGCGGCCTCTGTTTGGCGCTCACCGTCCTGCGCCTGTGGCACTGCGCTGTCGATCTTGCCTGGTGAAGATGTGCGTACCATGGGAGACTGACCCTCCTTCCAGCTAGGCTTGCGGTCCAATGGCCTGGTGTCGATCTTGCCTGTCTTGTTGTGCGAACGCGGCTCTGCGACGCTGTTACCGCGTGCATTGCGCTCTGGACGCGCATCCGAGCTCTGGTTGTTGAAAGAGTTGACGCTCGATGCACGGTTCGATTTGTTTGGTGGAGGCATCGCGTCACGGTCGGCTGTGCCAGCATGGCCACGGCCTGTTGTGTTGGCGTCATCCTCATTAGACGAGTTGAGTCGACCAGACCCACCGTTAGCACCTCCACGGAAGCCACCGCGACCTCTCACGCTGCCTCGTGAACCACGTTCGCCATTGGGCCCACTCCGTCCCTCGCGACCCCGGATGTTCTGTGTCTCGAAGATAATGTTCGGGGTCACAACCATGGACTGCCACTCGCGCTTCTTGTGCGCCTTCGCAGCAGGAGTATTTTCGTCGGTCTGCTTCTCTGGGCTCGTCTTGCTGTCCTTCTCAGCAGACTCTTGGCGCTCCTTCTCCTGTGCAGTTTCTGGCGTAGGCCACGACACTTCATCTCTTACTGAAGGCGGCGCAGCAGTCGAAATGTTGGGTAAGCTGGAATGCGTTTGCATAGTAGCACGGGACGCACCAATTGGGCTCGTTCTCTCGGAAGACTGCTTGTTGTTGGTGATGCGAACTTCGCTTGGTCGCTTCTGTTGCTGTTCCACAGGCTTCTGCAACTGTGCAGGCTTCTCGGAGACTGAGCCGCTGCCTCGCGATGGAAGCCCAGTGATCGAATTGGCCTTCTTCCTGGAAGGTGGTCGTTGATTTTCCTTCTGGGTGGCGACATCGGGCGTCGAGCTCTGCGCCGGCTTGGAAACTGGCTGCTGAGCATTGACCTTGGCCTTGGCCTCCTCTGCGCGTTTGGCCCAGATGTTGAAGGTAGGAGGCGCAGCTTCTGTAAGCACGGGCTTCGGCGGAGGCGGAACTGACGACTCCTTGTTCCTCTTGCTCTTTTTTCCTGAGCTTTCTTTGGGTTGCTCTTCAGCATTTTGCGATGTTGTCTGACGCTCCTTCCGTGCTGCAATCCAAGCAGGTTCCGAATCCTGTGATTTCGACTCCCATGTTGTCTCGGAGCTACCATTAGTAGGTTCGTTGGATGATGCGTCGTCCTTGGTGCTCGCACTTGCCGATGCCGACAAGACGGGAGAAGATGTTCCTGACCCCGAGTTCTGTGCTTTCTCTTCCGACTTCGCACGCTCAACTGCGATATCTTTGACCTGCGGACCCTTGTTGGGCTCCGCTGCGCCCTTGGGAGCCTCTGTTGCCTTATCTGTCGCACTTGCCTCGACATCATCTGCCCAATTGCTACTAGGAGTGAGCTCGGAGAATGTGGTTGCGGGTGTCGCAGTCCCTGAAGTGACCTTGCTCGAAGGAGCCTGTGATGCGGGCGCTGCCGGTGAACGACCCTTCGCCGCCTGCGCGTACGAGAAGCCACTCGGGCTCGATGCAGCTGCTGCCATGTTGCCTCTGTATATCTCCCCTCCGTCTCCCTGTGATAGCTCCAGGCTGTCACTGACCTTCAATCAGGTCTGCCCAAATGGGCTGTTCCAAAGATTTCGCGCAGCCGAGTGCGCCGCCGTCCACTAGGCACTTGCCTCGGAGAGCGTACTACGCCTTGTGCGCGCCTCTCCGCCCACAACTGCCTGTTTGAACGTACCTATTGCAACTTCCGTGCGGCCGTCGGCGCTGGAGGAAAAATTGGCGTGTGCGGCAGGTGTCGATTAAACCGCCGCGCAGGTGACGAGGAGTCGACCAGCCTGAGGTGCAAGTGATGGAAGTTGCGCTGGAGTGCGAGGCGGGAGAGGACTGATGCAATAGAATTTTGCGCGTGCCTGCTGTTTGATTCTGAATTAGCAAATATTTCTGACAGTGAGTAATGTGCAGTCTGATATTTCTCCACGCACCTTTCGAGCAAACTCGTGACTGCTCAACCGAGTGTTCTGAGCAACTGTGAAGAAATCCACCAGAACCTGCTGTGCTGCGGGCTACTCGGAAACGGCGCAGTCGAAGTAATCGATGCCGAGTATCGTCGAGTTCGCCAGCCCGTTATGGCTGACAAGCAGCAGTAATAGTTGCTGGCGATGCTGGCGGCGTACGAATGGCCTTGCGGGTGGTGTGATGTCGGCTTGGTGTCGCGGGTGTGTCGCGAGGCAGCTCGAAGACCGGTGCGAGATTATTTTGTGAAAGAGCAACCGTGCTTCGCTTCGCCCGTTACTTCCTTCGGCCGCGGCCACAACCTTGGCGGGGCAGTCGCACCTTAAACACAATGTTGCACTTGGATCGCAAGTTCTCGACCCGGACAGACAGCACTCGGTTGCCCCGACGCAAAGTCTCACGCAGCAGCAGAGTGGAGTGAGCAGTGAGGAGTTTTCGAGAGAGGTTTGCTGTGAGAGTGGAGGTGCTATTCCACAAGTTTCGGCTCTTCCCGACCGACCGGACACTTTCTCTACCAAGCCAACACACGCGACAAGCGCTTTTCCCCGTCGTTCACGACATTACCCGAACCAGGTACATCGTCATCAATGTTGGACTTCCAGACCTTGATGTTTTGTGGCTGATCTACGGTCTACGCCCATCACATGTGCATGCGGATCAATTGTGCAGTCCTTTTGTATCCACGGACCACTTGGTGGTGGTGCTTCGAGCTGCCATTGTGTGGTCCGGCAGACTACACGAAGTGACATATGCCTCGGGTAAGGGCAATCGTGGCTTCCCAGGAATACGATCTGAGCATTGCATGTCGCACTGATATTGATAGTCTTGGAACGACATGGCAGTGCTACACCTGCAGGGCTGCTAGGTTCGGCCTGCAACTCCAACCGGAGGCTCTTGTTTCTGCGGCCCAAAGTGTGAGAACGTGTGACTTTCACTTCGCCTTTTCGTTACAAGTCTACCGAAGATGACCAAGCATTTCTACTCTGCCTGCTCGACACATCTCGGGTATACTGAACATGTGCTTCCCGGCACCGGGTCCCACTCAAAGCCGAGTCGAAGACTACTCACGCCTGAGGCCACGGCCTTCCAGAGTAAGACTGTTTTTGGTGTCGGATGGGGAGTACATAGGGCAGCGCAACATAACACGTATCTCTTCATCGGCTGCCTTTCGGACATCGTCTCAGCCGCCCAAAAAGCAGCTTGTCACCATCACCGCCAACCTTATCAACCTTAAACGACTCCTAACCAAACCCCTGACCCTGAACGACCCCTGGACCATAAACTCTTCTTCTCACAACAGCATCATCATTACATTCCTTCTGCTTGCATCCTCACTCTAGGCCAAAGAAGACGTATGATGGCTCAGTGACAAGTGCGTGAGTGCTAATGCTGGCTATGGCGGAGCTGCCCGCGGATCGCAAAACCAGGAGACACGAGTGGCATGCGACAAGTACTTCTCAACGTCGGCGGGCTTTCGACAGTCGGTCTATTCGGAGTATGACAAGCTCGCTGTGGATGGATTAATAGCAAGAGTGTAAGATCCTAGGGCGGCATCCGGACAGTGTATTGAGTAGATGATGGAGACGGGAGCGTGGCGGTCGCTGGGATTTCTGCAATGCAATGGCTTGTGAGGTATGCATGTCCACATATCTCAACTATTTCTGGACTTCTGATGGCATTACATACTATCCTGCGTCGTGCCTGTCTCATCATTCCCGTCTCTGACCCGTGTATCCGATCCGTCTCGATCTTCGAGAAGGCATACATGATTTGATATGTGACACACACATCCTCCGACACAGTATGAGGCCGGTACATTGGTGGAGTGAAGGTCAAAGGAATGCCACTATGACGGCCCAGAACAGGACTCTGATGAAAAGCAGAGAAAATTCTCTGTACCGGGTCCTCGATACCATGTCCCGAGACCAGGGCGTGCGCGACGTGGTCAGGTCAATCCATATCGACCCTATCGACCGCAAAACCATACTACTTTGACAATGGAAACCGGCATCGATAGGCATGCCGCTCGGATCTCCGAGGAAGGCTAAGACATGGCTGAGTGCCGCCGTCCTTCCACGACCACCCATTTCGACCGGACATACGCAGCGGCCGAGGAGATTGAGACATCTCTTGAGCATAGAAAGCTCCAGATAGCGATGGAAGCGCTATCCACGACTGGCTTCGAATGACTATGCTCGCCGACTGTGAAGCTCAACCGATCAAGAATCCTTTGACGAGCACGTAACACAATTCGATGCAGTAGTGTGCAGACCGTTGGCCTACAATTGCGACTTAAGAATGGTCCGCCGTACCTTTCCCGGTCTGACCATCATGTCTAAAATTCTGAGACATGCCCACGCAATACACCAAGATCCACTTGCAATCCCACGACGCTACGACGCAAGAGCGCGAAATTTCTTCTCGAGAAGATGTAGGTATATCATATGTAGGTAGCAAGCACAATTCTCCCTGGTCGTCTGTAAGCTTCACCAACAAGCAAGCTCAAACAACCCCGCCCTGCAACCATGAAGTTCCTCCTCTCCGCCTCCCTCCTCCTCGCCACTTTGTCCTCGACAGTCCTTGGCCAACCCGTCAGCTACAACTCGACACAGTATGGGAACGTCTCACCAAACAGCACCACAATGATACCAGACAAAGCCGAAGTCGAGCGGATGGCCGCATCCCTAAGCACAAACGACACTTCACCTTTCTTCTCACGGGTGTCACCAAATGTGACTTGGGACGTATTGGGTACACACCAAGCGGCAGGTCATTATACAAGTCTTGGTACGCATTTTAATGCTCGTGGAGTGCCACATACCTTACCGGACTAACGAATGACTTAGCGGAATGGAAGGAAAAAGCGCTTGGCGCAATCGAACAAGTGTTGGACAAGCCGCTCAGTCTTCAGCTCAAGAACGTGATCGGTGGCGCGCCTCAGGACTGGGCGGTAATTGAGTTGGAAGCGCACTCGGAGTGCCTGAATGGCATGCCATACGACCAGAACTACGCTTGGGTTATGCAATTTGATCAATCTGGGATTATTGTACATGTGAGTATCGAATGCATGATTTCGATGTTGCCTCAAGCTGACATGTCAACACGCAGGTGCGGGCATATCTTGACTCTGCTTTGGTGCAGAAGGCGATTGATGAGAACACTTGACAGCTTCGCGCCCAGTTCATCTGAGTGGGAGGGGGAGCTGAAGGAAGATCGACACTGATGTCAGATCCCAATGAAGCATTATGGCGTTATGATTACTCGGGGGAACGACTATGACATCTCAATCATGATGTATGAAGGCCTTAGCGACAATATTATACGATTCTATTGTTCAGCCGTGGCTACCCAGTGAGAAGTAGTCGCTTTCCGTCGTTGATGCTGTGCCATTCGCACGATTGTGATGTTGACCATGGCTCTGACCATCGTTCGTTGCCACCGAAGTCGGTCCATCTCCATCGCGCGAGAGAATAGCAGCGAGACTCCCATTCGCTGTCGCACGCAGTCCAGCCTCGGCCAGAGCAGCCGCAAGCGTCTGACCACTTCCGTCGATGCCAACCAAGAACCTTGCCACTTCAGCGCACAAGTCCCACTCCTGCTCCGCGGCAGCTTGTTCCAGTAGACGCGCAAATTCATGGACTTGAAAAGAGTCTGCCTCGAATGTATGCAGTACAAGCAAGTAGCCAGAAGCAGTCTTTAGCTTGCCCTGTGTCAGCGACATTTCGAAGAGTTCGATGACTGGAGGTAAATGGGCGAAGAGAGTCCTCCAGCTCCGCAGTTCCGTCTTCCGCGTGCAATTGACAATGATGTCCAGATATGCTGAAAACGATGACAGGAACGATATAACGGTAGGTAGTAGAGCTGTCTCTGGCGGTGAGGGTGGGTTGTCGACTTCGCTGTCGAGTACATCGTGGAGGAGAACTTCAAGAGCATGTGCAAAGTATGGCAGATGTTGGTAAGAGCTTGCAAGATGCAAGGCTGCAGGCGAGTTGTACTCCGAGAGATGATATCGCAGCAGCTGAGGCAGGAAGAGCTGGGTGCGCGTCGCAAGACGGAAGAACGAGAAGTTCACGTCTCTTCGCTGAGCCAGATCAGCATCGAGCCCATGCACAATGCCCTTGGACACCATCGCGGACACCGGGCAGAAGTCCATTGGTATGCGCACCACCGGAGGCAGCTCCCGGCCAAGATCTGCAGGTGCGCTCGCAAGCACGTCTTGCACGTCAGACCAAATATGGTAGGCATCGCCGTCAAAGTACCACAACGAGTCGCGCAGACTATGACCAAGCGGACCACTGATCGTGAAGCCATTCGGCGTGCCCACAGGTTGTGCGCCAGGAGGCACCTTCAGATCAGCCATGGCTGCTGGCTGGTCGCGCATGAGGATGTAGTACTCAACGTTGTTCGCAATGACACGCATATCGTACTTCAGATCGCCATGTTCGTTCTGCGAAGGTTGAAGTAGGACGAGCTTGCCGTCAACGAGGAATATCACGGAAGCTGTGGCCACGTCCTGAGATGGGTCCCCATGCTCGAGTTGATTCTCTGGCAGAATCCAGCTAATGGCACGGACTCGTGGAGGGGCTCTGATGATACCGTGGAATCCAATTTGGCCTACTTGCACAAGTTTGACGGAGGACGAGCCATTTGGCACTATGATGTAGTGCAGAAGCACATTGTCGTAGGTGTAGACTAACAGCGAGTCGGTCCCAGAAGCTGTAGTGAGCAGGACCGGCGCGTCCAGATGCTCAGTATACATGACACGCTCGAGCGCCTTTTCTCGTGAGAAGATCCGTATCTGGTGCCGGCCACCTGCTTCCACGGATGCGATGAGGAAATGCTGGTGCCAGCACATACCTCCTCGCACTGCGAAGCTTTGCTCGGCTTCTGGATCGTCAAAGCTCTTCCAGCGACCACTAGATATGCTGTAGTGAGCGAGACCCCTCCTGCCGGCGACTGCAACATACTTCCCATCAGGAGACATGGCGGCCGATTTGATTGGCCACTGATTGACGAGGTAATGATTGGGTACTTGAATGCTCCGCCACAGCGTAGCATCAGCTGGTAAAGCAGTCAGGTCAGAAGCGCCATGACCTCCGTACGTGATGATGCTGTCGCTTGAGTGGAGAAGGCCTTGCGAAACATTGGCAGGTAACATGCAACCGCTTGCAGCATTGCGAGCCATCTGCAGGATCGATAGTCTGTCACGCTGATTGCTTAACAGCACGAGCTCGCAACCTGCTCCGCTCCAGAACCCATCCTCCACACCATGCAGCCACTGCTCGTCGTTGGCCTCGGACATGCTGCGATTCACGCCGAAGCTGCTTGAGGTGGGCTTTCCATATACGGTCCATATAGCCCATCCCTTCTGATATCCTGCAAAGAGGCAGTAGCCGTCTGGCGAATATGAGAGAAAGTTGAGCCTACCAGAGTCCGTGGTGGAACTTGGTGCAGCAATGCGATGCGATCGAGGAATGTTGCCTGTGTAGTCTTTGACAACAAATACTTCAATGCTGCCGTCGTCGCATCCTACCGCAATGAGCGAGAAGCGAGCATTGATTGCCAACTTGACTGCTGCCGGACTTCCGTCTGACGTCTCCCGAAAACAGAAGCCATGGAACAAGCTCGTTGAATCTCTGGGACGTGCATGCTGACCTGAGTTCCTCTGCACAGCATATGTTCTGCCGTCATCTGTAAGCCAGCAGGCTAAATTCATTGGCCTATCATGCACCATTTCAACTACCGCACATTGCCCTACAAGCCACGGCATCTTGCTCAAAAGCTCGGTCTGCGTTTGAGACGTACCAGCCTCGGCCGACCATCGAATGCACTGGACAGCAGCAGGTCTCCTTGTCGTGACCAGGAGTTCGTCATCGAGCGCCATTGCCTTGTTGATACCTGCGTCGATTCGGATAACCATGCGAAAGCGGAGGTTGACTTCTCTGATACCCTCTTGCTCTCCAGGCACCACATTGCCAGTGATCGCGCTTGGTCTTCGGTATGGGTTGTAGCCATCCACGCTGTCTTTTCTGGAATGCCTTGCCGAGGCCGAGATCTGTGTCTGGTATACAAACGCCTGTGGATCGGTCGCAAGCGTGTACGTGATGAGATATCCGAGTTCAGTCTGCACAACAATAATCAGACCATCCGGGCGCATCAGCAGTGCCGTGCTTGGACCATATGCCTTCATTGACGTCGTAGATCGCACAACAGCGGCGAGTGCGACTGTTGGTTTCGTTTGCCATATCGTCAAAGAGGATCGCGTGATGGTTGCGAATATGCTGCCTCCACGAGACACTCTTGCGGCCAGTATCTCATCGTCTCTTACTTGCCCACTGGGCTCATAGTGGTCATTCCCGTTCACGCCTTCCTGGGTTACATGACTATTACCACCCGAGACCGGTGATGTCTCAACTCCACCCTGGGTTCCTGCGCCGTCGTCACTCGTTTCAGTATTCGTGGCAGGAGTCGCGTGCTTGCTCAACGCGTAAACCTTCGGTGCCCCTATGGGCCAGTACATGGCAGTCTCAAGATGCTATCGTGCGCCGACATGGATGCGCATTCATGGTCGCGGCATCCAGTTTGACAGGTCCAGAGCGTTGCCGAAGTGGTATACTTCGTTCGTGAATAATGTACAGGAAGTGATGCTCTCTCGTACGGTACCCACGTATGACAGACGCACGGGCCCTGCTGCAGCGCGGCGCCGATCGTGAGGCCGAAACCCTACAGGCAAAGTGCATGTGAAGACAAGACACCTACGATACATCCACTTTGATTAACGAACCTCGACTCGAATGTCGGTCGTTGCGCTTCAGAAAACTCTAATTTCCAGATTTACATGATCGCGCCATGGACGACTTTGCTACAGACACGGACAGCGATTACACAAGCTACTGGAGAGACTGGGTAAGTGCGCATCGTGTATTATATGAAGAGAGCCATACCTGCCCGCATCTGAGCCACCCGAGCTCGACTTATATGCGCATGGTCCCTCCCAATACGAATAGTCGAGGCCGACGGCATTTGGATCCTACGCAATATGTGTTGAAGCCCGACTTCACAGCAGGCTAGGCCCTGACGCCAGGCCTTTTCAAGTGGTCTGTCTGGTCCGACGAATATGACGTTCGCATTCAACGACAAGTGTCCGTCGCGCGATGCTTGGTTGTATGCGTCGACAATTTCGTAGCCTGGCTTCAAGTATCTTAGCAGGTGCATGCGGGCCCGGTTGGCAATTTGAAGCAACGATGGCCCAGATCACAGAACGCGCAATTTTGATCAAGACGACAAGATCTCTGAAAGCCTGTGTAAAATTTCTTCGCAGGTGCAAGCCGCGTTTGTGGCGGCTCGGAAGTGGTCACGATGGAATCCTCCTGTGGCGGAAGCATGATCTTAGAAGTCAATGATATTTTTAGCGTGCCAATTGCTGACTTGGTTCTCAGTTCATCTCATCAAGAGGCAATGAGTATTTCTGCGAGATTGATGAGGACTATCTCACAGACCGCTTCAACCTCACCGGGCTCAACACAGAAGTGCAATACTACCAGTATGCGCTAGATCTTGTGACGGATGTATTCGACATCGAGGTGGACGATGACATGCGAGAGGCTATCGAGAAGAGCGCACGGCACCTTTATGGCTTGGTGCATGCGCGGTATATAGTCACGACAAGAGGGTTGGCAAAGATGGTAAGCTTGCAACCTAAATAGCATGGCTTTAGCTGATCGGAAACCACAGATGGAGAAGTACAAACAAGGCGTGTTTGGCAAGTGCCCGCGCGTGATATGCGAGAGCCAACACCTCCTTCCCATGGGGCAGCACGATATACCTGGTCACTCAAACGTCAAGCTCTACTGCGGCAAATGCGAGGACATCTACAATCCGAAGTCATCACGCCACAACTCAATTGATGGCGCGTACTTTGGCACGTCATTCCACAACATACTGTTCCAGGTGTATCCCCACATGGTCCCAATCAAAACACAAAGACGATACGAGCCACGGATATATGGGTTTAGGGTCCATGCGTCCGCAGCTCTGATGCGTTGGCAGGAGGAGCGGAGAGAAGAGATGAAGGAAAGATTAAGGATTGCGAACCTCGAGACTGGATTCGAAAACGAGGATGATGACGACGAGCTGGAAAGCGAGGAAGAAGAGGAGCCGGAAGAGGAGCAAGATGGCATTGATGACATGTTCGAGGGCTCGATGCAGGCTGTTCAGTAACCAATGCGGTGTATCGGCAGGTTGTGGTGAGAGGCAGGTTTGTTTGCAGTGCATATGCACTACCGTTCGCATGATACCACGAGATTCTGGGATTGAATGCAAAATTGAGCGTTTGCTGATGACATACACGCGATTCCGAGGACTGGCGCCCGTAGGTGCGTTCGTGCCTGCTATTGTCGACGTCAAAGCTGACATGTGCTGCTAACTTTGAGCTGGTGACTGAAATCTTGCGCTTTGCGCCGGAGCAAATTGCTCCACATGTATTCAATTCACCAGCTTGGGCTTACAATATGTTGATTCGCACGATGCTCACGACCACAACAGATCAGACCGATGTCAATCAGAATCTGCTTTGGCCAGCAGTAAAAGCGCAGAAGTGCACACACCCTTTAATAGCTTCTGACTGGCAGATGTGGCAGGTGTTCACAAGTCCACTTCACATGCAACGCCAATCTTCGCAGGCCTGATGCCTTCTGTACCTGCTATTGTTCCTCACTTTGCTATTGATCTTCCTGCACACACAACATCTCCAGGTTTCCATTCGACATCTATCAGCATCTCTTCAGCGTAACACAGCAGTCTTCGGCTTTCCGGCGGCAAATATTCATTCACTTCCCGGTGAAACATCTCGACATCTCGACCATTTGTAGTAAGCTGGTCTCATTTCTACGATGGCTGGACAGGAGCCTTGCTTCCTGCTCAAGCTGCCAATGGAGGTAAGCCTATTGCTGCTTACATTCTGTCTGGCCACAGACGCCATCGACGCTGCTTGAAGCAGAGTGGCTGACATGGTGGTTGTTGCAGCTTAAGCAGGAGATCGCCCTGCACATCGAGAGGGATGACGACCTCTGTGCCTTCCGTAGAAGCTGCCGCGACATCCACGATGCCATCGACACGAACGTAGCCTCATTCTGGCGTCAACGCTTCATGGCCAAGTTCGAGAAGCCCTCCTGGGATGACGGTCAGGTGGATAGAGTCAAGGCCAATATGAAGTACAAGGACGTCTATCAGAAGAGGAGGAAGACGATGATGTACGGCGCCATCTTCTCGCAGCGCCATCTTGCCGTGGCGAAGAACAAGTCGTTGGAAGTCAGGAAGGCGATCAACTTCTTGCAGACGCTGCGTGACTTGACGATTGGTAAGCCTGACTTTTGCGGTTCTGGAACTTGCGCTGACTTTGACACAGACAGCTTCAGTGAGAAGTCGGCTCACGATGATGGCGCTGTCTATGATTCAGCCAACATGCAAGCCATCCGTCACCTCTTCATCAACCACGACATCCTCGCTGTCGTCCTCCAGCCCCAGCGCAATCTGAATCTCAATCTCGGTCGTAATACACGTAGCGGCAAGCAGGCCATGATGCTGGCCATCCCCATCGACCTTCTGCAAACAATTCAAGTCATGCTTGCACCGGCTCTCCTCAGCATCGACCACACTCATATTACCCAGAACCACTTTGACTTTCCGACATCTCAACAATACGCGTACGGCAGGGTTGACAATTATGACTACAAGATCTTCGGCGGCATCAATGGCATGGACGTCAACATGACCTGGGTGCTTCACAACCTCAACTTCTGGCGATACCACCTCACCCGGTCAGAAGAGTACACCCTGTTTGAGGCTTTCAAGGGCCTTGACGACGCGACAAGCCTCGCTTCTGGTCCAAGCAGCTTCAGAAGAGTGGTGACATCGAACTTGGAAAGAACTGGAAAGGCAGCTACGCCTACGTCAACCGCGATGTCGTGCAGCGCATTCGTCGTGGCGATGGCCACGACAAAATGATTATGGACGAGTTCAACGGCGACAACGACGACGCGTTCCAGAATCTTCGCTTCGAAGTTGTTCCTGACCACGAAGAGAAATTCTGGCCTGAAATCTTCGAGGACAACCTCCACTCCTGCTCGGCTCCTCAGATCAACCGTGCCAAAACCCGTGCTCAACACCGCTCAGCCTCGCCAGAATCTCTCGCCTCTCTCCAGAATACCTCGTTCCAGTTCCGCGGCAATGGTCAAGATGCTGAGGAGGACTTCGAAGCCCTGGGCTGGATCAACGCCTTACCATCCCAGCATGGCATCCCCGGCTGGCAGCGCATGACCATGATGAAATACTACTGGATTAACATCGCGACTGGCGAGATTGACGTTGATGCTTTGTGGGCTTACGAGGGTGTGGTGTTGCCTGGTGGCCAGATCGTGGTGGGGAGATGGTGGTGCACGAGCGATGGCACGGGGGAAGGGATGTATTCCGGGCCATTCATTTTGTGGAACGTTGATGGGCCGAAGTACGAGGCGGAGGAGGAGGGTGAAGGCGCGTAATGGGCATTTCTTGCCTCAGTGCCAAGAGGTGATCAACGGCGACCTCGAGGAGTCCGTGGCGGCGGCGAGCATATGACTTTTTGGTCTGTGATGCTTCGGGTTTGGCGTCATGCGTTTGGTCAGGTTCAGCGACTCGTGATCTCTGCTCTCTGGCGATATGGCGTCGGCATGCGTCCGCGTCAATTCAAGACCGAACTTCTCCTTATCTACGAAAGTACCTCTATTGCAGCACTTCACCGGCTTGCCCAAATCAGTTCTCAACATGCGCTGCGGAGTCAACGGAGTTAACCCCCAAGGCTTGTTTCTTGAAATGAGGGGCTCCAAGCGGGGCAATTCTCTGGGCAGACTGCATGGTCGTAACCATCGTTATAACCTAAACAATTTGCAACAGATCTTGGAGCTGATCCATCGACGACAAGGACGCAGTTCTGCTAATGTGTATTTGAGGTACGGATCCACTCACCTAGATGCTCCGAACAGGCGCACACCAAACCCAATGCAAGATTGCCATGTGGCTGCAAGATGTAGTTCATGGCGCCGGAACACTACCGCATTGATCGTCGTGAGCTCCCAGAGCTCTTGACCCCGCGTCTTTATTTACGCCGAGGGTGATCAACCACATTCGCCTAAACGGTCGTGGGCTGAAAGGCTGGCATGGGTAGGCTACTGCTTGGTCCACGGTATAAGTAGGTAAGGTAGGCAAAGCGGCAGCACCGCCTGCTCCATCAACCTCATTCCCATCTCAAGCTTCATCTAGATTCACGAGCAAAAAGCAGACAGGAAGGATGACTGGCATGGAGGTTCCAAAGAAAGGCAAAGCTGGTGTAGTAGTAAACGAGGGACCAGACTTCCGCATCGAAATCCAAGATGTAGACGTACCTGAACCTAGTAAGTCCCTCCCAACCATCAATGTACAACTCGCATGTGCAGGAAATACAGCCGCTTATGCCTGACCACAGAGGACGACGAAGTTCTGCTCCGCCTCAACAAGACCGGCCTATGCATGTCCGACGTCCACTTTATGATGAACGACTGGGCCGTCCCACCCATGTCCTACTTCAATACCCGCTGCGCTGGCCACGAAGGCGCCGGCGTCGTAGTCAAAGTCGGCAAGAACGTCACAGACTGGAAAGTTGGCGACCGCGGCGGCGTCAAGCCCCTCTGGGACGTCTGTCACAACTGCGAGCAGTGCTGGAACGGGAGGGAGAACTACTGCCAGAAGGGAGTGTATACTGGCCTGGCGGCGAACGGCACATACCAGCAATATCTTACGAGCCCGGCGAAGTATACGTCAAGGATTCCGGATGGAGTCCCGGATGAGGTGGCCGGACCGATCATGTGCAGTGCCAGCACGATGCACCGCGCATTGGTGGACAGTGGCTTGAAACCAGGGAATTGGGTGGTGTTCCCAGGTGGAGGAGGCGGTGTTGGTATTCAAGGTGTGCAACTGGCAAAGTGAGTTGCCCAGATCACGCCCATCAAGTCCATAAGCGCTGATGATCACGAACAGAGCAATGGGCATGCGCGCCATCGTCGTCGACTCCGGCGCCGCCAAGAAAGAGCTCTCCACCAAAATGGGCGCCGAAGCCTTCATCGACTTCAAAGAGCACACCGACACCGCCTCTGCCGTCAAAGAAGTCGCCGACGGCATCGGCGCCCACGGCGTCCTCGTCACCGCCTACCAATCCTACAAAGACTCCTTTTCGTTCCTCGGCGACCGCGTCGGCGGCAAGATCATGTGTATTGCGCTACCGCCAGCGGGTACAATAAATCTGGGCAACGACCCGAATTTGTTCATTTTCAAGAATATCTCAGTGATTGGAACGTTAGTGGGGACGATGCAGGATACGGCTGCTGCGTTGGATTACGCGAGGAGAGGGCAGTTGAAGAGTATTTGTGAGGTGAGGCCGTTGAGCAAGATGGCGGAGTCGGTGGAGCAGTTGAGGAGGGGGGAGATTGCGGGGAGAGTGGTGATTGATTTCAATCAGTTGGAGTAAGAGTGGAGGGTCACTTGAAGGTCATTGGTGAAGAGGATGAAATGGGCTGTACATGTAAGTTTAAGAAGCTGGTCGCGATAGTCTTGATCAATGTTGAAAGCAGAACATGGAAGACGAATGACTTCTGAACTCATCGGAGACATGCAAGTTAGCTGAGCAAGCGACTTCTCGTTGCCTCGCTGACACCGAAGGCGTTGTCTAGCTCGCCTGGGTCAACGTATGCCTTGTCGAGCTCGACGTCTCCTAGCAAGTAGGAAAACCGTGAATGCAGACTCGATCATGCAACCGAACATCGTCTTCCTCAACCACCCGATTCATGTTGCAAAATGATGCTTTCGTAATGTACTCTCATTGCTGGACTATGCGCTCCTTCGCAAGCTTGGAAACGTCCTGAGGTACGATGATGGATGGAGCGTTCGGAGACGCGTGCGTGCAGCTCTTGCAAATGTTATTCCTCCGAGACAAGACCGATAGGACACGTGAGTAATGGCTTTCGCATTGACGATTATTCACAGCTTTCCCCGTGGTAGAGTCATGGCGTGGAGGGTCTGGATGACGAGAAGATCTGAGGACTGCCCTGGCCCACAGCTTCGCCGGCAGAGTCGCGGATTGCAAGCATCGGCAGTGGTCAGGACAATTACTATACAGTCAAGTGTATAGTGTGAGGAGTTGGTCATAGCAGTCCGTTTTGTGATGGCGATGCATGTAATATGAGCCAATGATGAGTAGAAGTCCAAGTTGTTCCAAACAAGAAACAGTGCGATCGACCCACTTAAGCGCCGATCACTTTGACTCCAACTCCAGAACTGGTCTGTTGCGCCAGCTCTTGTTCTTCCTCATCAGGTACGTAAATCTCCCTCATCTCACTCACACAGCGCAAGGAGGAAGTCTAATATTGGGCTGTTCGTAATGGCAGGCCCCATCACGATCCGCAACCTCACAGCGCAACCACTTACTGTCAAACTCGTTGAGCGCTACGAGGCACCAAACCCGAAAGACTTTCCTCCCAATGCCGGCTTCTCGCTGTCCAATGTCACCTCCAACTTCACGAAAGCCATAAGTTTAAACAACACATCGCCCACGCATCACCAATTGGGCGAGAAGGCGCGGAGCTTCACGAAACAAGATGTCGATCTTCGCATGGAACCCTTCACCACGCATAAGACAGACATCAAGACCACCGAACGCAGTCCGTCTGAAATACTGCGGCTGACCTTCGAGGGCGACGGAGGAGGGCGATGGAGGATAGATACGCCAACGCCAAGTCCTGCTAGTCAAGTCCTGACTGCTTTGACTCCGGACCCGAAACATGAATATACTGCTATATACTTCTCCGAACGGCAATTCCTGGCGCTGTTCGAAAGTACAGACATGAAGGGATGGATGAAGGTCTTCAAGGACGAAACGCCACTGAGCGCGCTCAGCATACCAGGCACGCACAACAGTCCTACACATCATAAAGCTCTCCCGTCGGTTCGCTGCCAAGCCGTCTCTCCCAGAGAGCAACTTGACAATGGCGTCCGCTTCTTCGACATTCGCGTCCAACCCACCGATCCCCAAAAGCCCGAAAGTGACGGGTTGAATCTTGTGCACGCCGTCTTCCCAATCTCCCTGACTGGTCCCAAAAAGTTTCGCGACCTCTGTGATAATGTCAAGGACTGGCTCAAAGCCAACCCCTCAGAAACTCTGATCATGAGTCTCAAGCGCGAAGGCACCGGCACTGCCACTGACCAGCAACTTTCTACCATCCTCAAGGACCACTACACCAACCCCATCGAATGGTGGACCGAGCCACGCATGCCGACGCTCGGCGAAGCGCGCGGCAAGATCGTGCTGATGCGGCGCTTCGCGATTGCCGACCGGTTGAAGCATGAATGGGGAGGTAGAGGATGGGGTCTGAATGCCGAAAATTGGGCCGACAACACGGCGAATTGCACAGCAGGTGACGTCTGCGTACAAGACTTCTACGAAGTACTCGAGACAGAGAACATCGAGAAGAAGATCAATTACTGCTGCGATCACTTTGAGCTCTGTGCTAAAGTCGTCAATCCTGTGCCAGGCGTGACAACTGATAGCACCAATCCTGTGCCGCCTGGGCCATTCTACCTCAACTTCCTATCTGCTTCGAATTTCTGGAAAACGGGTTGTTGGCCGGAGAACATTGCAGCGAAGATCAATCCGGCTACTGTCAGCTTTCTTTGCGAGAAGCATGGGGTTGGTGATCAGGGTATCGATGCTCCCGGGCAAGAGTTCAGTGGTGATGGTGGCGTTGGAATTGTGGTTACGGACTGGTGTGGGAAGAATGGGGACTGGGATTTGATCAGATGTATTGTGGGAATGAACAGTAGGTTGTTGTTGAGGCAGAGGGGAATTGGGTGGCGGTGAGGCGCGATCTTGGAAGCTGGATGGACGGCGAAGCTGGATCTTTGCATTGACTGGGATGATATAATCGATTTCACGGTTCGTGCTACAGGGACTTCATGTCTATTCGAACGGCAGATTCGTGCATTCGAGTAGATGCTCATTCGGCAGACTATCTGGGACAGGAGATGACAACTGCAATAGAGGTGCCACGTGTCCCAGGTCGGGACAGCAGATCATGCTTTAGGCTCCAGGAAGTAGATGCGTCACGAGTCTGCGTGGCTGCGGCACAGCCAGATTTAAATTTGCAACACTGATCTCGCACTTCTTGCATCCCATGCAATGCACTGTCCGTGTCTCTTATTTGGATCTGCCAGCGATATCGACTTATGACACCGCGGCCCTGGTCAGTGCCCCTATGGCTTCCTCAGTCTCCGTGACGGCAATACTGGCATTTGTTTTACTTTTCGCTGCCTGCAGCACACAATCAATCAACAATGGGGTCACATCACCAGCGAGCCCTCCGCCGCCACCGGACCCAGGCGATTATTATCGTATCTGTCCTTTGCCAGCATGCAAGTCATGCCCATCAGCCGAGGAAATGAGAAGGCCTGGGATCGGGTTTGCATTGGAAATGGGTTTTGGGTAAAGAAATGGCTCTATTCTTGAAAATGCGAGGATGTAATAACTGACTACAGCCAATCGGCTCTGCAGGACTGCAGCGCTTAGACTACACGACGGCAGCATTCACGACATTACTTTGATCGAAGGTGATGAGGTTTATAAGAGCTTGATGCGGAGACTGTTGACTGGACCGCGAGATCGCATACCTGACGACTCTGACACCATTTCGGAGAAGTGGCAGTATATCAAGAAGCGGACGCAAAGGCTGGCGAATAAGCTTGTCGGTCGACCAGCAAATCTAGACATTGCTATTCTTGCCTCAATGGTGTCGAAGCTGCTCGAGGCTACACAAACATGGCTTGGCGAGGGACAGCCAATCGTTGCGGCAGTGCTCAGCTCTCCAGATCACATCAAGTTGACCGAGGAAGAAATTGGCGACGTATTCGACCATCTGGGAATCCGCAATTTAATGTTGGACGGAATGAAAGGTCCAAACTCATTATATCAACTTTACGGAGCATCGGCTGCATATGCGGGTTATGGCAAAGGCTTGTGCAGTAATTACACGGATGCATACGGTTGCGAGCAAGAGGAGTGGTACTTTCGGCCGCAGAATCTGCTGCATTTGGACTACAGCCCAGAGAGCCTTTGTGGTACGCTCAAAAGTCTTCAGTCTGCACGTGACGGGTCGGTCGAAGCATGCTTTGTGGACCTGGATCTTGGCCTGACGGGCGAGGATGATGCCAGCGAAACCTACTGGACTGCGGTATCGGACCGGATCAGAAAACTTGCTGAGAGCAGGTTGCGATATGTCTATATGCGGCATGTCACGGACGTCGTCCTGACTGGGCCTTCTGCTGCGGATAGCCGATTTCGAAATACTGTCAAGGACGCTTTACATGACCTGGTTGATTATGAGGATGTGCTGAACATATTTGAGCAAAGCGGCGGTGCCTCCAAGCATAGAGAGAGCGACTGGCGCGAGCTGTTCAAATTCGCAACTGCCATGGGAGCGGCTGAGATCGCAAAGCGAAGACAGGAAGGCCCTATCGATTGTAGACAAGGTCAGGAGTGTAGACGACTCAGGGAGAGGGTGCATGGGGAGCAAACACAGAAGCTCGTGAACCAGCAATAATATTGGCGCTCCAGAGACTGGACTCGACTGATATCCTGTCGAAGACACAATCTCAACAATGGTCATGACGCCACTCTACGCATCCGTACCAGCACGCTCAAGCAAGCTTCTAAGCCTTTTTCGCAACGTCGGTCGCCACAAGTTTCTGCCTGAACCGCATCTAACAGGTCTGAGCGTCGTTGCAAATGGCGAAGTCGCCACCGTCATTCGTGGTGCATGGCCCGCCATATTTCTTGCATGCGTAGCACTGTGGTGGGAAGTCAGCATTGCGGACCCTTCGGACTCCTTTGTCGCTCGACTACATGGAGCTCTCGATACCTCGGAGCAAGCTTTGCTGATCATATAAGGAGCATAGAGACAGTACCCATATTTTTCCCGATCCGTGTAACAGTACTATGGTTGATTTGATGTTAGCAGGACTGATGGAGAGGGCCAGTGCGATTGATAAGGTGCCATGTACCCCATCTAAGCCCAGGGCTAAGCGGGCGGAAAAGGCCAGCAGCATTGCGGCGAGAGTGATGGGCGTCATGCCGTGTGTCTTGCTCCCAATGCTGATTGTGGATGTCGATAGTGTGATACGCATGGAGGTGAGGAGCGTGTGACATCAAATAGCCGGCTCTCAAGCCTCATCCGGAGCTTCCGTAGGGCTGGAGCTCTGAGCACCGCAAGGCTTTCCATGACTATGATGTGATCGGACGATAGAGGTGGCCCTACCGCCAAGGAGGCAGGAAAGATCTAATGATCATGAGCAATATACAGATTCTGAGCAAGCGAGCGAGCTTGTGACCATGCAGCAACGGACAGGCCAAAACCCTACCGACGATTGACCATAGCGCGGCGGGTGAACAAGGTTCAAAATGGTATCTGTTTGATCCTCCTTGCGAACGACTGCGAGCCCAGATGGGAATGCGCTTTTGTTGAGTAATACGAAGTCCGCGATAGAGCTCTTCGGCTTGGGTGCAAGCTCTGTCGTATCAGGTCCATGCCTGGGCTGTCCCAAACGGGACTCACGGGCCCCGGGGTTGAGCATCGTGTCGAGAGTCGAAGTGTTGACTGTACGGATGCCATCTGCGATTTTCATATGGTGAGCTCACAAAGACGGCCCAGCAAACACCTGTGCCAGGCACACAAGCCAATTTTGCTTGCTCTAATGTCGTCGGGGGGGTTGACGGCCTCAGCGAAAAGTGTTCCATGCCTTGGATCAATCTCGAAAGTGATCCACATGTCCTAGTTTGCAGTTCCAAACCCTACTCAACCCACCAATAATCCCCACAAAAACAATGCCTCTGCGCCAATTGCAACCACATCGGCAACGCCCTCAGATCCTCCACCCTCACATCCTCCATCTCCGCTCCACACCTCCTACAAACTCTCCTCGCGACACCCCTTCCCATCACAGTCTTCCTTACCGCATCATACCTCTTCCCGTCCGCCGCAGGACACCCGACATGCCAAGCCACGAAGTATCCATATAATACAGCTTTGCCATGTCGGTGCCACTCTCCAGCTTCGCCAATATGCCCGACTCTGCCCCGAAGAGTTTGTCGAGCGCTGGTAGCACCTCAGACGGGATGAGACCTTCGGTAATGATGCTGAGTTCGAGGTCTACTCGCCTAGCTTCGTCAACGTTGCCTTCTGTGAGTGCGGTGCGGACGGCGGAGTCCCATTCTAGCATGAATTCGACAATGGACGGCAGCTTGCAGGGGAAGTTTTTGGCGCAGTCGTACAATTCGAGCAATGCCTGCCGATCGGCCAGATTCTTCATGAGTGGCGAGTCCTTGATTTTCTGTACCAGTGCCAGATAACCTGGGAGATATTGACGTAACATGAATATCAGAATACTCCGCGTGGAGCTGCACAGAAGCAGTTGCAGCGCTGGACTGCCTGATTCAGCTGTCAACCTCTCGAATGCAGCCTTTGCTGCCTGTCCACTGCCTTCCGCCGTCATCGTCTCTCTTTTGATCTCCGTCAGAGCGTCAAAGATGTACGCCATAAGATCGTAGATCCATCTGATTGGAGCCGCCAAGCTCGGAGCCTCACTCGCAGCCTTCACCATCTGGACCTCCTGCCCACCAGGGACTTGAGAAGGTTTCGCGATCAATGGACTAAGCGTCTGAACCAGGGCCATGCCAATCTGGCGAATGTTTAGAAATATATATGCGAATTGAGCACTGAAGTGCCGCTTTCTCCTGCCTTTCTTGCTAAGACTAGGCTGTGTCCCCAGGACGAGCAGCGCGCCCATCGGTCGAGCCAGGTTGACAGATTCTCTGAGAGCCATCTGGCCTTGGCGTTGCATATCCAGCATGCAAAAGTCAATGTGGCGGCATACGGTTCTCAGGACGGTTTTGGCGAAAAGGCTCTTCATAGATCTGTCGAGGTCTGGTGGTAAGAGTGCCAGAATCTCGTCCGAGGCAGTGTTTGAGGCGCTGAGGAAGGAGTACTGTCGCGCTAGACATGCTACCGCAGCCTCGATGAACGGTTTGTTATCCGTCAATCCGTCAGATAAGGGTTCCCAGCCGTGCGGAAAGATCATACCACTGGTCTCTAGCTTGCCATTTGGTCTGACGAAGGCGACATGACTACCATCTGGACTAGGGGTCACCTCAATGTGGTGCTCTCCAGCTCCAGGGTGCGAAAATCCACTTTGAGCCAGGCTCGATGCCACGTCAGTATCGATGTTGTTTTCGACAGTCGCCCATGTCATGCGGTCCCGGAATTCGAGCGTGCCGTCGCTCGCGGTGATTACGACGAGCGTGTTCAGGTATAGAAGGTCAACAGAGAGGACGACTTTTGGTGTCCAGATGTCGTCTTCACGTTTCAGAGACGACACTGCGCTGAGGATAGGAGTCGAGACATTCGGCTTGAGCTTCGTAAAAGCTGAGTGGAGGGTAGGTATGGTGAGCTCGACCGACCAGCGAGCAATGATGCTGTAAGCGTCCTGCTGAGGCTGAGTGTTTGCCAATGGTGCTGGGGCATGTGTAAATATAGCCACAATACTTGTCGTGGCTCCAGTCATATCAGAATGCGCAGGAGGTGTGCTGAGAACCTTCAGGGTTGACAATCGTGCAGTATCAGAAAGCCGAGACCCAACATGTTCCACCATACTCAAATGACCAACTTCCACCACTGGACTCACACTGATCGGCACATTTCTATTCGGCTGCGCTGCGTTCCAATTGATCGACACCTTATACACTTTCATTCGTTGCGCAGTGTCGTGCGTGGCAAGGATCATATGGTCATCTCGTTCTCCAAATGCCGCATGTGTAATCAAGTCGTCGCTCGGCCCGGAGAGATCCAGATCTACTGAAGTTGTCTGAAAGACGGACGCTTCGTTCTGGTGCATGAGAGTGAGCTTTCCGCTTGTCGTTACGCACAACAGCGAGTGTCGCCGATGATCTGGATGGTGTATTCTAGGCACATTCGGAATGCCAGCTCTGGGCATAGCATTCCAATATCCGTTCTCGGTCCGCATAGCTGGGGTGATATATGCTGTCTACAATCGCAGCTCTCAGCACTCCATCGTTCTGCATGGCTCTGGGACAGCGAGACAAATGGTTATGCATACCTGAAACTCCATTGGAAATAATCTCAACCATGCGCAAGACACTACCCTGTCTAGATCGCTCCTATCATTCATGGAGTCAACTGGCTCCACTACGTTCGGCTGCATACGGTTGATGTTGCCAGAGACCGAATAGAAGTGCGGACCGCCCTGGGAATCGAAAGCCACCATTTCCAAACCCATACCATTAAATTGGATATGCTGAAAGGTCTTGCCGTCCGGTGCCTCGATAGGATACTTTGACTCTTTAGGTAATTTGTACTGAACTGTGTTTTGGTCACGAAATAGGGCAGAGAACGAGATCTTCTTTCCATTCGCGGATACGCGAGCTATTGCGCCAGTGTTGGACCATGCGAGCTTTCTGAACGAGGGTACTTTGTTACTTACCTGCTCGACTCTACTGTATGGTGGCGGAGGAAGGGAGCATAGCGACTCACGTGCAACAACTCGTCCGCTGCATTTCGGATATTTGCATAACTAGCGGTGCTGGTAATGGTATAGGCGGTAGCGGGACATTAATGTTGAGATTGTCAGTGGCATCACCAAATAGATCATCCATGTTGGTTTCCACCATATTGTCCATGAGACCATCGGGTATGGGCGCCGAGTCATTCATTGCTGTGTCGTCCTCCATATTTCCTGAGCCTGGGGGTGCTTGGTGTTTACGGAGCCGCTCGTTGTCACTGTGGAAGTACAGTGGTAAGCGGAATTTCTTGATTTGCCGTGGCGACGCCCTGATGACCAGCGCACAGCTTCCTGATGGTTCGCTGGCGACTATGGCATTCCAGCGCCAAGCTCCGCTTGGCCTCACCGAACGCTGCAGCCTCCTATGCGGGCGGAGGCAGTCCCGGCATGCGTTACACGCTTGCTAGCGTGTGCTGCTTGGCCACCTATTTGCAGGTGAATATATTGTCGGGATGGATGAGTATTCATGGATACATGTCGATGCTATGGGAAAGCGCAAATGATATTGCTTGATAGGATGTTCCTGGTCGGCGTGAAGTTGCGGTGTTAGAGGCTCGGTCGGCAGTGATGCGGCAATTCCATTGTTTTGGTCCCGGCTTTGCTCCACAAACAGACAGACTCGACGTCGCACCTTCCCACTTGCATCACGTCTTTTGCCAGCCTCCTTCTTTCACCAAGGCGACGCTCCAACCTTGCGACGACGCGTTGACGCGTGCGCACATCGCCATACACTACAGGTCGTAGCCGAATATATTACAAACAGCAATGCGACGATAACGAACGACGTCAATCGATCTTGCGACCCGGCGCTCTGCTCCTTCCGCCGACAATACCCTACGCAGCACCTTCCCGCACTCACAATGGCTGCGCTGGAAACAATAGAAGATGACTCCCTCCTGGGACGTTCATCTTCGCCTCTTTCTTCGGTTCCCTCGTCACCGCTCAGCAGTCCCGCATCGTCACCAGAGCCACCTAGTAGCATGGCATTTCCGCTAATACCCCGACGCGACGCACCGTATCCCTCACCTGAATCGTCGCAAAACGGCTCCCCTACGCCCAATGGTATGGACTCAGACAAGGATGGCCCACCGCCCGCCAAGCGCAGGCGGATCTCACGCGACCCCAAAGAGCGCACCACGGAACACCTGGACTTGCGGTCAGGAACCGTAGACCCAGATCAAGAGGAGGAATTGGATCGCCTTTTACAAGTGTTACATAAGCGACAGAAGATCGTTGTCATCGCGGGCGCGGGCATGAGTGTCTCTGCAGGCAGTAAGTCAAACGCTGCGGGCGCAATTTGTTGACTCCTCTGACATCAAAACAGTCCCCGACTTTCGGTCAGCTGATGGTCTCTTCAAGACATTAAAGGAGGAACATAAGATCAAAGGAGGAACGGGAAAGGATCTATTCGACGCGTCCGTGTACAAGGATGACATGTCCACAACGCTATTCCACAGCATGGTCACCTCGCTGTCGCGTTCGACCAAAGATGCCAAGCCCACCGCCTTCCACCACATGTTAGCCACCATTGCTAAGGAAGGGCGCCTGCTACGATTATACTCGCAAAATGTTGACGCGTTGGACACTGGACTGCAACCCCTCGCGACGCGCATACCCTTCACCAAAGACGAGAATGGAAAATGGCCGGCGACAGTGCAATTGCACGGCAGTCTGGAGAAAATGGTCTGTTCTAAATGCCATCATCTGGCAGATTTTGACGTGGAACTGTTCGAAGAGGCCGGTGCTATGCCTCCTGCATGTCCGGAATGTGAGACTGTTAACGACATTCGCACGAATAATCTGGGCAAGCGGAGTCACGGCGTTGGCAGAATGCGCCCACGTATGGTTTTGTACAATGAGCAGCATCCTGACGCTGCCGCCATCGGCTCGTGCACGTCGTACGATCTCAAACGAAGGCCAGATGCAGTGATCGTAGTAGGGACTACATTGAAAGTGCCTGGGGTGCAGAGAATTGTGCAGGAGATGTGCGCAACGGTGCGGGACAGAAAGGACGGAGGACTGGCCATCTGGATCAACCAGGACTTGCCACCTACGTTCAAGCAGTTCAATAGCTGCTTCGACATTGTTGTGCAGAGTAGCTGCGACGAAGTGGCGAGGCGGGCAGCGATGAGGAAATGGTATGAAGAGCCCGTGCGCGATGACTTTAGCGAAGTCAGCGAGGAGGATGCGCAGAAGGCTGCGAGCCGCAAACTCCAACCACATGTGCCCAAGACGCCGTCGAAGCCCAAATGTCCACTGACGGCCGCCGCGCTGGCACAGCTCCCTACGGCAGCGCACATCAACAATAGCTTCCGGCCGCCGCAGCCTGATGCGACACCAGTCAAGGATCCAGACAGCTTGCGACCAGGAAATTGGAGTCCGCTTACGATCCGAAAGCCCTCAATATACGAGAGCATTGAGACGGACGGCGAAACCATCAACGTCGCGGACGGAATGCTCACACCAGTCAAATCGACTCAAGGCTCTTCTCGCCGCAGCACACCAGCAAAAGTCAGTAATGTCACGGAGAAACTCATGGGCGCCGCCAAAGCCAATAAGGCTGCTCCACAGAAGTCCGCTGTCTCAAAACCGAAAGTCTCGAAACCCGCAGCGAAGCCGCAGAAGAGAAGCAATGTCAAGTTCGTCAAGCCTCCAGCATCAAAAGCAAAAGCTGCGCCCAAGGCCAAGACGGCTGTCGCGAAGGCAGAGAAGGCAGCGCAGCCGAAGAAGAGCAGCTTGACGAAGAGCATGAATTTCACCGCCACGAAGACGGCCGCAGTGGATGCTAGGAGCGCCACAAAGAAGGCGTTGATGTCTCCGGCAAAGTCTCCGAGTGGTTTGAAGAATGTTTCGAATGCGTCAGATACGCTGGGCAGTGTTAGCGAGCGAGACGCAAGGGTCAACACCAGTCCAAGCAAGAAGGCGGCTTTCTTTCCAAATTTAGCAGCAGCAGCAGAGAACCCGGCGCCTGGAAGCAAGAGGAAGCTTGGCAGCATAGGCGCGTGACTGGGAGGTTTGTTGCGTGGGTTTATTTTTACCTTCACGGCAGAATAGCATCGCATTGCATGGCGCTGCAAGCTGTGGCAGCATGTATGAGTGGAACATTAGCGAGGCGTTCAAGGAGCGAGACGGGATCTGTACCTGCAATTGAGAAGCATGCATGATACCCCGACGCACGACACGACGTCCTAGCATCATGGCGCAGGCGAAAGCAAATGCCGCGCGAAGATTTTGGATAGGACGCAATGAAGTGAAAGACTTTCCGAAATAGAGCTCGTTTCAGATTTACGTACGTCTCGTCGTATCCTGCTCGCTGCATGGGTATCTTAATCTTCCAAACTTCATGTCCACGTCAAAACATGCCCATAAAACGCATTGCAATCTTTTCAGGCCGTTCGCTCGTTGGTTCATACCAGCGTCCTCACTTCCTCCCCGGCACAGGGGCCCGCTCGGCCACGGGCATCTCCCTCCCACTACTATCCCGATCCTTAACACTGACCACTCTCGCTGGCGGCGTGGCCTCCCTCTCTGCTACCCTCTCCCTCCTACTCCCTAGCATTGCGCTCGTTTCGGAACCTTCATCTTCCTGGACTAGTTCTCCGTCTGCCGTCTCACAGCCCGGTGGATCGACCCACTCCCTAGGCACAATACAAGGCAGACTCAACCCTATGCCCGCCGCTCTGTTCAACCAAGCTGGCGCCGGCTTGCCCGTCAATCGTTGACACAGAGCACTTGTGAAATGGTTGCAGTTGTTTGTGAGGAGATTATAATTCGTGCCCAGAAACTCCTGTGAAACTTGGTGTATTACCTCTTGGATCTCGGTCTTCGAGAGGTATGTGAAGCCTTGCAGGATCGTGGTGCGGAAGGTTCCACCGGGAGGTGTGAGGCGCGGCGGTGTGGTGTAGACGCCGGTTTTGCGCGGGATGCTATGCCCGCCGTAGGCGTATTCGTGGGTCCGGTTGATTACGAGGCCCGAGTGCAGGAGGGAGGTGCCGAGGGTCCAGAGGAGGGTACTGAGGCGCGAGGGCTGGGCTGTGGAGTTAGGTTAGTGGTTCTGTGGTGTTGGGGTGCCGGGCTGGGCAGGAGGCGTACGGGGAGGAGGTCGTAGACGTTTATTGAGATTTCGGTCTTTTCCATGGCTTGGGATGTTGTGCGGGACCGCTTTGGGCGCGTGGCTGAGGTGGATGCGCTTGGCGCCATTATTGTAATGGGTCCCTAGTGGTCGATGTTCGAATAGCACGTCGTGGTGAAGACTACATAAACATGTCTTGTTCTGTGATTCGAGGCGCATGCACAGTGAGGTCTGGACTGCTGCCGAACGCGGTTCCTTGGAGCTAAAGCACGTGGCAATGCGTGGGGAAGGCGTGATCTGAAACACGCTAATTGAGAGATCGATGGCAGTGAATGCCTGTGCCCTCTTCCTGCATTGTAGATGTCATGTCGCCCGGCCTACTCAGGCACGGTCACGACTTGCGACCTAAAATGCCAGCAGCAGGATCATGGCTAGCAGCAGGATGCTGGTCGTCAAGCTCCCTAAGATGGCACGTCTGATACGCCGAACCGGCGCAACATGACCACCGCAGGCGGGAGGTCGCATCAGGTACGGGACTGCCTGATTGGCGGCACAGAGGTCAAAAAGAGCTTGAACACACGAGTTGGCGATAGCAGCTGCTATGGGCAACCTGTTGCGATCATACTGGCGATACCAAAGGTCTGAGGTGCTCCTAGGAGCGCAGCTTCCTATTCTATGTTGCGGCTCCGGACAGTGGTACAGACAGTGAGCTTGAACTCGCCCTTTGCGAAAGCGGCGAAGCGCCTCGGACGGACTGCTGTAGAGCGGCGTTTGAAACTGGCCATGTCGACAGCTTTCACTACCTGTATGAAATCACCTCGTCCATTGGCAGGGGCGCGAGGACATGACCATGTGAGAGCCGTTGCATATGGACCTGCCTGTCTTGACGTGTATATTCTGTTCAACGGGTATGATAACCTCGTGATCAAAGGCTCTAATACTGACAGACCGACCACTCCGGCGTTTGGACTGCGTTGATCCAGCGCAAACGACGACAGGATCCCGTCTGCGTCATGCACCGAACAGGCCCGCAATGTCCTCGAGACCAAGAGATCGGCTCTTGTGGAGCACGGCTGGGCTCAACGACTGTTCTATTACTTCTCCTGATATGTACTCAATGTTACATAACATCCTGCGAACGATCGGTCCTGATCACGGCGATTATTCTCATTGGTTGAGCGCTATTTTCCGGACTTCAGTAGTCAATAGTGAGTCCGCCATTTCCCATTTGACAGACAAACTCACTGATTAGTGTACTGTCGATCTATTAGATTTGAGCCTTTTCTTGAAGCAGTCAAATTTGAGCCAACGATTTTGGACTTCGGGATTGAACTGTCCGTCTGAGCCGTCACTTTTGAGCCATCAAAACCCGACTCATATAATTCCGATTCATCATCACTACAGCGTCGAATTGGAGACGTCGACCATTAGCCACAAGATCTGAGCAGCAATTGCCGCCGTTAAACTACGTGGCGTCAACTTGAGTCATCAAATTGAGCTATGAACAGTGAGGTGTCAGCGTCTCATTCGAGCCGTCAGCCTTCGCTCAATCCTGATCTGCCAGTGATCTGTTAAACTCGAATCATTAGTGTTGCGGCGTAAGTCATCAATCATCTCAATCCATCAATATTGGCCCTTCAATCGAAAGCTGTCAAAGATCTGTCACTCTCGAGCGGTCACAGGACATTCGTCAGTCAAGACTGGCATGCTGCCATGACTTGATTCTTCATATCAAATGATGACATGCCCGTTATCAGTGTTACGAGCTGGTCAATCCAAGTGTCGTTTTTGGCAAAATAAAACCGGTTGAAGATGCAACTGACTGACTGGCTCGAGACAGTCTACGGCACTATCCGCTCAGCATGTGATAATTGGTCCGGGCGCGACACATTCCCAATTTCGACGTTTCCAGTTGACACAGGTTCAAAGCGTGGACACACTGCTGCGCATTCAGCTACCACACCGGCGAGTGTATTTTCTTGGCGACGACTACGGGATTGGACATGGACGTAATGACGAGTGGTATTGCTAGACATGCCATGGATTCAGAAATCGTTTCTGCTGTGCTTCGCGACTACAACCGTGATGCCTTCGCGTGCAAGAATTATCCACACGTGTCCAAAGCGACGCCTCCCACTTGCACAGTAGATTGCAAGACCTGCGCCAGTCAATTCCATTGCAGCCTATATCAGGAGCTCATACCTTACACAACAAAGTTGGCGGACCACGATGCGGCGAAGGCTATCGCAGATTACATCGAGCTCGCCCGGGAAAACATTGCAAAGCTACAGAATTTGATTCAAGAGCATGGGAACGTCATTCGCAAGCGCTGGATGAAGCGAAATGCTAAACAACGGGCAGCATTGGCTACAGCAACTGCGTACCGCATGTATCGAAATCGCTGGGCGCAGGCACACAACAGGAAAGACTATTTCAACCGCATCGCAGGGAACGAGCTTATGGGCATGTACCACCCCTTCCTGAGCCATGAGCTACTCACCCAGGATCCTACCAAACTGCTTTGCCTTTTACATGCGAGGACTACCTATGGCCCCGAAGAATGGATCATGCACGATATCATGGCTCAAGAACGGGGCTGGAGCGGACCACTGATGCCGAGCTTCTACAATCCTCACTGCGTCGTCGTCGCACCGGGAGACGAGTTCGGCAAACTCGTTGCTTGGGACGCAGAAAAGGCGCATCGATGGGAGATAGTCGGCTTCCCGCGAGCACAATCTGCTTTTGCAGGGCAGGCTCAGATCAGCTGCATGCTGGCGGATATTACTGCTGCGCTTGTTGGAGATCTCTCAACCGCTCCTAGAGGCCGCGACGTGTGGGATGCTGCAGCTGCTCTGGGCTTCCAAGATGAACTCTCTGTGACTCCATCACCTTATTGGGACGTACCATTTATCGCTCCGCCACGCTTTGATACGAGCCGCATTCGTGACCTGATTCAGAGGGCTTCCGACAAAGTAAGAGAGCATTTTCACAGTCTGCAAACAGACTGGCGGTATTTCCGCAGCTTCCTGGTGAAGCTGCAGGAGTCCAAGTACGCACAGTCGCTCGGACCCAGCGAGCGATACCAATACCTTACCGATAGCCTGCTCCGCATACCACAACGTCTGGATGACTTGGTCAGGACTCTTGATGAGGCTAACGTCTTGCTCGACATACTGGACGCAAGCGAGTCAATCACCGGAACGGGCGAATCACTTTCAGATGAGTACAGCCTTGCACTACGGACACTGCAGAAGCTGCTCTCCTCGAGATCGCCTCTACCAGATATCAAGCATGTGATGCCCAAAATCGGCGCCTTTGAGCAGTACTTCTTCCAGGACATCGATGGCTTACAGAAATGTGTTATCAGTCCAGCCCAGGCTCTCAAGAGGGATCCACTCTTTTGGAACATCCGGAAGATCGTCGACAATGACGATATGCAATATCATCTGGCCTACATTGAAGACATTTGTGCAAAGTCGAGCACTGAGAAGAGCCGCCTTGGAGACGTGATGGACTATCTGCTAGCAGATTTGGCGTTGTTGGACGAGGCGAAGTCAATGATGAGGTACCATAAACCTTATCCCGGAGACGAGATGACCAAAGAAGAGTTCTTGGCTGCAGCAGAGCGCTTCAAACTGAATACTGCATCGCCCTTGACCCCAATAGCGGTTGGGCATGCTACTGCCAAGCTGCAGGAGAAGGAGCTTGCGGCCTTGATCAAAGAATTCTTAGACCTGCCACTACCACCCAGGAAAGCGTCCTACCAGTCTATTAGGAAGACAGTGGATCTCCAGCTGGCATCAGGCAAGTTATGGATACATCTATGCTCAATGCGCGTTGACTTGGTCTCCCAGTTAGGATTGACAGAGAAGGAAGCCCAAAAGTACAGTGATGACTATGTTGTTTTCGCCCCCGACACACGTGAGAATCACTACATCGACGAGCTACAGCCCCTTGCTCTCGCTATCAGAGGTAAGACGCAAGCATCAAAAGCTCGTACGTCTAGCAATCTGTCGGGACAGACTCCCTCGTCGCCGGCACAGACAGAATGGGGCCGCACCACAGATGCCAATGCGTTCACAGTGTCCAAGCCTAAGGAGAAGATCAAGCGTCGCTCGAGCGTCAACCGTCATGAGGACGAGGTAGGTGCCGTCACACAGCGCGACGAGCAGCCTGGGCCAGATCCTGTGCGCATTGCGGTGACCTCTGCCAGTCTCGAGCTCCTAACTCGCATGTTCACGCCCCATCTCACGGCCAAAGGTACCGCTGACACTCGATGGGAGTACTTCGTGTCGACGATGGCGGACACAGGGTGTCAGGCGAGGGCGAATGGTGGTTGTGCGGTGACGTTTCTGTGGGAGGGTAAGCGCTGTACAGTACACCGGCCACATCCGAATCCCACCATCAATCCGATCATGCTTGGGAGCTTTGGGAGGAAATTGAGCAATGGTTTCGGGTGGGGTTTAGACATGTTCGTGGAGAGGGCGAAACAGCCGAGGTGAATTGGATGGCGTTCGGCAGCTGTGGGAGGCAAATACAGCGATCCTCTTGCGAGTCCTATGGTAGGATGTACCATGACAGTGTCAGGCCCTGTAGTGCACCAGGCAATGTTGCACCAGTGACTGGTTGAGCTGCCAGATGACGCAGAAATTATAAGGTATGATATATCATTCTCACGACTGCCTCAGGCATGTGCAGTCAACGTGTCAACGTTCTGACACTGAGTCATCATACCACCGTCATCATCGGTATGGTATCAGGCATGAAATCAGTCCAATCGTAGCCCTGCGGAGCAGTACGGACATCTTTCCACGCTCTGCTGTAAAGTATGCTATTTGTTGAGTGAATTGGTTCGTATAATGCCCAATGTCTGCCAGAGACAGCGCCAACCCGGGCTGAAGCAATGTTCAACGGCGAGGAAGCCATCGCGTGTGTTGAGCTTGATGTAAGTCTTGTCTGTTACTTCAATGCTTCCGACACGGCAGTGGTGAAACCCTGGTGATGTGCCGTTAATCGGATGCTCCATCCGCTACATGAGCAAGTGCCAGCCGTTTACTTACCGGTGCTCCTATAAGCACATGCTGCCTACCTGTCACGAAAGTCTGTTGTAAGGTATATTATTGTGTTCTTTCGCAGAGTGTGTTGCCTCGGTCGGAAAGCGGATTTTGTATGCAGGCACATCCTGGTCTATTCTAGACCAGGATGGCTTTCGGGAAGGATCTGGACCTGCAGTATCCTCCAAGCGTGCGATCCTTCCTGCACCATCATCTGGCAATTATCGAGTGTGCCACCATAATGCAATATAATTCACGCGAATGTCTATATCTCAGACCATTGAACCGGAGGCCATCGGCGTGAGGAGCGCTCTATTCTTGCAGACGCTCGGGTGAAGTCGCAGGTGCCAAGCTCGCGCAATGGCTTCACATGTCTCTCTAATGGGGAGGAGTCCCTGTTCACTTGACTTCTCGCAATCTGTCGAAGGCCTCGGCAGCTCGGTCCTTGGTATTACTCAGGTGACGGGACGCCAAAAGGGAGATCACTTCTGATACGCGGACCGATTGGTCAGGCACGGCACTCTTGCGACGTCCTGCAGATTCGCTCAAGACGTCAAGCAAGTCCTAACGATGGCAGCTCAAGCATTGATCAATCATTGCCGTCTCACCGATTTTAGCCTTTCCAGGTGGGACTATGGCCTTGGAACCAGTGAAGTATGCTCCCACGCACGTTTGCGGGGTCCAAATGTGTAACGCGTGAATCAAGCCTCGAACTCACGCTTGGGCGTCGATCCTGATGAAGAGGTGGTGGGATTGGCCTGCCACTTCCCTACAAAGGAGACGCTCGTGCGCGGTGTCACCTCCGGGAGACCATATCTTTGGAGAGCAAGCCAACCTTGGCTCTAGACCGCAATTTTCTGGGTAGATTTCACATATCGCAAGATGTCTTCGCAACCTCACACCGCCGGTCTTCGAAGTCCCACAGAGATGCTTCGGCAACAACAGGGACGACAGAGCACTGAAAGCACACAGAAGATGATTCCCAACGAGAAAGTATCATGGCGAGAAATGCTCACAAGGACCAATACCGAATCTTCATCTACGCGCGCCGACAGCAGTGGCAAAGACAGCAGGAAGTTGGAGCCGCTGGAGACGACATTCACATCGTATGAACAACAAGGCATAGACGGCAGGCTCTACCGCGATGGTCAGTTGGTCTTGCAACCTGCGCCCACGCAAGACCCTCGGGATCCTCTGAACCTCCCAACCTCACGAAAGTTCCTTGCGGCATTCTGCCTCTGCTTCTTTGGTGCACTGGCGGCGGCTGCAGAGCTAATCCTTGGCGCAATGTTGCCCGTCTTTGCACTCGTGTATTCGGGTCTCAACCCCAAAACGCTGCTGCCCGCACTTACTGCAGCTGGCGGCCTTCCTGAAGGCAGCGACCCTCTAGCATATCTCCAGAACCTGCCGAATGCGCCACCAATTTGGAAGATCTACCTCTTGGCCTCGCTGCCAGTCCTGGTAATGGGCGTGTGCAACCTTATTTTCGTCCCTTTGGCCATTTCCTGCGGCCGACGACCAGTGCTTCTCGGCTGCGGTGTCATTGCCATCGTTGGAGCCATCTGGGCGGGCTGCAGTCAGTCGTTGGGCTCCCATCTTGGTGCTCGTTGCGTGCAAGCACTGGGCGCAGGCACGGTGGAGAGCTTGATCCCGTTCATTATCCAGGATATGGTCTTCGTGCACCAACGCAATACCTGGATATCTGGGCTTTTCGCCGCTCAGGGCATTCTCATCATTTCACTCGGTGTTGGCGTACCATACATTATCATTTACCTGAACTGGCGATGGGTCTACTATATAACTGCTGCAGGTGCCGGAGCGTTTCTAGTTGGCGTCTTCTTCTTGTTGCCTGAAACTCGGTGGCCTCGTACTCGAGCCGAGATGAGTAAGATTACTCTGGTTTGCAAAATGGGGCAGCAGAGCGCTAACATTAGCATCAGATGGCGTGCCACGCGAAGAGACTGACTTCATCCGCGAGCCCCGATCGTACAAATATGATATTGCGCTTTTTCATGGCACGATGGAGTGGAAGAAGGGCTGGCACAGCTTTCTCGACACTATGCGGACCTTCTTCTATCCACAGATCTTCTTCATTACGATGTTGAACTCTGTCATGATTGGCTGCGCCTTTGCGGCAGGTTACACTGTCGCACCTGCCCTCCTCACCAAGCCTTGGTCGTAAGTTGCACCACTGAACAAGTGTCATAATGCTTGCTGACATAGCTCACAGATGGCCGTTCCTGCACCTTGGCTTGTGCTTGATCCCTCTCTTGATTGCTGCCATCGCAACTGGCGGTGTCACCGGGTACGTTGCAGATTGGTCTGCCAACATCGTCGCCCGCAAGAGAGGCAGGCGTGAACCGGAGAACCAGCTCATCAACCTCATTCTGCCTACAATTTGCGGAATCGTTGGATCTGTACTCTTCGGTTTGGCCGGTTCGAACCAGAGCGATTACAGCTGGGGCACCTTCTTGTTCGCGCTCGGCTTGATGGGATTCGGCTTCCTTGGTGCGAACACCGTTGGTGCGGTCTACGTGCTGGAGTGTTACCCTCATCTGGCTGGTCCAGCGCTGGTCAACATCGCGTCCTTTAGGTGCCTGATTGCCTTCGTATTGTCCTTCAGGATCTCTGAGTGGGTTGCGCATCTTGGGTACTTCAAGAGCATGATGATATACACTGGCTTGATGTCCTTCTTTGCGCTCTTGATCCCGGTGGTGTATGTCTTCGGCCCAGCCTGGCGGAAGCGCTGGCCCGCCGAGAACTTTGGCCACTAGAGAAGTGGCTGTATTGTACAATAGATTTTTATGTAACAGCACGATGGAGACGATGGGATGATTGTCAATGAGAAAGACTTGACATATACCAACTTCGTGAGACTGTGACACCCTTGTGTTTGATAGTAGCAATCTGTGAGCCAGCCACGCAAGGAAAAGCTTGATTGCGTATACTTCAGACACAATCGACCTGCACACGAACACAAACATCACTGAGTTTTCGACTCAGCGCCCTCCTTCTCCATTCCCTCACATCCAGTTGCCTTGCCTGCCAGCTCCTCGACCTTGCCGAAACCGGTCTGGTTAGGGTCACGGTTTGCGGAAGCCTGCTTCATAGCGTCGATGCCGGCTTGCTTGTCCTGCTCGCCGGATTGTGTCCAGGACTCGCCCGCTACAGCGCCAATGGCTGACTAGCCAAAGAGTCAATAAGGATGCATCGGTTTTGGTGGCTTAAGGAATGGCTCACCTCAGCAGCGCCCTTGACGTATTGTGCGTGGCCACCGATTAAAGATGGGTTTTGCTCGTTGGAAGACATGGCCGGGCTGTTGCTCACTTCGGTGATATTTTGTGGGGTTGGGTGTGATTTTTGAGATTGACGGTACTTGCGATTCTCTCAAGCAGAGGATAATGTTGTTGTAAGAGAACTATAAGGTCACGTAGGGAATGTGCTTCATGGCAACCTACATCTAGTACCCAACTCTATGATGTAAGCCGATGTCATTGCGCCGGGTCGCGCTAGTGTTTCCGTCTCTTGCACAATCTCTCCTCTTGACGAGACGCCCATGATCACATCTTCACCAGCGAGTGAGGCCTTCAAGACACGCGGCGAAGTGGCACGATCTGTCAGCATGGTATGGACATAGCAATGGGCCCAACTCGCGCGATCAGTCATGTAAGCGCTTGACTGATTGACACCAATACTAGCTGCTAGACTAAGACAATGAGGCTCTGCTTATTTACTGGAGGCAACAAACCGTGTCGGTCAGTCGTTCGCGTCAACAAGCCAACGCCTGAAGCTGTCAATCGCCTGAGTCAACTGCTTGGGTCAAGCAGTCATCCGGTTGGTTGACTAAGGAAGCACGCAGACTCCTAGTTCGGGAGAAAGGGACAATGGAGAGGCCGTACCGTCACGATCTGAGTTGCCTGCCTGCTACCAACAGGCACATCGCAGGCATTCCTCAAATCCGATAAGCCTATCACGTAGGCCGAGTCGTAGTATTTGCGCCAACCATAAATCCTGGCAGGAACGCCCCATGCACATACACGTTTTGTGAAATGTGGCATCGACCCCATCGAGCGATGGACTAGCAGTATATTGCAAGTGTGGACGACAAAGGTCTTCGACTGGTCGATGATCCTGCAGTTCAATGGACGACGATCTTGGATTGAAGATTAGTCAATGTCCTGCACAATGTTGGCTGGATGCCGTCGTCAGAACTCACAAGTCTCCGCCATGCTCTTCAAGATGTAAGCACTCCATAGTCACGGCGAGACTCCATACAACGATAGTTGGAGTTCAACCAGAGAGCATATGCAATTCAAGGAACTGCAAAGTGGGAGCTCAGTAAGCTTCAGGCATACAGGGATTTGCATATGCGAGCGTTGCCCTATCTCGATATCGGCAGTCCAAGAAGCTTGCCGCGAGATAAGAAGACGGCGTGAGCAAACACCCCATCCCGATGGGCTCTATTTCATGAGGTGCAGGGACTTCTTCAAACAACACCAGGACCCTGCCGATGGCATCAAGCAGCATCTCCCGCTGCCTTCGCTGGCTCGAAGTGCCACGAGATGAAGATGCGTGGTACAAGGTACGTGACACGACGAAGTCGCCCATCTCCACAGCTTCTGATCGGATATGAGCAGACTGACCGATGGACCAACCGCGACCTCATCCCAATGCCCAAGGAGAGACGGACGTACAAAGTCTGGACGTACTGCATCTATTGGTGTATCAGTGGCATGTGCATCAGCGCCTACATCCTGGGCTCCAGTCTTCTCGCGTATGGACTCAACTGTCAAGAGGCAATGGGCGCAATCGCTATTGGGTCCGTGCTCGTGTCACCTCTGGTAATCGCTTGTGGCTGGATGGGAGAGCGACATCACATTGGCTTCACAGTGGCTTCGCGATTCACGTTCGGCATGTATGGGTCATACTTTCCAGTTCTGATTAGGCTGTTCACCACGATTTTCTGGGGTACGTTCCTGATGGGTCGACTGCGTTTTCGGACATTGACTGACCTCTCATCCATCACTTGACAGATGGGCTGCAGGGAAGTTTCGAGTCAAAATTGAGCCCCACTCGCGCTGATCGAAAGGCAGGCATACTACGGCGGGCAAGCTACTGCTGCCATGCTTGGTGCTGTATTCCCATCCTTATGGCGTATGGATCAGACTCTTGCTGGTGGCACCCTACTGACCAAGGATTTGATTGGTATGCTGGTGTTTTACGTCTTTTTCATCTCAATCATGGTCATTCCTCCCGAGAAGCTGCAAAACCATTCATTGCGTCTTCAATCATGTTCGTCGGAACACTTATTGGTCTCCTTGCTTGGAGTGTGTCCAACAACGGCGGAGGACCTGGACCATTATTCTGGACGAAGAGCGTACCTATCCATGGATCACCTGGTTGGGCAATGATGTTTGGTATTGCTGGTATCTTGGGATCCTGGGGCGGTGGCACACTGTGAGATTGCCGCGAAATGTAATCAGGTCGTATGAGTCGCTGACATGAACTACAGCGGCCAAAGTGACTGGACCCGATATGCCAATCGTCCACTGACCCCTATCATAGCTCAGACAATCATTGCTCCCATCTCTATCTTCATATGCGGGACTATCGGCATCATAGTCACAAGCTGCGGCCAAGGCATTCTCGGCGAGACACTTTGGGAGCCATTCCAGCTTCTGCCGGCGATCCAAGGGCACTACAACAACTCTCCAAGAGCCAGAGCTGGGGTCTTCTTCGCGGGCGCTGGGTGCATGGGAGCGCAGCTTGGCATCGACATTGTGCTTAACTCGGTTTCTGCTGGTATGGATCTTGCCGGGCTATGGCCTCGATACCTCAATATCCGTCGCGGTGCCTATATCCTGGCTTGTGCAGGGCTTGCGGTCAATCCGTGGCAGTACTTGTCGAATGCCAGCGTGTTCTTGACAGTAATATCAGGGTTTGGCATATTCTTGGCGCCTTTCACTGGCGTGTTGCTTACAGATTATCTAATTGTGCGAAAGTGTCGTCTGGTACTGGCAGATCTTTATCGAGGTGACTCTTCGTCTATTGTAAGTTTTCGATGGCGCTGAAATCGACGATCAACGGACTAACAATCATGAGTACTGGTATACCTCCGGCTTCAATTGGCGAGCTTTCGCATCCTGGTCTGCTGGTACAGCCTTCCTGATGCCAGGCTACATCATGAGCCTTGTGAATGAGTCAGCATACAACGGGTGGATCAAGCTATTCCACCTAAATTTCGTTGCAGGCGTGCCCATGACAATGTTCATCCACTGGATTATCTGCCGCATTGCTCCACCACCGGGACTTGGAATGGGCACAACAATCCACGACGACGCCACGCCTTTCGATAGGCTTGATGGTGTTGAGGTCGACAGTGTCGAGGCAGTGCGTGAGGAGGTGAAGCAAGGCTGACAGCACTGCAGTCGACTCCGTGGTCTCCATCGGAAGATCATGGATGGGTATAGCTGCTTTGTGGAGTGCTGCTCTGGACCGTGGGACTGATGCAACGTCTCATACATTCCTTTCAAATGACAAGTCGGCTCATGCAGCGAGCTAGTAAGCTGCCATTCCTACGCGACTGGCTTCATTCATTTGAGACACATGTTGTCAATCTGTTGCACAAGACCTCAAGCAGAAGAAGGGCGGACGCGGTACGACTTCATAAGGACCTTCACAGCCTCGCTCCATCGTCTCCTTGAGCCCCAATTGACTCAAACATGTCGCTCTGGAAGACAGGACTCTCAGCAAGAATCTTCTTGCTCCATTCGCTCGCGACTGTCTTCCTCAATCCCGCTGGCATCTCATCCTTCCCACAACTCCATTCATGCAGAGTCAAATACCGAGGCTTGACTCCGTCGATCCTATCATACCTCGTAGTTCTTACGTAGCCTGGTAACATCGCCATCATATCAAAGATGCATATGGAAGTCCACTGTACAGTGTGCATCGAGTGGACTTGCATCGGCAGCTGAGTGCATTCGTGCCTCCCATACCAAACCCACTAATGCTCATGCGCTTAGACTGGACAGCAGGCCATGGCGTCAATTTCTGGCAAATGGAACCATGAAGTGTCGGCGGCTCGGCGTCTCCAGCACGACCAATAGTCGCGCAGCGTGAAGCCGCTCATCGTGCCAGCCGCGAACTGGGTTTCAGGCTCGGCTGGAGCCTGGATGGGTTGTGGTCCGCTCCGCACTTTGGAGTCACGATGCAACATGATCCTACGGAAGCCTCCGAGCTGCCTGTTCTCTGGTAGAGTCGCGTCTCTACGCCTCTCTGCGTAGGTTACTGAGAAGGACCGATAGCTCTCCCGCAATGCAAAAGGGTTGTCAAGGACAGCTATCTTGGTCCTTGCCTCCACGTCGCCAACAGTCTTCAGCTCCTCGTTGTCAAGGAAAGGAGCCACACCGCAATGGTACATGTTGTCGCACAGTCGGAGCATGCGCTCACCGAGGAACTCCGCCATGACCGGGTCGTTCATAGTCGCCTTGATGTCGATGTCGTCTTTGAAGTCCTCGTAGAAGGACAGGAAGACATTGGTGGTCAGCCGCGGTGACCAGAACTGTTGGATCTCCTGTGGGTCGTCCTCGCCCATTTGAATGTAAAATTCTGCGGCGGTTGTTGCTCCAAGGCCTCAGCATCGCAGGCGTTGTAGCTACTAGGCACAGCTTCTGCCTTACGAAGATACTCACGGAGGCGCCGAATCTCTCTCCTCGTCCTTCCTGCAGCGATGTCCTCGGCCTTGCGCTTGTTTGGTGAAGTGACCTCCTCTTTTGTCAAGCGACGCTTGTACTGTTGAATGCGCTTCTCGATAGTCGTAATCAGCGTCTGACGTACATGGTTGTACTCGTCTCGGAAACTGAGGGCATCTTCTCTACGAGCGCTGCGGTCCTCAGCAGACTCGTTGTCGACTGGCAGGGAGCGGCGGCGGTACTCCCGTGCCAAGTCGAAGATCAAGGCTAGCGTGTCGTGGAGATGGACCTCACCCAGCACGAACTGGTAGATGTACGAGCCTTTGCCTGAAGACAGTGTATGCCCCGGCACAACCAGCATCTTGTTGGTTGTTGGAATGTTATGCGTATTCTATATCCATGGTATCCAATGTACCCACTTGTTGCCTGCGAAGACGTCTGATACGATTGCAGGTGACAGACTGTGCTGATGTCTCATGACCGAGGACGCCATATGTCGTCAGCCTCCGTATCGTGTACGGAGGGGCTGATGAAATCGATGAAGATATAGCGAAAATTGCTCAGAGGTGGCGGAGCGCTTGTATGTGCTATATAAGATGGATGAGCTGCGGAAAGCGAATGTTTCGACCTTGCGACTGCGCGATTTCAAACACGACACACCGCCAAGCATGAAAGTCATCATAGTAGGGGCTGGCATTGCTGGCCTCAGCGCAGGTATCGGCTTACGTCGAGCAGGCCACAAAGTCACAGTAAGCCCGAGCAACGGCAGATTACAGAGACTGTCTGACGGTACATGCAAAGATCCTCGAGCAGTCCTCTCTCCTCCATGAGACTGGCGCAGCGATCACCATTGCGCCCAATGCCTTTCGCGTGCTCAGATCCTGGGGCTTTGTACCGGCAGAGTCGCAGATGGTCGTCATGGATAAGGGCGGCATCTTCGACGGGACAACGATGGAAGTCCTGGTCCCGAATTACTACGCCGGTATCAAAGATGCATATGGAAGTCCACTGTACAGTGTGCATCGAGTGGACTTGCATCGGCAGCTGAGAGAGTTGGCGACGGACGACGGAGGAGATAGAAAGGGCACAAAGTGTGAAATCGAGGTCAGGAGTAAGGTTATAGACTTCGTGAGTCGCCCAAACCGGCTCCACTGTTGGCCTGGACAGAGAGTGGACTACTAATTCTGAATGAAATCGATCAGAACACTGCTAAAGGCAAAGTTATTCTGGAAGATGGCCGGGTTTTGCAAGCCGATCTCATCGTGGCTGCCGATGGTGTGCACTCCTCAGCTGTCGGGCACGTTCTCGGCGACAAAAAAAGTCGGGCTCGGGACACAGGGTGGGCGACATTGCGATGGCTGGTGCCGACCGAAGACTTGCTGGCGGACCCCGAGACTGCAGCTCTGGCCAAAGAGGGCGTGCAGGGCTATTTCACGAGCAAGAATGGTAATGGAGGACTGGTTTGGTATCCTTGTCGGAAGTAAGACTGACATTTTCCTTCGCTCCAATGCTTCAATAGAATGTTGCGCTGATCAAGCCTGTGTGGACAGCAATGAGGTGCAGAACTTTCTGTATCTGTCGCAGGCATTTCACAGCCCGGATGCGTCGGAAGGTCAGCACTAGCATCGTCCGAAGAGAAACGCACACATGGCTGATTCGCTTGTCCACAGATTATCGAGCCGGTGTCGAATCGAGCCTTCCATCCAAGTATGCAAATGTAGACTTTGGACCTGTCTTGCAAGCCGCCGTGAGGTAAGTGTCTTGCCAAATTACATCCAACTGCGCAAGACTTCCGTTCCTCTACAGTACTGACGCTGTCACAGCAAGGCCAGAGATGTAAAGTTCTGGAAGCTAGTAGCCCGGGAGCCTCTGCCGATGTGGCACAAGGACCGTTTGGTACTGATTGGCGATGCCGCCCACCCCATGCTTCCGTGTAAGCTCTCGCCACAGAAACATTGCGTCTCATTGCCAGCTAGCTAATCTTCCACCACCAGTCCAAGCCCAAGGCGGCGGTCAGGCTATCGAGGACGGCGCCGCTCTTGGTGTTCTATTTCAGGAAACCAACTCTGGAGATGCTGCGGCGATCGAGCGTAGTCTTCAGCACTTCGAGCAAGTCCGCAGAGACCGTGGCTCCTCCTTGCAAGTCTTATCAAATTCGAGCCATCCGCAGCCGCAGAGCGTACGAGACGCTGCGTCGAAGTATCTCCCCGATGGACAAAAGCTCAAAGATGCGGCCGATGTGAACCACTATATCATGAGCCATGATGTTGTACAGGAATGCGTGGCGATCGCAAGTTGATCGCATACGGGGTATGTAGCAAAAGGTCGTTGGCACTTATGGGATGTTCGACAAGCGATCTTGTGCTCTCGATCAGCTAACAACTCCTGATTTTCTCGAAGGCGTCGTGAAGCGTCGTGATAACATACGTAGAGCCCAGCGATGCGATGGCGCCATGAATATGAACGTTGTAAGAACGTTGCCGCTTACACGCTTCAGCTCTGAACATCATCTTGAGTCACCATGCGCAACATGCCCGTATTGCTGCACTGCCAAAATAGTGGAGTATCGTAGCAGCACATTCCATTCCCATGATTTCAAGATTTCTCGCTCCTGTCGACCTGAGTCTTGCAGCGTCATCGAGAATGCGCGAAACGCAGCCATTGGCATAGTACAGCTCACGGCCTCATGCACAACTGCTGGAGTAGTGTCCGAGGACAAGTAGAATATTGTGTCCAGGTCTAATGATGATAGAGGAGATCGTTTTCGATACCTAAGAGAGGAGCCACATGGCACCCAAAGCAGTTGGCTAACAAAACCACGCCTCACCACGTCTCACGAATGTTGTCGAGATCGACACTACGCAGCTTGACCTACGACCAACTTGCTCCTCGCTGCAATTTGTGCTGCAAACGTCTCCATCGGTACCGCCGCCATGATGTCCAAAACTGAAATGCTGGCCTTGATCTCTCGTGTGACCCAGTTTCGCACTTCCAGCGCCACAAGAGAGTCGACGCCGTAGGAGAACAGAGGCTTGGTCTGGTCTACCTCCGTCATGGGTATACGCAATATTTCGGCTATCTTCCCGGCCAAAGCGCTTGTGACAATGGAGGCTGCCGTTGTCTGATCGTTGTTCTTGCCGGCCGCTGTAAGTTGAGCGGTCAGTGATGCTCCAGCACCTCGATCGGAGCCAGTAGCAGACGAGGCACTCGTAGCTGTCAGCGATCCGAATCGCGGGTCTTTGAACCAGGGAGGCTGTGGCAATTGACGACTCGCCAAGATGTCCGCATGGCCAAGACCGACAGTGAGCTGTGCAGGACAGTGAGAACTGTCGCTTTCCCGCTGGCCATTAATTACAGCTTTCATAAGAGCATGGAAAGCTGGCTCGCGAATGCCCAGTGTCTCCTCCCAGACCTTGAAGTTGTGCTCGACCGACTCGGCAATGACACCAACATCAAGCATAATGCCGAGATTGACCGAAACAGCTTTGAGACCTTGTTCGCGCCGGTAGTGGGCCAAAGCATCCTGGTAAGTGTTGCCGGCGTCATATTGAGCTTGGCCAGGATTTCCAGTGACGCCGGAAATGGAAGAGGCGAAGATCATGAAATCAAGCGGTTTGTCCTTGTTGAAATACCGGTGTAAGTTCCACGTACCTTGAACTTTCGGCCGGAGACCTGTCGTCCAGTCTTCGTAGGACAAGGTTTCGTACACAGCGTCGCGAAGGACCATAGCCATTTGTATGACGCCCTTGACCTGAGGAAGCTGCTGTTCGCATTGCTTCATTGCAGTAACGAAGGAGTCCTCAGCCGCAATGTCTGCGCAGAATACGGTGACTTTGGCGCCCCTTGCTTCTAGCAGATTGACCGTGGCTCTAGCTTCCGGCTTGCTATCCCCGGATCGAGAGATGAAGGCAAGATTCCTGGCCCCGGATGCTACGAACTCCTGAGCGATACTGCGACCCAGCCCACCAAGCCCGCCGATAAAGAGATATGTTGCGTTCGGATCCAGCTTCAACGAGTCTTTTGCCTGACACAGGACTGGTGCATTTGTCTTGGCTGATTGGGCGAAAGACAGCACAATCTTACCACGATGCTTGCCTTGCTGCATGAGGCGAAATGCGCTCTCTGCTTCGCCGATAGGATAGACAGACATTGGGAGAGGTACCCGCAGCAAGCCATCGGCCATGAGCTTGAAGGTCTCCTCAAGAACCGATCCAAGCACCTCCGGCTGCTTCGTAATGAATGTGGTAAGGTCGAAAAATGTGAATGTGGCGCCTTTGCTGAAGGGCCGCATGTCAAGGCGCATGTTGTCTGTGATGTCCTTGATGCCGATTTCGACAAACGTCCCAAACGCTGCCAGGCAAGTCCATGACACGCGGAGGAGCTCGCCAGACAGCGAATTCAGGACACAGTCAACGCCCCGGCCCTGAGAGACACGATTGACAGCTTTTGCGAAGCTACTGTCACGAGAGTTGAAAATGTGCTCATCGGGAATCTGATATTGCTCTTTGATGAATTGGCGCTTGTCGTTCGAACCCACAGTGGTATAGATGACCAGGCCGATGTGCTTCGCGAGCTGAATCGCTGCCTGGCCAACGCCTCCGGCTCCTGCGTGTATCAAAATTGACTGTCCTTGATGAAGCTTTGCTAGTCTTACGAGAGCGTAGTAGGCAGTGGCATGCACTGTAGGTACTGCAGCACCCTCCTCAAATGACATTGCGTCGGGCAATTTAGCTGACACACGAAAATCACAGCGTGCTGTGGTAGCATGCATGCCACCTGTGGACACAGTGCTGACTCGGTCGCCGGGTTGATACACTTTGGCTGCACAGCTTCCGGCCCTCAAGACGATGCCGCTCGCTTCGTAGCCTAGCTGCGTGACCGGGACCAGACCCATGGAGGCCATGACATCTCGGAAGTTCAAGCCCGTAGCTTTGATCTCTAACTCTAGCTCATTGCTGGCCAGCGGAGCATCTGTGTCTTCGTGTCGAATGAAACGCAGGCTGTCCAAGAGACCGGGCTTGCCAATCGTAAGATCAAAGCGTGCGCTTGGATCGTCAATGCCGACAGGCCGAACAGAATCTTCGAGGTGGTTATGTATCGAAACGTCCTGCTCAACGCTCCTGAAGACTCGTTGAATTTGCATAAGACCGCCAACTTCACGAAACTCGTTGTCAACACTCTGGTCCGCTGCCTTGATAATGCGCATAACGAGAGATTGAGCGTACTGCAGTCCGTCTTTGCTGAGATGAAGAATTTGAGTCCTGGTGCCTGCATTCTCGTTGTTGACACAACGTGCCAAGCCATCAATAATGCCAAACGAAGGGTTGTCGCCACGGGTTAGCCACAACAGCCGCTCAGAGTTCAGCATCAGATGTCTGATGCTCCGAAAGTCAGGCTCGGTGAGGTCCTCAAGCAAAGGGATTTCGAGTTCCAGCAAGGAGATGCATATTCTGGCTTCGATCGCAGCCACGTTGCTTAAGTCATTCCTAACCACAACAGAATAGCCTTGTTCATCAAGCTTGTCCTGCAGCATGCCAGAGACAGACCGTCCTTCGGTTGTTAAGGAAGTCGGCTCAAGAATGCACACTTGTTCCGAGTGATGGCTATTCGTGAATGCGTCGTTGACTTCGCTCTTGCTGCCAGCATTCTGATAGATCGCGATTCGCTCGCCGTCCGCTGGCCCGTTGAAGACAAGCTTGAAGCCCTTTACCTCCACTGATGGCGGAGCGACACGTTCAGTACCGATAAGTGGGGCCGCAATCACAATGATCGCCCCAGGCCTAGCCATGGAGGCCAGGCGATCCAATATAAGGTGAAGACCCTCCTTGACTCTGCTTGAAACCTGCAATGGCACAAGGAAGAGATCTGCGCTTACAGTGGCCACACCCGAAGGTGCGTCCAAATTGCCAAGAGGGAATGACTGTCCAATATCATTACCAACAGGAGCTTCATCGCTGTCTCCGTCAATGATCGCGTAATGGCTTTGATGCGGAGACAGCGGGACGCCCGATACCGTGGGCAAAACCGCGTTAGCGACCTCATCATATCTTTGTACCAGCTCGACCACATCGAGCATTGGTCGTTGGTGGATGGCTAATTGGACCAGCTGTCAAAACGTCAGGTATCGCTTTCAATCACGTATAAGTCCAGGAGAGGTCTTGACTTACGTATCGGAATTTGTTTCCAGCCATGGAAAGATCGGCGTTAGAGAGTAGCTTCGCAATTTCTGGTGACTCCAGGAGATCCAACGCGTAATTCCAGCTAGTCTCAGAGCTGATTCCAGCTGAATTGACCTCTGCCTCACCATCGTTGTGGTCCACATCCTCGTTCTCTAGCTGTGCGATACGGAAATCGTCTATGGACACAAGCACCTTCGACAAGTTTCGGTCGAACATGGTAATGTTGCTAGAGAACTCGTTGAAGCTGCGCTGATGCGAGCGAGCACAGCCGGTCATCAAGTATCCCACATCGCCTGGGATGCTGGCCGATATTTCCAAGTTGCCAATACTTGCTGGTAACATTGGTTTATCAAAACCAAAGTCACCGTAGAGCTGACTGTCGTCACGTGTGCTGCCTGCCCAACCTTGGAAGATGGCGTCGAGGGTGCCGGCGTGGATCAGGAAATGTCGATCCAACTTCTCCTTTGTGAAGGTCTCACCAATGTCGAGAAGCTCCACGTCGAAGCAAGTCTGTCCAAAGCCAGGCCGGCTGTTCTTCACGCCACGAAACACCTCTCCGTAGGGTAGAGCAGACTTGGCCAGTCGGCTGTAGAAGAAGTCATCCGTGCAAGTCTCTGAGCACTCATCCTGTACCCGACGGCAGTCTGCGATACGCACAGTCTCAAGCTCAGCATCCTCTTGCGCCATATGTGTGCCTCTGTCCTCCGCATAGATAATGCTCAAAAGCCCGCGACAGTTGTTGCGCAGCTGACTTTCTGCTCCAATGCATGAAGAGACGTTGAACTCAAGCCAGGCTGAGGGTGACGTACCAGAAGTTGCCAGAAGCTGTGGGCGGATGTGGACCGTCACTTCAGTGGCTGTGTCTTCAGGGAGCGACATGGCCGCTAAGAACGAGATATCGCGGAGCCTGAAACTGGAAGCGGTCTTATTGTGATGAGCAATCTGCTGGGCAGCCTCGAGCACGATGCTGATCATGCCGGCGGCTGGGAAGACTACCGTTTCTCCCACAGTATGACCGCGAAGCCAAGGCTCATCAGACAGCCTGATGAAGCTCCTCCACACTCGCTCAGTTTCGTCCATCTTAGGCATCATGGCACCAATGAGACTCTTTGTAGGGAACTGTTGGTTCACTATCTCGCGCTGCAAGCGCGAGTCGGCGCGGAATCTCTCAGAGTGATTCCAAGGATATGCAGGGAGGTTGGTGAGTAGACGACATTCAGAGTCGCCGTTGACCTTGGACACGTCGATAGGTGCACCTGCTGCGAAGAGCTCGGAGGCGAGCGTTAAGGCGCTGTCAAGAGCGTCTTGACTGCGAGTAAGTACGGACTGATAAGCGACATTGGTAATTCCATGAAAAGCCAGAATCTGCTCAATGGGGCCGCCCAGAGCGCTGTGTGGGCCGATTTCGACGAGCAAGTCTACCGTCTTCCCGCCGTGCGCATCAATGGGAGATACCAGCTCTTTAACGGCGTCCGCGAACAAGACTGGTGATATAAGGTTCTGCACCCAGTAATACGGGACGAGCTCGTCACGCTGGACGGTGCTTCCGGTCACGCTAGACACCATGGTAATGGCTGCCTCTTGCAAGCCACCCTCTTCGTCTTCGATAGGCTCAATACCGTCCATCGAAGCGTAGTACTCAGCCGAGCAATGATGCATTTGAGGCGAGTGATAGCCCACTTCGACTTTGAGCCGTCTCGCAAAAATACCACGTTCATTGAAGATCGCGCGCAGCGCCTCGAGCTTAGTGGCGTCTCCGGAAAGGGTGATGTTGGACGGTGCATTAATACAAGCGACTGTCACTTGAAGTGTCGTCTCATCCATCAGCTTGACCGCGTCATCTCGGGAGCAGCCCACTGCCATCATGCCGCCACTGTCATGCTTCTGGCGAGCGCCTGCAGACACCACTCCCCTGAGAAAGGCTGCTGCAAGAGCGTCGCGATGAGATAGAGCGCCTATGGCGTATGCGGCTCCGATCTCGCCGCTCGAGTGACCGACGACTCTCTTTGGAACAACGCCCCAGGATCGTAATTCGTCGACGAGGGCTATTTGCAGCACTGAGCAGATCGGTTGGCTGATCTCTGGAAGACCAAGACGGGACTCCTTTTGTGGTCTGCCCATCTCAACGACAGGGTCCCATTCGGCGCCCATTCCTTTGAGCAGAGTGGCAGACCGGGCAATCGACTTGCCGAACACCGGTCGGTCCAGGAGCTGCATGCCCATGCCCGCCCACTGCGCACCCTGGCCTGTAAAGACAAAGCCTATGCGTGGCGGGCTTGCCGCTGCCCGTACAGCATTCTCCCCAATAGTCGGAAGGTGCTCCCGCAGGTCTGATACGCTCGTCGCGAGACAACTAGACCGCCAGCCATGGCCTGAGCGAGCAAGCGCCTGAGTGTGTGCAAGATTTGCCAGGAACTCGGGGCCTGAAGCAATAGGGCCAAGACCATCCAGATGCTCAATGAGCGATTTGCCAACACGTGCAAATCCAGCCCTGTCGTGGCTGCTAAATGTGAACAGCCTTTTCCTGAGACTCAGAGAGCTGCTACTGCCCCGAGTTGCGTACGCTTTCTTTGGCGCCTCCAAAACAATGTGCGCATTCGTGCCTCCCATACCAAACCCACTGATGCTCATGCGCTTGGACTGGACAGCAGGCCATGGCGTCAGTTTGGTGGGTACTACCATGTCCCACTCATCCAACGGTATCGATGGATTGGGCGTGTCGAATCGGATGTTCGGTGGGATGAGACCATGCTCAAGTGCCAGAATACCTTTGATGATGCTTGCAGCACCGGCAGCTGCCTCGAGATGGCCAATGTTGGGCTTGATGCTGCCAATGTACAGCTTTCTGCGTGAAGACGTGGTCTGACCGATAGTGCTATGAATGGCGGCAGTCTCTAACGGATCACCCACTTTCGTGCCTGTGCCGTGAGCCTCGACATACTGCGTAGAGCCATACTCAAGGCCATTGGACTCGTAAACGTATTTGATGAGCGCCGCCTGCGCCTCTTTCGAGGGCATTGTCACACCCTGCGTCCAGCCATCAGAGTTGACGCCGGAGCCACGGATGACGGCTCGAACTGTGTCTCCATCGCGAATTGCGGCATCTAGGCGTTTCATAACAACCACGCCGCAGCCTTCCCCACGACCGTATCCTCCTGCCTCCTTGTCGAAAGACCTTGAGTGCCCCGCTGGATTGAGAAAGCCAACATTATTGAGATGCATGGTGCTGTCTATGCCCACCATCAAGCCAACACCGCCAGCAAGAGCCATCTCTGACTCCCCAAGCCGCAGACTCTGACAAGCCAAGTGTGTAGCGACAAGACTGGAGGAGCATGCGGTCTCGATCGTTGCGCTGGGCCCGTGTATGTTGAAAAAATGAGAAATGCGATTGGAAATCATTTCGTCACTCGTGCCCAGAATATGATACTTGGGAGCATGCGTCGCATCTCGCCCCACAGCATCTCGGTAGTCACTCATGGATGCGCCCATATAACAGGCGGTCTGCGTGCCCGATATCTTCTGCAAAGGCAATCCAGCGTTCTCCAGAGCTTCGTATGCAACTTCCATGGCGATGCGCTGCCTTGGATCTAGGGCGATGGCCTCTGAGGCCGTGATGTTGAAAAATGCGGCATCGAAGACGTACGGATCCTCCTTCAAGAAGTATCCCCCTAATTGCGGAATGACGTTCTGACGATTGCCGCCGCCGATTGGGTGCTGGAAAGCCTTTGCATTGTATCGATTCGTCGACTCTGAGTAGCCGTTTCGCCCTTTGCTCAGCATGTCCCAGAGTCGGGATGGACTCGAGGCGTCGCCGGGGAAACGACACGATAGACCGACAATGGCAATCGGAATGCTAGTCGCGCTGCCATCGCTGGATGACATCCTGTATACTATGGTCCTGGCTTCGCGCAGATATGCCGGAAAGATGGAGTCGTTGTTTGAGGAAAAATCCGTCTGGGGTTAAGCGCACTGCGATGGGATGAGCTCTATGTCTATCAAGAAAAGCGAACAGAAGTGGAAAGATCACTATGGCGGAGGGATAACCTCTAAGTACACCGCTGCAGCACCGACCTGATGAGTAGCCACTGGCATATCTAGATCTGCCAAGCCCCAAGGCCGGTGACTGGGTGTTCCTATCTATGGTGGCTGTCGAATACTCCATAGGTCACACCATCCTACGACTGTCCCCGCTGCGACGTAGGCATGGCCTCGGTGTGACAGTCCCAGCTCGTTCAGCTTTGCTGTGACACGCATCGGCACTGTTTAAGCCGTTCGCATGTACGAGCTCCAATCCACGAAGTCAAGTGATGAGGGCGGGTCTGTTCTCACGCTATACAGACCAGTTTAGCGTCCCCGTGAAGCTGCAGGCCTCTCGACGTGTGCTTTGCGAAGCCGCATAGGTGGATGTGGGTCTGAGAGGCTCGAGGCTGAGATGAGCACGCTAGTCGACCTCCGTGAACAGCACGGAGCATGGGGCATGTCGCTCTAGAGATCGATCCCTGGGCCTGGAAATGCCGGCCTCTAGCTGTACCTGCATGTATTGCGACATTCTGGACGCGCCATAGAACGCGTGCCCGTGTCGGAAGGGCTGAAAACGCGAACTGAACAATGTGCCTTGGTGCAGCCAGGATAGACAGCAAGTCTGGTCATGTAGCTGCTTACAATCACCGATTCGCAAGTTTTGGCCAGGTGTGACCGTCGGCGGACGTTCAGTATGTTTGTAGATGGCTTACTATCGCCCCAAGCGCGCCTACGTTTGTTTAGAGTCACGTGTCAGCTCCGCCGTCTGAGCTGACATCACAGCCGGCTTGGCATTGCAATCTTGCGTTGTCAAATGATTTCCTCTCACAGCGATGAACGGTCACAAGAGAAGAGGGTAGACGAGGGAAAAGTGATATAATGCGCTGAACAGCCTTTGCTGCCCGCACACGAGACAATGCTATGATACACCGTATATCGCTGGTCTCTCGCAGTGACTGTATCACGGGTTCCTCGCCCATCACATGCAAACCCATAGCATCAGGCTCTACGTCTATAATCTATTCGGCAACGCAATGCAAAAGTCCATGATCGGTGTTACGTAGGGGAGGTCAGGCCAACGTCCGAGGACGCATCTTGCGCTGCACTCAGAATGGGAACGACTGTTCAATCCACTGGTTGGCCCCGTTCACCTGAAGTGCTTCCATGTCAAAGTTGCCGTCGAAATTTCCATCGAAGTTCAGCATGTTCACATCCAGATCGACCATGCTTTCAATATTGCCCGCAGACCGAGGCAGACCTACAGCCGTGGCACACGTTGCAGAGGATGCAACGCTGGAACTGGACCAAGCATCGCGAGGACCCATGGTATTGACATGGCTTTGCAGGAACTCTTGGTAGTCGAAAATGAGGTAGCCTTTGACCGGTAGATCCAGCCATTCCTGCTGCCTGGCTTCCACGATCGAATTGAATTCGTCCCGAAACAGTCCTCGAAGCGTTGGAAAATGAGCAATTCGAAGCAGTGCGTCAGGCGAAATATGTACTGCAAAGTAACGTACCGTTAGATGTGCATCCTGACTACGACGGCCCTTCAGGACAATCCGGTACTTGCCTGCGAGCAGTATGAGAGCAAAGGACTGCACAGATGCGCTCAGGTGTCCGATAGCGCCAAAGACCATCCCAGCCGCCCTTCTACCGTCGCTCGCCCAATCCTTGCTGATGGCACGGCGGTTGGATCTCTCAGCCATCTTGTCATTCATCTACTGCTCAGTCAGATACATCTTGTAAACCTCCAGATGTGGGCATGGCGACAAACCCTTTTCGCGGCCATGAGGTGGGGCTGGCCATCCTCGCGAACCAGCCTTTCCTCCTCCCGGCGGAAAATTTCGAAACTGAGAAGACTGTATATCATTCCCACAGCGCTCGACACGTTACCAAGGCGGCCGAGGATATGACCAAATTGCTCTATAGACGTGACCGGCAGTGATGAAGAGATGGGGTGCTGGTAAAGCTGATGAACAGTGTCATTGAGATCACTCTGACTTGGCAGATTACCCTCTCTGATTGCTTTTAGATGAGCGTCCAATTTTTGTCTTCGCTTGACGGTTGGACATGGACTTGCCGGCAGGTGGAGAACCTCATCGCGGGTTGAACTTCGGTGCGCCCTGCCAATTGTGCCGTTGGCTTTTCGCGAGGCACGAATCGACTGTGTTTCAGATGCAGCATCCCTGGTAGGCTGCCATCGCGCATGCCCCGTCTGCGCAGCCGTAGAGCTTCCAGTAACACTAGGCTGTGTTGAGGACCGTCTTGAGTAAAGCGAGCCAGAGGTCTCGATGGACTCAAACGACGTATGAGCTAGAGGACTGTCGGTAGCCTTCTCCGATCCATGGATCGAGACATCCAGGTCGCTGACCAGGGACGAAGCACGATCAAAATCGGAGAAGGGTGCAGTAGGCAGCAAGCTACCAGCACCGTGTTCTGACCCGCTAATTTCAACAGACGTTGCGAAGCGGGCGAAACTAGTGGCAGCTGCAATGCCCTTCAATGCTGTGATCCATTCGCCCGGGCATTCATCTACTCGAAAGTCACTTTGCAAAATTTGCGTGTTGTCGGTACCGATGAGCCTGGTAGTGATCTTCGGTATTGGGCGAGTCGTAAATGACAATTGCAGGTGCTGAGTCGGCTCCATTCTGGAATGGCAACAGAGTACGATGACGAGAAAACGGTCTGCATGTACCAAGTTTGCAAGTAATCTCTTCCTATAAACTACAAAGACCGCGCGCGAAATCTCGGCAGGGGCGAGCTGAGCGCAAGTGCGAATCCTGTATTCACGCACCTTTTGGGCCTCGGACAGCCGCATTCAGCCCCCACGCTGAATGCGAGTGAGCTCCATCCTTGAACCAACACCTTCTCGACCCACGCTATCATAGCAAATTGGGTACAGCCGCATACACACTTTAGGCCAAGCGCGTATGTGTAGAGTGGAAGTATATTCACGAGATATTTTCTGCCGCTGCTCTTGCGCGACGACGGATCCTGCGCACTTAAGCTATGCCAGACTTTCCTTCTATGACCAGTCTTTTATCAGCCATGGACTACATACCCTGCGGCAGCAGGCGGAGCACGGATCCTCTCGCATTATCAAGCCAGCTCAGCTTCATCAGCTGTTTCAGCGCCATTTCGATTCTAGAGCACTGAAGCTCCATTGTGTCCATCGAATTGATGACGAGCATCTCCTTCGCGCAGACACGAAAGGCGACGGTCCTCAAGGGTCGAGAAATGATGGCAGGCCAACTGCTGACCGGTGCGCCGTATGGCTTATTCGGTGACCTGCAGAGTCTGCTGGCGACCTGGGACCGTAGTCGTCTGCTGCACGATCTGCTTGTTCATCCCAATCCTGCAGCGGACTGAGCTCGCAACTTCAGACCTGACGCGCAGGATTCTGAATGGGATCTCGTGCGAAGCAGATCTAGGCTTCCGGATATGCCATTACATGATAAGGACTCCCTGAACTTCGCTAGCCCGCCATACTGGCACGACGGCTTAATTCGAGCTCCCACGAGATTGTGGCATACACGCTCGAATAACCGGACCCTCCCTGTGACTGCTTGCACGGTTTTGATTCTACAGCGAGACCCGCTCGATTGTAGTCCCCATTCTTCATATTCCTTCGCCTGGCACCAACAATCCGTCCGTATCTTGCACGGAGTCCAGTTGCTGACAGAATCTGACCATGAGGCGACCGATAGTTGATACCGGCAGGCAGTAACTCTCCAATGGTCAGGCAACAGCACCCAAATGCTCAGTAGGCGAGGCAAGGGATCCGAAGCAGTCTATTCCACATTGAGCCACTGACAGTCATGCATTCAAAAAGCTTGACGTGACGTGGCTAAGCTTGAACTGACTCCATGTGCCTTTCATCAGCCTTCGAAGGTGCCTATCGGGATACATGCTCGCCTTGGCGCCCCTGCTGCTGTAGTGGACGCTAGTGCGGTCTGGATCAATAAACGTTCCGCGAGGCTGAGGTGGGTCCTGTAGTATCAAGACAGCGTACGCCTAGTGGCTGGTGGGTCATTACTAAGAGTGCATACGCGCCTCGCGGATCCTCAGCATGTGAAGTAGACATGGTGAAGATAAGCAATACGGGTGCACGGGCGGCCCGCGGAACGCAAGCGGACCGCGTCGCGCTAAATGTAGCATCTGCATCGGTACATGTAGGATTCATTACCCGGGCTTGTCAGGATCGTTCCCACAGTCGCAATTGTACTTGCAGGGCGCCACTCACGGGCATGTCCCCGTCCGCCTACACCGCGCGAGCTCAGCTTGCTCGCTCTGAACGGAGGCGTGTCTGGAGACCCACCCTGCAGTCAGCTCACCATGTCGCTTCGTAGCTTCGAGAAGGAACATTCAACGTAGCAGCAGCATCGCTTTCGCAGCAGCAGGAGCAGTGCGTCTTGCTGATTCGTGACGGCGCGTGTCCGGTGTGGAATGACTCCTATCGGACGCAACATGTGCTGCAGTCGGAAATGGGTTGCGCAGGATTCAGCTGAGGACATGGGAGTCTTGACGGTATCATTGCACGCCAGAATGTCTCCCGTGCCTTCAACGGTCGGCTGTGAATTCACTCGTGTTCTCTCACATGTCATGTCAAACGCTGGCTGGATATAGAGACAACGGCATGCCTGCAGAGAAACATTCTTGCCGTATGCTTCCTTTGCTGCCGATTCTCTCCCAAGCAACATTATGACGATCGACAAGGCGTCGCCACAGTCTGCGACGACAACAGTACTTCTCTTCGGCGATCAGACTGAGTCATGGGTCGATGGGCTTGATCACCTCTGCAGGCAGGCCGCCTCATTACCATGGCTACAATCATTCCTCGACCAGATGGCGACCACGATCAAGGCCGAAGCCTCGGCCGTTTCGATAGACCGACGAATGCGAGAGAGCCTGGGTCATTTCTCGAGCCTCCAAGAGCTGGCCCAGCGCTATCGTCATAGTACCGACGAGCTCGGCGTAGTCAGATGTCTTCTCCTTCACACTGTAGCTGCAGGCACGTTGCTTCAGTGGGTGAAGCGAGAGCCGCGCCTTATCGGGCCTGGGGCCCGGACCGAGTGGGTTGGCATCTCGGGCGGTCTACTTTCGCTTTGTGCCCTTGCTATCGCCGAAGACTTCGAGACGCTTTCAAGGGCATGTCTTGAGGTCGGGCGAATGCTTGTCAGGGTCTGCAAGCTTGCGTCCGTGAGATCTCGAGCCATAGAAGACCAACCGGGTAGCTGGGGATGGGCTGTGCTGGGCATTTCGTCGGATGAACTGCGAAAGTCGCTAGAACGATTTCAACAACAACATGGCATTCCGCCTATGAAAAGAGCTCAGGTGGCTGTCGTTGGAGCAGGGTGGAACACCGTCATTGGTCCGCCGTCGATCCTCCAGCTCTTCATGGACGAGGGTCCGGAAGTCAAGGATCTGGCCAAGAATCCTATGGAGATCAAAGCTCTTCAGCATGTCTTGGAGCTGTCTTCTGCAGATGTTGACTTCCTCGCCGGCAGTTATTCTGACCTTCTGAGCAGGCCAATTCGTTGTGCAGACAATGCTCTTTGGGGCATGGACGATCCCAAAGCATTCTACGCCAGTTGGGGCGACCTGCTCAGACATGTATGCGTGCAGGTCCTAACTCGTCCATTGGACGTCACAGACGTTGTTGGCGACCTTAGTTCCAAACTGGCAGGCACGAGTTCCGTACGGATAATCCAAGCGGGTACGAGCAGCCATGCTGCCTATGTCGCAAGCGTAATGAAGCAGTCAGGAACCGAAGTTTCCATCAAGGATTACAATCACATTGATAGTGCAGATGACGCTACCACATCGTCGACTGCCGGTCGAGTCGCCATTGTCGGCATGGCTGGACGTGGTCCTGGGGCGAGCAATGTCGATGAGTTCTGGGAAGTCATAATGTCCAAGCAAGATCGGTGCACCGAGATACCCAAAGAACGTTTCGACGTAGATGACTTTTATTGTCCAGTGCACGAGCGTGGCGACCAAAAGTGCAAAATGTCGACCAGGTACGGTTGCTTCATGGATAACCCAGGACATTTCGATTCCCGGTTCTTCCACATATCTCCCCGTGAGGCCATGCTAATGGACCCTGGTGAGCCTCACACTCCAACACGACACTATGATACAAGGGTGCTGACCATAATAGGTCACCGACAATTCCTAATGAGTGCTTATGAGGCCATGGAAATGGCTGGCTACTCTGATGGACCAACTAGGACGACAGATCCAAAGCGCATTGCAACCTTCTTCACGCAATGTACTGACGAGTGGCTTCAGAACATCCATCCATCTCTTGGCTGTGATTCGTACACGTTGCAAGGGGTCCAACGAGCCTTCGGCCCGGGTCGTCTCGCCTGGCAGTTCAAATGGGAAGGTCCGACGTACTCGCTTGACTCTGCCTGCGCGGGCACTTCAGCAGAAATCCACCTCGCATGCATGAGTCTGCTGACCAAGGACATCGATATGGCTATCGCAGGTGGCTCGAATGTTCTAAGCTGGCCGCATACTTTCACCTGTCTCAGTGATGCTGGAGTGCTTTCAGACACAGGCAATTGCAAGCCTTTCCGCGACGATGCTGACGGCTACTGTAAGGCTGACTTCGTTGGCGCCGTGGTTCTCAAACGTCTAGAAGACGCGGTCGCGCACAACGATAATATCCTAGCCGTCATCGCTAGCAGTGGGCGGAATCACTCTGGAAATTCGACGTCGATCACCACTTCGGACGCAGCTGCTCAAGAACGATTGTTCCAGAAAGTCATGCGTAATGCACAAGTTTTGCCCGACGATATTGCCTACGTTGAGATGCATGGGACTGGGACTCAGATTGGCGACCCGGCCGAGATGGGTGCTGTTGCCAACACCTTCAAACACAGATCCCGCGTTCATGGTCCATTGCCCATCGGAGGCGTCAAAGCGAACGTCGGACATAGTGAGGCAGCTGCAGGCATGTCGGAGCTTCTCAAATGCATCATGATGTTCCAGACGAATACGATTCCACCGCAAGCGGGTATGCCACACCCTCTCAACCCCAAGTTCCCGAAGCTGTCCGAGATCAACGTTGAGATCCCTTCCGAGCCGAAGCCTTTCAGGAAGAGCACGAAACAGCCAAGACGAATCCTGCTTAACAACTTCGATGCAGCAGGTGGTAATGCCTGTATGATCTTGGAAGACTATAAACCCAGTCAAAGCCATGGCGCTGCCGACCCTCGCTCGACCCATGTCATCGTAACCTCCGCGCGAACGAAGACCTCATTCGAAGCGAACAAAAAGAACTTAATTTCATGGCTGAAACAGAATCAAGCCTGCAGAATTGAGGATGTGGCTTATACCACCACGGCAAGGAGGATGCAGCATCCGTTCAGATTTGCTTGCGCCGCATCCTCAGTCCCGGATCTCATTAGACAGCTCGAGACGCCAGACCACTCGCCTTCGCCAGTCTCGCAGAGCTCACCGGTCGTCTTTGTATTTACAGGACAAGGATCACATTATGCTGGCATGGGCGCCGAGCTGTACCGCACGAGTCCTGTCTTCCGCGCGACAGTCGACCTGTGCGGGACGATCTGCGCCGCCAATCACTGTCCGTCATTTCTGGACGTTATTGCTCAGGACGATATGGACGTGTCTCAGAAGGACGCGGCTCAAATCCAGCTTGCTGTTGTCACTTTGGAAATTGCGCTTGTGACTTTCTGGAGATCGATTGGCGTGGAGCCTACAATGGTCATCGGTCACAGTCTTGGAGAGTACGCTGCCTTGTACACCGCAGGTGTTCTGTCACTGGCAGATACTCTGTACCTTGTCGGTAGCCGTGCTCGTATACTCACGGAACGATGCGAGCCCGGATCTTGCGCCATGCTTGCGGTGTCCGCATCAAAGGCCACCCTACAACAGCTCCTTGCTCGCAATCCCGAGTCCACATGTGCTGTAGCTTGCATCAATAGCCCATCTGCTACCGTCATCAGCGGCACTGGCGAAGACTTGGCGTGGTTCGAGAAGGTTATCAAGGCGCACGATGCGAAGATTCGCACGATAACGCTCTCTGTTCCTTATGCCTTTCACTCTTTCCAGATGGACCCCCTCTTGGAGGAATACGTCGCACTTGCAAGCGGTGTTACATATGCTGCTCCGCGGATCCCCGTGGCATCGACGCTCCTTGGAAGCGTTGTAGAGAAGGCAGGCATATTTCGTCCCGAATACCTAGCCCAGCAGACTCGCCATCCAGTGGACTTCGTCTCTGCTCTCCATGCAATCGATTCCCGGCTCAAGAGCGCAGTATATATCGAGATCGGGCCAGCGCCGGTCTGTACCTCCTTTGTGCGAGCCACGCTTTCCCCTGCTCCAATGAAGATCTTGCACACCATCGAAGCAAAGACCAGCAATTGGAAGTCCATTTCCAACACACTCTCAAGTGCATATCTGAATAACGTTGAAATCGATTGGCTGGCCCTCCATAAACCGTTCGAGAGACATCTCGAGCTGCAAAGGCTTCCATCATACGTGTGGGATATGAAGAATTATTGGGTGACATGGACCGAGAGAATGCAAGGATCCATCCCTGAGCAGCCTCGAATTGTTGCAGCCGCCGAACCATATTACACCACGTTCGCACAGTATATCGTCAGCCGATCATCGTCTCCGTATATCAGTGTGACCTTTCGCGCTCGTATTGGAGATCCGGATTTTCTAGCTGTCATCGATGGCCACAAGATGCAGCAGATTGGCCTGGCTTCAGGCAGCGCCTTTTGCGAAGCAGCCCTGGCGGTGGCCAAGTACGCACTTGAGCATAACGGCCGGGAGGATATCACCGCTCCAGCTCTCACCTGTCACGATCCTGTGCTTCTAGCGCCCCTTACGAGAGACACCGTGGGTATCGAAGGCGAGCTTCTCACCACGGCTGTCATGGAGTCCTCATCGTCGGACGTGATCTCTGTATCATTCAAGGCAACATCTGCAAATGCATCACATGATATGGGCTCGATCACCATCAAAGTCGCAGACCCGGAGAAGACCCAGGCCGACTGGGATAGAATGTCATATTTCGTCCACGAAAAGATGCAGGAGAGAATCGCACTAGCTAAGAATGGCGTCGGCCACCGATTGCAGCCGAATGTTTTCTACGCCTTGTTCAATAACGCGGTTGAGTTCTCGTCCGCATTCCAGGGCGTCCAGGAGGCTTACATCGCACCGGATTTCCAAGAGGCTGCTGCAGTGGTCGAACTACCAGACGAACCCGCTACCAGCCGCTTTGTGCAGTCTCCATACTGGAGCGAGGCCCTTGCACATCTTGCCGGGTTCATGGTCAACGGAAACCCCAGCAAATCAGCTCGCTTAACCTTCATGGTGATGGGTTTCGATAGTGCGCAGCAGACTGTCACATTTGACAAGAAGAAGCAATACCAGACATACACACGCATTGTACATTGGGACAAGGACGTTGCGTATTGCGATGCATTCGTTTTCGAGCTCGAGTCGAAGAAGATGGTCATGCAGCTTCGCAATCTACGCTATCAACAACTCCCTGTAGCGACATGGCGACATATCCTGCAGGGTACGCATGGCTCTCCGGTCAAGCCATCTCCAAACTCGCCCACGCAGACGATACCTATACAGGTCACTGACGAGGATGTTGTGAGTATCTCAACTGCTGCAAAGACTAGAACAGAGGATATGCGAGCCACTACGATACCCAAGGACGCGGACACAACCGACTTTGGGCTGTTCGATCGAGTCTTGGAAAGTATCATCAAATCCACAGGCAGCGATCCCTTGGACTTCACAGATGAAAGTGCGCTTAGTGATCTTGGCGTCGACTCTATCATGGCCATCGAAATCGTCAGCAACGTGAGATCCAGCACCGGAATCGACTTACCTGCTCAATTCGTCTTCGAGTATCCCACTATCGGCGATCTTCGTCGTGCTTTCGGTACAACACTTGCTTCCCAAAGCGCAGCCGAAGCCAAGCCCGACTCATCCAGTGCCGCCGACACGACTTTGACACCCGTAAATGTACAGTCTGAATCGTCCCTGACGTCAAGATCATCGTCATCAAGCACCTTAAGCTCGAGCTTCGTTATGGCCGAGAAGGATGTCGATGAGGCGGAGAAAAGCACGCAAGAGAGTGTTCCCAGAAGAGTGCGGCTGGGCGTTAATAAGCCCGAGCAGGACGATACATCACCGCTACCAACGGTCAGACTGACTCTACTGCAAGGCCGTGCTGGTCCTGATAAGACGCCCTTTTACTTGATGGCCGATGGCACTGGATCCATTGGTACGTACATCCACCTGCCAAGATTCAAATCCAAGATGCCCCTGTACGGAGTGGATTCGCCATATCTTCGCTGTCCAAGTCGCTTAACGAGTGAAGTGGGTATCGAGGGCGTGGCGAGACTCATAGTCGAGGCTCTCCTGAAAGCACGACCTGAAGGTAATTTCCACATCGGAGGCTTCTCAGCCGGCTGTATGGTCGCTTTCGAGGTATGTCGACAGCTGGGCGCCGCCAGACGCAAAGTCGACGGCCTCATCCTTATCGACTTGTGCTGTCCACGGCCCACAGCGCTGAACGAAGCGGCGATCATGGAGGAGTCCAAGGTCGGCGTCGACGTCTTCAAGGCTGCCGTTGCCTCTGACGGCCTTTGGTCAACCACAGCAAATACCGAGGCGCACCTTGACGCCTACTTCCTCGCGATGCGGCTCTATGATCCTCCAACCATGACTGACGCAGAGCGGCCGGCCCGCATGGCCGTGATTTGGGCGGAGAAAGGTCTTGTCAACCGCGTGCAAGGCGATGCCAAGGTGCTCGAGATGCTGGAGCGTAATGGCATTCCGACGAAGTCTTATCCGGGCTACATGGAAGATCCGAAGCTTTCACCCATGGCCTGTCTAGTACCTGATAAAACGAAAGGTGACCTTGGTCCCAATGGGTGGGAGAAGTATTCCGGTGGAGAAGTTCTGGCGCTCTCGGTGCCTGCGACGCATCTTGATTTGCCGATGCCTGGGAATGTGCATTTGCTGCACAAGCAGCTGGAGAGGGCATTGGACTATTTTCAGAATTGATCGGCTTGATATGGACGTTATGATGTATGTTGGTTTTCGTGAATCTGGGTTTCAGTCGTTTGTTGTTTCGCTTGGCTTGGCAACTCAATAGATGATCACTATGATATTTCCGTAGGATCATTAATTATCGTGCGATACGAAGTTGCGCAGATTGTGGAGCCAGGGCGCCAAGGCACGCTGATAGAGTCCAAATGGCGGACGGATGTGCACTCAATCTAACATGCTCTAGCAAATGGCACACCAAGTCAAGCACAAACCTGCACGCAAGGTATGTTGAACGATAATGTGAACGAGTCGAGAGAGAAAGCCCCGTTCTATGACCAACGCTCTATTCTCTATATGTAGGACGACCATGTGAACACGGTCGACGGTATGCTATCGTACAGTATATCATCGTAACTGCAGTCACCATCACCTGCCTCATGCCCGGACAGCGTCCTGTATCAGCATATCACACTCGGATATATTTCTGCTCAGTGATCACTGAATCTCAGATACTACCTCCTCGTCTTGCCCTGCCTTCTCATCCGCTGCCTTCTTGTCATGGTCCGGGAGCTTCTTGAACGGGATCACTAGTGCAAGAAGCACGGCGAGCGCCGAGCCAGCCAAAGCACAGACAAATACGTCCTTGATGCCGACCATGTATGCTCCGAGCACCAACTGCAGATCCTGACCACTGTATGTGTTCCGTAAGTCGGTGACACCGGTGCCAGCGACCTGGACGGCGCTAAGGCCGGGTGCGGTGGTCTCGAGTGTGGTGACCAAACGATTGGCAAATATCGACTGCGCAATAACAATAAAATAGGCTGCACTTGCTGATTGAGCCATGAACATGATACCAGTGGTAATTGGCACATCTTCTTTGTCTGACAAACCTTGCACAGCCATCATTGGGATTTGATTGCCCAGACCAGCGCCGAGGCCGAAGAGAACCTCAGCACCCATGTAGCGGGACTTGGACGAGTTTTCATCGAGCGTGTAGAGTAGTGCTGCACCTGCTGTCATGATGAGCGCGCTGGCGAGCTGGAAGGGCTGTAGGTGGCGTGTTTTCCCCACGGCTCCGCCACCTGCTACAGCTCCAACGGCGAAGAGTGCCAGAAACGGGAGGCTATCGACACCACTCATGATAGCTGGATCACCGTGAACTGCTTGTAGGTAGATGGAAAGGTAGAACAGCACTTGGTAGAAGGCGAGATTGTTGCTAAGACAGACAAGGTTAGTCAGAAGGCCATATAGACATACAGACAGAGAAGCTAGGGAGGGAGTACTCACACGAAGCAGTAAAGAGCATTCGCCCACGTCATTCGCGGCTTCATCAATTTCCAGGGTACCATCGCGCGTGCGCCCTCAAACTTCTCAACAAAGACGAAAGCGATTGTAAAGAAGATCCACAGGACCAAAGTGGCAATGACGACCCCACTGTTCCACGGCTCGGTCTGCCCACCCCTCTGCAAAGCCAAGATGAAGCAGATGAGTGAGGCCAGTACCAAGCTAAAGCCTGGCAGATCAATTTGCAAGACGATCTCCTTCCAGGTCGCTGGAGTGGGCTTGATGTGCTTAGGCATCCGCAAGGTCAACACCAGCAGAATCAAGACGGCACCACCGACTGGCAGGTTGATATAGAAGCACCAGCGCCAGGTGACCCCACTGGTCAATGCTCCACCGACTATGGGACCGAGGATGGTGGACACCATGAAGATGCCGGTCCAGATGCCGATGAGGACAGGATGAAGCTGAGGACGGGAGACATAGTTGATGACAATGATGGAGCCGTTGATCGCACCAGTGATTCCCAGTCCTTGAAATGCACGCCCTACAATCAGAGCAATGCTATTGGGAGCAGCTCCCGCGATGACGCTTCCGAGAAGGAAGATGGCAATTGCTGTCATGTAGGCGTATTCGACGCGGAAGTACTTGTAGATCTTGCCCCATGGAGCGGAAGTGGCCGCGGTGGTGAGGAATGTGGCAGAGCCATACCATCCGACATCGTTCAAGGCATGAAAGTCGTCAGTGATGGCTGGGATAGCGGTGGCGATGATACCGATTTCCAATGCAGTGATGAGTGCGCTTATGTTGATGGAGAACATGATGAGGAAGAAGCGAAGGCCCGTAGGGTATTCGTGCTCGACCTCTGTCTGGGCCATATCCGTAGCATTGGTGTCGAATTGATCGTGCTTCTCGGCGGCAGATGGCATGTTGTGCTCGCCTGTGTTCGCATCCATTACTGCGTGTACTCGGAAAGGCAAGAGGTTCAGGTGTGCAGGCTAGATATTCAGTGTCATCAGGTTCTTCTTCTTCTTGACTGTGATGCAGCCGCGAGCGTGTGATGTACCTCCGTACGATCGACAGCTCTCGGCTGCACCACAGTCGAGCGCACTGCGTGCAATCACTTCATGCTCCGTGTATGCGGAGGTAAGTGTACACAGCGGGCGAATGCAGCTGGAGGAGCACGTTCTCACGGAGCCCGATGATCAGCCGATCTGTCGAGCCAATCATCGAGCTTCATGCATCCGTTCCAACTTAGTCAGCTGCCTTGCTCCGCCGAACCTTTGTTGTCTACTCAGCCGCAACAGTCTGCGTCTCGCCTTCCCAGGATCATTTGGCCGCTTCAGCTCGGTGTCCCAGGCTAGCGACTGGCTGACCAAGCACGACAGATTTGTGCTCATCGGAGATCATTGACAAAGAGATAAGACGTGCTGCTCGGCCGTTGCTCCCCAAGAACGTGTCCGACTCGTACCGGCGGACGAAGTTAAGGAATCGCTCCGCCGAGCTCTAGCCACGACATGGACGAACACGATGCGCATGTTGCCAAACGCCGGCGGCTGAGGAAGGGCACGCACAGCTGCTGGGAGTGCAAGAGGCGCAAGATGAAATGCGTCTTCGAAGAAAGTGCCATCTGCCGGAATTGTCAGCGCCGCGGCTCGCGGTGCGTCACTCAGTAAGCAAAGCCATGGTTAGAGCCTCATCACTAGTTCGGATTCTTCAGTCGATCCGCATGTCGCGCCTTCGCCCTTGTCTTGTTTGAAGGTGCTGGTAGCTTATACGTGCTTACGTGGCTATCAGTCTTTCCTAAAGCCTCCCTCCCCAGGAAACTAGGCGACATATGCGTTCAAAGAGAGACCTTCATGAAAAGGCATCAGCTGACTCGCTACCTATCGATCGCAGAGAGTTCGATGCCGATGCAGACACTGGCGCTGTAGCAGCAACTTCGTACGCAACACCCGACGACAACGACGGCGACGATGATAGAAGGGCAAGTCATGGCATACCCACGCCTTCATCTCTGGAACTCGGGCTTCCAGACCGTGGCTCATCCCTGAGCGGACATGGGTCGCTTTCTCGCTTCCTCTACGCATCTCTGCCTTTACGGGACGACATTGATAGGATTGTGAAAGCCGATCGCCACCCTTCTATCCTCCCGTATGAAACTATGACTATCCCGTATGCCGAGCTTCAACGGACAGGCCCAAGAACACTGGATGGCCTCTCTAGAACTCTCACTCCAACATCGCATCCCGTGCTGCTTGCTAAGCACATGCTCCTGATCGCCACTGTATTACAGAATCTTCGTCCAGACTGTCAGCGAGAGATCAGAGGTCTAACTGAAGCACCGCATGTGATCATGGAGCGACTGGCCGATCTTGCTATGCGTCATGTAACATCCAACGATGCTTTGACGGGTAGCATCGAAGGACTGGAGTGCGTCATCATCGAAAGCGTGTACCAAGCAAATCTAGGCAACTTGCGTCGCAGTTGGCTTGCATGTAGGAGAGCCATGACCATTGCACAGCTGATGGGTCTCAATCACTCTTACCAGAAAGCGCCACACCAGGTGTTGGAGCCCGGCACCAAACACTTCCCGCAGCTGATGTGGTACCGCGTCGTATCACTCGACCGCTTCTTGTGTCTGATGCTCGGGCTGTCACAGGGCTCGCATGACCGCAGCATGGCTTCTGAAGGGTTGCTCGCCAACGAGATGCCAATTGGTCGAATTGAACGGATTCATTGCGTCGTCGCTTCACGCATACTGGAGCGCAATGAAGATCATTCCACACCGCTGAACTCCGCTCTGACACGGGCGCTGGACGAGGAGCTCCAGCGTGCAGCTAGAAGTCTTCCCGGCAAATGGTGGCTAGCACCCGCCACAAATGTGGAGTCGGCTGATCCGTCGTCCGTGTTCTGGGACATACGTCGTCTATTTGCACAGATGATGCACTACAATCTCCTCATCCAACTTCATCTGCCCTTTCTTCTTCGGCCAGCCTCACACGATCGGCAGCACGAATACTCGCGAATCACATGCATCAACGCCTCACGTGAGATTTTGTCCCGCGTCATCAATCTCCGCAGCTTCAATGGAATCTCATACAGCTGCCGTATAGCTGACTTTCTGGTGCTCATGGCTGCCTTGACACTGCTTCTCGCTCACCACGCTAGCAATCAAGCTGGCGCACAAGAGCTCGTCGCTCATCAGTATCATACAGACAGAGCAATGATCGAGCAGGTGCAGGAGATTATGGAAGAGGTGCACCGGGTGCACGCCGATCCTTTGAGCGCACAGAGCGCGGATCTACTTAGGACGCTCTTAGCGGCTGGCACAAGTTTGCAGGATGGACAGGCGCAAGACAATCTGCGGGTCAGTGTGCAAGGACCCGAGTCCGAGTCATCAGCGACGGATGGTAACGGCACTGTGCGCGTTCATATTCCCTACTTTGGCACCATACAGATCGCACCCAACAGCATCAGCAAGCAAGCTCACGGGACACATGCTCAAAGAGCAACACCTCAGGATCAACGCGCGAATCCCTCCAGCGGGCCTGCTGCAATTTCCTCAGCACTTGTCGGCCCAACTACGCAATCTCAAGGAAACAATGGACTTGTGAGGCCTTTCGACTTTGACACTGCATCGACAGCGAATTCGTATTCAGCAGTTCCCCCGTATGGGCCTGCAACCCAAGACGACTTGTTGAACGCCCCCTGGGACCACGATATGTGGCCTGGGCTGGCAGCTGGAGCAGAGGATTGGGCGTTGCAAGGAACGGATACAGCATTTTTCGATATGCTGATGAGAGGGCACGAGGAAACGAACCTCTCCTTGACTACGGGTTGGGAAACCAGCAGCTAGAGTAACGTAGAGACAGTCATGATCTTAATCATCCAGCCAGCCACAAGGTAGATAGCTTTATGTGATGGTTGACATTGAATGTTACAACAATTTGAGTAGTCAACCGCGTCATCAGTGGGTTGGTGGTGCGGTCAAGCAGACGACAATGTCAAGTAGCGCTTAGCAATGTCAATTTCCGACGTTCACAGCGGTCAAGGGTATCAAGCACAATATCAAGCATCAGCATGTCAAGCAGCAGCTACCCGTGCCGTATTGGGCAACGGTGCCATAGAGCAGTCAACAGTGGCAAGTCCTCGTCAATAGTACCAAGCAGTGGTCAACACTATCGAGCAGCAGTGAACTTGCCGTCAGTAGTGATCACCGCTCAATCAGCTTATGTACGAAAGGTATCGGTGTATACTCCTTACTGTGATCTCGGTTGGATGGCAATCTGGTTCGAAACCAATGACAAAGTATGCTATCGTACAAATGGGTCTCTGTTCGGCCACTTTACTGAGCCTTGGCCTCCTCCTTGATGAGCTCTTGAATTTGCTTGTCATCCATTTGCTTGACTCCGAGCAAGTCGTTGTCAAGTGCCTCAAACTTGCCACCATAACCCTCACGGAACATCGCCGCGAGCAAGAAACCAAGAAAGACCATCATGTCCTTCTGACCGCTTTTCAGCTTGTCCCAGCTAGCTTTCTCCGTCTCTGCAGATGAACCAGCATCGACTTCTGTCCATCCCTCATCGCCCAGTACTTGTTTCGAAAGATCCAGCAGCTCACGTAGGGAGACGGCAGCATCCTGAACGTACACCGCGCGGTCCTTCGTCTCCTCTGGCTTCAACAGGACGCCAACGACGGCTTTGCCGACTGTCTCACGGGTCGACGTGGAGAACTTAGCATTTCCGTCATCCAGATACCGCACTTGGCGCTTGTTGAGATCAATGCCGAGGAAGCCTTTTTTAAGCCCGAAGTCAAGGAAGGGGCCGTTGATCACATACGTATAAGAGATGCGGCCTTGAGCGGCGAGCTCCTCGATGTACTTCTCGGCGCCTTTTTTGGCGGCGAAGACTGGAAGCTTCGCGGCATGAGGATTCAGCGTGTCGCTGCCGAACTCGCTGGGAAGGAATCGCTTCACGCCGGCGGATACGGAGGCATCAAGAAGCGCGCGTTGTTGGTCTGCGGCGGATGGGTTGAGAGCGCAGACGACGGCGTCTTGGCCTTTCAGGGCGGCAATCAAGCTGCCTGGGTCCTCGTAGTCCACAGTGACGGTCTTGACATTGTCGGACTCGCTGCTGTTGCTACCGCTACGGCTCAGAGTGGTGATGTTGAAGTGCTTCGAATCAGCCAGCGCCTTTAGGATGGCGCTGCCGGCATTGCCAGTGGCTCCTGCAATAGCTACGTTCTTGATTGACATCATGTGAGCAGAAGCAAGGTGACTTTTAAAGGGTCAAGGTCGGTATTCCCGCGATGAATAGTGTCGCAGAGATCAGTCCGATCAGTATCCTTTTGAATATCATGGAAGCGCCACGGAGGCGTTCAGAAGCTTACAAATGTGCATGTTGCAAGGCAGCCGGCTTAAAACGCATGACCCCGATCAGGTGTCGCAGGAAGCACAGTCGCCCGGCCATCGCTGCTTTCACGTAGGATCTCAGTGCTTTGTACGAAGCATACAAACCGCCGAATGTGGGTCTACTTTCGTCCGCCGCGTTTCGGCGGAGGAAAGGACGGAGATAAAATGCTAGCCTTTCACTCTGAGCGCACACGGGGCTGTGATGAGCTAGACTGTAAGGAGTATAGCCTGGCTTGCGTGGGCTCAGTTCAAACTTCATGCTACGCGACAAACGACTCTACATGGATCATGTTCCAACGACACCATTCCGTACAAGCTCTATTGACCTTGCGAGACGTGATCTCGGTCTACCTAACGGTCTACTGCCACCCAAAACTATCGAGGTGACGACTGGCACGCTGAAGGTACTCACAACCCTCAAACATGGCTCATAGCCTACCACTCCTCCGCTTTCCTCTCGAAAGCACACTCATCCTGGACAAGCCCCAAGCTAGAAGCTTTGTACGTAGTACGGCCCCGTAGTATTGCCCTTCACCAAACCGGCCTTGTCCATGGTAGCCATCAAGCCTTCCAACGCCTCGACGTGGCCAAGACCGAAGTTGAATGGATGTCCATTAAAGCAAGCATAGACCGTCCACTTCAGCGAGGTCTCGTACTGGGCGGCGTACTCAGCGTCGAAAGTGATCCAGTAGCCTGAAAACGAGCCGTTTCCGGTGGCATATTGAATCGGTACATTGAATTGCTGGAAACGAGCTTTGTAGGACCCGTCTGCGGTGGACTGGAAGGAGTCCAGCTACGCAGTATGTTAGCTTTGGCATTGCAGCAAGATCTTGATGGATGAATATCTGAACTTACCATTTCGGTGAAGGTGAGGTTGCCAACGGTCGTCGCTGCGGAGTATGTGCGAGTTGAGCCTGGAGTGTAGTCTGGTCCATTGCGGGTGAGGTTTGTGATTCCCTGCCAGGCGACGTCGTAGACTGTCCGCACAAGCAGTGAGCATATACCGCAGCATAGAATCCATACTGATAGAACAAGCTGACGTACATGAAGCAGTATACTTGTAGAAATCCTGAGCGTTCACACCGAGAATAGCATAGGTGGTGGAGATCTGGTAATCGGTACCCGCGGGACAGCTGCACGAGTCGAAGACATCGACGGAGTTGGATGGGCAGACTTGAGAAGTCTGGTTTTGGGCAGCCACGAAAGCGAGGCCGCCGACAACGAGAGCGGGAAGGTAAAGATGCATTTCCAAATCAACCACTAAGGCGGGTAGGGTATGGGCTGAAGCGACTGGTGATCGTAAGTGATGATTCCTATTTGCAAGTTGTGTTGCCGGCCCTTCTTATACTGTATCGTTCGCATAGTAGCTGAAGAGCCTCGGATCCTGATCGGTTATTAGCAAATGCCAGCAAGCTAAGCGCGAACCGCTACCACAGCCGCCATTGACAGATTGAGTTTTCGATCTCCGGTCGCCAACATCTATCCATCATCTCATCTGTCGGATTTGGCTTTGCGAGAGGCTCGCGGCGAAAACGCTGTCTGAGCCACACAGTCTGGCCCAACACAGCTCCGTGCACTCCGTGCACTACGTGCAAACCACTGTTGGATACCACAGGACACACCGGAATAGACAAGGATGGCATTGCCTCACAGCCAGCGTATCTATTCATATCTTAGTACAATGGAGTCAGCCTGCATGCGGAAGAACCGGGTAACTGGATTCATCCCTCTGATTTGACTCAACATGGCCCAACCAATGGTCTAGTGCTTCGACCTGTGTCTATTCACTCAAGTAATATGGCCCACTTTCCATCCAGGCGAAAGTATATCATGGTCCCAAGTTAGCTCGACTGCACCGATTAAGCCACGAGCTCATCATGGAAGTCATGCTGAGTCCAGCTGTACCCAATTAGAGGCCACGCGAGCGCCCAAATAGATTCACGGCTGCGAGGGTATGGTCTGGAATCCGCCAACATCTTACTCGACCTCGCCTCCGCCCTCTCCTAGCGAAGGCCTCTGTCCAAGTGCTCTAGGCTCCAATCCAGTCGTCTCGTCATTCACGGGCTCTAAAATTGGTCCTGATTCCACTCATTTCATTCGCTAGCCTGCAGCCACCTCGCAAAAGGAAAGTATACTTTGCCCGTTCTGATAAGAGCATGTGTTGGTTTTCGATCTCAGTCGACACCGTCTGCTCCCATAGGTCGGCACTCGCAGGTATCAGCCTCTACGGAGCCAGTCCTACCAGTTATAGGAAACACGAATGCGGCCAAGATGTTTATAAGGGATTCGGCAGTACCTGAAAGGCCAAGAGCTCTTGTCACAGCATCTCTTGACATTCTACAGGCCCACTTCACTCTCAACAGATATATCTCGTTGTTCTCTTGCAATCATGAAGCATGCCATCGTCACTCTCTTGGCTACCTGCGTTGCTTCCAGCACAGCTTTACTCGTCGGGTTGGATTCAATCCGTCCGAGCCTATCTCCCAATTCTTCGACCAATTCAACAAGCTGTGCAAATACGCCCACTTCCAGACGATGCTGGGGTAATTACAGCATAGACACGAATTACTATGAAACTGTTCCCGACACAGGCGTCACGAGAGAGTACTGGTTCAATGTTCAGAACACCACCTTAGCACCTGATGTGTGTATCTGATGCCAAGACTGGCCCACAATGGGACCGCATTCTGACGTCTAATAGGGCGTCGAGCGCCTGACCATGAATGTAAACGGCAGCATACCAGGGCCTCAGTTAACCGCGGACTGGGGTGATCATTGTCAGTCCAGAGACTTGTGCCTACAATGGCTGTCTCAAATTGCTGACTGCAAGTCCTCATGTATAGTGATCGTCCATGTGACGAATAGTCTGCAGTACAATGGCACGTCCATTCATTGGCATGGTATGAGAATGCTGGGCGCCAATCAGTACGACGGTGTCGGAGGCGTTACACAGTGTCCAATTGTATGTAGGATCTTAGTATCATCTCGGCCTGCAACCTGGCTGACACAACTGCAATAGGCTCCAGGCGAATCGATGACCTACAAGTTCCGAGCCTGGGAATATGGAAGCGTGGGTCTCTCGCCAATTGCTGCGTGCTCGAGAAAACTGCTGATGGTCCAGAAAAGTCATGGTACCACTCCCACTACAGTCTGCAATACGGGGACGGCTTATTTGGCGGCATCCTGATCAACGGCCCTGCCACCGCCGACTACGACGAAGATGTCGGTATTCTGACCCTCTCAGACTGGTCTCATCAGTCCGCTTTCACGCTGTGGCACGCAGCAGAGACGGGTGGCTATCCGCCTGTCCTCGAAAACGGTCTTATCAACGGCACGAACGTATACAATGGCACCGGATCGAGATATGAAACCGTATTTCAGCACGGCAAGAAGTACCGCATGCGGTTGGTCAATACCGGTCTTGAGATTCACTTTCGGTTCTCGATAGACGGCCATGCTTTGCAGGTCATCGCAAATGATATGGTGCCTATTGTGCCGTATACCACCGATAGTGTATGTACGAGCTACCATACAGAGAGCACTCGTGGGACTGACAACCAGACGACAGATCATCATCTCCATGGGTCAACGCTACGACATCATTGTCGAAGCCAACCAAGCCATCGGCGACTATTGGCTCCGCGCCGATGTCGAGACAATCTGCAACAGCAATGACAATGCCCACAACATCCGCGGCATCATCCGCTACAATGGCAACTCAACCCTCGAGCCCACCAGTACCAGCCCCAATTACACAGTAGACGCTTGCGGCGACGAACCTTACGCTTCCCTCGTCCCCTGGATCCCCATCAACCCCCGCCTTCCCGGAGATCTCGCCAACCTCTCAACCCTCGAACTTATTGGCAACTACACCACTGTGCTCCGCTGGACCCTAAACGACACATACCTCTGGGCCAATTGGTCCGAGCCGACAAATTCACTCATTGTCAATAATCAGACGAATCTGCCTGCAGACTACAACGCCTATCGTCTTCCCGAGGCAGATCAATGGGTGTACTGGGTCATCAACGACCACTCAGGCTTCACGCCGTATCACCCAATGCATTTACACGGCCACGACTTCTCCATCCTTGCGCAAGGCAATGGAAGCTACTCGCCTTCGACCGTGAAGCTGAATTTCGACAATCCGCCTCGTAGGGATACGGCTACGTTGGCGGCCGGCGGGCATCTAGTGATTGCCTTCAAAACGGACAATCCCGGGAGCTGGCTGTTTCACTGCCATGTGGCATGGCATGCTAGCGAGGGTTTCTCGGTGCAGTTTATCGAGAGGCAGGATGAGATTGTGGGGACAATTGGGTATGGTGGCATTGACGAGATGCAGGATGTGTGCGTGAGCTGGGATCGGTATTGGAATGGGTCGGAGGTGTATCAGCAGGATGATTCAGGGATATAATGTGGGAGCATTGAAAGCCACGGCGGAAGTCTGACAGACAGTACAGTAGCTTTAATGCCTGACGCTCATTCCGTTGAGCTCGTGATGCAGCACTCTGAGCAACTAAGCCAGTGGCCTCATTTTCGCCCGCGACGCTTCGGCTTCGCGGACACACAAATTGTTCCATTCGCATACCGTGCGCTTCTTCACGAATTTTCACATCTCTCGCCTTCGTCCAGCATTGTGTTGTCAATGAGCGTAAATACAATAAAACAATAACACAGCGTTTCGCTTTCAAGTCTTACAGCCCTCAGCTTCTAGACCATTCACTCTGTCAAATCGAAGAATTGGACGACTCAATCCTGAGTCCACGAATCCCAACATCCAGCATCGAGCTATCTATCGTTCGCGAGGTACGACCCTCACAAGCACAAACAGCACAATGAGCTCCACAACCATCATAGCCGCGCAGCCTCACCTCCTCGCGGGACTACCTGAGCTCCTGGAAATGATATACGGTCTCGTCTCCGACTCTTTCTAGCCAATCAACCCCTCAGGCCTGAAGACTATGGCGAACAGAAACCGCAGGTCACTAAGTCAAATCTGCAAACTCATTCGCAGCGAGACCCTCAAGAGGTACACATTTCACTTCAAGCCCTCCAGAAAAGACATCGACGCCTCATGCCCGCGAGCTCAGGAGTGGCTGACCGAAGCCTATGGTATAGAGCATGTGCGACTGCTCCACCGTGTTGTCATCGAGGTCAAGCCGTTTTGGCTCGAGTCGACGCATCATCAAACACCGGGCACGCAGACGCACGGCATGATCGTCAAGACTTTGGAGATCATTGAGCGGAAGCACTCTGGCAACGACGACGACGACGACGAGGAGGGGGACTCCCGCGAAGCCCTGGCAGCCATTGAAGCATCGATATCCTATGCTCGAAAGCAGCTGCTTTTCAACGAAGACAGTAGTTCGTGGTTTGCATCCGATGGTCAGCCATCTACGAGCACAGGTTGCGGAAGGATGCCGGCCTTGAACCTGGGAGGCGGATTGACGGGATTCCTGTCGCGAGCGAGATTGCGGCATTGGAAGACCTTTGATGAAGACATGACGGCATTGCAGTTCGCCTGGGGGCATGTGTCCCCGCAGGCGCTTCCACAATGAGTCCCAAAGCTTTAGCAAAAAACCGCACAAGTGCATATCGATCGTACACTACCTAGTTCCTACTAGGCTATCCTGGAGAAGCCTTCCTACCGTAAACGCGCGCTGCAGTGTCTAGGTGTCACGTGCGGGATCCATTTCTCCGGCACTATCGACGCGCCATACCTGGTTCGTAGTGGCAGGCGCTCCAGAGTCGGACATTTCGAATCGTTCGTCTCTACGCACTTGATGACCATTGCCTAGCCCCGCTTCATCAGATCCGTATATCCAACCCACCCAATCAAGGAGATCTGGGGTACATTAGTTCTAAGTACCCCGCGACAATATCGTGGGGTAAAGCTTGTCTTTGACTGCTTTATTCTTCTATATCATCCACCAGCCTGCACCAGCCTGCATCAGCCTGCTCCAGCCTGCCCTATCATATATCTCTCGATGAACACTGCCGAAAAGTCGAGCCTTCTCATCACGGCATCAACGACACATGGCGCCTCACGCCGAGGAAGCAGACAGCTACAGCAATGGTGTCAATGGTGTCAATGGCAACTCGGAGGGAGCGATCTGTACATCAGCGCAACAATTTCTTGATCACGAATACGACTTTGGTGAGTCGTCGCTCTTGCTCGGGAATAGGGATATGCGACTGACCACACTGCTTTGCCAGTCATTGTTGGCGGAGGCACCGCGGGGCTTACAATTGCGGCTCGTCTGACTGAGGACCCTAATATCCACGTCGGTGTGCTGGAAGCTGGACCGAATCGACTTGGCGATCCCCTGGTGGATACACCGGCGGCCTTCTTGCAGATGCTTGGAAACCCCAAATATGACTACATGATTATGACACCACGTGAGTGAGACAGGCTAGAACAAGTGCTGTACTTGTTTGACTCCGAACAGCGCAGGAGGGTAACCATGGTCAGGTCCATCATATGGTCCGAGGGAAGATGCTTGGTGGCTCAAGCGGTATTAATTACATGATGTAAGCTCGCGTGTCTTTTGTGATGCTAAGACATGTTACTGAGGGCACAGGTATGTTCGCGGCTCGACCCAGGACTATGATGACTGGGCCGAATTGACCGGCGACGAGGCGTGGAACGCCAAAGCAATGAGCCAGTATATGCGCAAGCATCAAACCTTGGAGCCCTTTCCAAAGGAAGCGATTAAGGCAGAGACAATGTGCACGGTCGACGAGTTCCACGGGACAAGTGGCCCGGTGCGCACGAGCTTCAATGATACTCGTCTCCCAATCGAAGAGGACATCGTCAAAGCTTGTGATGAAGCCTGTGGCTTGACCAAGAAGCCGAATGATCCTTGGAGCGGCGACCATATCGGCTTCTTCCAGACTCTGGGCTCAGTCGTGCGCTCTGGCCCAAACAAGGGCAAGCGCTCGTACTCCGCTCGAGGTTATCTTGAGCCGAACCTCGGCCGCCCGAATCTCAAGGTCTTGTGCGATGCGCAAGTGCAGAAGATCAATCTGGATGGGAACACTGCAACTGGTGTCACTTTCAAGCACTCTGGTGCGACCCACAACGTGCCCGCTCGGCGTGAAGTCCTTCTCACCGCTGGAGTATGCATGTCTCCACAGATACTTGAGTTGTCTGGAATTGGCGACCCTGACGTCTTGAAGAAGGCTGGGGTGGAACTGAAGGTTGAGAATCGGGATGTTGGCGAGCACTTCCAAGACCATAGTGTCACGGTTGCTGGCTACCGGCTTAAGGAAGGGCACATGTCCGTCGACAGCATCTACGCTCCAGAGGCTATGGGTCAGGCTACCAAGGCGTATGCAGAGACGCAAGGGGGTGTAAGTACCTCTCCTCTTCTCTGTTATCGTATATGTTCAACGCCCCGACTCCTGCGAATAAGCTCAGCTGACATTTATGATAGCCCCTCTCTTGCATTCAGAGCACGCAAGGTTTCTTCCCATGGAAGCTCTTCGCTACTCCAGAGGAACAGGCGGAAGTCCTGCAGAGCGTGAGAGATACGCCGACTAAGAGCGCCTTCCATAAGAAGCAGCTTGAACAGGTTGCAAAACATTTGGAAAGTGATACGTCTGCAAATCTCCAAATGGTCCTTGTGAACGCTACCCCGGGCTTTGAGAAAGGTGTAGAGGATCAGAAATATCTCTTCGCTCCCGTGGATCCGTCAAAAGGTCAAGCAACCACCCTAGCGATGTGTCTCCAGTATCCAGCCTCGCGTGGCAGCATACACATCAGAAGTTCTGGTAAGTTACAGCGAAACTACTACATGTGAACGAAACCGACTGACCGTAATGTTTAGATGTAAACGACCACCCAATTGTCGATCCGGGCTACAACAGACATCCTGCCGACATTGCAGTCCAAGCTGCGGGCCTCAAGATGGCCGACAAGGCGGCAAAGACAAGTCATCTAGCAGACAAGTTCGAACGGCGCCTCATTCCGGATCCAGCATTAGATCTTCAGGACACGAAGCAAGCCAGGAAAGCTGCTGAGGATTGGTGAGTTGCCTTCTCCCACGGCCACGAACCCTGAGTCGTCGTGTTGCTGATATCCAACGCTTGTGATAGGATCCTCGGGGAGTACCATCCTTGCGGCTCAGTCTGCATGGGAGCGGCACTTGATTCACATCTTCGTGTGAAAGGCGTGCAGAAACTTAGAGTCGCTGACGCGAGTTCGTTCCCGAATCATGTTAGTGGCAACATCGTCTCGTCCGTGTACGCCCTGGCGGAGAAGGCTGCAGACGTGATCAAGGACGATTGGCGGCAGCAGACTTTACGAGGCAAGAAAGTCAGGCCATGATTTCGGTCAAAGCTTAACAGCGAATGATATATTGTACGGATCACTCATGGTCGTTTGAGCTCTTCTTCTTCGTCCTAGCAGGATTTTGCATTTTGAAGGGCAATCCCTACGCAGACCCAGCTAGTAGCATTAACCTAAGCCAATTGACCGCGTCTTGGTCCTGCTTAGTGCCGTTGATGATAGCCTGTGTATGCACATCCGAAACCTAAGATATGTAGAACATGAATGTGGCATTGCTCTTGTAGCCCATCTGGCGTCGCCTTTAGGCTGCTGTGACGGAACCTAGGGAAGACTTAGTTTCAAGCGTCACGGAAATGCAAGAAGGGCAACTGTACGATTAACTTGGTTTCTGAATCCTCGACGGAAGGGGTAGGTACCAAGAGTCTCCCCGTACACCCGCTCGCCACCCGAGTTTCGTAAGACACTGGCACAGGTGATCGGCAGTCATGATCTCGGATGCAGACAACTGTCTAGTGCGCTCGACCCATCGGAATATTAGCAGGCTTCTTCTCTTGGGACAAACGCGGATCTGGATCTCTTCCTAACTAGGCTAAAAGCGCAGTCGAAGCAGATCATCAGGGCTAGCGATGTCTTCGAAGACCTCGTCGGCAATGCCAAGTGCGGTGAGGATCGTCACAAGACACATACGACGCATAGTAGGCTCTTCAAGGAGGTTTTTTCGGTCTAGCTGCGCTACTATTAGCCATCAAGTCCTCGTGTCACAGATTAGAACCATACTTGAGGTCCTCCCTATCTCGGCGACCTTTACGGTTCCTGACCGTAGGCTTGTGACCACGTGGGAGTCTCCACTGCTGTACGTTTTTGCTTCTCCTGTTGTCCCGGCATCATCCTCTATTTATCTCCTCTCCTTTTGACCCCAACAGAATGGTGGACGATGGGCGTCAACTCCTGCGGACTACTTGTTCCCGCGCAGCCTGAACGACGACGAGGAACGAGATCCAGAGCATATAGCCACGAATAGCACATGCAGACCTCAGGCTTCAAGAAAGGCAACATCAGCACCCCAACCCCACTCTACCCATCCTCCTCCTCATCCTCACTCCCAAAAATGGCTCTAAACACCGCCTCCCCCGCCTTCTGCCCCTCAATAGCCTCATTCCTCTCCACATCCACCACCTCATGCACCACCTTCTTCGCCTCCTCGCCCTCACCAGTAGCAGTAGTAGAACCACCCTCAACGCCGCCACTAACGAAACCCTTGCCCCCACCATTACCGACACCACTTGCCCCCAATTGACTCCAATTCGCCTCCCGCATCATCTGGTCCAAACTTGCTTGACTCACGACGTCCAGGCGCTTACTGGCGTCTGCTAGGCTTTCGTCTTCCGGGCCTCCGCCAGCCGCCGCGGGGACGTTAGCCGGGGGCCGAACGTTAAATCGTTTGCAGAGCAGGCGGGTTGGGTAGAATGTCTCTCTCTTCCGAGTCAGCGGGCCGAACATGCCCATCTTCGCGGCTTTCTCCGCTGGGTCTTCAATTTTCTCTGCGGGTTTGGGGGCGGAATCCGGGGCATCGGTTGCGATTTTGGGAGCGGAGGATGAGGATGTGAAGCGGGAAGCCATGAGGCCGGAGATGGGCTTGAAGACTTCGGCTGCTTGGGCGAATTCGCGGAGTTCTTTTGCCCATTCGTCTACTGTCATCGTCTTCGGCCTCTCAGGCAGGTTTGATTGCGCACCCGTGCGTAGCTCGAGGAAGTAGCGGTATCGAGCCCTCTTGCCTTCGTCTTCAGCGTAAGGCATCCACCCCGTATTTCCCCTCTGTAGTGCAGCAGCCGCAGTATCCTTGTCGAGTTGGGGCACTAAATCCCAAAGCGTCCGACGCTTTTCGGCTTCAGAAGCTTCAAAGCCAGCTGGTGCGCCTTCCCCTCGTGCTTGCGGGAGATTTGCATTGCCAGATGCGGATGCTAGGCGGTCACGCGCAGATGGGGATAAGAAGTCAAAGACGGATTTGCCGGGTAGTTGCTGCTCGCCGAGGAGGGCGGCGCGGACCTTGGGGTCAAGGGTAGAAGCTTTTGCTGCGTCGGATGTGGATTGGAAGGCAGGATTGTCGCTGGTCGGCTTGGCTCCTGACTTGGTTGAAGACCAATCTGCAGGAATTTCGGGAGGGGGGTATTTGTTTTCCTCGTGGATGGTCAGTGGTGCAAGCGATAGCACGAAGCCGTCAAGGGGGAGTCGGCCATCGTGGCATTTGCGAAATCCTGCAGAAGTTGAAGTGCGCTGCGTGAGCTTCTTGGATGTGAAGACCGGCTTTGGCACAGCAGGATTCGCATTGCTAGCGGTCAACCCGCCCTTCTTCTTCCTGTCCTTGCCGATGACTCGGTTATAGCTGATCTGCGGACCCATTGCGTACGGATCTTCGTCATCGGAGCCATTATCGTTCAGCACGCCAACGCCGAAACCAGTCTTTTTCTTTTCTTTCTTCGGCTTGCTCAGCAATTTCGAGCGATTCGTCTGCAGAATCCTAGCATCCCGCTCACTGTCATCGTCGTCGTCTGCTTCCGGCTTGCCACTCATCTCAAGACTGCCTTCGCCAGCGAACCCAAGACCTTTGCGATCGGTCTTGCGATTAAAGCTGATCATGCGTGAATTCTGAGGTGCAAAAGAATGCAGCTCGCCAGTCTTGTCGCCTGCAGCGCGTCGTTTGACTTTGGCACCAATACCTTGACCTTGCCGCCAGCCCATCTTCTGCAGCAACTTCACGCCCATCGTCTCGCCTGTCGTCTTGAACAGGTCTGCGAACATGCCGCCGCCATTTGCATTACCGGCAGCTGCGCCAAGCCCAGCAAAGCCGCCCTGAGTTTCAATCTTTTGGCTTTCGGCTTGCTCGGCGAGGTCTTCCTCGTCCATAAAGTCCTCGATCTTCTGCGTCTGCTTCTGATCCTTGGCCCGATGCGAGCGGGACGAGACAAAAGTGGAAGGCGTCCATCCTTCTTTCGAGCCTACGGTATTGAAGTAGCCAGCACTGAAGCCGCCCGTAAATGCGCCATGGAGTCGCTTCCTTCCCCGTTCATCCGTCACCTCCTGCTGCCACACCGGCTTGTAGCTCCCATCGTCTCGCGCATCAGAATCGTAGGCGGGTAGTGGTGTGCCGTACAGCGCGAAAGGCGCATGTTGAGGCGGGGCATTGTGGCTGTCGGACTCGAAGGCGGCTCTGGAGCGCTTGTGATGCGACATGCTCTTAGTCTGCGCTCAAAAGACAGCATGTACTTGAGATCGTCTGCCGTTGACCAAAAGCATGTGATAGCTTACCTAATGCTAATGCTTGTGCATGTGAATCTGATTGTCCACGATAGGCAGGAGCGAGTGAGAGTCAAGCTGGAAGGCCACAGTGACTATTCTCACGTTCTCAGCCGACCACGCTGCGACTACGGCGATGATGCCCAGTATTGTATTTCATGTCTCAACGCGAAGATGCGTGTCTACGGCGATGATGAAAGCGCCTAGACGATGCTATCTAGATGCCCAAGTTGGCAAAAGCAGGCAGCGGATGTGCCCGAGAGCTACATGTTAGGCACGCCTTGACGCCGATTCCTTGGCCATATGCAGGCTGATTGTTCTGCTTAAAATAAATTACAGTAGGATACGTCGTCGAAGACACGTCATGCCAGAGGGATGGTCATGTTTAATCTCCACCGAAATAATAGTCTTTGATGACATCTGTGTGTAGACGTGGTACGGGAGTGACTTCCCGGCGATTGAACACGAAACGCGACAGGGAGAGACCCTGACTGTCGACCTCCTATGAACGCGAAAGTCAATCACCAGCTGCCGCCCGCGACACGAACAATCTTATCTCGGACACGTATTCAGGCTCCCATACCAACTTCACCGGCAGCGAGGCAATAGCAGGAGAAGCGGCGACTGATGTTCTTGCCGTGTGTCGCTCGTCGATAGCAGCAGCAGCCCCACGGCTGAGGTGAGCTTCGAGCATCTCACGTCGTCCCGGGCCAGCAAGGCAGCTAGCACGGAATTTGGCAGTCACTGCACATATCGCGCAACCACACACCATCTTGCTCCATATATTACACAGACATGTCTGCCGCTGCCCAGACACCCTCGCTGCCCCGGACCCCTTCCTCACGACACCACGCCGCCGACCGGCCCCACCGCACCCAGTCCACCAATGCCCGTCCTGGCGTCGCAGCTCCTTCCTCACCCCGTCGCTCAGCATCGCAGACCACACATACCCGGAGTGCCTCCAACCAGCTGAGCAATGTCGCGCGGCACGATTTCGAGCAGAGCAATGTCGCGCGTCCGGGCTCGTCGCGGCGGAGTGAGTCGCATGACCGCCCAATGGCAGGCAGCAACCCGACCAGGCAGGAGAACGCCAGGCAGCCAAGTGGGCACTCGCGCAGCCACTCGCGCTACAATGATCAGCCTGTCGCCGCGCCTCAGGCAGAAGCGCCGCGTACACGACCGGCCAATCAGCTCAAGAGACGGACGTCTATTGATGCGCAGACGGGCAAGTGGGAGCTTGGCAAGACTATCGGTGCCGGCAGCATGGGAAAGGTCAAGCTGGCACGGAATCGGGAGACGGGCGAGCAAGTGGCGGTCAAGATCGTGCCAAGACAGAGTACAGATGGCGAGCACCGAACACAGGCCGAGCGGGAACGAGCAGACCACAGCAAGGAGGTGCGGACGGCACGTGAGGCAGCCATCGTGACATTGGTGGATCATCCTTTTATCTGCGGCATGCGAGATGTGGTGCGGACCAACTATCACTGGTATATGCTGTTCGAGTACGTCAATGGCGGCCAAATGCTGGACTACATCATTAGTCATGGCAGGCTCAAGGAGAAGCAGGCGAGGAAGTTTGGTCGACAGATTGCCTCCGCATTGGACTACTGCCATCGCAACAGCATCGTGCACCGAGACTTGAAGATCGAGAACATCCTTATCAGCAAGAACGGCGACATCAAAATCATCGACTTTGGCTTGTCGAACATGTTCAACCCAAAAAGCCACTTGAAGACGTTTTGTGGAAGTTTGTATTTTGCCGCTCCCGAGTTGCTTCAGGCCAGGCAGTATACAGGCCCGGAAGTGGATGTGTGGAGTTTTGGCATTGTTTTGTATGTTCTGGTGTGCGGGAAGGTGCCATTTGACGACCAGTCAATGCCCCAGCTGCACGCCAAGATCAAGCGCGGCAATGTGGAGTATCCGCCGTGGCTGAGCCCTGGTGAGTCGATATTGTGGTTTTGGTGATGGGCAAGTGGAGCTGAGCTGACTTTGACGCAGAATGCAAGAGCTTAATCGCGCGGATGCTCAATACCAATCCCCAGGAACGAGCGACCCTGCATGAGATTATAAACCACCCCTGGATGAACAAGGGTTTCAACGGCCCGCCAGAGAATCATCTGCCACTCCGAAGACCGCTGCAACTTCCCCTGGATCCTGCTGTCATTGACAAAATGACCGGATTCGACTTTGGGTCTGGCGACGTTATCACGGAACAGCTGACGCGCATAATCGAGGGCGATGATTATCAGCGAGCCGTACGAGCCATGGAGAGACGGAGCACACAGCAGACACCTGAATTCGAGCGCAAGCGTGGCGTGTTCGATTTCTACAAGCGAAGGAACTCCACGACCAGCCGCGACACGCTTAATACGCCGTCGAGCGAAGCTGTGACGCTTGGGAATGACCCCATCAATGCCTTTCACCCACTCATTTCGGTCTACTATCTGGCTGCAGAGAAGATCGAGCGCGAAGCTAGAGAGGCCAATCCGGGTGGCCTGGCAATGCCTTCGGAGCCCGGCGTCAACCCATTGGGCATTCCTGACCTGCCGGAGGCGCCCCAAGCTGCATACACAAATGCGCAGACGTATGAGATGCCGGGCGAGAAGCCTACGGGAGGTCGCACAAGGCCGCGGGCGAGAACGCAAGGCGAGGATGAGGTACAGGAGAAAATGCAGAATTTGAACCTCAACACTGCGCCATCACCAGTCAACCCTGCCATAGTAGAGCCTGCCGAGCAGGCAGCGCCTCAGCCAGCCAGGAAGGAGAGCACAGCCACAAGCCTGCTGCGTAGGCTAAGTACACGACGATCAAAGGATCCCGCCGACCGACCCACTCGCGGTGAACGGCCAAGTCATCCGCCGCCATCACTTGCCGTCTACGGACCAAGTGACGGGCCCAGAAAGAGCTTCAGCATGCGTAAGACGCGCGACCGGAGCACGAGCAGGCAGCGACAGCCGGTTGATACTACACAGCAAACCACGCAAGGTGGCCTGTTGTCGCCTCCGCCAACTGGTCCACCACCTACTGACACTTCTAGCGAAGAGAAACCCAGCAAGCGCTCGCATGGGCTGGGTCGCTCCATCAGTGTCAACTCAAGTGACATGCGCAAGCGCTTCACCCGTCGTGGTGTGTCTGAGGGATCCACAACGCGGCCACCCTTGACTTCTTCCAGCAGTCACGACCAAAGGCCCATGATAGACCAAGCGACCAGCGCCAGAGAAGCATCTTCAGACGTGGAATCTAGCCGGCCACAGGGCAGTGGTCTGGCAAATAGGACCAAGTCCGTGGGTCACAATCGGCGCGAGAGCATGCAAGCAAGACGGGCCGCGAGACAACGTGACGCCACAAGAACTTCCGATGTGCCAGAAGAGACTGATCAGGACATGCAAGATGAAACCCTTGACGGAGCGAATGCTGGTCCTCGTAGCCCTGCCGGCTTCAAGCCTGTATATCTGAAGGGCTTTTTCTCCAGCTCCACCACATCCAGTCGACCCGTCGAACAAATCCGAAACGACCTCGTCCGCGTCCTAGGCCAACTAGGCGTCGAGTACACTGAAATCAAAGGCGGCTTCCGCTGTCGCCACGCTCCAAGCATCAAAGCACCCGTCCCAGGCCCCGACGAGACCGCACCCTCAGGAGCGCAAGCAATCTCCCCAACCCCTCCCGAGAGCAACCACCGTCGCAAAATCTCCTTCGGCGGCTTCGGAGGCAGTCGCAACCAAAGTGCCTCGACCACCGACCGCGACGCTTTCCGCTCCTCCGCACAAAACCAACAACCGTCTACGCCCGGCCGCAACCGCCGCGACGCTTCTTACACCGAAGACGAAGAATCCGAAGACGATCACCGCTTGAACTCTGGCAATCGCGAGGATCCGCGGACTCGAGTAGCGGGCGAGACTACGACGCACGTGCAGAGTGATTTGGGGGAGAGCATGGTGTTGAAATTCGAGATTTTTGTTGTCAAGGTCCCGTTGATTGGGTTGCATGGGATTCAGTTTAAGAAGATTGATGGCGGGACGTGGCAGTATAAGAATATGGCGCAGACGATTTTGAATGAGTTGAAGTTGTGATGATGAGGATGAGGAGTTGGAGTGCGAGGTGGGTTGGGAGGGGAAGGGTGATGGCGGGTTTTGCTGAGGACTATTTGAGAGATATGAGAAAGAGAGGAAGGGAAGAAAGAAAGTATTTGTTGTTGTTGTCAAGACGAGTGTAATTCGCATGGCGTGGGCGACTGAAGACCATTTTTGAATAGCTGAGCTGAGCTGAGCTAGGCGGGGATGTATGTGACATGAGATTTGCTTCCTGATTCCTGCTTCCTGATTCCGGTTTCCTGTTTCCTGATGGCGCTGGGCGCACACACAGGTATGAGAGGAGGAGGAATGGGAGGTATAATTGTTGATGCAGCATTTTTGTGTATGGTAGGATGGCATAGCCGGCGATCGAGATGTAGACTTTCTCGAATGAACGTGAGTCAAATTTTTGCGAGACGGGATTGGAAGACGAGGAGGTTTTTTCCCGGTGTAGAAGGCCTTTATGAACGGCTGACGCATTCGTGTGAACTCGTCTTCTCCTTGGTGTCCGTGGAAGCTGATGGCTCGATGGATGGATGTGTACGCACTGTGAGCGAAGTGGAGTGCAGGTCGAGAGGCAGGCTGAGTTGATCTGGCGATATGGGCGGATGTGGGACGCTGTAGGGGAGGCTTGGTCAGGTGCGTGCTGCACATCACTTTGAACAGTACTGTCAACAGACTGACTGACTGATTGACAGATGGATGTCTGAGCCTCATACTGTCACATCTCTGACTGCAGATGTCCTTGAGCGATGGTCCTGCGATCTATTTCACTGATCAAGGTTAGATGGTTGGATTCATGTCTGGTTGACTGATTGAATGACTGACTGACTGCCCGATGAATGCCTGCCTGTCATCAGTATGAGTGGAGCGTACTTGGGAGTCGCAGATGCTGGAAGGATTCTGAACCTCTATCGACCCCTTCGCAGCACCACCACTATCGTGGTCAGATGCAGTCGGATATAATCAGACATCTTCCAATGATAAATAACGGATCAATTCGATCATGCTCTGATTGACTAGCTGGCAGCACGAGCATTTGGCTCATGGATGATTGACTGACTAACTGACTAAAACCACTGGTTGGAAATCTGACTGGATCCACGATCTCTGACTGACCGTTGACCGGCCTACCTCCATTGTGGACTTCTGTGCCGGCCCCAGCAGCGCCCTTTCGGGAGTAAGCTCCTAGTTGTTGCTTGCTGATGTGGTCAAAGACAGGTTGCCGTAGCGCTCGCTCGCTCCCAGCATAGGTAGTTGTGGAGAAGGAGCGATTCTGACATTGATGCAGCTCTTTCTGACTGTAAGGCTCGAGCTGGTTCTCATACTTTCGGCTGCTTTGAGGAATGGTTTGCTGCAGGGCAGGGCTTTGTGGTATGTTTGCTCCCTTTCCTCATTGAGCTCGTGGGGTTTTTAGGGAAGCCGTCTGCTAATGTTTGTGGGTTGATGTTCCTCTTGGGTGCGTGACAGGTCAGCTAGCTCTTCGCGACGATAGGCTTTCTTCTAGTGCCTGGCCTGCCATTTGACCCCAATAATTCCGCCAAGACATTCACGTGCGTTTCCGCTTCAATCTTACCTGCAGGATCTGAAACACGTACCTGCGTGACTGACTCGAAGTTCTCGACAACAGCTTCCACTCCTCCTCACCTTTCCTGCTTCCGGCATTCTTCGCACATATAGTCTCAGCCATAAAACACATTTATCGAATCATCAGTATAAGCGAAACCGCTACGATGGAAACTCGCAACGTCAAGCTCGACACCTACACCACCTACCAGAACCACTCTGGCAAAATGCTTCAAGGCGACCTGATCACGGAGGTCAACCTCATGGTCAACGCCGGCTCGGGATGCGCACTCAACATCACCAGCGCTAAGTACATCACCGCGGGTTTCTACCTCGCGCACAGCGACCAGAGGCGCAGAATCGACCAGATCGGTCACGCAGGCGCCTACCTCGTCGATCGTGCTACCGACCCGTTCGCCTTTTCGCGGGAATTGATCGAGTCCAGCCACGGTGGTGATGATATTGGTGGTAGTGATTACCTCGATGAAACGCGTAAGTTACTCAGTACCCTCTACACCGGCACCGGCGGGATCAAAGCGGCAATGTCGGCACACTTAGCTGCCCTCAGCGTCGGTAATATTCTGGTCATCGACCACTTCGTCATCGACGAGCGCTTCCGCGCCTGTGGACTAGGTAAGAAGAGCATGGCGGGTTTCCTGTGGACGTTGGATGAGCTTTTGAAGCAGCGAAGTGATATGAGGGGGTTTTCGGGAACGGTGGTTTGTTCGCCAAGTAAGATCATGGGGGAGCGGTATAAGGGGCATGGTGAGGAGGGGAGGCGGACGAAGCAGGAGGTTGATGAGGGGTTGGTGGACTTCTTTGAGAAGTGCGGATTTGAGATTTGGGTGAAGGGGTGCAGAGAGGCGGGAAGGAGGTGGGTTTGTGGGATGGTGGCTAGGTTTTGATGTGAGGAAACAGGGAGGCGTGAGTGGGGGCTTCATCATGGATGCAGAGCTCGTATCGTCGACACAGAGTACGCACGGATGTGCATACATTGAATATATGGATTATGCGACTTGATTTTGGGCTCACTGCTGGCGTTGTGTTGTGTTACCATTCCTGTATTCGATGCTGACGTGGTTGGTCGTTCCTGCCGCTTTCGGATGAGCTTAGTCTGACCCGCAAGCCGGCTCCGTGCCGAAAGCTTCGATTCTGTTAGGCCAGCCAGCTGTATTATTGTCACAGTCTTCGCATGTCACATGCAATCAGCATTCATCCAGCCCAATCATGACATACGCGCAACGCGCAGTTGTCCTTTTCCACGGTGATGCGGGCGAACGCTCACAGACACTGCCAAGCTACAACACTTCCGGCGCAGTGAACCACACCAGAGGCCAAGCTACACCAGGCGAACTGATCCTCCACGAGAGCATCAAGGGCTTGGTCCTCGAAGTCGCAGAGCTGCGTACTCGCTGCGAAAGACTTGAGGAACAGAATACGCAGCTCGACGGCACCATGCAGAGATTTGAGAAGACCCTCGCGGAGGCTCCACGCGCGCCACTTACACACGCCAATCTGACAGGCTATGCTTCCTCTGAGAGCTCGTCGGACAGTAAGTGCAGTCGACATGCCCGATTTGGTTCTCTACGAACAGCAGATTCCTCAGCCGAGGGGGTCGTTAGGAATGAGAACATCGACAAAAAGTTTGGCGTGATCGGAGAAGTCTTGGAGCGTTTTAGTGCTCGCATCGAAGCCCAAGACAAGCGACATGCCGAGATGGCGACCGAGCTGAACGGCTTGCGCACGTACAAGGAGAGGAGCTCGGCCCTGTTTTCTGCTTTGAAAACAGAGCTCGAGTCGCCTGTCACCGATCAAGATGACGACCAGAAGCAGCAAGTCGCTGCCTTGAATGATAGGGTCCAGGCTCTCCAGGATGACTTTGTGAGTGATCGATATTCCTTAACAATCAAAATGTTGGCGGCTGACAGCGCACTATCGCAGAGGACCTTTCAACGAGCTCACAAGCGTTTCAACGAGAGCTACAGCCACCGCATCGATACTGAAGAGACAATCGACAATGCGTCGACGAAGGAGGAGCTGTATCGCCTGTTTAAGGATCTGGAGAAAGCGCTTTGGGATGACGACCACAGCGGATCGTGTGGGATCTTTAGAGGTGGTGAGAAGGAGCTGATGGCGTTGCGCAATCGCATCTTGCGCCGACTTGCTCTCTTCGATCCGATCGGCGACGCTCTGCAGGAGGCGCAGAAGGCGGACGTGGACTACTGAGAAAGGCAGGCCGCCGGCCGCAGACGGTAGTGGAGGGCAGCCGTATATGGGATGGCTGCAGCACTGATATGATCAAGCAACGGGCGCAACGTTGCGCTTGATCCTGGTCCGCACCTTCCGAATTCGGCAAGAGCGCAGGGATGTTAGAGCTCGGACGATGTGTGTAGAGCCGCGTGACCTTTTAATCGCTGACTCAAGTTCAGCATCACTTCTCAGTCTCACCCTCTCACTCATGTCTCCCTTCTCTTCCCACAAGCACACACGCGCAAAGCGTCTTCGAAGATGAAGCCGGTCGCAATGGTACGTCTTTTGCTCATCAGCCCTGCTCGAGGCAAACCACGAGTTCACTAACACAACACTCGCAGCATGAGAAACGCGACCACGCATCGTTTCTGATCGCAATTCCTTCACGCCCACTCGCACGCCCACAGCGCAACAACTTTGACTTGCAAGGCTCACCAACGCCGCCAATGCGCACTTCCTCAACCTCAAGCGCAGCCCCCGTGGGCCTGGGCACTACCCGCGATGTGTCATCTTCGCCAGTGGTTATCACAGAGCCGGATACCGCGATCGATGACCGCTTTGATCAGAGCAGCTTCGATTCTGGCATCGGTATGGCCGGCCCTGGCTGGAGCTTCCAAGCGCGCAAGGTGAGAGCATTTCGACTTACAAGCTGTGACATTTGCAGTAGCTGACACGGTGCGCAGAGGACTGCAGCCGAGCTGGAAGCGCTAGCTCCTCAGCCATGGGAGACTCTTGAAACACAACGAGCGATGGGCTGCAGTGCGACAGGTAGCTGGAGAGCCTCATCGGGTCTACTTCCATGCAGCGACTCGTTCTCTTCCGACGACACCAGCGATGATGAGGACGGGAGCAGCAATAATACTTGCGCATCATTGACACCGCCGGAGACCCACACGTCCCCCGACATGAATGACCATGAGTCATTTGTGCAATCTTTCGGCGACCGTGGTAGGGATCACTCGCATAAGCCGGACCGCGAGTATCTTCAGAGCTTCTCCAGCACTTCAAGAGTGGACAGCTGTAGCCCAACGAGGCAGTGGACCCCATCCACTTCAGAAAAATCATTGGCTGCGATCGAGGAAGACTCGCATCCTGGTGACCACACACTCGAGACGCAAGGCATCCATCCGGGCGTCAAGGACCCAACCGCCTCGGACTGGTATAGGAATCAGAAGCAGGACGGTCTGAGCCCGAACTCCAATGCAGCAGCTCAAGACCAGGAAAAGCTGGGCCGCCTCAAGATGGAGAACCACTCACTGCGCGTCATGCTCGCAACGGCGTTGAAGACCAGAAACAACATGAAGACAGCCAGCAAGCACGGCAATAATCCACTCGTGACAGCTTCGAGCTTTGATGTCTCGACGACGCTGGGCGCGATTGAGCACCGCCTCGAGTCCCTCGCAGGTCTTGTTGAGGCCGAGCGTGAGTCGCGCGCCCGTCTCGTGGACCTTTATGATCAGGAATTGGATCGTCTTCGTGAGAATATGGCAAATGCGATCTCGTGCATCAGCTCCACCAGAGACGCCAACAATGGCTTGGCCAAGCGCATGGAGCGCTTTGGCAATACGACTTTCAAGAGCACAGCATCGCAAGCTGAGGACCTTATGTTCATTCTCAAAGAGGAGAAGGCCAAGCGTGCTGCGCTCAGCAGCCTGGTCGACGAGCGGCTCAAGAGCCTCGCAAAAAGCTTAGGTCATCGCGACCCGACTTCCGACGCTTTGCACCAACGCTTCGCAGCTGAGGTCGATGAGCTGAATGGAGCGATTAACATGCAGAAGCAAGGGTGTGTGAGGAAGGTCAATGACCTCTTCGAAGAGATCAAGCTCCTAGCAGCAAATGCATCGCACTTGAAAGTGAACCGGCCTAGCTGGCACGGAGGTGCAGCGCGATGAATAGCCTGGTGTGAGCCTTGCTAGAGACGATTATCCATGTGAAGAAAGCATTTTGACCACGCTCATGGCGATCTGAATCGTACCTCGGCAACACTAAAAAGCCAACATGGAAGAATGGGAAACATCAAGTCTGTTCGACTTGTGGGTAAAGGGTGGCAGAGAATCTGCGGGAACGAGCAGGCAAGAATTGGGCAACATGATATGTCTTGGAATTATCAAAAGGGTATGGGCTGCAAATATGCGAATAAGCTGATTGGCATGCTGTATTGTACAGGTAGAACTCCATGCTAAGTCCAATGTCAGAAGTGGTGGTCGCGATCCTCCGAGACTTTTGTTCCAACTCCGAAAATAACATCCCTGCAACTCTACCACCCGCGGTATCGACATGGATACGGACGGAGACACAACTGTAACAGATACGATTCGGCTACAGACACAAGGTCTGAAAGCAAGCTTCGTCATACAAAATTCTCCTTGCTCCAGCCAGGTAGAGTACCACTTTCATCCTTCCACATTGTCATCCGGGAGTGCGTAGCTGGACCCATTGGTCGGCGGCGGAGGCGGAGTGCCATCCTGCATGGATGCGCATTAGTGACGCGAACATCTTCACCGGAGGCTCGTCTTGGGGTTCCTTCAGGCAGCCAGGATCTTGTGGGAAAAGTTCGAGGTAACACATCCTCCTTCAGTCCACAATGGCTAGCACAGACCCGGGCAACGTACTGGTGTCGGCAACCAGCCTGGCCAAAAGCCTCGATGGCGCATCTGGAGCATCAAAGACTCTGGAGAAGCTGGCAACTTCAGTTCACGCGGTCGAAGCTCGGACCCAGCGTATACAGGAATGGAACCACTTTACCGATCCGTCCAGCAAGATGCAAATGATGCAGAGTCTCCTTGATGCCATGATCACAGTCAACCACGCTATGCAGCGACTGCAAGGAGATCTCAGCAACATCCATGCCACAGCAGCTGCTCAGCGCTCAGAGCACTCTGACACCAGCTCCGCAATTGACGAATCACATGTTCAAGTGCACTCTGTCGACATTGGAGAATGCGCTTCGCTGCTGCAATTTACGCTCATAGTGTGCCAACTGTATGCTACCCTTCTTCCGCGTAAGAACATTGCTAACAATTTGCAGTCCGCTTGGTCATGACACACAAGCGGAGATTGAAGAACTCGGAAATGGCGCAAGAATGCTTCGGCAAGCGCAGATTTCATCGCGGCTGGAGCGGAGGCGTCTGGTGCATAGGCCAATGGCTGAAGATAAGCTGCATTCAGACGACTATCAGACATTTCTAGACCAGGTGCTTGAGGCAGAGCGAGACCTCCCTCGGGAGAAGCTAACTCCGCAGCCCACACCGCAGATCGAGACATCATCTGGCGGGACTTCCAAGTCTCCACCAGCGCTGACCCTGGACACGACCACACAGACCTTCAAGCAAGCCAACCCAGAGTTCGCTCGGCATAATGGCACTGCTTCTCGCCATGACGATAATGTTGGTATGGCCGTGTCGACGCCACTGGACGAGGCTGTTTCAGCCACAGCTTTCTCCCCAACGTCCACTATCGGAGAGTCTTATACTTCATCACCAAGCTCACTGGCAAGGGCGCCGCCGACGTACACCTCAAACAACCGCGAGTCACCAAGCGACGCCAAACAGGTGGCCCCATCGAGTCGATCGCCAGCGCCACTTGCCACTCCACCGCTTCCCTCGAAATCGCCAGCTCGCCAGCAAGATGTTGTCAATGCTATAGGACTTGCAGCAAATCCTGCTACCAAACCAGTCATAACGAGGAAGCCAGTATCTCACTCGGCCGCGGAGAACCCCATAGTCAGCAGCTCACGACCGCAGTTACCAACTCAGGCTCGGCCCTACCAGTCAAGCGACCGATCATCCTCGACATCTCCACAAGATTCTGCCTATTCTTTGATGGAGAAGGTCAACCCCATCACCCAAAGTCTGTCATCCTTGAATGAAGGTGAATACTTGAGCGTGGAGCTCGAGCAACCACCAGCTCAACCATATGCAGATCGACCACCAAAATATTCGCGCCCGCCATTGTATACACAAGTGTCGGACGCTGTAGAGGCATTGAGCCAATTGGAGCTCACTGAGTCTGCAACATCGAGAAGCGCATCATTACAGCGCAGCACGACACAATCTACCATGGTTGACCACAAATGTCCACTTGTGATTACGCTATCACGAGAGGACCGTACCAGCGACCTCCTGGAGATCCTTAAGCAGGGTTTCAATGTAAATGAAGCAGACAGCCGAACCGGTAGAACGGCTATCATGGAAGCGGCGCAATATCGAAGGTTCGACACATGCCGAGTCTTGCTAAAAGCTGGAGCCAGGTTGCACCTGAAGGACAACAATGGAGAGACCGCTCTTCACTCTGCTGCTCGAAACGGTGATGCAGATATCTGTAAGATGCTGCTCAATGCCGGAGCCTTGTCAGAGGATTGCAACAAGAAGGGCGAGCTACCTCTTGAACTAGCAGCAGCAGGCGGACATAACCAGGCGGTTTTATGCTTGATCGATCGTGTGCAGCCGCGACACCTCAACGACACAGCTATGGTTAAGGCATTTCTCGAGTCTGTCAAACTCGGTGACATGACTATGGCGCAGATGTTCTTGGCTCGCAATGTCAAGCCAAAGAAGTTCAAAGACTCGTGGAAACCTATCGCATACGCAGCGCAAAGTGGGAGTCTTCCGATGCTCGACCTAATGCTGAGAGAAAAGTGCAATCTGAAGGACAAAAGCCCCGACGGCTGGACAGCACTACACTTTGCAGCGAAACACGGCCAGCAACCCATGGCAGAAAAGCTGCTTTCCCTCAAGCTCAACCCCAAAGCCGAGACCAAACAACTAGAAGAAACACCCCTCCACCTTGCCGCAGCATCGGGCCACACCTCCACCGCCCTCGCAATCCTCCACTACAAAGACTCCACCGCCACAGTCAAAGACAAAGACGATCTCCAACCCATCCACCACGCCGCCCGCCACGGCGACCTCAAACTCACCACCACTCTCCTCGAAAAGGGCGCCTCCCTCACCCCCGCGACAAAATACGGCTGGAAACCCATCCACCTCGCCGCCGCAAACGGGCACGTCCCCCTCCTCGCCGAAATCCTGACCCGAGGCCTCAGCATCGAAGACAAACTCCAACCCCCCTCCTTCCGCCCGGAGAAACGCACCAACGCCGCTGCCCGAAGGGGCTACAGCTCCGAAATCCGCTGGCCCCACACCGGTGCTCGAGCCCTGCATCTAGCGCTCGAATTCGGCCACGATGATGCGGCACAAATGCTCGTTTCCAGCGGTTGCAAACTCGACGAGTCTGATTCCCGCGGCTGGCGACCAATCCACTACGCTGCGTTCCATTGCCGTCCGGAAATTCTACACGTCCTCCTCTCGAAAGGAGTAGCCGTGGACTCCAAAACCGTCGACGGCTTCACGGCTTCCGCGCTGGGAGTAAGGGAGTACGGAATCCGTGAAGCTGATCGGGAGCAGCGGGTTCGCAAGGTGAGGGAATTGCTGAGGGGGTCGGAGATGGCGATGCAGAAGAAAGGAAAGTTGAGGTCGATGGTGGGGGATATGAGATGGATGGGAGGGAGTGGAGGGAGTAGTAAGACGGCGGCGCAGAGGAATTTGGCGTGGCATGCGGCGGGGTTGGCGGAGGCGGTTTGTGTGGGGTTGGGAGATGGGGGGGAGGGCGAGGATGATGAGAGTTTGTCGAGTAGTTCTGTTGGCACGGATGGGGTCGGGGTAGGGGTTGGGGGAAGTTTGGTGTCGTTGGGGGATGGTGGGGGGAGGGGAAGGGGCCAGAGTGTTAGTGTGAGTGTGTATGGGGATGGGGTGCCGGGGGCTAGTGGGGTGGGGAAGTGGTAGGGAGGGCAGCTTGGGATGTCTTTTTGTGAATATGTGTGATACCTTGTATAGTAAGTACGCTTTGTTAAAAGGAATATATGGGAAGGAAATGAAATTAATTGGATTTTTGATGATGCATCTATCATGGGCCCGTACGCTTACCTCAGATTCTCGATCTCATTTCCATCCTCCTCCTGTATAATCCTACTCCACCTCCCCTTCTTCCTCTGCCCTACATCCATACACCTACTAAAATGCACCAAATGGCCCCTCCTCATCCTTACAAACGCCGCATAAAGTACCCCAGCCAGAGCCACAGCGCCGGCACTAATACTCGCTGGAATTTTGAACTCCTCCGGTCTCGCAAAGACAACCGTGCTTCCAAACGCCATCATCTCGAACAGATTCTGGAATGCCATCTCCCGCCCTGAAAACATGCCTCGATCTTCTTCTTCAACTTCCTCCTGCACGATAATCTGCGCGCTCAAGTCGAAACCCCAAAGACCGATCCTACTTGCGATAACTGCTGCTACTGTTCCGATGGCCGTGATGTTGGGATCGTAGTCAAGCCAGAAGAATAGACACGCAATGCCTACGCATGCGATTTCCCAGTTCAAAAACCAGATTCCCGACCGGATGGCGCCAATGCGGGACATTAATTTGGGGGCGAGCCAGGTTGCGGAGAGCTCGAAGAGGGCGGCGATACCGCGGAGGAGACCGAGGGTGGAGGGGCGGAGGCCGAGCGCGAGGAGGTAGGTTATCATTTGGCCGGCGAATGAGAGGACGGTGAGGTAGAGGAGGGAGAGGGCGAAGGAGGGGAGGAAGGCGGGGTGGGTGAAGTAGGATTTTGTGCTGGTTATGGTGGAGGCGAGCCAGGTTTGGTGGGAGCGGGGCGTGGGGTTGGAGGGATGGGGTTTGGGGTCTTGGAGGGTGGGAATGGCGCGGTGGACTCGTGCGATGGCGAGGTATTCGATGCTGATTGAGGTGGCGGTCATTGCTCCTGTGACGATTATGGCGATTTGGGAGGATGCGGCATCGATGAAGGAGATTGCTAGGGGCCCGATGAGTTTGCAGAAGAGGTCGATGCGGCGCATTTGTGAGTTTAGCTCCCGTAGGCGTGCTTGATTGTCTTCGGCCACTACCACGACCCAGTCGCGTTCGATGGAGATGGTGTTGAGGACTGAGCTTAGCTTTTCGACGGCGGCGAGCATGCAGAGGAAGCTTAGGAGGATGCCGGCATTAATTTTGTCTTGTGCAAGGAGAGGAAAGTGCTCCATGGCGAGTAGGATGATGCAAGATAGAGCGACAGCGGCACGTTGACCGACTTCAAAGAAACGTCAGAGATGGACTTAGCTTGGAGGTGTTGGTCGTGCTTGCCTATTGACACGCGCACCACGTGTAGCCGCTCGCCACTGTCGACATATTTGCCCAGCCAGCCTGAGAGTACAGCAGCAGCGCCAGCACGAACAAGTGCGTAGACGGATGCCGGGAGGAGGGTGTCAGGAAAGATTCGGGCCAGGAACAGGTAAGCGCCAAATTCGAAGAGGCGCGAATTCCATGTTGACAGGAAGTGGGAGATGTAGAGGAGGCGTTTGGTGGATGTGAAGTCGCGGTCGGATAGTGTGGTTGTGCGCTCTAGGCCCAGGTCGGAGTTGTTGTCATTGATCTCCGCCTCACTGTCCGCTCTCGCGAGTAATTGATGGGACTGTGTCTCAGCCATCATGGGATTGCAATTCGCATGAACATCGGCGTAATTCTAGAGTATATGTCAAGAGGCTGACTGGCACTCAAAAGTAGAAGGGCAGCCATCTAGATTTTGTAGGAGAAATGGTCTGACTTCATCGTAAATGTCTCAATCGATCGTCCAACTCGACAGGGATGTCATTCTCGCGGCGGGTCGTGCCGAGCCACAAGTTATGCAGGCCAGGCCGCTTGTGATCGACGCGACTTCAGACAGGCGCGACAAGTCCAACACGCACGAGGTCACTCACCCACGGCCCATCACCAAAATCACCGCTCAACACCCCGGCCCCTTATCAACAAGACGAACTTTCCTGGAACAACATTCTACCACACGCGACCACACTGGAACAAATATTGGATACAGACACCACAAACAGGCGACAAGCACGAAGATGCCGCGCTACAAGCGAACGGCCGATGAGGCCTTCAATATCCCGACGGAACCAGATGTCGCGCCGGAGAATGTCGAGGCATTGACCAAACTGCGAAACATGTGGGAGTTTGCATCACTCATGCAGTACATCTTCCTCTTCGGGCACGTGGTCAAGATCGACGAGGATTTCGATATTGAAGTAGGTCTCTTTAACCCCGGCAACTCCGCCAAGAAACCTGCCATGGGTCGCGTGAGGGTCATTGATACAAGTATTGATGGATGTTTGATGAATATAGGACCTCGAAGCAGAATGCCTCAAGCCTACGCCGTCAGAGAAGCTGGCGCATATCGGCCTGCAACTCCTCAAATACGTCTCTTCGCATCGAGGCCTGACGTGAGCATCAACATTGAATAATACATTAACGACTCTAGCATGCTGACTTTGACTACAGACCAGACATCTTCAACGAATATGCGCGCCGCCAATATGTCGCCAAGGCGCCTCATCGAAATCCCTTTGGCGAAGAGGAGGAGCCAAAGCCGTTCAACGACATGGACATCTTTACTCGGATACAGGTGCTACAGTCATTGAGCACATGGACGCTGGGCAATGCAATGCGGATACGAGAAGCGATGTCGGCGGATGAGGATCAGGTCAATTGGCGCATAGAGCCGCTTGGGTGGGACAAGGATGACAACGCATACTACGTGCTCGACGACAACCGGTTATACAGACGATCAGACGAGCCACCGCCACCACCAACTCCGAAAGCAAAGCCGAAGGCCAAGGCAAAGCCCAAGAAGGCAGCGAGGAGCAAGGCAACTCGGTCAAGTAAGCGGATAAAGGTTGAGGAAACGGAGGATGATGAGCCTGAGGAGACCGAGCTAGAGGCCGATGTAGACATGCAAGAGGACACGACAATGGTCAACGGCGATGCAACGGTCGTAGAACAGCCTGGCTATGGCTTCACAAGCAAGACCTGGAGTCTGGTCGCCATCACGCTGGAGGAGTACGATGCTTTCTTGGCAGACATCTTTCGCTCGCGGGATCCAAACGAGAAGCAGTTGCGCAAGCGAATCGAGGAGGAGGTACGGCCGATCATCGAGAAGCGCGCAGAGGCCATCAAGCAGAAGCAGCTCAAGAAGATGCGCGAGTTGGAGAACCTGCAGAAGATGGCAACAGCCAAGCGCTCGGGCAGATTGGCGGACAAGGCAGAGAAGGAGAAGGAGGAGCGCGAGAAGCGGGAGGCAGAAGAGAAGAGGCTGGCCGATCTGCGGATGGCACACGAAGAAGAGGAGCGACAACGCCGGATTGAGGAGGGTCATGAGTCGCGTCGTCTCACCCGCGAGCAGCGTCTGAAAGAGCGCGAGGTTAAGCGCATACTGCACGAGGAAGAATTGAAGAGACTGGAGGAGGAAGGCTCTCGCGCCACTTCGAGAGATCCGAATAGCGCGGCACCCGAAGATGTGAAGCGCGTCTCATCCCGACAGGTCGCCACCCAGAAAGAGCAGCACAAGAAGCATCTCGAAGAGCTTGCAGACGATGAGGGCGTCTGGTACTTTGACTGCTCGGTCTGCGGCGTGCACGGCGAGAAGTACGACGATGGTACGCATTCGATGGCATGCGACAAGTGTGGAGTCTGGCAGCACAGCAAATGTCATGGCTACAGCAAGAAGCAGGCAGAGGATGAGAGCTTCACGTTCGTCTGCAAGTCTTGCAAACGTAAAGAGGCAGATGCGAACAAGCCAAAGGTACCCACACTGAAGCTTGGAAAGAAGACCTCGTCAAGTCCAGATGCATCCAAGATCAGCAGACCGGCAACCGGAGAGAGCTCGAGGCCAATGTCCGCTCATGTGCAGAGGCAGCTGGACGGCGTGTACATGCCTGCCGGTTCACGCCCAAGTCCGGGACCGTTCGGACAGCAGACCCAGAACGGTCCTGCTCTATCGCCGCATGGTCAGAGTCAAGGCCCGCCAGGGTACAGGTACCCTCCTGTGGGCAACTTTGCGCCGCCTCAGCAGCAACCTCAACAGCCTTGGCAGAGTCATACCCTCCCACCACCAGGCCGTCCCTCATCCTCTGGCTACTCTAGCTCGCCGCCACCGCATATGGCAAACGGCTATGGACAGCCTCCTCACTACCAGCAGCACCAATATGCTCATGGCAATGCCGTGGCGAATGCTGGTGGTCATCCTGGATATCAGCCTCCGCCGTATCAACAGAACCCTCATGCGCAAAGTGGTCAATACCACACGCCTCAGCAATATCCACCTCAGCAGTCTTACTACCAACAACCGTACCAGCCTGGGCCGCAGCACCAGCACGGACGTCCGCCTGCACATGCAGGCCAAGCGCAATACGGCCACCCATTGCAACAGCAACCTGCGCATCTGATGAACGGATTTCAGTCCCCGCAGAAGAGTGCGCCTGCTCCTGCCTCTACCACACCACACCATCCCTCGCAACCACGGCCATCGCAGGCATCACCCAGCCTTCAGCCAAGCCCCAAGGCAAGCTTTCCTCCGCCAGTCCCAACACAGGCCGCACCATCGCCTATGAAGTCGTCACCTCCGCGTCCTCAGCCACCACCATCCCAATATCCCAAAACCTTGCAACAGACACCACAGCAGAACTTACGACCAGTGTCTTCAAGTAACGCCCAACCAGCACCAATATTGCAGACGCCACAAGGGCAGATACAACCACCACAGAGCCACGCGAATGGAGTAGTAGCCGACGGTATGGCTGGCCCTTGGCCGCAGGGCAGTCAGGCCATCCCAACGAAGCACGATCAGTCACCTGCCCCGCCATCCTCGAGCCATGCGATCGGGTCAGCTACCGTTCTGCCGCCTGCTGCGGCTTTCACGCCTAGTCCCGCGCATGCAGCGGCTGGACAGACGGGTAGCATTCCAGTCAAGAGACCTCATCCGGAGGGACAAGATGGACTGGTGCCTTCTTCGCCTATGGTGGGTCCGCCACCCGTCATGACGCCCGTGGCAGCGCAGCAGCCGAAGCCGCCGAAGCCTCAGGAAGCGCCGCAGGGGCAGTAGAGTGGTCCTTCTGTGCCTATATGGAACCATTCTCGGGAGGCGATTGTGCATGGGGTTTGGGGAGGTCGTAGGTGATGATTCTTGGCAAGCCCGAGTGGTCAGCTTGGATATCTGGACACCAGATGGAGTCCCGATTGTATCTGCAAAGCGCTCGACAGGACGGAACGATTTTGGTCCGAGCGTGCTTGTCATGATTAGCAACTTCTACCCGTCGTCTTCCATGGCCGCGATACACATCATCCTCCTTTCTCGTGTTTTATATCTTAAATATTTCGCGATCGGGGAAGCAAGGTTCGTCTGACTATGCTGCTGATGATTAGAATTAAAAGACAGGGAAGCAGAATGTACGACAGAGCCTGGCTAAGCACATAGAGGAAGAGCATTTACATGTCATGAAATGAATTCCTTGTTGCATTTTCTAAGCTGTGTCTTTGACACGCATTGCCAGGAGAAAGCTGTTTGCTGGGTTCGAATGGGAGGTGTGCAGCTCCAAAAATGTCAGGATGATGGATCGCGTGATTATCGGACTGCATCATCTCTACTAACGCGACAACTACCTATGTTCTCCATTCTTCCCTCATCATTCCTCCACACACCCTCTTTCAGCCTCAATCCTTCCCCTCGGCGTACCCAAATCCAGCATGCCTGTGGCCGGCCAAATGCTCTATTAGGTGGTTGCAGGTGACGAATCAGAGTCAAGATGCTGGAAGAGCTGTAAGGGAATCGGCGGCAGAGCTCGAGGGATTTGGCTGCTGAGAAGTAGAGGTGTAGAATTGGGAGTTTAAGGAGGTGTAGTGCATCGTACGCGGCGTTGTCGATGTCGAGTTGGACTACAGGTGGTGTGACAGTAGTTGCTTGGTCATTTCACGCCGTTCAAGTCATGGGCTCAGGTGCGACTGTGATGTCTGTTCGCCACAATCGCTGTGAACAATGCCGAGATCTCTCGGTTGTATTTGGGAGTCACTTGCATTCTGGTCTGCCAGTGACTTGCTAGGTATGTAGAAGTCCACATCGACAACATTGTATGCGAGATTCTCTCAAAGCCCACGTAAGACCTTCTGACCGTAACTTCAGAGAGCCTTATTTCACTAACATAACTGTACTTCATGTCTGGTCCAATATCTACGATATGCCAGTAAACCCAGGTTTTACCCACACAATATACCTCAGCACTATGTTTCGCCTCAATATCTCGCTACGTTCCTTGACTTAATGGAGATGCAAGCCTCGAAGTGGACAATGCAAGTTCTAGCCCCTGACTCAAATTTGCTGCAAGGCTATGCCATGATGTTCTGAAGAGGAAAGAGCTCGTCCGAACCTTTGGGAACTACTAATATGGGTCGCTATTGAAGCGCGACATACCGAAATCATGTTGCAAGAGTCTAATGATCTTCTTTGAATGCCAACCCAGCATCCATAGGCCACACAGACCCATCACTATTCCCACTGTATCTAAGCCCACTGTTGCCGTTCCTGACGACATATCCGGCACCAGAGGGTTGTCCCTGTTTGGACGAGATGTAGTTCGTATGGCTCGTCTGACTAATGCACGCTTCACTAGCATGCATGAGCAGAGGACAGTTGACGAAATGCTTGCGGGAAGTGAAAGCATCGCACTCGCCGAGTACGAAAAGGGAAATAATAGACCCGGCATGTGACTCGGTTCCCATCGACCACACAACCGATCAAACAACTATTGCTGAAATTGGTGCATCAACTAGTCTATCAACCACCTCTTCAGACCTCTATCGATTGACCAACGATCAGTCATTAGCTCTGGCAACGGTCGGTCAACCACCTGAGCACGCCGATCATGTGATCGTCTGATCGATGGAAGGTCTGGATGTAGTAATGTCTGCTGGCAGGACTATTGATATCCATGGCAGACCTAAGTCAGCAGGTCATATCTTGGAAAGTGGTCAGCTGCAGCGTTGCCTCACCCAGTGGAGAGTGACATTTATGTAGACCCTCACGAACTCAATCGATCGTCTCCATTGGTCAAGCCCGTTGATGATCTGGCGCCAGATGAGACCCCCCTTCTGTTATGGCGGCATTAAATTCCGGTCTTGAGCTGTAATTTGATGATAAGACGCTATGGCAATCCATTTGCTACCGGTCTATATCGTACACGGCGGGACTATTTGGCCAGAATTTGCTGAAATATTATTTCAGGCTGATCTCCAGCAGCTGAGCGCCGACAGCCACATCGGTCCCATTGACATCAACTGCGACGCCACTACCTCCTCCAGTCGTGACGAAGAGCTTATTGAGCTCTCCCTCGCCTCGTCCGAAGTAGCATCCAGTCGGCTCAGCAATCTCGGTCGAGTCAGCCGCACCTGCAATCGTCTCGCCGCCAAGCGCCGTCCCGTTCTTGTTGAAGATAATCTGAAAGACTGAATTCTCGCCTGCGGTAGCGATGTACGCAAATTTGTAGTCACGTCCATCTGTGGAGTTTAGCGAGAAACCGTCTGGAGCAATGACGAAGTCGTCGGCGGTCAGGTTGGAGTAGATCTCCTCGACAGGTCCCGCGGTGACGTTTGGGTAGAGCTTAGCTCGGTACAGGGCATTCGCAGTCCAGTATACGTATCCATCCTGGACTTTGATGCCGTTGATTTGGGACATGGACCCGTTCTTCACAATTGCCTCCCATGTGTAGCCTGTCTCAATGTCGAAAGCGTAGATCGCAGATTGGAAAGTTGCAGAGGCCAGGACGATCGTCTCGTTGAATGCTGCGAGGCCATTGAAATCTGTTACATCCGTTGGGCGGCTGATGAGGGAGATATCTGGTTTGCTGCTGTTTGTGTTATAGTCAACCTTCCAGACCTCGGTGGCGTTTGCTGGAGGATCTTGAATGTTTGATGAGGTGGTGTTGGCGCCAGTAATGACAAAGACATCGTGGGAGACTTCTGTTATGCCCGAAAGGCCAAGGATAGTGTCGAACGTGAAGACCGTCTCTTTGGTTGCGTTGCGCTCGCGTGGGTCGAAAGCGAGCAGGCTAGCTGGAGGACCGATTTCCGTTGCCAAGACGATGCCGTTGGAGCGTGTGACAAGATTCTCAAGCCATGTGTCGTTAGATGCAAATTGGTAGACTGTTCGGACGTTGTCGGCCGCTGATGAGAAGCTGAGCAGGCCAGCGAGCACGGATGCTGTGTATCGAGTGTACATATCTATCACAATGTATAGGCCGCTGGTCGAGAATATGAGTACGTTGTCAACTTTATATATACGGTGCGTGTTACAGGTATTCGTGCGAGATGTCGGAGGAAGACTTAACCAAGCCGAAGTTAAACCAATGGGCCTATGACGCGGCCACAGCTTCACAATGCGCCGCGTGGTTCTCTCGAAATGTCTGCAAGTCTGCAACTGCCGTGACAAAACAGACCCGTATTCATCATCAACGTACGAAAATCTTGAACCTTTACGAACATCTTGAACCTTAAGCGATCTCGTTCGGACAACACATACAAACGCGGCAACTGCGCAGCAACACCTCGCTACCGACAGCGATCTTTCCAGGACTTTTGGCCGTTGCTTCACGCAGTCCTCGATTCTCGGCTCTGGACTTAGCAACACCATAGGTGAGATCATTGCCGCCTGCGTTTGGGTCGAGCATTCGATGTCGCTTTGAATACAGACCTCATCAGATGCCTTCCCGCTCGACTCTTCTCCGCCGCTGCTCCCATGACCTTTGGCACTTCCGCGAGAGCCATGCAGATCACACCGATCTCGTTATAAAGCTTGCATGATCCAGTCCCTCCAATTTGATGACCCTTGCTTAGCAGAGATCTCTTGATTCTCTCGAGCGCGTCGTGGAGTCGCCAGTACTCGGAAACCTCTCGACGCACATGCGGATCCTTGCACACGTTGAAGCTGACGTGATATGATACCCCGATCTGGCTTCCTTTCTTGTTTGGATGAGTTCTGTGAAGCAGCCAACGGTGCAGGCCTTCGGCATTGGCTGGGCAAGCCTTTGTAAAACGTAGCTGAATCCTGAGGATGCAAGCAGGAATGATGGCACCTCTGAACTCGCATCTCCTTGGTGTCAAAGCCTTGAGATCTGCGTCTAACAGCTTGTTGAGGGATCGGACGGTGTGCCCAAAGTTGAAGTCTGTCACGCGTGCCATGACGTGCGCCTCTAGTCAAAGCACGCCCACGTATTCGGAACGGATTTGTCTGTTGACAGACATCAACGGAGAGAGGCTGATGAGCTCGCCTTTGAACTTGGGCGTGATGTATGCCGTGTCAGCATTGGCACACAAGCCATATATGCGGTTCCTGATCTCAGGTGGAAGCGCCAGAAAGTGGAGCTCGCTCGAGTAGTTGTGCTGCGTCTTCCTTGTCCTTGCCGTGCCGCCATGCTGCTGAGTGCGTTTGCGCTTTGCCATCATGGTAGTGTTCCGAATGTGTACAGATGTTACGGATGCCGATTGATGAAGTGACCCCGCGAGTCGTGTAACAGATAAGTGCGAGGTGGGGCGCCTTTAAGTCATGCAAGAACGTTCAAGGCCACCACTAATTCATCATTCGACATGATCTAGTTCCTTCTTCTATCCATCTGCCTGTATCAAGCGGTCCGGTCTGCCCAACACGAGTTGGCGGCTGGGTGGGCTCATGCACAATCATTATAGCTTCGACTCCGGACGAATCTGCAAGTCGTCCCTGCTGAGCTCCTTCAGCGATTTCTTGCCAGCATTGGCGAGCGAATTGTCAGTGTCCGCAAGGAGACACCTCAGCACATGCTCAACACCGGCCTGGCCTCCAAACGCCAGACCGTACATGTACGGCCGTCCAATCAGGACAGCCTTGGCTCCGAGGGCAAGGGCTTTCAGCACATCACTTCCAGTTCGAATGCCGCTGTCAAACAGCAATGTGATGCCTGACTTCTTCACGACCTCGTCCGCGCCAATCTCCGCTAAAGCATCCAGCGAGGCGATCGCACCGTCAAGCTGTCGGCCGCCGTGATTGGACACGATGACTCCATCCATGCCATATTCGACTGCTTTTCGCGCATCGTCAACGGTCTGAATACCCTTTAGCACAATTGGGCCATCCCAGAGGTCTTTCAGGATCTTCAGGTGTTGCCACTCGCGGTAGGTGCCAGAGTTCATGATGTCAAGCCATGCGCGAGATCTCTTCAAAGTTGACACATTGGTCAGGACTCGAAGAGCACCCCAAGGACTCCCGGGCCGCCTAAGCATGTCCCATGCATCCTTCAGCTTTTCGCTCGCAGGCCGAGTGTCTTCTGCTTCCATTTCTTGGAAGCGCTCATTGAAGACGGGGTCCGAGTGACCAATCTGGCAACCATCTCCCCATAGGAAGGGCAAGTACGCATGGTCGAGATCCTCAGGCCGCCATGCTAGTGTGAAAGTATCAAGCGTTACAACCAGAACCTTGTACCCATTCGCCTTTGCACGATTGAGGAGGCTGACAGTGATAGCGTCTTCCTGCGGCTTGGGCCAGTACAGCTGGAACCATCGCGGACCATCACCATTTGCACTCGCGACTTGCTCGATCGTTCTCGTTGCAGCTGTCGACAAGATCATTGGTACTTTAAGCTTCTGACATGCCTTTGCCGTTGCCTCCTCGGCATCACTATGCATTATATTCTGCACTCCGACCGGCGCAACAAGCAAAGGACTGTTGTACTTTTGACCAAACAGCTCGACGCCCATATCTCGACGGGTGGCATTGACGAGCATCCGCGGCCGCAGCCTGTAGCGATCGAAAGCCGCTCGATTTGCAGCATATGTCGCCGCGCTGCTCGCTGATCCAAAGACATAGCCAAAGTTCTCAGCAGGTACCTTCTCCCGTGCCAGATCTTCCCATACTGCTGGCTTTGTGGAGAAAGTCGGCTTGCGCAGACCCGAATAAATATCCCGTTGATATGCTGTCCACTGGTCTGGATCTGGCGTGTCCCAGGGCTGGTTCCAGCGCTTTGCTTCACTCAACTTGGACATATTGCTGATCAGAAGGTCTGTTCTTTCGGCTCTGAAGGGTCGTCAGTCCTAATGTTCAATTGATGAAGAGAAAATACCTGGTCAAAGTGCTACTTGGAAGGTAGAGATGTAACTCCGCAGGGTCCGTGCTTCAATTGCCTCGGCTGTTGCTATGGCTGCATACCATTCATCTCCTGGACCGCCACTTCTTGAATATACGCCGAAGGTGCACGGCAGATACCCATCCATATCCTTATCAACTCAGCCCACAGCTTGCTTCGTCCACTCTTGTTGCGTTCTTCTAAGCCATATCTGCTAGCTCGATTGACATTCGTTCCAATCTGTCGTCCACTCTCTTGCTCTTCATTATTCTCTCAAGGCTCGTATCGCTCGGAATCAACCTGATGATGTTCTCAGCAGAGTATCCAAATCGCAATTGTGCGCCAGGTTTTGCGGGATTGTCGAAGCTATGCGAGCTATTTCTGCAGCTTACATAGCCACTCAGGATCAACTTCCGTGAGCTGTGTCCTGATGGGGATGAGTCGCAGACGTGAGCTGGCGTCTGAGGAGTGATCAAATCGAGGCATCGCCTTTAAGTGTGCTTCCTCCAGCTCGTCGAGAAAACGTTCCACATGGTCAAAGTCGAAGACTTCGACGGCGATTGCGATGTCTTTGAAAGCGTAAAGTATCCAATGGAACTCTTCTCTGACTCGTCGTGAAGTACTGGCGAGACCCGGCCCGCTGATCAAGAGGCCTTTCTTTACCAGCGCTGGAGGACAAGACTTCGTTGCGAAGCTTAGGTGGCAGGTCCATGAAGCGTAAGGCAGTCCACTTGTCAGATCCGTGTCGCTTTGGCTATGGTTTCCATTTTGGATAACAGGACAATGGTACTTGTCCTCTCACTTTTCGACATGCACTGCAAAACCATGGCTGGTGCTCGTAGCCGATCTGGCGACGGTGAAGTGCTGCACTTAATGGAAAGGTCAAGAACACTGCGAATAGTGCTGCATCTACTTCAGAATTCAGCAAGATACACCGCCTGGGAGAAGATCGCGGACTGAGGGTTTTAGAGTAGATCGCCACCACTACGCCGTCGCCAGTCTTCCTTCGGCTCAGCTACCTGCGTTGACCCAAGACCTTAGCAGCACGTTGTTGTTTGTATGTCTGTGCCTGACCTTGTCGCAAACTTAATCAGGACATCTTGAGCTCTTTAAACACGACCGCCACAATCACCTGGCTCAACTCAGCTAAATCCTCCTCAAGGACCTCTACTCCATTTGTGAGCTGCTCGTTGTTCGAACGGCTCGATAAGACGCCTGCTACGTGATTCATACTTGCTCTCTTTCTCGCCCTTCACCCTTGCACAAGCTCCACCTTCCCATCATTCATTCTTGACAGCCTCCACCGACCGCTGCACATGGACGATGCGCGCCCACTCCTCCGGTGCCAGATTATGCACCGCCCCCTCCGCCGCAAGCAAATATTCCTGGTCACTCCTCTTCGCCAAAGCCACCCTCCGATCCGACTCCGCCTCAACCTTAGCCGCCAGGTCCACGTTCCAGAATCGATGCTGCAGGATGTACTCGTGGAACTTCGGCAGCAGAATCACATCCGCAACACAGTACTTCACGAACAGCTCACTCAGCGGCCTCTGAGTGAAAATCTGCTCTGTACTTAGGGGCGCGGTTTCTGCACCATCACCCTTTTTGGCGTCCTCAACTTGGGTCTTGATTTCGACTGTCAAGTCACCGCCGGTCTCCTCGTACATGCGCTTAGTCTCGTCGGCACCGAACATCATCTCGACTCTGCCCCAGCTTTGAATTGACAGGAAGTGGTTCTTGTCTTCGTCTTTGAAGTGCATGCGCCGTGGGATGCCATGAGCGATGCCGCGGACCTTCTTCCTGTCTTTCGCTTTCTCGAGTGTGATGCACTCCATGAGCTGGACGTCGACGACACCGCCCAAGAGGACGCCGTAGCGGTTGTAGAGAGCATCGCTGTCGTTGCGACAGTCCCACATCAGCTTGCCGATGTCTGGACATTCGAGGATGTCTTTCAAGGTCAAGTCTTTCCTCGCACTGCCTGCAGTCGTGAGAGCAGAGGAGCCAATTAGACAAACGTCAGTGAGGTATACCTTGTCGAGCTGGGCGCAGTATATCTGTGGAGCGCAGGAGTCAGCCCGGTACCTCTTGGATTCACCTTCTTGACTTACAGTAACGATAGTGACGTCCCCACGACGGCTCAGATTTGGACCCTCGAGGTCAAGACCAAGTGCTGGCGTACTCGCATAGAGGTCAACGCTCGCTAGCTCATCAATCATAGCACCAATAGCCTCTCGAGTTTCCACCTTGACGGTCTCTGGGTCTGGAATTTCGACGATGGGCTTCTCCTTGGGCATCTTATACGTCATCCTCTGACTTGCAGCAGCCTTGGCCGCCTTTAGAGTCTTTTTGATGGGATAGACTGATATGGGCCTCCTCTCCTTCATGGTCGTCACCAGCCTCAGCATGCTCTGCATCATTCTGTCCATGCCCAGATCGAGCCATGCAGCCAGCTGAGTGCTGCTGCACATGAAATGCTCAAGCGCATCTATGGTGTTGCAGATTTGCTGAACACGGTTGAAGTTGTTCTCGTACTCTGGTTCACCGTCGGCGGTTGCAGCAGGGACGAAAGGTCGACCGTCGAGCATATAGGGACGGTCTCTTGCGACAGCGTTGATAGCAGTAAGGCGGACCTCCTCTGCAGTCCTGGCAAAGTTGGCAATGGTATATGCGGACTCGATGGAGAATGGATCGGTTGGGCCTGCCATGGTCGTCGAGGATCTCCTGTATAGTGGTACATCCGGGAAGTAATATATAGCTGGGTGCTGGGCTAGACGTGACGACCTGAGTGTGTTGCTGGTGGCTACAAGGTCAACTTGAAGCACGAAGACGATGCTGTACGCTATGGCTGTTCAAAAAGATGATTCTTGTCCGGGACGGAGGCGATGATGTACGTTGTTGATGTACAAGAACAAATTCCAGAATCAGGAATTTGCTGAGCCTTTAATACTTACACCAGCTCGAAGGAACACAGCTAGCGCGGCATGTGAACGATGTGAAAGCGACTCCCGCCGTGATCGCTCATTCAGCCTGTCAATCACAAGTAGTCACAAGCAAGCATGTGAGCCAAAGCCTACCTGGGTACATTCAAGAGATCACAAAGGTGCTCAAGGCGTAACACCCTCAGTCATGTCGTGCGAGCATGGGATGCGACAAAGGCTGGCAGCTGACAAGACAAGCATGGCGGCAGCTTGATTATCAACATTTAGACTTTCTGGTCAAATGGGCTCCTGATTTTGCCTGCCGACGTAGCCGTTGGCACCGATTAAGGGTGTTGCACATGCATCTGGTGTCGAGCGGGGGCAGAAGCGTTGTATGTCTGCACAAGTCAGGCTGTGTGGATACTGCCGCTGTTGTGGTTGGCTTGTCGAAAGCGAATGGCGTGGCAGCAGAGCATATGAAAGCCTGGGCAGGCACTTTGTTGAGTGTTCACTGGCCATAGTACAGCAGATCATCAACAAGCAGGCTCTCAATGCTTTAGACGGCTCCTGAGGCAGTCGTCTCCCTGCCGACCAATGTCACCTCCCTATCCCCCGCTTATCCTCCACCCTCACCCTCGCGCTCGATCCCTCAATATACGTCCCTACCGCCCTTGTCCCCGCCACGAGCTCGACTTCCCTCTCCACCCAACCACCACCTTCGGACTTCCCACTATTCCCTACCCCGCCCTCATCATCCTCATCACTACTATCCCACCACTCCACGCCATCCCGCGCCCCAGCACCCGCACGCACGGGATCCTTCTCGCCCGTCTCGTGCATGAGACGAAGTTTCAGCGGCATGATTCCTAGCCTCTTGCCTACGATGCCGAGGAGGTCATAGACGGACAGCGTTTTGGGGATTTCGTCTTCCCAGGTCTCATTACCGTGGATGAAGGTGATGTGCAATAAGCGGGCGGCCAAGGAGTTTGGATTTACTTCTCCTTGCGCGGTCTTCTTGAGGACGGTTGGCTCGCCGTATTCCTCGCATAGTTGCTGCCATCGCGGGTGTGACGCTTTGACGGCTTCTGCCTCACTTTCGAACTCGGCACTGGACAGAGTAATGGCGATTTGGTTGAGGTAATACGTTTCTGCATTGAGTCTCTCCTTCTCGGTTATCTTGCTGTAGTTCAATGTCTGTAGCGTGGATATGCGGGCTATGGTGAGCATGTAGCCATCTTCTGCGCTGAGAGGTTTCCCATCTGCGGAGATGAGGTTCTGGTAGAGAGGATTGCCTGTTGTACGAAGGTGGAGCAGATTTGGGAAGGTAGCGGCGAGACTGTTGAAGAAGGCCCAGGAGGTGATTTTGTTGTAGCGAAGATCGAGTTCTGAGACCTTTGGGCAGGGTGGGAGATGAGCAGGGCCGGAGTCGTGGGTGACAGAGCTGATGTTGCAGTTCTTCAGGATTACGCTCTTGGCTTCACAGGTAGTGAAGGCAGCACGAGCGTTGTCCAGGGATGTGAAGAGATTACCGGAGAGGTCGATAGTCTGCAATAGACATGGGGAGGACTTCATCGTCTGATCCGAGCATATGAACTCTGACCACTCATTATTGCAAGCCACCAGTGTTTCCACGTTGCGAAAAAGTACTCGGCGTAGATAGAAGACATGGTCAGTTGGCATGAGCGTCTTCGACACACTAATGTATCTGACGGTACGGAAGTCGAGATTGGTGTCGGCTCGTCCATCAGTAGGCGCAAGATCTTCATGGAATGACCGAGAGCTCCAACGATTGCCATCAATAGTCAGGCTCCGCAACTTTGGGAAACACGATGCTAGGTCAAGAATATCGCTGATGCTCTCGAAAAGGTTGCTGCCAACATCAAGATCTGTGACATCCTTACAGACCTCCCTGATCTCCTCCTTTGCCGGGTCACTTCGATCATAGCGAATGCACATATGGTCCAGGACGATATTGTGGATGCCTCTCAGCTCGGCTTGGCGCGCGGCAAATTTGGAGAAGCCGATCTCTTCTGCCTGTTTGGAGCGCGAAATCTGGATGGCCTCGTGCTCAGAGGGGATGTCTTGGGACATGTACTTTTCCCGCAAAGCTGCCAGGAAAGTGCGTTCCTTGTCCCATGGCTGATTAGGGCGCAGGAAGGAGGCGCAGGTGGGAGAAATGCTTCTGCCTGTAGTAAGTATGAGATGCTGTTGATGATTGAAGAGGAGGGTATAGAAGATATCTACATTGGAGGTAAGAGACGCCGTTGTGAGTGCCATTATGCTTGCCACGTTCTGGGTCGTCCCATTCAACGCCGAGCCATTCGCCTGCCTTGTCGGCGACAGGACCGATATAGCAAACTGTACATAGTTGCCCTTTCAATGACAAGCGCTGGTCGATGTGGTGGGCCATGATGAGGACGGGTCTATGTGTTCCATCCAGCATATACTCCGGTCATGACTCAAGCATGCACGTTCTAAAGCTGAACTGACTCGGGCTGCGACAACTTTGGCCTTTCGACATTTACGATCTCGCTGCATTCACACATCCAACAGACAAAATGGACTACCAGAATCGCGCGGGCAGCAAATTTGGCGGCGGTGGTGTCGCATCCCAGTCCGCGACCAATGCCGACCGCCGCGAGCGTCTGCGCAAACTGGCGCTGGAGACGATCGACCTCGACAAAGACCCGTACTTCTTCAAGAATCACGTGGGCAGCTTCGAGTGTCGCCTGTGTTTGACGGTCCACCAGAACGACGGTAGCTACCTCGCGCACACCCAGGGAAGGAAGCATCAGACGAACTTGGCAAGAAGAGCCGCCAAAGATGCGCAACTCGGAAGGAAGAAAGAGGAGGAAGGCTACACCGGCGCCAATGCCATCCAAGTGCGCCGCAACGTCGTCAAGATCGGGCGGCCGGGCTACAAAATCACCAAGATCCGCGATCCCGTGACGCACCAGCTGGGTCTGCTCTTTCAGCTGCAGTACCCAGAGATCAGCGCCGAAACGATGCCGCGAATCCGGTTCATGGGCCCGTACGAGCAGAAGGTAGAGGACCCGCCCGACAAGGCGTTTCAGTACCTGCTGGTGGCCGCTGAGCCGTATGAGGTGTGTGGGTTCAAGATCCAGAATCGCGAGGTGGATAAGCGTGAGGAGAAGACGTGGACGTGGTGGGATAAGGACACCGGCGAGTTTTGGTGTCAGGTCATGTTCAAGACGGAGCGGGAGGAGAGGTATAGTGGTGTGCCCGGGTTGGCGCCGAGTGGGCCGCGGGGGAGGTGAGAGAGGATGAGAGATTTGGAAGATGTCGAGGAGTGCCACTGTGTTGTGATCTGGGATGCCTGATGGAGGCACGGTGGCGACGAAGCAGGCTACAAGGATTTGCGGGCGCTGACATGAGAATTCGATCCGCGATAGCGTGTCTAAGCATTCTGGAGGCGCGGACTGGTCCACTCTGTGCGACACGAAACAGCGATACCATCTTACACTGGCATACGATGACCCCGAATCCTGACCCCGACCACATATGCATGTCAAACCATTCGACGTGTACGCTTGAATATTCAGTTTCTGCCTCATCAGGCTAGCTGCGCATCACGCCCTCATAAATTTTTCGGCGGCAATCACGCGCAATAACTTGTCGAACACTGGAACGAGCTATTCAAGGTGCCCAGCGTCTAACGCTACGTCTTACCATCGTTTACTCTCGCAATCATGTCCGTCCTCGCCAACAGAATGATCCTGCCGCATGATGACTCATCATCTATCGAGCATGCCGAGTTCGTGAGCTTGAACGCACTCGGGTCCTCCATCAGGTCCCCAAGGAGGCCGCAGAAGATCTATTGGCAATAGTGTAGCACGGCGCAGCTGAAATCGCGCACTCCATCTACGTACCCATACGGCGTGAGTGTCTGCTAGATCAAAGTCGACGCCAGCCATCGCGACTGCAGATCCATGGGACCGGTGGAGCTCAGCATGCTCGGTAGAGCTATTGGCAATAGTATGCATCGTGATGCAGCTGAGGTCTGACGCATTACAGCATCACGATCAAGATGTTGCATAAAACGAGGTCTGTGATTCAGCAATCAAATTGCAGCGACTCCGGATGAGCTTCCGTACCGTTGTCGTTGTCGAGTGTAGGTTGAAGAGTCTTTAGCAGTAGTACTGTAACAGTTCGAGACCGCCGAGCTCAGCTTCCACAACGCAAGCTCTAGAGGTCTCCACTCAATTGCAGCCACGGCGATCAGAATCGCATCTAGAAGGTCGCGCTCATACTGTAGCTGGTCAGGAGCTTGTTGGCGGTAGCGCAACACGAGAGCAGCTGAGATCCAGCACGACTGCTGCTTTGCTCGTCTGGGATTGCCTCTTTTCGTCCGTAAAGTACCAACGATGACCTTCAGCTACCCCTGTCTAGCCACGGCGTTCGTGGATCACCAGCACCGGGAAGATCAATGGTGTACCTCCGACTATCATCGGCTCTCTGCCGCCGCCAATATAGATCCCGGCCGGGGCGATTGGGAGAAGTCGTCCGGTGTGGATGTGATATCGAGATATCCGCTAGTGGTTGGCACCTCTACTAGCGTCTTGGGGTGAGATTTAGGATCTGACGCTAGAAGTGTTTTGGCGCTAGAAGTTTCAAGACCCGGTGCGCGGGATTCCCGAGTATGGGGATCTGCGAGGGTCCACTCTCGCGTGGTTGTGGCTTGCTGAGCTGATATGCAGGGATGCTCGTTAGAGGTGCAGCGAAGTAGACTGAGAAGCTACTAGTATAGCTGCACTTGTTCTCTTTCGGGCCGTGCTCGCATGCCTCGGTGCTTTGGCGCAAGATAGCGCTTCTGAGATCCCATGATTGGGCATGCATGTTGTATTGTGGCTTGCGTCTGCAAGCGCCTTCGAGCGAGTCGAGATTTTGTTGAGATGCTTCGCGAGTTTGTTATCTTGTCGGTCAGAAGTATTTGAAGATTGAAGCTGTGCGGCGTTGAGCCTGGGCCGGGTGGATCTGTGGACTGGGCGTCAGGGGGTCACGAGGACGAGGTTGCAGGCCCTGAGACAGTGTCACTTTTGTGACTTTGGTCGGTGGAGGTGATTGACGTGTCAGGAGCTGTGAGTGGTGCTTACCTGTTACATTGACGCAGCGGCAATCTTGGGTTACTGTCGGGTCAAAACCCTGTAGTTTTGTCGGTGCTATCGATGTTTCCCGGTGCAATTTGAGCTTGGCGCGAGCCAGGTTTTACTTCTCAAGAGGTTTACAGAGCCGCCTTGATGCTGTGTGGCCATGTGAGTATGTGGCTGCCCTTGTGCGACATGTTGATCAAGTCAATGAGGTACGTTTTGAGATAGATGCGAGAGGATCAAGGCACTGCAAAGGAGTCAACTGCGCAGACCATCAGCTTGGCTTTGTGTGCATGTTCATATAGTCCGATGGAGCAAGTCGATGCCACGTCATGCAAGCAATCAGTTCGATGGACTTGGAAAACTTCGAATCTGTCTCAGCCAGTAGCCAGCTGAGGGAGAGACCGGGGAATTGATGTCAAGTGCTGTTCATACGACTGGTTAGGATCTAAGAGTACCCTAATCTCCGTTCCTTAGTATCCTCCCTCCAGCCCCTCAGTTTGATCGCCTGCTCCACCACTCTCAGAAATTTGTGATCACTTATGAAAACATCATCCCTCTGCCAATTGTGCGTCATCCCCTCGTACTCCGTCACATCTCCATATTCCTGGAAGTATCCATGACCCAAGAAATGCGCCAGCGTCTCAAACCCGAAGAATTTCAGACCGGGGGGTTGAATCTCGACGACTGTCGCGCCGCGTGGGAGGAACATGGTGTGCGTCAGGCCGGCGCCATGGACCCCAACGAGAATGTCGATGTCACGGACCTTGTGAAGTTGTTCCTCAAAGGGGTAGGCGGCAAAGTCGAGGACATTCAGGGTTATGTGCGGGTGATGTCTGGAGAGATGGTTGCGGAGGCTGGCGAGGAGATCAGTCTGGTTTCTGAGGTGGCGTTGGGTTCTGCGGTCGATGAAAACGAGGTTGAGAGGTTCATTCTCACGTCGCTGAGCTGGCGTTGCTGCTGGTGCTGGTCCCGATGCTCGACTTGGGGGAGGGTCGAGAGGGATGTGGTAGAATTGCATCACTCGATTCACGAAATCTCGAAGCATTGCTGAGCTGTTGCAGGGCAGGAACTCCGTTCGGCTCTGCCAGATCGGGTTCGAACCGCCCGAGATTGGGAGCACGACTTTCCCTACTGCTCGCACATCCCCAGGCTCTAAGTCTCTAAACCGGACGGTTGGAAGGTCCCCGAACATCCCCCAGAGCTCGTAGAACGCTCCTTCGACGTCGTTGTCGAGAACCACGACTTGTGTGTTCTTGCGATCCTCGTCAGTGTACAAAGGCCGTCCAGTCGCGGGATCGAGAGTCGAGCGCAGTATATCGAGAGAGGCCCACAAAGACATCATTTGCATGAAGACGTGCCAAGCATTGGAGATGACGTTGCCTTCTTCGCGTTTCACAAGGAGAGTTATTGGGCCTTTGGAGATTGTTCTAGGCCCGCTACCTTCGGACAGGTGGATCCATTTGTCGAATAAGTGACGGGGACCTGTGTCGTACCAACTTTCAGGGATCTGGTCGATCGTTTGGGCCCGATTCCCGTGATACTGCTCGTCTTTGGCAAAGTTGTGGAGTGGGCAATCGATGTAGATCGACTTGGTTCCTGGGTCGATCGTTGCAGGCTGGCCGACGCAAAAGGTGTCGGTCCAGTCGGGCCAGGCTTTGTGGGAAAAGCACGTGAGTGCTGCGTCCTTCGAGTCACACATGTTGGTTGCCGTTGCGGAGAAAGAGTGCACGTAGCCGCTGCCGTAGCGGTCGGTGCAGTCGCCAGTTTCTCCGTCATCTTGGGAAAGCGATAGAGGTTGATAGAGTGCTGGTTTGGCTGTGCCGATGAGGGAAGGGTGGTCAGCCGTCGTGGGATGCTCACTGTCTACAGTGTGATCCGAAGAAGATGAATGGGCGAGCTCCGCATGTGCCTCAGTGACGGTATGGACATCGTCGGAAGCATGGTGTTGACCTGGCTTGCTATTCTCCTGTTCAGTGCCAATGCCGGCGTCGTTTGCGGAATGAGTACTATCATGTGTCTGTTGCCCCTGTGCAATGACTGTGCCATGCAGGCCCGATGTGATCTTCTGCAGATATGCTGATCGTGATGTTGAGCTCGGACCTGATGTCAAATATAGTATGATGAGCAGGAGAAGTGCACCAGCAAATACTGCAGGTCGCGCTGAAAACGCCCGGGCCTGGAAAGGCTGTATCATACTCGAGCAAGCGAGAAAGAAGGTATGAAGTCGGCAGCCGCGACCAGGAAGGAGGCCAAGAGTCTTTGCCGGAAATCCATCGTCAGTAACGCATTATGCAACACGCATCCTGCCAAGCCAACGGCCAATTTGTCTTCTGCGTAGGTCAGAGTTATTGACTGTAGAGTCTGGCGACAGCCTAGACCCTTGGCTGAGTCCTCGCAGACCCGTGGCCCTTCTTCCGGTTGGCATTCCAGCAAACGAGCACGCCCGAGGCGATCTGGTCCCCGTCCACAACTTCGACCAATATCAGGAAGCCCAGCGGCAACTGTCACCTGCATAGATAACAACGTCTGAGTATCCGACTAGAACCTATGTGATCGCCTTCTTCCGGCGCCAATATGTGGCTTGCTGATTGATGAAAGCCGACTAGCAAAGTCTTAGAGCTTGCATAGTCGCTGCACCCGAGTATGCAGAGCTGATGCTTCCCCTGGAGTGAACCTTATTTGACCGATCCCTGCATGTCCCCAGGATCCGACCCCCGATTCGCAGCGTACATACATGTACGGTAGAGCACGGACACATCAAAGTCTGTTGTCATAACAAGCAACCTGCTCTAATCATCACACCTTTCAGTGCAGTCTCGTGAATTCGTCTGTCTGAGGCTCACAACGCTAAGCCGCCCAATCCTCACCTCGGAATCGTCATGACATTCATGCCTGCACAAGAGCGACCTGCGCATCTGCACAACAGCAATGGTCGTCCCCTGGAAAGGTATTGGTAGCATCATCGGTGTGATTCTTGTTATAAACCTCCTCTACGTCGCGCTCAGCGTTCGCGCGCTGAGAAGAACCACATCTTCGCCGTCAGCAACCAAAAAGTCCAATCAAAGATCAGGGCAGTTCCTATTTGGTCTGGACGATGAGTCCATAGATGGGCTGACCGCAGCTCAATGCACCAAGCAATTCCCAAAGCTGTACCATGAGATTGATCGGGCCGTTGCCTTCTGGAAGGAGCGAGAGCATACCATCAATTCCAACGACATCAACACAACATGGGTCCGGGAGAGAGAAGGGACCGTGCGCATCCTCATTCACGACGGCGAGTTGCGCATCATTGATAGCCATGTTGCACAAGACTGGCACTTCTCCACGCGCACCTTCGGTATCTTGTCGTTGATCCAGCGAGCACTCGATAGCGCGATAGCTGGCGGAGAGTTGATTCCGACTATCGAGACGTCTATTACGTTCCCAGACACTGTGGATATGGATCCCACCAGCGACCACACCGTCTGGACAGTGGGGAGGCAGCTGTCAAATCGTGTACACGATCGATACTGGCTGATACCAAACTACGATTTCTGGTTCGATGGAGGAGTATCCTACCGCGATACTCGAAGGAAAATGATGGACTTTGACACTGCATTCTCCCAGAAAATACCGAAGGTAGTCTGGCGAGGCAGTACTTGGGTTGACCGTCCCTTGCGCGAAGGTCTAATAGCTGCTACCGAGGGCAGGGCATGGGCCGATGTCATGAGCACAGAGGTCGATGACAAAGAGGAAGAGAAGAGAAGAAGAATCAAGATCGAAGACATGTGCCAATACGCCTTCACCGCTCATACCGAGGGCGTTTCGTATTCTGGTCGGTTGGAATTCATTTTGCTCTGCAAGTCTCTGCCGATTGTCCATGACCTGGGATGGGCGGTGTTTTACACTCACCTGCTCGAAGCCAGCGGCGAAAATCAGAACTACGCCCATGTGCAGAGAAATTGGACAGACCTCGAGGCGACTGTGCAGCACTATCTCGACAACCCAAAGGAAGCTGAGACGGTGATCACGAACTCTCTCAACACGTTTCGCAAGAAATATCTCTCGACAGCGGCACGGTCTTGTTACATTCGTAAGCTCATACAGGGGTATAGTACGGTCTCGTATGAGCCGAACCCCTACCTTCCCGCGAGGAATGGTGAAGCCCGCAAGCTGCGAGGTGTTTCTTTTGAGACTTACATGTTTCGTCGAGTGGATGGCAACTTCGAAGAAGGAGGGTAGGTTATAGGACCATGAATAAACAGTGTACACTCTAAACAGCCAATGGCATTTGCCTTCAGAGCGTTCTGTACCTGGTGTAACTTCAAGCTGGGCATATTCAATGAATAGTTTCGATTTTCGAATAGCAATTATGATCAGTTGGATACAACATTTGTTCGTGCAATGGCTTCAGCTACCGCTACTATCACGACCAAGGCTACATTGGCAAAGAAATGCCATTAACGTCATCATGTTTCTTTGTTCTTTGCTGGTCCAATCCTATGAACTCGGTCAAGCGTCTTCCAATCTCAACGCTCGGTTTATCAATCACAACCACGGCACAATTGGCAATAATCATGGCCAATGGCAGCACTATGGATAGGCACAGAACGAACCTTGAACTAAGCCCTGGCGGTCCGATGTCTGGAAAGGCCAAGGTTTTGTCCCAGAAGCTGCCTCTGACTGTATCGCTGGTCACACCGCCAAAAAGACTGACAAGACGACCCGGCAGTGTGCGAAAGTACGGAAAGTGAATGACGTACAGCATGAAGCTGATATGGCCGAGGAACTGGAGCGGGCGGGTTAGGAAAAACCGTTGTAGCCATGGAAGGCGTAGGAGACTCCAGACGAGGAGAAGTGCGCCCCACGCATTCCAGTATCGAAAGTATTCGAATTCATATGCCTTGGGGGTCACCCGAGTCAGCCAACCCCAGCCAGGGGTGTTGAGTGATATCTCGACGTGGCCTGGTGACGTAGGCTGTGAGAGAAGATACCAGCCGATGAAGAAGGAAGTGGTTGCGACCACTGTGGATTGGTGTCGATCCGATCGCACTGGGCGAGTTTGCTGAGGCGATGAAGATAAAAGGTCAACTAGAGATCGTGGGATCAAGCGTGCCAGGAGCATGGTAGCGCGACGGATCGGCTTTTGTGTTCCAATGCTGGCTGCTTTGACTAATTTCTGCAGAACTCTCGAGACCTCGCGGGGAGGCTGCACCTTTTCGATAAGTTCAACGGTATCTGTGCCTCTTGCCGTGATCTGCATCTCCAGCGGCCATACGTCCATGATGGCCACCACCATGCCAAGCAGAAACTCTGCCATGCTCCACTTCCATCCCATCTGCAGCATGATTGCAGCGCTAGCGAAGATAAAAACTGCCATCATGAGCGGGACTTTGTATCCCGCTCCTGTCATGCCGAGCGACAGCACAGCCAAGACACCATACACCAGCAGACTGCCTTTCAGCTCGATGGGTAGAGTCCACACCACGGAATTGTAGAAATAACCGCCTGGAACGTGGTTTCGGAAGATGGAGAAGTAGTAGTAGCTGGCCCACCCCCAGTCTCGTAGTTGGGCGGCAAGGCTAGGCAGTGGCTTTGAGAAATTATCGTCCAACATCAGTCCTGGGATCTGCAACAGTAGCGCAACAATGAGCGACACGGCCAGCGGAGGAAAATAGAGTCTGATTGGGCGGCGGACAACGGCGCTGAGGAGACCTCGGCGGACATCCCTCGTCTTCTCTGCTTTCAGTTTCCGCAAGGTCCCAACACTGAGAACGTATCCAGAAAGGATGAAGAAGGTGGCCACGCCAGCATCGCCGCCACTCCACAAGACTCGAATGAAGGGAAGTCCGACGAAGTGGTAGTGGCCGTCTTCTCCAAAGCCATGGACTTGATCGTGGGTAAAGGCAGAGATGAAGTGATGTATGAATACGAACAAAGCAGCCAGGCCGCGCAGCCCATCCAGGTACGCAGTGTTGGAACGTGGAATTGTGACCAGTGGCTCGTGGGTCTCGGTGCTCGGTATGTCTGCTGCGAGGAGTCGAGTGCTTTCTAGGTCTTTGTCCGTGTATGCGTGCACCTGACGCTCCGGATCGCCAGAGCACAATGCGCTGGACGAAGTATCTGTATACGAGACTGCCATGTTGCTGGAGTCGCGACTTTTGCAGACGCGGCCTCAGTGTTCCTGATGAGTAGCACCTTGTGCTGCGGTGGGAACCCGACCCAACATGGCAATGCAGCGGTGCACATGCACAACTGTAACCGAGTCACAGGCGTCGAAAAGATCTAGATCTGCATGCGATTTATTGAAATGAGACTTGCGAAATGTCTATTGTGGCGTCCTGCCGTCTTTGATGTGGCTTGCTGAGCAGTTATCGTACTAGCAAAGTCAATTGATTCACCTTATCGCTGCATCCGGGCTCGGCGGACAGATGTCCCAAAATGGATCTTGTGCATATGCTCGTGTGCCCAAACTTTCTGGTCAGACCGGTTACCTGACTTTGAAATCTGTCGAGCGTATCCGTGCATACTGCCAAGTGCCTACCATGTCTCCCGGAGCCCACGAGTCCACGACACTGCGCGCCGGGAGCTTGCACAGCCATACACAACCATCGATACGCACTCTGATTTTGTCGTGTCGATCTGGCCCCGAAACCAGCCACTATACGTTGTGGTTGGTGCATTTGCCATTGCTGGTGGTAAAATACGTTGTCGACACGATCGCCGCATTATGCACGGTATGCGAAGCGTCAAACTCGCTTTCTGCCTCTTTGACATACCTTAGCAGGAAGACGACAGTGTCTTGTGGCATTGCCTTTTGTGCACCCATACATCAAGAATCATGCCTACACCGGCGTTGACCACGACCAAGACAAAGTTCTATAGAAAGGGCATACCATTCCAGCTACCAACATCCTACCAAGATGAGAAGCCTGTGCCCGATGAGGGAGCCATCATCAAAAGCGACCAGAGACTTGAGGCGCAGGCCCCGCCGAACGAGACACAATCGACATCGTTGGGCAAACAATCCGCATATCTGGCGTTGTACATGCTTCTGAGCCTGGGGCTGACCTTGGCCAACAAAGGCGTGATGCAGCAGGGGAACTTTCCCTGGCTGTTGACCTGCGCACATTCTGTCACTACTTCCTTCGGCTGCGCAGTACTTCAAAGAGTCCGACGGTCTCGATCAACATCGTTGAAGAGTTGGGATCAACTGGTGTTGGTTGCGCTATCTATCCTGTTCACACTCAACATCGCCGTGAGCAATATATCTCTGTAAGCAGATCACTGCGCTATCTATCACTACGACTTACACTGACCACCATTCCAGATCCCAAGTCTCTGTCCCGTTCCACCAAGTCGTCCGCGCTACGACTCCCGTGATAACTGTCTTGGCCTACGTCCTGATTTATGGACGAAAATACCCTCGCCAGACCTTCCTGTCCATGATTCCGCTCTCGGCTGGCGTCGGCCTGGCCACATTCGGCGACTACTATTTCTCGCCATCGGGTTTCCTCCTGACCTGGCTGGGTGTCTTCCTTGCAACAGTCAAGGGCATCGCGACCAACCGAGTTATGACCGGCTCGTTGAAGCTGTCTCCGTTCGAGCTCGTGTACCGCATGTCGTCCATGGCCGCGGTTCAGTGTCTTGCATGCGCTTATCTCAATGGCGAACTCGCTGAGTTCCAATATGCAGTCGCGACTGGTGAGCAGGACTGGCTTGGTCCTTTTGTCGTAGCCGTCACAGTCAATTCGACAATGGCCTTTGCGCTTAATATTGTCTCCTTTGAGACAAACAGGATGGCGGGTGCAGTAGCCATTTCGGTATGCGGCAACGTGAAGCAATGTCTCACCATTATCATGGGGATCGCTATGTTCAGCGTGCATGTCAGCGCGCTCAATGTCTGGGGTATGGTGCTGGTGACGAGCGGCGCAGCATGGTACAGCAAGGCGGAACTTGATGGCAAAAGAAAGGCGCAGATCTTACGCTCAGGAAGCGTTAATGATCAGAAAACAGATGCTTCAACTTTGCGGATACGATAAGGTAGCAAACACGCGGCGTGACTGTTCTTGATGGCAATTTAGTCTACGAAGACCACAGCTTCGTTAACCGCGCACAATTTCTCCCACGTCATGTATTTCCCCAGATTGTTCCATGCCCCGCCGTTGATGTTTCTCCAGTCTCGTGCGCGGACATTCTGCTGGCGATTGCCTCGGTGTGCGTGCACAGTGGTATACCTGATGCCGCGAACTTCGGCCACCACAGCTTCGGCGCGTGTGTCTTTTGCTGTTGCGGCCACGCGGCGTGCCCTCTGTGCTTGTAGCAACCCTCGACCGTAAGGATGGAACCACATCTGAGGCCACCAATCCTCCAAAGCTTCCTTTAGACCAATCACATGATAGGCTGGAAAAGCTTTGCCGATGATCGTATTCGTGCTATCCTTGTCAGTAAGCAAGCCTAGTGATTGCGATGAAGCAACCGGAAAACTCACCCTAACATAACATCTGCCCAAGTAAGATGATGTGGCAAAGAATCATTTCTCGCAGCAGTCGAAAAAGGACCTGGCAGATCATCGAACTCGGGGCCTATGTGCAGGCGGTCTAGCCGGCTCGGGTCAAGAATTTGCCTTTGCAATTCTGACGAGGCGTGTGTGCTTGAACGATTGAAGGTCATCCAGACGGTGAATGGCTGTGTCCACTTGCTTAGCATGAACACGTCACTCTCGTGATCGATGGCCATGTGAAATTCTCGATGGGCATCATTGGCAGCATCTTCAGTGCTGTTAGTGGCTAGCTGCATCCTCCCCGTCTCTTGTCGGCCCCAGACAGTGGCAATATAATGTTGATCAGAGGTTCTGTACAGGAACTTCTCGTTGAACTCTGTGTCAATGGTCGTGAGGACCGCTTTAAAGAGTCTTCGAAAATCCTTGACTGGACCGATGGCAGTACCAGAATTGAGGAAACGCGGTCGTAGGTTCATGCTGCGACCGCCGTCCGTCATCGGTCCAAAAACATCATCGGCTAACGAATCTGGTCTGCGATCAGCATCGACTTGATCATGCCGCGTAACGTTCTACCCACTCTCCGGCGATGACTGGCAATGCATTCCCTTATCTGGATCCTGCGGCCAGCAGATTTTGTCGGCGCCGAACAGGATGGTATTCTTGACAGGCTCACCATCCACGCCAGATTGATCGAGAATTCCTTGGTCTTCAAGTCGATCGTCTTGCTTCTCGATCGCCTGAAAATAGCGCTCGATCAGTATTTGTGGCGGAAGCTGCAACCACACGTCAAAAGCATCGATCAGAAGGACAAGATCCTCATCCTGGTCGGGCCTGAGGGAATCTAGATAGTACAGAATCTCCGAGATTTTGAAGAGATGGCCTTGTCTCTTCAGACCTTCTTTTTGTGCAGCACCACCCCAGCCGATGAGGACCGGATCCGGATAGCCATTAACGGCAGAAGACAGCAACAATTTGCAGAATCCGGCCGTACTCTTGGTCGTTGGTACGACGTAATGCAGGCCTCGGCTTGGAAGCTGATCTCGTCCCTGCGTGCCTGAGAAGCGGAAAAGTGAGAAGGGTGAAATTTGGCTGATGAATACAAACGAAAGTGTAGCTGCGGCTGCAAGCCAAGTGCTCGCCGAGCGCAGAGAGCTGATACGAGACATGTTGTTGGAAGTATACTCACAGTCTACATTAAAAGACGACTCGGAGCAAGACTGAGTCAACTTGACAAGTAGAGGTAGGAAACGACGATTGTGGTGCTTCGGGTCCGGTCACTTACAGCAGCCAAAGTTGGTCAGTGCTTTACGATATCATAGATACAATTTTCAGCCGCTTTGAAACTCCGCTTAACAAGCTACGCTGGTCGAAGTTGCAAAAGACATGAGTCCACTCCTCTTCTAATGGAGCAGAACATGTCAAATCGGATCGCAAGAGCGCATTGATGCAGGATTTATTTTCGCGGTATTAACATGTCTGGCGCTTGGTTGTCTACCAGTAGACAGCGCAGTGTCGGTCACAACAAGTCACTCGTTGACGGCATGAAGCACGAGTACCTTCCTACTCAAAGTCTGCAAAATACCAGAAGCTGGGCCCGGAGCTGGAGCTGGATCGACATCGCTGTCAAAGCACTGGCACTGATCCTGCTCTTTGCCAATGTGGTACTACTCAGCCAACGCCATCGGCAGCAGATGCAAGAACTCCCCACGGACCTAGAGGGACCAGGCTTCTTGGAGACCCCAATCATCAGTTCGCGATTCCTATACCTTGCAGTGCCAAGCTCAGCAGATGATAATGTGGACCTATGCAAGACCCTTCTGACAGCCCAAATCCTGAATTATCCAGTGCCCGAACTGATCAGATGGGGACGATATCAGACTGGTCAGCCTGTCGAGGATGAAGCAAGAGCTCAGGCGAAGCTTCTATCCATTCAGGACTGGCTTAGTCATTTGCCGAAAGAGGCCGACGACGGGCTCGTGATATTGCTCTCTGGACCCGACACATGGTTTCAATTACGGCCAGAGGTGCTGCTCCAAAGATATTACGACATCCTAGAGGCTCAGAGCGGAGGACTGGATGCGATCGCTTCTAGAGTCATCTTCGCCGCTGAACCTAACTGCCTTACGCCCGCTGACCTGGCGTGGCGAAGTCCACGAGCTTGCCAAGAATCTCAGGGAGCATTCTTGAGCGAGAGTATGATCATTGGCCCGGTCAGCGAAGTGAGAGCGATGATTAACGAAGCTGTTGATATGACCTTGCAAGATGACTTGAACGATACGTTGGCTGTTTTCGATGCAATCTTCGCTCGTCAAGAAGGCAAAGGAGCCGCAACAAAGGAGAAGGAGTTCCGCATCGCCTTAGACACCAAATACGATCTTGGTATCCTTGCTGACGTCGGTCTCGATGCCAGGTTACGTGAAAACCTCAGGAGAGACATATATGAAAGCATGTCGCCATTCTGGACGCCATCTGGTCAAGAGCCCGAGGTACCTCATGGACTCACCTGGGAGGATGTTCGTTTGTTTGGTCAGGAGGAAGGCGTCTCACGCGGACCTCCAGCCATGTTGCATTTTCACACAAACGGCTCGACGCAGCCGTCCGAATTTAAAGCAGATACGACTGTCGGAATCCATGCTGCGCCAAAGGAGGACCTATGGCCTTATCTGTGGTTGCAGCCGTACGCACGAGCTCTCTATACTGCCGCTGTGCTCACACCCACGGTCGTCATTGCTGTCGTCAAAGATGATCAGGGTCGATTGCTAAAGTTTTGGGGGGAGGAACGCCTGATTGAGAAGGCAGGTATCAATGATCGGCTGCATGGGAGATTACAGCGATGGAACGAGACTTGCTGGGGGAAGGAGGCATCGCAGGCAATCTTTCTGGACCTGAAAGGCGACTGGGAAGCGCCTATACATCTGTGACACCTCTTTCTCATCTCAAGATCATATGTACGATGGTACGGTATTTTCTTGACGATGACTTACCGAATGACGGTATTGCTTACGGTGCGACACGCGTAAATATGGTACTATGGCCAAGAGACTCGGCAGTCCGGCCCCAGCTCTGTGCATTGTCTACGGAGCCCGCGAAGCCATTGAAGGACCACCTGCGAGGCTAGAACACTTGTCGCTATCCCTCCGCCCCCAGGATTGCGCGTGATAGCAAGTATCGAATGACTGCGAGGACATCACACGAGCTCCTGCGGGCGATACCGTGCTCGGACATATACGAAGCTACGTCGCTAATGCCACAAATGCCGAACTCACCGAGACACTATCGGATGCCTTGCAACGATCTTCGCATTCAGTCCCGCTATCTGGTTGTCCTGGCTTCCGTTCAGCTCAGCCACCGGAACTGTATTTGAAGCACTACTCAGTGGCTTGTACTACTGCAGCTTGCCTTCTCCTGTGCGTTGTGATTCACACCACGCCAACAGTGGGTCTTAGGCTTCACTTTACATCCGCGACCTGCAGCCACAAACGGGTTCGGCCGAGCTTTGGGTACTAAAGAGCATTCTCGATTCCGCAAGCCGTGCACACAAATCAGTCTGCTAATTATCATGGATATTGGTGTGAGAAACGATTGATTGTGATGCAGGGTGTTGGCGACCAGACCAGTGAATGAGTCGGACCGTTCTTCTGTTCGCCTGCATCAAGCAGTCATCGACTCTCATTACACATCGACTCGCATTGCCGGTACTGAAAAGCCAGCACTCAAATGTTCGAAACGGCGGAGGCTGATGAAGGAATTGGCAGGGACAAGGTCAAGATGACTGTGAGAGTGCCTCAGATCAAAAACATCTGTTGCATTGGAGCTGGCTATGTAGTAAGTCCGCCACATGAGCATCGTCATTTCAGAGGAGCTGACCAATCTCACCTTTGTGTCTCAGGGAGGTCCAACATGTGCGGTGATCGCGGCCCAAAATCCACACATTCAAGTATCTGTGGTCGATCTTAGCAAGAACAGAATTGCTGAGTGGCGTGATGGGGAGGGATTGCCCATATTTGAGCCTGGATTACTTGATGTTGTCAGAACTGCTCGGGACGGCGCCGATGGGCGCGAGCCCAATCTTCATTTCTCCACTGATGTGACCAAAGGAATCAGAGATGCAGACTTGATCTTTATCGCCGTCAATACACCTACAAAGAGCGAAGGACATGGTGCGGGCTCTGCCGCGAACTTGAGCTACATCGAAGCAGCCACCCGACACATTGCAGAAGCTTGCGAACCCGGCATGGATAAAATCATTGTCGTCAAGAGCACTGTACCATGCGGCACCGGAGAAAGCCTGCGAAACATTCTTGAGGTTCTGGGACCTCGTAATGCGCATTTCGACATTTTGTCGAATCCCGAGTTTCTGGCGGAAGGCACAGCCATTCGAGACTTGCTGGAGCCAGATCGGGTTCTGATCGGGTCGATGCAGGATGCTCGCTCTATAGCAGCTGCGCAAGCGCTAAGCAATGTCTTTAGCGCCTGGGTTCCGCGCTCTAGGATTCTGACGATCAACTTGTGGACTTCCGAGCTTGCCAAACTAGCCGCAAATTGCATGCTCGCACAGCGTATATCCAGCATTAACTCTTTGAGCGCTATTTGCGAAGCTACTGGAGCCGACGTGTCAGAATTGTCCCGGGCAGTCGGCTTGGATTCACGGATCGGTAGCAAATTCATGAGGTCCTCTGTTGGGTTCGGAGGGTCGTGCTTCAGAAAAGACGTACTAAGTCTGGTTTACATTGCTGAGACTCTACATCTGGACCAAGTGGCTCGATACTGGCGAGGCGTGGTGGATATCAATGACTACCAAAAACAACGATTCACGCAGCGTGTCGTTCAACGGCTCCACAACACCCTGTGGGGAAAGAAGATCGCCGTGCTTGGGTTTGCCTACAAGAAGGACACGGGTGATACGAGAGAAAGCCCAGCGATTGCGGTCATTCGCGATCTGATCACCGAGCAAGTCGGACAAGTTGCCATATTTGACCCGCAGGTCAAGGCTCAGCAGATCATGAAAGACATTGAGCGACCAGGATCCATCAGCGCCGAGAAAGTCCGGGCGACGGTTGCCGTGTGCGATGATGCCTTGAGCGCCTGTCGCGACGCCAGCGCCGTCCTTGTGTTGACGGAATGGGACCTTTTCCAGACTGACTACCTTCCATCGTTCGAAACCGGCTTACCGCATGATGGAACCTGGGATTGCGGAAATGCTTTGGTGCCAAGTCTCAATCCCTCAGAAGGCTACTCAATATCAGAATGCTGGCACCGTACGAGTCCGTCCATCGCCAGTGAGGACTCTGGAATTTCGATGACATCCTCCGCGCTGACAACTAGCAAAGAGCCTGCTTCGGGAGTTGATCGGATCGATTGGGTTGGCATTGCCAGGGCACTGCGCAGACCTAAACTAGTCTTTGATGGTCGAGGAGTGGTTGATCCTGAAAAGCTGTGCGGGCTTGGCTTGCAGGTAGAATGCATCGGAAAGCCAACATAGCTGCTGAGTCTGTACTTGGGGTGTGAGGCGTTCGGAGCCATGCAGTCGCGATTGGCATCAGACGGCGCAGGGAGGTCTTTTTCAGATTGACACTGGTATACAAGGTCTTCATTCGTCCTCATTAATGAACAGTTGGGACTCGTACGCCTCGCACGTCTCTCGCCACGACATGTAGACGCCAGCATCGTTCCATACTCCTCCCCTGGTCATACCTCTGTCCCGCGAGCGCATGCGCTGAAACTCGTCACCTTGATTGTACGGCACCGCGATATAACGTGCCTTGTTGACTTCGGCCACGTGCACGGGATGACCTAGTTCAGCCTCAGTAGCCATAGCTTGCAGGCGCTGTTGCCGTGCCGTTTGCAGGACCTGATCGGCGTTTGGGTGGAACCACATATTCGGCCACCAAACATCATGGAGGCGTTTGTTGTTGGCAGTTATACGGTAGGTAGGGAAGACCTCACCTGTCCGGTCGTCCATGCTATGGGCTGGTCAATCGGGACTCATCCAAGTGAAAGATAGAAAGTGCTGGACTTACCCAAGGCTCATCTCTTTCCACCGCTTGTACACCCCATTACCAGCACTCTTCTCGATATTCTCTTTTGCATCAGCCTCTTCGTAAGTTTTGAAAGGCGAAGGAGGTAAGGCCATCAACTCCTGCCAGCCGGGTGCAGTCATGGCTTTGTCGGCAGTGGCGTCGGCGGTAGAATCACTGAACGATATCCATGTAACTTGCTGCTCGTGAGATTCGCTGGACATGAAGACTTCGCCCTCCTGATCGATGGCTATACCGAACTCAACCCTCTCAGGCAGCATGCCATACTGCAAGCCACTTCTGCGTGAGCCGTCCCGCATGCGTTCCCGTGCGAGCTGCTGATCGTCCCACAACATGGTGAGATAGTGCTTTTCCGAGTGTCTGTTGGTGAAGTGAGCATTGAACTCTTCGTCGATTCTGTCCATGGCCGCGATGAAGAGCACCAGGATATCCTTGACGCTTCCCATCATGACGCTGCTGTCCAGGAACCGGGCATTGTTTGAAGCAGCACCTGCTAAGTCGTTCGGGTCAGCCAGCTGTATACATACTCGTACGCATCAATACTCACTGCTCCCAGCTGCATTGCAAAAAGGCAATGATCTGCTCTTGTCAACTGGACCGCAGGTTGTGCCTGCTCCGAACAAGACACTGTCCATTACTGGAATCCCATCCGAGGCTTTGCGTCGGTATATGCGCTGCTTCTTCAGTGCTTCATTCTTGTGACGAATCGTTCGGAAATACCGACGGATCAGCACCTCAGGTGGCAGCTGAAATACGATGGAGTGAGGATCCGCTAGGACGATCAAATCATTGCTGGCCGATTTCTTCAGCGTACGCAGATATGCCAGCGTCTCTGAGATTCTGAACAAATCGCTCTCACTGCCATTATACAAGCCTCGCCCACCCCATCCGATCAGGACGGGATCGGGATAACCAGCTGCAGCAGCTGATAGCAAGAGTCTGCACGAGTCTTGACGTATGTCGGGAGTGGGTACCAGGACATGGAGCCCGCGGGTGATGAATGTGTGTCCAAATAGAGGGTGCGGCGCGGCGTTCGGCGGAGGAGGAAAACTGATCAAAAGCACCAACAACAAGCTGAATGATGTCAGCACGAGATACAGCGGGCGGTAAGGCGAGCTGATGAGTTCGTGCATGGCATTCGAGAAGTTTTCCAACAACACCTCACACGGCAACTTCTCACAGATCTGGAATCGTTAAACCAGAAGAGAATGACTACGAGCGACGTTCGACTTACCAGTACGCTACGGCCCACGGCGTGCGAGCCCGCTTGCCCATGTGTGTCGAATCCGCGAAATCCCAACTTGCCTCGAACCCCAAACTCATTTTGGTCAAGATACGCATTTGGCTGTCCGACTTCTAGATCCAGTTCTAGAGAGCACACCACGCGAAGCTCTCTCGGCGAAAATGACGCTAATGCAGGAACACCGTAAATGCTCAACGCGCCAACAGGAACAAGCTCGAATTATTCATGGAGCAGTGATAAAAGTGTTCCTCCCCGCATAAGATGTCGTCTAGCCTGGGTCTGTCGCCAGCCACGTGACGTTTGGCGCCGACTTCACGCTCGGGCTTTTCGGGGGAATGCGACGTACAATCTATGCCAACCCGATCGCGGCGCGACAGCGTGCAGACAGAATGGGAAGCGCCCTTGGCGGGCCTTTCCTTATCGTACGCAAGCCATGCACTTGGCGGGATCGCTAGGGAACTGCGTAGACGTCGACTTGGCAGTCTTGATATAGGAACTGACAACGAGAGCTGTCTTGTACTTTGGGGATTACGAATCAGCTCACGAAAGAAACTCAAGGCTTATGGGAAAATCTGCTGACAGGTCTGCACATTATGATTGACAATTTTCATCTGTCCCGACATTTTTAAGGGAGTCGACAATGGTCCGCAATCCTAGTCAAGATCTTTGCAATACTCCAATCGTTGACGGAATTCCTTTCCAATCAGCGATCTATGGAACTTTGGAAGATACTCAACAGAACCAAGATAACGCACGCTAATTCTAAATCCAGGAATGACTTTGGCTCAACAGATGCCCAGATATCAAGCCTCAGCAGCCGTTGGTGCGGTGTGGCGCTGTGGGTCAAGGATCATTCAAGTGAGAATATGGCTTGCTGGATAGCAGCTGAGATGTGTAAAAGGCCTGGATCCTGGTGATACTTTCTCGCTTCTCTTCAACTTGCTACCAACGACGCTATCGAACTTATCTTCAATGAAGCTGCCCACCTCACCACGTGGCCTTGAAGTTTGTTGAGCTTCACAGCGCTCTCGGGACACTACTAACTACTTGTGGCGTTCGTCAGGTGTCCCCATTGGAATGCTGTATGACAGGCGGATGAAGTATCCACGCCTCAGGGCCCTTGTCCCTGTGAATTCTCGAAGACGCCAATAATCGATCCAGCTGTATTCGCAAAGCCAGTCGGCTGGGCCGAGACGGGCCTCTCGGAGCGCATGCATCACCAGCTCGTCTGCACGATTTGAGTAGTGCAGGGTGGTTCAAGACTTGACCCACACCGCTAGTACACTGGCCGGGCAAGCAAAGACTGCGTGCTCAGCGCAGCCCCTGCGTACAACAGCCGTGTGTTCTCAGTTCCATGGCTGCTGATCAGGAGCACGAATGACAGCCCAGACTGATCAGCACCACGGCTCCTTATCAGTCAGGCATGAAGAGCATCCACGAGACGATTATTGCTCCGGTGTGGCCGACCTGCATGCAGAAGTCTTCCCAGAGTACTGAGCTCTGCCTGCGCCGAGAATTGAAGGCGTTCTGCGTTTTCGCCGTCCGACGCCCGTTATCTTGGAATGCAGAGCTGAATTGAAATCTCGACGGTCTCCTTTCCTCCGATAGTGCCGAACGGCCGGACAGTCTTGAGAGTTCGTGCGGGCCGTGATACCGTCCTCGACCAATATCGTATTCGGGATCGAGATCCCAAAGCAGGAGGGCGTCCCAGTACAGAATTCGCACTAAGGCGGGATGCGGACACACCCGCTATCAATGCTTATGGCGACCAGGATCATCTCAATTTCGGGCGCATGTCGAAGCACCCACAAGCAGTATGGCCCATACGCTGTGCGGCTCGCAGTCTTGAGTGGAAAGTGAGTCGCGTGAGGCTGGCTGGCGACGCTCGTCGGGTTGTAAGCTTGCCCAAAGCAGCGACTCGCGACCACAAGTGGATGCATTATTAGAAAACATCTGTAGGCAGACCGCCCTCTTGAGGTCTGAGGTGTCGTACTTCACTTTGCTGTCAGCTTCTCCGTTGCACACGTTCGTTCTAAGCAATCACATTCGCTACTTCGTTGCACCGTTCCCTTGCAACATTTAATCAACCTGTGTGAACGGCACAATGAAGGCGGGATCAATCGTTCTTGCGGCCTGCGTTGCAGCGGCGGGCGCTGCTACCACGGAAACTTGTCAGGTCAGTAGTGATAGTCCGTTCCCGTCGGTGATGGACTCCGACAACGAGCCGCCCTGTACCATAGAGTCGCTCAAGCTAGGCACTTCAAAATCGATGCTGACCAATGCCTACAGAGAAAATGTTTGTCGGCAAGCATCCAGAACGCATCCTGCGAGGCATTCGATGCTCACTGCGTCTGTCGCCAACATGCGTTCATGCAGTCCATTGGTGATTGTGTCAAAGCTTCCTGCGGCTCGCAGCAGGATGCCTTCGAAGGTACCACTCGCCGGCGAGATGAGATAATGAACGTCGCTGACCAACAATCACTACCAGCTGCCTTCCAACAAGCTGGGATTTTCTGCGCGGGATTGGAGGCAACGTACCAAGACGAACTTTTGAAAGTCCAGAAGCGAGGCTTCTATGACCTGGTCCCGGGCAGCTACGTTGCGTTCGGTTCTAGCACTTCATCGGATGAGTTTTCTGCCTCTGCGGCCATCAAATCCTGGCCTAAATTCTGGTTCGTGCCCATCTCTGTTCAGTTTGAAAGATATGGCAGTGCTAATCTTGTCATAGGAAATGGTGGGCACAGATTGTTCATAAAGACGGGAAATGGCGTCTCGGGCAACGCGGCTGGTAGGTCCAGGCATCATGAATGCTCAAAAAGGGTTCGCAGAGGTCTGATCAAAATTGCAGGAACTATTTGCAACGTCAGCCGGGTTGGACAGAATGGCAGTAAGTTTAGGATTCAGCACGTCGACTCAGTGCCTGCACTAACACTGGGCTCCAGAGCTTATTGGCAGCGCAACAACGCTGGATGGGACACATGGTAGGGGAGGTTCTAAGCGTGGTCACTGCGGCTCATGCTGATCTGTACCGTGTAGGAGCGCTGAATTCAACAAGCCGATTTCCACCAGCACCAAAGCGGACCTGAGAAAGCGTAGTGCAGAGCCAGCACAAGGTCACGGTGCTGGACGACCAGGTGATGCGCATCTCAGCTCTGGTAGGCCAACTCAACACTCGGGCTTTCGCGAAGGCTTTGAGGCCGGCAATAGCTGGCAAGGTCATGTAGCAGGCTCCCGCGAAGGTACCCAGACTGAGCAAGGCTGGGGAGCCTGGCAAGAGGCATCTCGCGAGGGGGAGGGAATGCATCCGGAGCAATGGTCCGAAGGCCATCAACAAGCAGAGCATCAGAATCAAGGCTCTCAAAAACAGAGCGAAAAAGGTGCACCAAACGCTCAACCTCAACGCGAGCAGCTGTCAGGTCAGCAAAAGCAGGCGCCCAGCATCAAGGCTCCCAAGCCGGTCAGCACTCAGGTCATCAGGGTCAAGAAGGCCGTCAAGGACAAGAAGCACACCAAGGCCAGCAAGGTAAACAGAGTCAGCAAGGCCACCAGGGTCAACAAAGTCAAAAAGGCCAGCAGGGCCAACACGGTGAGCAAGGCCAACATGGTCAGCAGGGACATCAAGGTCAGCAGGGACATCAAGGTCAGCAGGGACATCAAGGTCAACAGGGACACCAAGGTCAACAGGGACACCAAGGTCAACAGGGACACCAAGGTCAACAGGGACACCAAGGTCAACAGGGACACCAAGGTCAACAGGGACATCAAGGTCAACAGGGACATCAAGGTCAACAGGGACATCAAGGTCAACAGGGACATCAAGGCCATGGTGGCCAGCCATGGACTCCAACATCATCTGGACCACCCACGCGTTACTCATCAGTAACGCCTCAAGGCTCCGCAGCCTGGTGAAATGATGCACACACGCTTGAATTTCGTACATTGCCAGCTCTCTTCTGATAGACTCCGAAAGTCACGGTCTGTACTTTCAGTAAGCCCGTTATTTGCTACTTGATGTTGCTTCTGCACATAGGATTCTCGCAGTCCGTGTTGTACATACTGTCGGACAATACATTGTAATCGCATGGTGCACGATGTTAAGACTCGTAGAAATATCATCTTCTAGATTAGAGCGCAAAAGTGGAACTATGACTGGAAGAATTCGCAGTAGCTTCACCCGTTCGACGGTCGTTGGCTCAATCGTGGTGCCCTCGGTGTTTCCCAAGGCAACGCAAACTTCCTCGCTTCGAGAGCTCGATAAAAGCGTGATTCGCACCGTCCTCCAAGGATTCTTCGGATGAGGAGTTTAGAACACTCGAGGACACGCGCCGCGAGCGAGACTACATCGACCGCCTTCTACCGCGCATATGGCTGACATGCACCAAACCAGCAACGCGAACCTATAAAGTCAGATAGAGACACGAACTTGCATCGCTCGATTCGCCTGCGCCGGAAGTAATGTTGACTGTCTCGCTTCCGACTGAGGTCCGGCTATGTTGAAAAGTTCAAGCCTTGGGAATTAGCCTTGCTCGACGCAGCACGGTGTTGCCGAGGGCGTTGTTGGGCGTTGCGGCGCTCACACGATAGATAGGTCGTCACTGCAGGGATGCAGGACATCTCTTCGGAAAGTAGCTGCTAGTCTTAGTCCCAACGTCTTAGACAATGCAAGGACTGATGAGTGCAAGCGCCACTCGGTCACAGCCATGTCCTAAGAAAGACGAGTGAGGTCGGATGCATTGGCGCCGGCGCCCGCGGCGGGCGGTCCCGGCGTCTTTCTGCTTAGGGCAGCCAAGCTTTTGACATCGGCCAATGATACATCGTATGTCACGCGACCCATCAACACGGTGGGATCGAAGACCCATACGAGACAAGAGGTGAACTTGTCAAACTGTCGCATATTTGGACAAGTTGCAACACTGTGAGCTCTGCTGCCTTCTCTGAAAATCTGCGTACCCCAGTGGCACTGGACTTATCTTGGGAGGGGCTAGGCGCATGCGCGAGCTTCACTTAGGGTAAAAGCATAAGGTGCAACGGATTACAACAGAAGCGCAGACCTAACCAAATACAAGCATGTAATACCGCATCTAGCTCTAGTCAGGAGCTGCAGAGCAGAAAGCCTGTCGGCGCGAGCAACGTGAGCCGCTCGTTGTTATCGTGGCGCTTTTCTGCAGGGAGTGCTGTGCTGTACCTCGGAGACTTTGTCTAGCGCAAGCGTGGCGCAGCTGACCGCCCAGTACCGCGAAGTTCCGTTGTCCAGAGTGGTCTGCTCTCTACATCTCACATGAGTAATGGCTGTCCGAGTCGCTGCTCACATTTCCTACACGGTGAGGATCTCACATGGCCATTCATGCGAGCTCGCGACTATTGCGCCTGCTCCAATTCCTATATCGTCTGGCAGCGCAAGATAGGGATTGCACGCCACTATGAAAGCTCACAATGCAAGACATTCGTCACCAAGGCGCAGCCTCTTGTTCCAAGGCCCTTACAAGACTCTCCTGCTCCTTGTGGTAGGCTGCTTGACCCTGGTCTTCCTACGTTTTCTCCTCCATGGCTCGCTGCGGGAGTCTGCTCGCTATCCGACTGCTCGCCTACCGCGCCGGATATGGCAGTCATGGAAGGTCGACGCTCTTCACTTTGAGAATCGAGATCTTCAACGTGCCAGAACATGGACGCGACTTAACCCGCATCACCGATACGAGCTTCTCACGGACGATGGTGCACTGGAATACGTGGAAACCAACTTTGGGCCGGAAGGCATCAATCGCCCTGATATAGTCGAAACGTACAAGGCTTTGAGTCTGAATCTCCGCATCATTCAGTCCGATCTGCTTCGCTATATGATCATGTACATCGACGGCGGCATTTGGGCTGATATAGACGTATCAGCACTGAAGCCAATCCGCTCCTGGATCCCTCGCGGCTTTGATGAAAAGGATATCGACATGGTCATAGGAATCGAGACCGATGAGCCCCAATTTACCGATCACCCGGTCCTGGGATCCAAGGCTGTCTCTTTCTGCCAGTGGACGTTCATGTGCAAGCCCCGCTTACCAGTGATGCTGCGCCTCATCGAGAACATCTTGGTCTGGATCCACAAGCTCGCGCGGGACCAAGGCAAAGCCATTCATGAGTTGCATCTGAATTTTGACGAGGTGCTGAGTGGCACCGGTCCTTCTGCTTTCACGAATGCCATATTGGCGCAAATGACGGTCGAGCGAGGAGAAAAGACAACTTGGGAGACGTTCCACCAATTGATGGATTCAAAAGTTGTTGGTGTGTCACGTTGTCCATTCCTCGTACGGTCGACAAGATCGGAGCGCTGACAGTGGCTTAGGGGGTGTACTTGTACTGCCAAGCGAAGCATTCGCCGCTGGCACTGGACATTCTTCATCAGGGAATCATGCCGGAAGCCGCTCTCTGGTCCAGCATCACTTCCATGCCTCGTCATGGACAACTCATCACCAGCGCTTTAAGCATCCTATCTACGGAGAGGTCGAGAAATGCAATTGGAACCCGGAGTGCGTGAAACTCTGGGACGCCAACACAGCATGGTTCAAAGCCCTGCCAGAAGAAGAGCAGCTTCGCATGATGGAGAAGAAGCGGTTGGAGGCAAGTAGTGATCAGGTGCCTATTGTTGCAAAGAAAGATGATTGACCCTGGAATTAATGGAAGATGTGTAAGTCTTGCTACGCGAGCTTGCCGGCAAATTGAAACGAAGCCATGGAACATATAAAGTCGTAATGGACCATGATGAAGCTGACACCTGGTCTTTCATGCTTCGCGAGCATATGTGCACATACCCCATCTGCAGCGATACACATGTCTAAGAACTCCAGCGTCGGCAAAGTGTAATATCTCGCACAAGGCTTTCTGCCAAAACATCTATTGCGCCCCCTTGTGCGTCTTCATTGCCTTGTTAGAATGTGACCGGCGTCGCAGTGAAAAGGAGAGTGAGGTTTGAATGCTTACCTTCTCTACCAAAATTCAGCCAGATTAAATCATCAAGATATCCATGGTACTTCTGCCCATGTCTCTGCCAAGCCACGCTGGTCACGTAGAACATCTCAGTATGGTTCGCAGGGACTGTCAAGTCTGGCGAGAGATAGCGGTGGGAGACGTTGTCGGTTGTCAGTAAGCTCCGGCCATGAATCCACAATGGCTTCTCGGAGATCGCGTAAAGCCCGAATGGAGCGCTCTGGTTGAACAGCATCACATAGGGCTGGTAGGTATTGTGACCACGATGCTTGCGCTGACGCTGGAAGATTGCCATAATGAAGGTGTTCTCCGGCGTTGATACGCAACTAGGATCGGCGCGACGGCACATTGTGATTGCCAGCGAATTTGTGGCTTGGTGCAGGCTTTCTTGGAGCTCGGGCCTTAGCAACGGCATCAGGTCGAGCAAGCACAGCTTGTCACTCGTGCCTGCCACGGGTGCCAAATCGTCGCCAGTGCTGCCATCCCAGTCGAGCTTGGCGAAGCTCCGCGTAGGCCAAATGTCAAAGTGCACGTAAGCGGTACCCTCACTATCCCAGAACATGAACCAATTCTTCTCGATGGTGGCCAATGTCCACTCGGCTTCCATGGCTTGCTTTGGTCGTTTAAGCTCCGTTTCTTTGTGGAAAAGCTGCGAGCCTGTTACAGACTCAACACTGTACGGTTCAATGAGTGCTCGTGCGTCCTGTATATACATTCCCAGGCATATCACGGTCGAAGGCTTCCCGAACATGACAAAAGGAGTGTCGGGTCCCCAGAACAATCTGATGTCACGTGGACCTGGATGTCCAACCCAAGCAGGATTTAGTCCCTCGCCTTCGCATCGTGACTCGATACTTGGAGCCACAGGCAAAGGTTTGGGCTCTGCGTCACAGACAAGTACGCCGTTATAATCTCCGACATTGCAGCTCAATGCATCCACGCCATAATGAAGGTCATGCGTACCGACTGCAATCCAGATATCCGTGCGAGTTGGGTGAGGCAGCAAGTTGGCATTGTACACTGTGATACCGTCCATGTGAATCGCCCAATACCTGCGATCAGGCTTGGACACTGAGTAAACTTCATGAAAGATGTCGCGAGCATCACCGAAGTCTGTGAAGGGATGTCCATCAAATTTTGGGTCGTAACTGTCCAGCTCGAGCTCAAGATCGATCTGCTCCTCGTCCTCACCATCGTAGTCATCGATATCGTCGAAGGTGAGGAAGTCGTCCGTTTGAGTGCCGTCTTGAAGAACATATGTGGCGTCGCCGACCAGCTCAGCGAAGTCGCCATCGGTCTCGCTGTCGTCGTCAGGGCTCTCATCTCCAAGAGTTGCATCGATCTCGTCAGCGATTTCCAGATCGTTCGCTGCCGGAAGCTGGCGCAGGATCTCTTGGCCATGTTCCTTCGCAGACCAAGCTCCGGTCGACAGGCCGAGATCTTTCAATTTCCAGGCATAGGTGAAGACGAACAATAGGGTGATCACCAGTCCGACTGGCCTGGCCAGCGGAACGCCGCTCAGGGTAGAAGCTCTCATCGAATGTGACTGCATGCTATCGACAGTGACATAATGTCAGGACTTGCTCCTCGTTGCCATGAGACACCAGGTGTCATACACCGTTGTTGCTGTATACGCCGCGGAACCCTCTTTGATCCCGATCTGTCCGGCATTTCGGTGCAGCCACGCGACAGACGATAATGGTGCGTGGGCCAGCTGAACACTGCGCGGCGAGCTGGCACGCTCCAGCTGCGGTGCGCGGCGCTAGCATGATCCATGCATGAATCTGGCTCAAGCCTTGAGTGCGTGCTTTCGCGTCCGGGCTAAAGGCTACTAATTCAAGCAAGATGAGGTAGCGTTTTCCCGACTAGCTTTATGACCTATTGGCCGGTTTTAGCGAGAGTCTCCATGTCTTATCGCCGGGGTTGCTGGATAGTGGTCCAAGGTTTGAGTTTATACTTGCACTAAGCACCCTGAACCTTCGTGAGGAGGCCATCACCTCAGAGGTCGAGCACTCAGTTCTCTGTACACACAGCCTAGCGACTCGCCGGGACAGCACGTCTTAACCAAGGACAGCCTGGTTAATGGGAAGATCGGCATGTCTCTCGCCGACCAGACCTCATTAGCAGCCGCTCACGAACAGCTCTTCGAAATAGAAAGCATGCTCCAAAGGCCCCATTATCCGAGGAGTCATTCAGCCGATATTAAGACACTGCTCGCCCGACCTCGTCTGGATGACATGCGCTCCAATTCTGATCGACCGCAAGCGTATCTACGATGGACACCGAAGGTTTCGGACGAGGGGGTCCATCCTAATAAGCTGGACAACTTTCCAGCTGTTGCAGACCATGCAGACGCAAAGGTAGTTGGCAAGGAACTTCACCGCACAGCCTACCTGGATGGTCTTCGTGGACTGGCTGCCTTGCTTGTCTATGTTCTGCACAACGAGGTCTGGGCACGCGCAGATGTGCGCGAGCGAGGCGCTCTAGAGGGTGCTTGGGGTTTAGGTAATTACTATACTCTCACGAGTTTCCCAGGCATTCGGATTTTCTTCAGTGGTGGTCATGCCGCAGTGCCCGTATTCTTCGTCATATCAGGCTACGTGCTCGCCAACAAGCCGCTCCTGAAGCTCCAACAAGGAAACACGAAATCGCTAGCGGAGAGTCTATGCTCAGCGTTGTTCCGACGATGGCTTCGCCTCTACATTCCCGTCATGTTCTGCACCTTGGCCTGGGCCATAAGTTGGCATGTTTTTGGTATTAGCAATTCGCTGGGAGGCAGCCGTCGGCCTGAAAAAACTTTCTTCGACGAGCTCTGGATGTGGTATTGCGACTTCAAAAACTTCAGCTTCCTGTTCAACGACAGCTACGGAAATGCGTACAATGCGAATATGTGGACCATTCCGTTGGAGTTTCGAGGATCCGTGGTAGTATGGTCGTCCATACTGGCATTCGCACAGTGCACAACAACGAAGCGTCTTTTCTGCGAGTTTGGATTGGCCTGGTACTTCATGTACATTGTGGATGGATGGTATCTTTCCTTGTTCATGACTGGCCTCCTACTTTGCGACATCGATCTATTGATGCTCAATGGGCAACTGCCTCCCGGTGTGGCTCAGTGGCTGAAGCCGCGCCCCAAGTGGGTGCTGTGGCTCATGTTCGCTGCAGGGCTGTGGTTTGCCAGCGTGCCATCTCTAGACCAGGAGGCCGAGATGCTGAGGAAGCAGCCCGGTTGGTATTATCTGTCTTACTTAAAGCCTCAAGCAGCATGGGACATACGGAAGTGAGTAGTGCTTTGCGCATTGTTGTGTCCGGCGCTGACACCTGTTGAACAGCTTCTTCCGCAGCATAGCGGCTATCCTGCTCATGGTCTCAATTCCCAGACTACCCACTCTTCGCACCTTTTTCGAAAGCGACTTCTGCCAGTACCTTGGTAAAATCTCATTTGCACTATATCTCGTCCACGGTCCGCTTCTGTGGTCCATTGGAGATCGTGTGTACGCAGCAGTGGGAAGAATCCAGCCCCACCACATCGGACTTGTGCCAGGCTGGATCAACGTCTTCCGCTTCCCAGGCATTGGTCTTATGGGTCTCGAGTTCAATTTCCTGGCAGCACAGTTGATCCTGCTGCCACTGAATTTTGGGTTGGCTGAAGCCGTGACGAGTCTGATTGACGCTCCAGGCGTTGATTTGGTACATAAGGTATTTTTGTGGGCGAAGGAAGACAATCTAGATCAGGATGGCACACGGTCGCAGAAGAGGCAGGCATAAACGGATAAGCAGCTTGAATACGTGCATATTGTTGATCGTATGAAGTACTCTTCGACTATATTCATCTTGCAGTTGCTCAAACTTTGTCAATAGATGCACTTGAGTCGTGGCTGTAGCCCAAAATGAAGCAAGAGCTACCCATCTGGATGATTGACGTCAATGTCCGAGCTTGCAGACATTGCATACACCCGAATGATGCGACAGATTGCGAGAAGGTAAAACGAGCCGGCAATCTCGTAGATCAACTCACTATTGCTTCGACAATACTGCTGACTTGTAGTCAGCCTCAAACGACGCAAGATGGGTTCGGTAATATTTAGAGAGTGATTACACAGCTAGGGTAATCACACACTTGGATTGATCGATACTGCCCGGGCTCAAAATGGTCGTAGATCAAGCGAAAGCGCCTTGTTTGGCCAATGGGGATATGCAATTTGGGCATCCCATGAGACAGTTCAGCACCAAGCCTCATCATGTTCGTCAAGATATAAGCACTGCCAGGTCTAATGCATTCAGGTATCTAAATGAATCCATCGCCTTCCTGCCATTTCAAATGTGCCGCAGCAGCCCGCACCTTTGGGTCTTTTCCGCGCTCGTACGCAGCGTCTCTCATGCTGAACATGACTTCTCGAGTATCCTCCAAGACAGCGACGAGGTTCTCCCGCCTCTCTTGTTCGGCTTTCGGTAAAGCATACTTCTCGTCTTCCTTGATGCCTTCCTTCTCCATTCGATCAATACGGTCCATCTCGTCGCGAGTGTGGAGAGAGGCAAAATAGAGGTTGTTGAACTCTTTGAACTGCTTCTCGCTCATGCAGACTCCGTAGCCGTCGCAATAGCATTCGTCTTGCCGTGGGCAGTAGACGTGCTCGCCCTTGAAGATGAACTGCCACAGGTACTCCCAGATGTAGCCCGAGACGTGGTTGGGCATCTCAGTGTCAAGCATCCATTGCCGGTAGCGTACGAAGTCGTCACGAGGGATCTGCAAGACCCGTTCTCTCGAGACTGCAAATTGAGCACAGCAAGCCTGCGCCAAGATTACTGGTATTGGGTATTGCGGGAAGAGCTCTTGCCATGCTTGCTTGTGTTCCAGGAAGGGTATGCCGTGAGCCGGCCGAATACCTGCAGGGCAGTCTCCAAGGTCCCAAGCGCCACAGTGCATGTTCATATAGCCCTCACGAATGATTCTTTGCGGACTGATTTGCTTGGCCATCTTCGGCATCGAAGTATGCAGCAACCAAGGGTTGTGATGTGTAGATTCGTGGGCATGCACGAAGAGCATGATGTCTGGCAGCTTGTCGTAGTGATCGATCAGAAAGGTCAGGTATGTCATTACTTCGTTGCCCTTGTTCATGGGAACTGTGTACTCGGCATCCGGATCGTCATTGACATAAACATAATGGGCCATCTCGGGAAGATGCCTGTCCAGCCAGGTCATGTTGTCCTTCTTGATTGAAGCAATAATGAGCGCTTTGTGATACTCCATGTGAGGTTCCGGCTTCCCTGGCTTGAAGGAGGGCTTGGTGTCTTCATATCTCATGAATGCAGTTTGGCCATTTCCAGACGAGGCAGTATCGACTCCGCCAGCGACCGTGATGGTCTTTTCGCCTTTCTCTACAGTCACAGTCGTTGCAGCTTGACCTTCCCTCTCTACGGTCACTGTTGCTGGAGCGGCGTCTTTTGTCAGCAGGAGCGTACTCGTCTCTGTCTTCAGAATAGTCCTAATTCTCGTCGCTCTCTGATGGCGGTCTGCTGGTGTCTTCGAGGTCCGAGCCGGAGAGCTGTCATAGGAGAGGTAAAGCTGATACAATAAGCCGACCATGGCCAGAATGAGGATAGCAATCCATGGCACTTGTCGCCGCAGCAGAGAATGAGAAGTCAAGGGCTTCGACTTGCTATGATGCATGGCTCACAATTCTAATCGATCTGCAAGCTTCGTGAAGTTACGGAGGACTGGCCTTGTCACAACGCTGTGGTGCACTTGTTAGACATTCTTGCTGCCCAGATCATTACTTGGCATCAAGTACCCCGTTCAGACGCCACGGGGCCAGCTCCACTCGGGAGACCCAGGGCACGATTTGGGAAAAAACTTTCGTTTGAGGCATTGATGGCCTTTTTGGAATGCTCGAGATAAAAGGTGCGAGAAGTGGCGTGCGCAGGGCGTTCTAGAGTTTTTGCTGCCTCTTCCATCGGTGTGCTCCGTAAGCCATCGAAGCTTGCCCTTTTAGACTTCTTTAGCTCAGCCACCTGCGGCTCCAGCGCAGCGCTCGGTTGCAAACGACTGGAAGCTGAGAGTCTTGGCTATGGCCTGTGCAGTGGGTGGTCATTGACGGTAGATCTATGTGGTGTCCGGAGTAGGCCATTGATGTATTTTCTCAACCATTGTAGAAACTTGTCAGGTTGTCGCAGAAACAGACATCAGCATGTCCAAGAGTCAGCGATTTGACGAGAAAGCGCCAATGGGGCAGGACGGCAAGTTCAAGCAACCTTCGTCAATACTGCCCACGACAGAGAGGCCACTTTCTTCAGAAAAGGGCAGCCTGCATCCGGCCTTCTACATCGCGTGAGTTGCTTCTTGTTGGGCTGTTCCGCTTCCAAACGCACTAACCAGCATTGGACCGCAGTACCTGGATATTCTTCTCGTCCACAGTGATTCTCTTCAACAAATGGATCCTGGGGAAGAAGGGAAATTTTCCATATCGTACGTACGGTCATGTCGACCGACCAGCCAGACTGTTGGGTCCCGGAGCATCGAAATCTAACTCTGTAGACAGCGATCACTCTCACCGCATGGCATCTCGCGTTTGCGACATTGATAACCCAAGGAATGGCTCGATTTACCAAGATGCTGGACTCTCGCAAGTCCGTGGCCATGACAGCGACAATTTATGTCCGCAAAATTGTCCCGATCGGCGTCATGTTCTCGCTCTCGCTCATCTGCAGCAACCAGGCCTACTTGTACCTGTCCGTCTCTTTCATCCAGATGCTCAAGGCGACGATGCCCATCGCTGTGCTGTTGACCACCTGGGCCATGGGTGTAGCACCACCCTCGCTTCAAAAGCTCGGCAATGTCTCCCTCATAGTCGCCGGAGTCGTGATTGCGTCGATCGGCGAGATCCAATTCAATTTCAACGGGTCCTTTTTCCAAGCTTGCGGGATCATTTTCGAAGCCGTGCGACTTGTAATGGTTCAGCAGATTCTTTCGGGTTCGGACCTTAACATGGACCCGCTTGTCTCGCTCTACTACTTTGCCCCAGTGTGCGCCATTATGAATGGCGCAGTTGCACTGGTACTGGAAGCCCCACATGTCACCGCCCTCCAAATCGCTAACGTGGGATACGCCACTTTCCTGGCCAACGCCGCATGTGCCTTCCTGCTAAACGTGGCAGTGGTCTTCCTGGTAGGTCTTGCCGCCCTTTGCTTGTACAATGCTCGTCACTGACAACAATGCTCATCAGATCGGAAAGACCTCATCTCTGGTAATGACACTTTCCGGGGTCTTGAAAGACATTCTGCTAGTCGCTGCTTCGATGGCTATCTTCCTGGACCCTGTCACGCTGCTACAAGCTGTCGGGTACTCCGTCGCATTGGCGGGCTTGGTCTACTACAAGCTTGGTAGTGATGCGATGAAGGAGCTGCTAGGTAGTCTGCGGGGTAGGAAAGCCGCGAGGTGACGACGAGAGGGAGGTGATTTGCAGGACCGCTGCTAGACATGAGCATAGATAGTGTTTGCCACCGAGCTTGCGTTGGACGGTGCCTTCACTCCATTGTTGTTGCTCGCCACAATCATAGCTAGCTCTGCATGCACGTTACTGAGCATTCGTTGAATGTTGTGTCTCTCAATTTCGAGCTCGTCAAAATTGCCAGGACCGCGGGCGATCAGATGATGGGTGGCACGATCCAGCCAAGACCGCTTGCTACTCTCAAACCTCTAAGCCATTCCGCGGCAATCATAGCATAACCCGTGTCGTCCGGATGATATTTGTCGTGCAAATGTGCGCCGTCGATTCCAACATCTGACATGTCGACGAGTACAATCTTATAGCCTTGCAGCGCCCGACGCTCGACCACTTCGTCCAAAGCAGCGTTGAAAGAGTCAATCCTCGCCGCCTGGATGGGCTCCTGGCAATGTGGAATGCGGCCGACGAGAATTGTCACCTCGGAATTTTCTTTTAGGACTTTATCCATGAGAATTCCCAGCCGCTTCGGAGCCAGATCCCACGGTTGGCGTGGCCAGCCCATCATGTCGTTGGTCCCAGCGAGCAGCAACACCACATCAGGTTGCTGGAAGATGTCTTTAATGACGAATGGGGTGATTTCGCTGATTGTTTTGCCGCCATAACCTGCGTGGGCATTGTTGCTAAAATTACCGTGGCGCAAGCTCCCGATGAACTCGACGTTGTTCCCACTGACAGTGAGGTTCTGAAGAAGATACTGGCGCCATCCGTTCGACAATGTGCTGCCTACCCCTTCCGTAAGAGAGTCGCCGATGGCAAGGACGCGAAGTGGTTTGATCAGCTCAGAATGATGTGACGAGCTCCCAGACGGCGAGGCAGCGCGAGATGGAGTGATCCGGGACGAAATTGTGAAGAGCAAGGCTGTGAGGTATTAGCATTAGCCTCAGATATTGGTGATGGACGAGCATTGTCGTACCCACAACAGCAGCAATCGCCAATACTGGAATCAAGCTCAGCGACTTCATTTTGGTGCCACGCTGACATACAACCGTCACCAAGAACAATGGTGCCAAATGTGCGCGAGATCAAGCATGGAATGTCAGGTTTCCGATCGGTGCTGGTGCGAAGCAAAATGCTACAGCTTTGGACCTGCAAGCCATGCCGGCAGCCTTTGTAAGTGACGCGCAGCACTAAGGTAATAATCGGTCTGGAATTATTCCATCAAACCTCGGTCGCATTTGGATCTGATGCACGCCTGCCTGAGGCTCTAGGGCAGTCGTTTCGCACGCGAAGATATATATAGCGGCTGCAGTCCATATCACCACACAACGATCTGACTTACGAATCTCGTGGATTCAAATGCGTGTCACTTATTTGCCTATCAGAGTCGCTTGCCCGCTGACTCGGCGTACGTCTCGAACAGAGCGCCTGCACTCTGCAGCAGGCGGTGGAAACAGAATGAGTGTAGGAGGAAGTCTTTGGCAGTTGGCGTAGTCCTTGGGCCGTATAGCTTCCAGCATACTGGTCGGATGACTGCTGATGAGGTACCGGTCGCGATGATGAGTGATATGTTGCTATCATCAGTTCACAGCGATCGAGGTAGTGGAGCCGTAGAACTATGCGCGTCGTCGGTGCGGAGATCAACCTCCCGAGGTCGGCCAGCACCCGCCAAGGCGGACTCGACGAAACAGAATAGCAACAGTACTGCGCACTACACGTGAGCGACTTTTGCTCGAAAGATGCTTCTGTCCGAATAAATATTCGTTCCCGGGCTTCATGATGGTCGCCAGAGCATTGTACAGACAGTGCTCACGGGCGCATGGCCCACACCCAAGACACGTCTTCCGCATTGCCTCACTTCGGCCTCGAGTCACGGATGAGCAGAGAGGTTGTTGTCGCCACTTGGAGATCTGCTCCTCGTCCTTCCACAGCAAAAGCGGCGCGAATGGCAGCTCGTCAGCCCTCGCTGCCTCCATTGCCGCCTCACTGCTGCTAGGCGTTGGGGCCGTCTTGGGTGCCACGATCAACGCCAAGGATCATTCGTCAGTAGCAAAGAGCGGCGTCGTCCAGTATGCGTCAAAGCAGGAGATGATCAAGGTTCGGCAAGCGTTATAGGAATCATGAATTACAGCTTATATTCCATTCGCAGGCAGCGCAGAAGATCGCACATCAGCTGGGAGATAACTGTGTCAGCTTCGACGTCGAGGCGATTGAGGCGCATGGGCACTCAGACTGGTCGTGCGTAAACTCATCGAACCGGCCCGTGGCGATTGTGTATCCCAAATCCACTGAAGATGTCTCGCAAGTAGCTCGAATCTGTAGCGAGCATACTGTCCCAATGGGTACGTAGTGTTGCAAGCATACACCCGTAGTCTTGACTTGCTCACGCCCGCACGATACAGTGCCATATGGGGCTGGCTCTTCCATTGAAGGCAATTTCTCATCGCCCCACAGCGGCATTTGCGTGGACTTTACGTTTATGGACAAGGTCATCGCTTTTCATCCAGACGAGTACGCTCGCCACGTGGCCGTTATGAGGCAGGGCTGATAAGCTGAAATCCCTTGCAGTATGGACGTTGTGCTCCAGCCCGGCGTCAATTGGGTCGACCTCAACAACAAGATTCAATCAGAAGGTCTCTTCCTGCCCCTAGATCCATCCCCAACGGCGAGTATTGGTGGGATGGTGTCAACAAATTGCAGTGGAACCAACGCGTTCCGATACGGAACCATGAAGGACTGGGTCATCAACGTTACAGCGGTCCTGCCCGATGGCAGAATCATCAAAACCCGCCAGCGCCCTAGGAAGTCATCGGCCGGGTACAACCTCACTTCGCTCTTTGTTGGCGCTGAAGGAACTCTCGGCTTTGTGACCGAGATCACGCTCAAGCTCGCACCGGTGCCTGCAGACACAGGTGTAGCCGCGGTCTCGTTCCCGACAATATCCGATGCAACCATGGCTGCGGTCAGGCTTATTCGATCTGGAATCCAGCTCGGTGCTCTCGAGATCATGGACGAGGTACAAATGGAGGTCTTAAATAAACATGGCAGCGAGGTTGTCAGAAGAACCAAGTGGGACGAGATGCCAACATTACTTCTCAAGTAGGCCGCACATCTGAGACGACGCCGAAGTTCGCTTGGCTAAAACCCATCTTCCACAGGTTCACAGGAACGAAGAGAGGTGTCCAGGAGGACATCTCGCGCACAAAAGAAATCACGCGCTCATGCAATGCAGCGACTTTCAGGTTCGCACGAAACAAGACTGAGGAAGCAGCACTATGGGCCGCAAGAAAGGAATCTCTATGGACCATGATATCCATTCAGCCAGACGGTCACAGGCTCTGGTCGACAGATGTAGCAGTCCCAACCTCACGACTGGCGGAAATCATCGGTGCGTTCCTCTTCATAGCAAATGGTCATCAGGACCAATTTTGTTGCTGACGAGCTGCTGAATACCACAGATGTGTCCAAAAGGAACGGCAGCAAGCTGGGCCTGTTCAACAGCATTGTTGGACATGTTGGAGACGGCAATTTTCATCAAGCTATGTTTTACGAGGGTACGAATGAAGCACAGAAGCAGTTGGTCTCGGATCATGTTCACGCTATGGTTGAGCAGGCGGTGGGCATGGAGGGGACCGTGTCGGTGAGCCACCAAACCTCTGTCGAAGGTAGATCTAGTTCTGACCACTGTGTACAGGGCGAGCATGCTATTGGTCTTGGCAAGAAGGTACGTCTTCCCTATTGAAGCTCTAGTTAATATATGCCCAAGAAAGAATTTGCTGAGTCGTCTAGGACTGCCTTGTGACGGAGCTCGGCGAAGATACGATAGACCTGATGCGGACTCTGAAACAGGCAATAGATCCCAAGTAAGATCGCCGTCGAGCCTCAATAGTATTCGTCAGCTCACAAGTACTAGGTGGATCATGAATCCAGGCAAGGTCTTCGATCGACAGCGATCAGCACAGTGAAGCTACCGTTATGCAGCTGGAAGGAGACTGGACGGCAAGCTTCGCAAGACATCGCATGCGAAACTGCACGCTCTTCAGCGCGTTGTCGTCACACAGGAAAGCATATTATATGATCGTGGCATCAGTGTCCTGATTTTCCCGCATGATTTATAGGACATTTGGTCCGCCTTGCTAGAGAGGTTCGTACGGTAGGAATAGCGTCACCAGTCCCGATAGATTGCACGAGGAGCCATTTTGACAGGTCCATTGACTGCATGTTGGCCCTGGACATCTCCGGCGCAGATCTCAACACCATCGATCAGATGCTGTTGGCCGCCATACTAGCAGTGTGGAGGTCCGCTGTGAAGCAATCGGCTGACCCAACGTGTCGGCCAATGCTTAGTAGACGGCGGCTTGGAGCAACCTCGCTCTTAGCATGGACCAACTCAAGGAGGAATTTGGTGTATACAATTCGACGACCGCAAAGTGGGCCGTTCCCGCCAGCCACCAATTCGCTGACTGGGTCGCACCTGCCGCTGGTCTCCTTGGCGCTCTGATCGCTGGACTCGTGGGCAAGTGACTCGGACGGCTGCAGGCCTTCAGTACTGGCCCTTATTCTTCAGGAAAGTCATCGCAATTCAGGCCGCGTTCAAGAACCGACCCACGGCAGGTTGTCGCCGAGCCTGTGAACAGCTCTGCAGCCCTCCGGGATTGTCGCCACTGTGAGTCCTATGTGGCTAAACTCCCTCCGTTGAGCATCTGTGAAGCCATTGTCAACTCCCACCAGTCCTCTGTCCATGTTGGCGATTCTTCGTGCTGTACCTGCGACGATGAGGCAGAATCAGGCACCGACCAACGGGATCTACAGATTCCTCACTCCACTGGAACTGGGACCCTCTGTTGCTCTGTCTCCATATCTTGCTCTCCTTCATACCAAAATCGCGACGATGACTTCTTGAGCTGCTAGGACTAGGCATCGAAAGGCATCGATCGCATGTCTGCATAAGGACGTTCAAATGCAAAAGTTGCAACGAGCAACTGATTTCATTGGCACTGCTGAAGCACAGCTTGCATAACGTCGATCTTGCAGCTCAGAAATGTGATTGGATTATTGTTCCGACTTGGATGTCTCCCAAAACTTCGCGATGACTGGTAAAGCCATCACTAAGGGGATTGGGTCGCAGCATTCACCGGTATACCGGATTGCTGCTGCAACGTGTGACTGAATTGCATGTCCCCTGCTTGACAAGCGACTTCATGTTGCCTTGAAACGAATACGGATGTCCCAGAATGTCGACCAAGAGGACCGGACCTTACCTCACACAGACCTGGACCGGTCTTTGTATGACGGCGGCTTGCCCCACCTCTTTCCGAGCTTCTCAGAAAGGTCTCCCACCGGCAGTGCGTAGCCAAATTCCAAGACCTCGAGCAACGCCGCTACAAGGAGATACCAGCCGGCTACGCAGCATACAAGCAGCAGGGCACCGACAGCCTATGCGCATGATCAGCATGTCGTCTCGCCAATGCCAAGTGCTCCATCACCTTCTGCATCCTCGCAGCAGCTAACGTGCTACCTTCTGCGATCGCCCAGTATGAGCCCGCCAGTGTGATAATGGCGGTCGTGGCGAGGAAGAACACCGAGACAAAGACAAGGTTGGTTCGGAGGGCGCAAAACCCGAATGTTGTCGTCAAAAGGCCGAAAGTGAGGATACCGAATGCTTGGTGGTTGTCAGATGACATATCAAATGCATGCGATGCCGGAAGGGAAGGCTCCATACCCATACTCGAGTAGTACTCCTGCTCGATAGCCGCGACCTCCGCCGTGGTCAACTCGAAAGGTGCCACTGCATGGATCGCCACGTAGTTTTGCAGATTGAAGGCCGGCAAATTGGGCGCAGCGAGCGATAGCAGTCCGGCGCCAAAGGTTCCGAAGACAAGGAAGGAGAATGTGTTTCCCAGGAACCACTCCATCACGGCGGAGATCAGCTGAAGCATGCCTCCAAAGAAGACAGTGAAGCCTAGGGTCGCCGCGGTCCCACCATCGCCACCAGCGCCGCCGACGTCATGAGCTGAAAACTCAGTGGCAGAGCAGTCGTCAAGAAACCGACGAGTCCCAGTGGTGTTGGATTGGCCTGCGAAACGATCAGTCGGTAGAGAGACGAAAACTGTTCAGGAACTTACCAAGATATTCCGAAAGTCGCCTTTGACGTCCACCGGAGGATTGAGATAAACCTTCTCGAAGATATGCCTTGGTATGGGAATGGCTTCGTCGACCTTGTATCGGGTGTCCCAAGTGACTTCCACATCGTGTGGTTCGCGAGTTGCTGGAGGTGTGGGAGGATGGTAGCTTTGGTCTTTAGGATCCATTGTGTGGGCTTGGGCGGAGAGTGTGAAAGTAATCGTCTCTTGGCGGATCTTGCTGGAGAGCAACAGCGAGGAATGGTCGACAGCTTATGTATGCACACTTGTGCATGTTTCGTTGGACTAGGTCGAAGATCTGCCTGCACCGAGTGTCCTCAGCATAGTGGCATTGCCCGATCTCCGGCTATGACGGCACTTCTGTCATGCTCCAGAGTACATCAAGCGCTAGCACTCGACAAAGAGCTCTGCCGTCATCAGCGACCGTAGTCCAATGACATCGCCAGACTGCCTTGGCAATGTAGCGCACCTATGCCCGATGTCCTCGCACATGAGGGAGGCCGAGCACTCGCCCTACAACCACATGTCGCGTGTCCTTGTTGACAAGTATTGCTCTCTGACACGAGCCACCAGTAGTGCTCGGCCACACGGCATGCGTTCTAGCACTGACCGCACTCGATCGTCGTCAGACCAAGCCGTGTACGTTCCAGCCAGTGTAGACCGCATACAAGATCGATGAAGCTTAGGTGGAGATGATCATGCAATTCAGGCAACTTGTGCTATAGCTATACAAATGGCGTGGGACCAGCGTGCTACAAGTGACGATGCGTGCGACATATACTATAGAGCCTACGAGTAGGCCCCTGTCAAGACCATCAGTCATCCTGACCAACACGCTGTCAATCAAGACTGCTATTAGGTCGCAATTGAAGTGGTAGCGCAAGACTTTCCTGCTCAGCGCTCCGTAAGTGTCCATCATTTGCGGGCAGTGAGACCATAGTCGCAAGTCTTGTTGTTGACGGCACGACGTGAGTTCACAGCCATCTTTATTCAACAAATGGTCGAGTCGATGTTGACCCACCAGGCACCTCATTCTTCCTTGACCTCCCGGGTCTAGCTACGTACAATCGCGCGATCATTCCCTCCTTTGACTATCGTGTACTGTCTCTAGTGCGGACCGAGTCTGCCTCAAGCAACAGCCGACCACACCATTCCCGAATCTCGCTTAATGTAGTAGTACCTCCCACAGACATGAAAGAAATCACCTCGCGTCCAGATCCGTACTTCCAGCACACGCTCACCTTCAAGAGCGGTACAATCAACAGGCGTAGATGTATGCACTTGACATGGCCCCAACGCGCATTCTCAACTTCGTCTAGGATGTCCGCGACCGCGTCATTGGTCGAAGGCAACCACATTGTCAAGCCGGGCAACTCGCCATCGAATCTGTGCACGATGCCCAAACGTGCAAAGAAGCGACGGAGTGCGCTGCCTCTTGTTTGAGGAAAGACATATTGATCCAGCAATTCCAGTCCGTTGACTCGGTCTGGGATCCCTATATCATGTTGGAGCACTCCGCCGTCCGCATCAGCTCTGGCGAGCAGCCCCTGTAGCTTGTCACATCCATCCACCGCCTGCTGCATGCGTCGGTCTACCAGTCGCATTGCCAGCAGCTCCTGTAGAGCGTTGCGACCAACCAGTCGCCTTGCCTGGCGCTGCCGGGTTGCGCATTGAAGCCTTGTGCCTGCTCGCCTGACGTCCTTGGCCAGGAGCTCGTGTACTTCAAGCAAGACGACTTCCGCGAGCTCTGTCACACCAAATAGCCGATCCCAAATTTCGCTCATGCGAATTCCTGCCTCCATATTCGCGATGTCTTCTTGAAGAGGCGCTGATGCCGAGATGCGAGGACCATTGGTATGCTCTCCCGCATGTAGAGTGAGCGATGAAAGCTTCCTTGCCAACATCATTGCAGTGATTGATAGCATCACAAATGGCGCTGGTTCACTCTTCTTATATCGGTTGAGCGGCGATCAAGTTGACCGTCTAGCCGATACTCGGAAGATCCAGAAGCTTGGTGAGAGCAGAAGAGCCCGCACAGGCAGCAGCTGCATTACTTGTATTGTCGTGATAGCTCGCAAACATTTTTGATCCCTTGTCTGCCGCTCCTCAGGCGCTGTCAACCTCATTCATTGAGAATGACGTCGGCCACCTTTCACCGACCATCATAATGGAAGACTGTTTGAAGATGCCTGGAATCTGATGCACAGAGATCAGCCGTCATCTACAGACATCTTTGTCAAGCCAAGAGCACTCACTTTCGGGAAGACACTTGCGTCCACCACCCGCGACCCTTCCACACCAATGACCCTGAACTTGCTATCCAGCACCGCACCAGGATCCCTATTGCGGCCAATCCGCGCCGTGCAGCAAGCATGATGACCCCACGCACTGCCTTCGATATACTGCTCCAGAGCCGCCTCCGACGTGACCTGACTTCCCAGCGAGATTTCCGTGAACGGCAGGCCCTCAACGAGAGCATAATTCGAATATCTTCTGAGCGCCTCCCGAAACATATCGGTAGCCAGCACAAGCGCTTTCACGTCAATCTGATCTGCGCCGCCTGCCGTGGTGCCGGTATCAAAGTAATTGAAGTTGATCACCGGCATGTCGAGTGGATCAGTCAATCTCAGCTCGACCATCCCAGCAGTTTTGCGAGCATGTGCTTTAGGAGTATACCACGACCAGTAGGGTTGTTTCCGCACGGCATAGTCGCCCCGTTGAGGGAAGTAGCCGTTGAAGTGAATCGGTGCGCCGAAGATGAACAGGTCGATGTCAGAGTCCGAGGCATCTTAACTGTTGACGGTCATTGCCGCTAGCAGACCGTTAGTAGCGTATGGGCCACGCTGAGCAAGACTATATTGGTTTCTTAGCCAGCGTTGGTAGCATGTATCGCCTGATTTGGCATCAAAGGTACACCTATTCAGGACTTGAAAGTCTTTGGTGTACCGAACGTTGACTGTGACTTCGTAGCGGTCCTGCATATTCCTGACTAGACCAGGTAAGTTTCTGTTGACCGGGATGCCGAGCCCCCTAAGTTGATCCTGCGGGCCTATGCCAGAAAGAGCAAGAAGCTGGACGATGTTGTATGTGCCTCCTGCCACAATGACCTCTTTGGTGGCCATGGCAACGCCGGGTGTGCCCCGACCGCCTGCAAGTGGTGGCGCGCGATAGAGGCGTGAAGAAACTCCACGCCGGTCACCCAGGGAACTCCGTTGGAGGAAGGGTTCTCAGCGAAAAGGAGTTCAGTCGAATGCGATTTCATGCGGACGGTCAGCGCGTACCCCTGATGGACTGTATCGACCATCCGCTCTCTCACGTCATCATGAGCACCACTCCTCGTGACCAAAGTGACTCTAGAATGCCTGCGCTGAGTCGCGGTTGGGGCTCCAGATGGTTGTTTGGGTCATCTAGAAGAGTATTTGTGCGACCCGAGACAGCTGCCAATGGGTCTGGACCTAGACCTTGAACAGCAGCACCAGCAGCGAGGTGCTGAGTGAGCGTGAGATCGTTGAGGATAACCGCTGGATCCGTGGCGCCGTACTCAGCCATTCATAGACGCAGTCAAGGTACTTGTCCATGTTGAATGCAGTCCAGCTGGAGTTACCGGTGGTTTGAGCTGCGTAGTCCCAGTCGCTCTTTTGTGGCGGGATCCAGATGAGGGCGTGATGGCTCACGCAACCTCCGAGAACACCAGCCGGATAGAGGATGCCTAATGGTCTTGCGCTAGTTGGCGGTGGGCCTCCGCAGATGGGAACGTGTAAAGGGCCATCGGCCCGTTGGTAGGTGAGCTTGAGATCCCGTCGAGCTCGCGACTGGTCCCGGTAGTGGTGAACGGACATGTCCCATCTTATTTTAGGGTCCTGAGTGGCTGCTGCTTGGAGGCCCGGCACTGTGTAGTTATAGTTGGTTCCCTGGTCGTCACTCGCCTCGATGAGTAGGACAGAATGGCCGGCGCGAGTGAGTCTGCGGGCCAATGATCCTCCTGTAGGACCGGATCCTACAACAATGTACTCGTACGTTTGACCAATTGCCACGATGGCTGCGCCGAACAGGATGGAAGCGATTGTAAGGAGGAAACGCATGAGTGCTAGAGCGAGCAAATAGGGAGTGAAGATGGCGAATTGGGAAGGCACACTTGCACTCACCTCTTGACATTCTGACCGGCCTACAGTAATGCACGCCAGACAAGGGCGAGTGTCAACATGGTGTAGTGGCCAAAAGCATGCTAGCCAAGCTATTGCCACGTCGAGTATGGCTATCAACGGTGCCGTCCATTACTGCTTGTGGCGGAAAGCCTTGCTGAGCAGGGAAGTGTAGCCCAGCTGCAGGATAACGTACCAAGTCTCCACGCAATGGCAGGCACGCGGGGACTACATGTAGTCTACTGTAAGCAGTTGAGTGAGAGCCGCTGTCCTCAGTTCGAAAGGAGCAGGGCCAGCAAGCCGGTCTTGGTCACAAGTACCACCGCCATGTCAGATCATAATGCGAGTAGATGGGTGCGCTCGCGCCACAATGGTGTCCTGCAGGTGGATAGAAGGAGCAAAGGCGACCGCTGACCTCTCCCGACTTGCTGGGCACCACATATGGCTGCATTCGTGCGGGAGTCTGCTCTGCATCAGCGCGGGGCGGCAGAATAAGGACGATGTTGAGCATGTAATGGAATCCAATGCGATACATGTATGTATCCCCCGGCCTGGAGTTCTGAAGATTCACAGCGAAGGAACGGCACGAACCTTGCCTTCAGCGCCAAGTAGTCGGAGCCTCCCCATGTTCGCAGGTGCATGTGAAAGTCACGGGTACGGTCGCGACGAACATTCACATTCTTTCATACTTCATACCACCACAGTCACACCAATACCTTGCGCTGAGAATCGCGTTTGCGCCTGTTGGACTGATCTCAGACGGCACCGCGACTGCAACACGATCGCGAGAGCGAAGTCCAACCACGCGCTCCTGCGCACCACCAGTCCACCACCGCCGCGATGTCGGTGTGGAACCCAGAAAACGTCACCGACGTCGCGGAGTCCATCGGCATCGCCAACCTCCATCCCGATGTCCAGTCACATCTCGCCCGCGACGTCGAATACCGCCTCTCCTCCGTCCTCATCGAAGCACTAAAGTTCATGCGCCATGCGAAGCGGACTACCCTCACCACCCAAGACATCAGCCAGGCGCTTCGCCTACTCGATGTCGAGCCACTTTACGGTTACGAGAGTATGCGACCCTTGCGTTTTGGCGAAGCGAGCATCGGCCCGGGACAGCCACTGTGGTACGTGGAGGACGAGGAGGTGGACTTTGAGAAGTTGATAAACGCGCCGTTGCCGAAGGTGCCACGGGAGATTTCATACACAGCTCACTGGCTAGCGGTGGAGGGCGTACAGCCCAGCATACCTCAGAACCCATCAAAAGACACGGCAGGAACGCAGGACGCAGCGTCGAAGACTGGAGCTGCAGCGACGAATCCTACCCTGGCGGCTATGAGTGGAGGCGAGAACGTGGGAGTGAAGCCCCTGGTCAAGCATGTGTTGAGCAAAGAGCTGCAGCTGTATTTTGAGAGGATATGTGCTGCTGTGCTGGATCAGACGAATGACGAGTATAGGACGGCAGCTTTCATGTCGCTGAGGACAGATCCAGGCATTCACCAGCTGCTACCGTACTTTGTGCAGTGGGTGGCGGACAAGGTGACACACAACCTCAAGAGCATCTGGACCTTGTCACACACCTTGCAGATGGTTCACGCGCTACTGGACAACGCGAACTTAATGCTCTCGCCATACGTCCCGAGTATAGTACCTGCAGTCCTCACATGCTTGATTGGCAAGCACCTAGGCAGCTCGCCAGGGGATGGTCCAACAAAGCATTTTGAGCTGCGTGAGTACAGCGCCAGCCTTCTGTCTGAAATTGCGAAGAAGTACGGCCCTACCAGCTCTACGCTCAAACCACGAATCGCACGGTCCTGTCTCAAAGACTGGCTCGACAGGCACAAACCTTTTGGCACGCATTACGGCGCCATTCTCGGCCTCACCATGATTGCGGGCTCTGCTGGTGTCCGCAGCCTCATCCTACCAAATCTCAAAGTCTACGATCAGCACCTGCAGGAAGGTCTGCAGGGAGACAAGAAGGAGCAGGCAGAGATGGTGGTGGATGCTATCATACGTGCGTTGATGAACTTGGAGCAGGATTCCGTTCATGGAGCTGAGGGAGCGAATGGACATCCGGAAGGCGTTGCGCTACAGGCTCGACTGGCGGAGACTGTCGGCGATGTGGTTGGGCAGCGGTTATTGGAGCTGCAGAGGCCAGCTGTGGTGAGTGCGGTGCTAGAGAAGGATATGCTGGTATAGTATTCCGATCTGGGATTCCTATGACTTTAGCAGCAGACAAATATGCAGTATGGCAAAAGATCATCGATATTAGCGACGGCGTTGGGATGGATTGTGACTCGAGATATTCAGAAGGCCGCACAGGGTAGTAGTGTCACAGATGTCTAAGCAAATCATGCAGATCCTAAATGGGTATGTACTATATCTTGCTGAGTATGACGCTGCTTGACATTGCTCACCATCATTGAATATCAGTGAAACGACTCAACACTGGCTCCCAGCAGCCCCACACAACAGCAGTCCTTGCCGACCACAGCTGTCATCCGTCATACGATGGTCACGAGACAGCTCGTTTCATTCAATGGCGCAGGGCGACCCAAAAAGCACCTGGTGGCGCGCAGATCGGCGCAGTCCGGACGCGAACCCGCATATTTCCGCTGTATCGCCACGCGTCTTGTTCCCCAGGCTTCAACATTCAACTCTGAGCTTTCTATGAATCCGATTCAATGTCGCATTTCCCGACCACACGACCTTCGACACGTGAGCATGATGTGATGGAGTGAGCATGGACCGTTTGAGCTAACCAGGAGAAGGATTGTCTCTGCGCCAAAAGCTGGGGAATCTGGGGCCTAGCGTCGGCAGGTACAACCCTGAAGCGTGACTGCCAATCAGGTGGCGAGACAATCACCCCACTATGCGCTCCTGCTTGCGGGGAGAGCTGTTTTGGTCACGCGAGGTCTGAGAGCTCCAGGAGTGGCATTGGAACGGAAGGGACGTACTTATTATTGTAGTAGTACCTTCCATCCTCCTTGCTCCTGCTTCTTCTTCTCAGCTTCGTGCTTCATCACAACTTTGATCCAAACAACAGAAACAACACCGGCAAGATGAGTGCAATCGTTGAGGAAGTTGATGGGCAGTTCCCAAGTCCTATCAACGTCCTCATTGCTACGTTTGACAGGTTTGACACGCTTGATGCTATTGGCCCGCTTGAGGTCTTCGATTACGCGCAGCATGAAAAGAACAACAAGGGTAATATAGCAACACTCATCGTAATCACCGGATCTTGACTGATGCCGAGCAGACTCCAAAGCCTTCAACATCTCCATCTGCGGCCCAGAGTCCGCCGTCATCACCAGCCAAGGCGTCAAAGTCGGCGCTCACATGCCCTATGAAGAAGCCATGAAGAATTTGGCTGAATATGACTTGCTCGTCATCCCAGGCGGCAACACCGAAGCTGTACTCAAGACCAAGGCACAGCCTCTCACCCTCATCAAAGCCTTCGCCGAGTTGCAAAAGCGCAACCCAAGTCGCGAGCGCACCATCTACAGCGTCTGCACCGGCTCACTCTTCTTAGCTGAGACAGGCATCTTGAGCGGTCTGGCAGCCACGACCCACCCGGACTTCATCACAAAGTTGGAGATCCTATGCTCGAACGTTGCGCAGAGGGATATGGCGGATCGCACCGACGTGATGGATCACGCAAGGTTCGTGGTAAACAACTTGAGGTTTGAGTTGGGCGAGAACGAAGACGAGAATCCATACATCATGACGAGGAAGGAGTACAAGGCTCATCAGCGCCGTAAGTCGAGCGGACAGTTGCCAAGTCCACTGGAGGAAGGCGCGAATGGGACGAACATGCCCACTGGAAGGCGTGCGTCTAATGCGAGGAAGGGAAGTATCAGTTTGAAGATGGCGAACAGCCGTCGTGAGAGCGTGCTTAAGCGCGCCAACTTGCGCCTGGGTGGGATGCGTGTCATCACCGCCAGCGGCGTGACGTCTGGCATCGACGGGGCTTTATACCTCGTTGGTGCACTCGTCTCCGACGATGCCGCCGATGAGGTGGCACGCAAGATCTGCCATGACTGGAAGAAGGGTATCGTGGTTGATGGCACTGATGTCTAGAATGACCTGCCACACCGGTTGACTCCATAAGAGCAGCTGCAATCGCCATGGGCGAGCATACATGTAACTTTATGATGACAGACACGACTCTGGGAGATGGAACGCTGCGAATATCCAACCAATGTACCGAGATGCTACCTCGGAAATCAAAGCGCGATATGGAAGTGCAATTGACGCGAAGCACATGATGCTAGCTTTAGTTATGATCAAATCAGGACAATCATAAGTCAACACAGTCTTCTTCAGTCTCCCTGCCTATGTGCCTACGTAGCGGACGACCAAGAAGACAATCAGCCACCGCTCATCGATTCCACTAGAGCTCCCCCAGCGATCGCCAAATACGTCTCGTGCCCTGAGGCCTTCAAGACACTGGGCGTGGTTGGTTTCACAGCTGCTGAACCAGTCATCTTACGCTTCGGTGTTGTGAACCAGGGTCGAAGTTGGCCTTGCTTGTGGTCTACACTCGATGTTCCCGTGGCGCTTGTCGTCTGCAACTCGTGCGTACCTATTATAAGCGAAGCGTACATTACTCGATTAGTAGACACTACTCGATTATCTGTCGTACGTGCTGATGAATCAAGCCATGGAGTCCGGGACCGTTCTCGTTGCCGTGAGATATGCCGGTTTTTACGTGTATGGGAAGATGAGACTATTGCTGAGGGCATGATGCCCAGCTATAGATGCACTCTCTGTCCTGTTCTGGTCGTCTCCCAGCCTGTCCAGTGAACGCGTCGCAGTGCAGCTTGTAACCTCATGAAGGCTTGGAAACATGCTTCGTGGCCGAACCAGCTGCTCATACCTGCACGACTGTCGATCTCGCCGGCCTCGCCGTCGTGGAGGGACAACAGAAGCAGGCTGGACTCGCCGCCAAGTTGTGGTTGGTGGGTGGAGGACTTCGGTTAGTAGCGCTGACGCTAGAAGAGCTCTAGAAAGGCCGAGGGAAAAAATAAGCTTGAGATAACGGATATCGCCTGCCGCTTCTGCGATAGCTTGATAGCAAGGCCATGCGATAAACAGGTACAAAACAGTGCTCGCGCGCGCCGAGGGCGTGGCCGTCGCGTGCCGTCTTTGTTCTTCGTCGCAAAGCTGCTCCTGGTCAAGTCGTCGCGACTCCACTGCCCCGCCGACAGAATGGCCTACGACGAAGAAAAAGCGCATGGCGAGCCCACCGTGCTCCCGGTACCTCACACCCAGGACCGTCCACTGCGGCCACTGACGGCGGACGAGAAGCTCGCGGCCACCAGCATCGACGTCGAAGGACGCGACGATTCACGCGGCGCATCAAGAGAAGGCGGAGCGCAAGAAATCTACCAAGGCGTCACAGTCAAGCAGGACAATGGCATCCTCAGCCGTCTGCGCCGCCTCGAAACGGCCATGGACGAGAAACTGGGCATCGAGGCCGAAGCCATCGATCGCAAACTCCCTTCCGATCGCCGTCCCCTGACATGGCAGAGTCAACTGTCCATGTCCCTCCTCTGGGCTTCAGGCACGATGAACCTTTCCTGCTTCGCAACAGGCTTCCTGGGTTGGGAATTCGGACTCAGTCTCAAGCAAAGCATCCTGATCTGCCTCTTCGCTTCCATCCTCGGCGGCGCTTTGCCCGGTTTCTGCGCGACGATGGGACCAGCGACGGGTTTGCGGCAGATCAGTATCGGACGGTATAGTTTCGGGTGGTGGCCGAACAAGATTATTGCTGCGTTAAATACCATCCAGCAGGTCGGATGGTCGGCAGTCAGCTGTATCACAGGTGGTGTTGCGTTGGTTGCCGTGTCGGATGGCACGATACCGATTGCCACTGGTATTGTGATTATCGCCGTGTTGTCAATGCTCGTGTCCCTCATCGGGCTGAAGGTGATTCTGGTTTATGAGCGATGGGCTTGGGCGATCTATCTCGTGATCTTCCTGATCATCTTTGGAGAGACGGGCAGGTACACGGACAACCAGACGCCGGCATCTGGATCATCGTTGACTGTGAGTGGGAATGTGCTGAGCTTGATTGCCGTTGTGTACGGATCCTCGGCGTCCTGGGCAACCGTGGCATCCGACTACTATGTGCTATATCCTGCGAACGTCAGCAGGACCAAGGTCTTTATCTTCACCACCCTTGGCATCTCCCTTCCGACCGCCATCGGCATGATCGCCGGCTGCGTCGTCTCCTTCGCGCTGAACAACCGCGCCGACTGGAATACGACCTACGAAGATCAGGGCGTTGGCTTCCTGCTGCAGCAAGCACTGTACCCGTACGGCTTTGCCAAGTTCCTGCTGGTGCTCCTCGTGCTCTCAGGAATCAACTGCAATATCATCAATACCTACTCCGCTGCCATCTCTTGCCAGCAATTCGCTCGCCCGTTCGCCAGGATCCCTCGCTTCATCTGGACTCTCCTGTGCTTTGGCGTCATCATCGCGCTCGCGCTGGCTGGTCGAAACTCATTACTTACATACCTGCAGAACTTTTTGTCGCTGCTGGGATACTGGTGCACATCCTACTTTGTCATCATCTTCTCAGAGCACTACGTTTTCCGGAAGGGCAACTTCTACAATTACGACCTCGAGGGGTGGAATGACCCGAAGAAGCTTCCGCTGGGAATTGCTGGTTTCACTGCATTTGCGCTTGGTGTCGTAGTTTGGTGTATGGGTATGGTTGAGACCTGGTACATCGGTCCCATCGGCAAGTTGATCGGAGAGTATGGTGGTGATGTCGCTAATGAGCTTGCGTTTGTGGTGTCGTCGATCAGCTACGTGCCGGTCAGATGGCTGGAACTGAAGTACTTTGGTAGATGAATGATGAAGTTGATATTATGAGATGTAGACGACAGGAATGGGATGCAGTCCAGATGTGCTTTTAATTGTCTTGGAAGTGTGTTCCACACTATAGGCGATTCTGGCCGCTCTTCATGGCCACCACCAGTCGAGCGACCGATTGATCTACACGCCTCACTCTGCTTCGTCCCCGCTGCCTTCCAAGAAGGTCCGACGCAGTCCTCTTGCTCATTGTTCTGCAAACCAAGTGCTGAATACCGCTTTTTGGGAAGCTGCACCGCGCTCCACTCGCTCCTTGTTTCCACCATCCCAGCAACTGAATCGCGCAGCAAGTGATCCATCCTCGAGCTGGTTCGACTGCCCCTCTTCTGCTGACTCCAGTCAGGGTTGGACCATGATATGCCTATACGATCGTTTTGATAAGGTAGTTGTCAGTAGCCAGTTGTCACCTCGTCCCCGCAGCTCGACTCAGCTTGACTTGGGAAACTTCAAGATGTACGCCGTACATAAAGCAACACACTGATGAGTTCCTGCAGAAGGTGATGAACTGCATGGTGGCTTGCTCCCACGAACTGATGGCTGGAAAATCGTTCACTGCCGTCGAGCCTATGCCTTTTCCATAAAGTGACCGTGCATGGAACATGCCCAACATCGTGCTTCGAGTCAGTTCACAGTCTCAGAATTGGAGCCTGAATGCGGCCACGAATGGCGATTCGGCGGAGACAGCTCCGTCGTGATGCGCTGGCCAACCAGCTTGGCTAGACGCAGGTCGCGACTTGGCGGCCGTCGAGCTGCGTTCCACCCGCTGCATGTCTCGAAGCATAAAAACGACCAGGACAACGTCGATCTTCCTGGTTCCACGCGCTCGACTGGTAAAGTCGCCGGAAAGGCAATGCACCATAGCGAACCAATGACCGACAGATTCTTTCACGACCTGAACATCACACTCGTGCCGCCGCAGAGGCCGGACTATGCAGCGTCGACGTGTTCAACGAGGCCGGCGCTGATTTTTCATGCAGCTGGCCTCTTGCGGCGATCGTGGAGTAGCACACCACCGATCATGATTGGTCGTAGGCGTGGCACACTTGACGAGCTGCAGCAGCTTGGCTCGTGATCTCTACCGAGCCATTTCACCCTTCTGCGCAGTCCGCTTTTAACCGTGTCACATCACGGCCCTCTTGCAAGGACGACATCCACTCAGCACTTTTGCCTTGTGTGCATGCGCGACCGGGCTCGTCTCATGTCTGGGCTTGCGCCGCTTCGCTGTCATTCTTGTCGGATACTTTGTACCGTGTTTCCACCCGCGGTTTCGTGCAGCAACGCATACTATCGATAGCGCGCTCGGCAACTCCGCAAATTGCGACGATGATGTGACGAGGTGGACTCGACAAACCGCTGCCCAAACACGTCGCTGGTCGCCCAGCTATGCTGGGCACTGGCCCGCCGCTTGAGGATGAGTGGAAGGGTCTTCGCTGTACGTGCTGCGATCAGACATTGCGCTTCTTGCCTGTGTTGTCCAATCATATTCGTCGACGTGGGCCCGCGAGCGTACATGCTGTACTGATGAGCTGGCAATGCTGCTATTATCTGTCAGGCATAGCCGCTAACGAATGTTACCTCTTGCAGCCGTGTCACCTCGACGCTGCCACCATGGCTCAAGGTCTTCTTCTCCTGGCATACCAATAACTCATGTTGCCTCACGGGACCTCGCCGCTTTGTCTCTTCCGCCCCGGCCTCACACGACACCTCCGTCCATGGATATGGCCATGAAGCCAGCCTGCTTCCTGGCATTTGAGGTCGAGTCTCCGGTCCGCAGGAAATCTTTCCAGGCTAAGCAGCGCCCACTTGACACTCCGCCGGCGCGCCTCTCCAGGTGCCATCTCCTCTACCTGCCGTCACCGACCCGGCTCAGCCGCCAGAACAGGATGTGCCTGTGGCTGTGACTGCGCCAGCGCCAGGCGTGGTTGAACGTCCTGGAATTTCATCAGATGATGTGCCGGTGACCTTGCCGTCAATCGATGCGTTGGCGCGCCTCGTGAAGCTTGAGCACTATCAATCGCGGCGATGTCATCAACTACAACAGCAGTTGCTTGATCTTCAGATCCTGACAGCCCGGACAGCCCGTCTGGCTCAGAGCGCCTCTTCGGTCCTGCGCATTCTGGCGGAGTGCATTCGTTTGGAGGACAAGGCTAACTTTGTGAACTTGTTTGGCGGCTTCCAACGTGCCTTGAGTGATTGCGTCGACTCTCCCGCGAACCATCAACGGGACACCTGGGATCGCACCGATTCCGTCGAGCCGCAGGAGTCCTTTTTGGATACATTGACTGAAGGCCACCGTGCTGCAATCGTGGATTTCGTCACCAATGTTCGCTATAATGGAGACTTCATTGCTGATTGTATAGCCGGTCTCTCCCAAAAGGAAATTCTGGCACTCTTACCAAAGCACGGTGCATCAAAGTTCTCCGAATCTGTCTTTAGTTCGTCTCTTGGGAACTACTCCCGGACTTCTCGGCATCTAGGATTGTCGATCGACAGTCACTCAGACTCGCTTGAAGGCCAGACCTTTGGGAGTCCTCTGGAAGCCCTGATTTTGGCCACACGTGGACACGGCACTGACCCAAAGTCCGAAGCCGATCGTGCACTTGGAGTGTGGTCCACGGTGTGTTCACGTCTGATCACCGAGCAGAAGACTGGAAGCGAGAAGCTGGTACCAGCGGTCCTAGACTTATGGGCAGCCTCTGGATCATGGCCCGGAAAGGCTCGGCTAGAGCTCTGGATCCTGCAGACATTGCAAGCCGGCTCATTTCTGACAGAGCAGCCTACCAAACAGACCTTCCGCATGCGGATACAAGCACGTCCGGACCCGCCGTTCGAGGATCAAGCCAGGGCTGATCGCTTCTACGATGATGCTGTATATGGCCTTTTGGACTTACTTGCGGACACGACAGGCGCCAGCGTCATACCAGAGCCAGTCTTACATATGAGCCAGGCGATATGGGAGAAGCTGTCGCCATCACCAACTCATCAGCGCGGCTTTCCTCTTTTTGTAGTACGCCGGTGGATCTTCTCACCATACTTCTCGGATGCCATAGCTCTTCCGGAGGTAAGTAAAGTGCACTCAGTGCGCGAGGACAAAAGTTGACATTCGTAAGGCATTTGGCATGCTAGAGGATCACTACATCTCCGAGCATGCCCGTCAGAGGATACTTCGTGAGGTGGCAAGCAGAGCGCTGAAGGCGATTTTCGACGTTGTCTACTCGTGGTAAGTAAGATCTATTAGCGTCATCTCAGCTGCTAACGCCTTGATAGGAAACATGGAAACATTGTCTCGACAGAGATGACTCTACGTGTTGAGGCACTTATGAAGCGCCTCACGCCACAGTCAGACCCTCCCGTCCATCACAAGCCTCAACAGCCGCCAGTTGTTCAGCCGCGATCTTTTGTGGTGCTGCAACCAGACGACCTTATGAAGATGGTCAAGTCACTCTACCCCTCCAGACGGCCCCCCTCGTTATCATCGGATCAAGAGACACTCCACTCAGGCTTGCATTCCTCTGCTTCGTCTATTTCCGGTTTCAGCCTATTCAAAGATTCTGATCTCTCCCAAAGTACAGTGCCTGTCTGGCATCAAGCGTCGGGCGGAATGCCTTCTTGGGGTTTCCGTCCTTCTACCAAGCCGGCTTTGGAGCCAGCACAGTATTCGCCCAATCCTTATTTCGAGGACGCTGAGGTACTCCACCAGGCTTGTCTGGCCGTAGAAGATGCACAACTCAGCAGCTCTAGATGGGCTGTACTAATGACGTGCCAGGACAGTCTGGGACTCCAGACTGTTACACAGGCCGGAATGGCATCGCCTGAGTCTAGCGATCGTCGCAGATTGTTCGGGCCATCACTTCCATCGGACAGGCTTGCTTCGGTCTTGAAGCAGGTGATCGCGGAAGGAGACATACCTCACCTTGATTCGGGCCATGCCGTACCCCTCGATGTAGAGCAGCTCGGTACGTATCATTCGGTTTTGCAACATTTCCTGAAGGGCAAGATAACCACGGCCCGGAACAACTTCGACTTTGTCAACGCCCATGCTGCCTTGCGAGACCTGCGGGCACTAAACGACCTCTGCGAGAATGGCGCTGAATTGGACAAACTGCGCTGTGCCATCCACGATGTTGAGACACGTTGTCATCAATCTCTCATTGACTCAGAGGTCTGCATGGACACTTGCGAGGGCTGGAGACGGATCTCGGTCTCTTCATTGCATGCTGTGAGCTCACAATTGAGGTTTAAAGCCGCTCTCATTCGTCAAGCCCGTGACAAAATGTGGTACGTAGCCGACGTGCGGACGTCGGCTGCTTATGATGAAGCTCGCTCCGTCTCAAGTGCTCTCCGGGTTATGGGCAAGCCTAAGCGGACCGCCAAGGCCAGAGGGGCGCCTCCGCTCAGGCACTGGAGCACTTCGAAGTTAACGAATAACAGCTTGCATCTCAAGTCAGAGGCCCAGATTTTAGAGCTCCTAAGTGCTGCACCGGAGCATGGCGGTCCAAACAAATTGAGTGACGACCAAGCCCGGAGTACTTCACAGTGGATGGTTCAGAATAGCATCGAGAATCTTTGCCGTGGCGAGGAGCGCCTGCACAGGCTCTGCATGGAGATCCTCAAATGCGCGAATCGATTGACGGGAAGCGACGCCTCGTTCCTCGCAACAAATCCCCTGTTCACACTGGACCTTGTGGAAGTGAGGCATCCCAGCTCCGAGAGGAATAGTGAGCCATGGCCTACCGTTCGAGAGACTTCCAGTCATCTCAGCAAGCTCACTATGCGGACAGATACGGCGTCAAACTTTGAGAATAGCTTCAACATCTCAACTCATTTATCGAACATGGGCTCCAACGAGTTCCTGGAATCGCGGAGCCCAACGCTTACCCACAGGTCGTCGCTGCCGTTCTGGTCACCGGCTATGACCGAGGATCAATCACCTTCCAGTGCAACAAGCATTGGCTCGTACCGCACTCAGAACGCCTCCCAATCAATGCCGAGGAAACATTCCATTGTTCCCAAGTCCAGAGACGACGAGAATAGGATCGAGAGAATGAGACACTACTTGATAGGCATGCTCCTTAGTGATCTCACAACCTCAATGTTCTCCGAAGGCAGTGAAACCGACATGGCATTTTGGCGCGGACTTGGAGGAACACTCACAGAGAAGCATTTCCGATCTCTCATGTCGGAGTCAGCCGACGCACAAGGCAAGGTTCTCTATGCCTTGCCCACTATGATGCCTCGTTTCAACTTCATGGAAGCTTTTGATAGTATGCTGCAATCTTTCGCTGCTAGCTCAAGCCCTTACAAGAAGCTGGGCCTGCTTTACGACATTGACCGACTGCTACCACATTACCTGGAGGAGGATGGCATTGGTTTGCGGGATTACGACACACGCAGACCCGCATGGTCCAGCCATAGCATGCGGCCCCGGCACTCAGCCTCACCAAAGACCGACGACAAAGTCACTGGCTTCTGTCGCCTATTCCAAGATAACAGTCTACGGCCGCGAGCAATCTTCCGCGACTTACAGTATATAGCTGCGTTGGTGCCTGCCTCGATCTTGGAAGACACCCCACAAGGCAAAGCTTTCTGGAATGCTGCAGTCGCCATATCCGACCTGAGGCAACAGGCAAGAACCCTGATGGTCGAGACGGCCGACAGCATCATTGCTTATCACTCCAACAATCGTGGACATGGGCGATCGCCGTCTACAGCACAGCAGCAGCGCGACTCTGCAACTTTCTCGCCTCCGAGCCGAAGCTCTTCCGCAGAGGAAGCTGCGCGCTACACGATGGCAGATGCTGCGTATCTCCTGCAAATCACCGCGAAAGAGGGTGACCCTGTCGCTCAACGAGAACTCGCAACATTGTATCTGACTCATCCTGATCTCACGAACCATATAATTGCACCTTTTGCTCAGCCGAGGAATGTCTTCAAGGAGGAGTTAGAAAACAAATGGAGGAGAAACATGGATGCGGAGAAGTGTGATCCAGCTACCATGTGCGTTGCGCATCACTGGATGAGTTTGAGCGCCAAGAGTGGTGATGCATTGGCGGCTACGTACTTGAGGCAGACAGAGGAGATGGACCCGTTGCTTTGAGATACCCTTCGGCATATTACTTTTCGGCTTCTTGGCTCACGAGGCGTACGGAGGATCGGAGTTGTGTTACTGCGTTCCGAGCGCGGTGTTGGAGGTGCTGATGACTTATGACTACTTGTATACTAGGGACTACGTCACGCCACGAGACAAACAGCCATGAATCGATCTGACTGAACCGTCGAGAACGCTAAGAGCTTGCCAGGTAGCACTGTCGAGATCCACATATCACCGCCCGGAGGGGCCGCACAAACCCTTGAACCCGCACAGTAATTATGCCCTGATCCTTAATAGCTGTGTCACGTCGCGTACGCGCTGCTTCCCAGCCTTTAATGATCCTCTATCGCTCTTTGTCCCTCTCTTCCAGAACCAAGAACTTTTCACACGATCAATTCCGGAAACGCAATGCCACGAAAAGCTGCGGGGAAACAGCCTGCTGAGCCAGTTGCCTGGGATGGCGTCGAGATTAGACAAGTGAAGCCAGAGATGAAGCAGTCTGCAGACCCAGCAGATCACGCACGCGCCTGATTCAAAACCGAGTCGCCCTCCCAAAGCAGTGCCGGGATAAAGACTGAGCCAGCGTCCTCGAGCAGCGCCCGGATCAAGCGCGAGGCGGCAGGAAGCGCCCGTTCTGCTTCTGACACATCAGAAAATGACTACGCAGGCCCTCGAGCGCAGCACAAGCGGAGCAGGGTCGAATCACAGGAATCGCATTCTGGGTCACACCAAGAGCCGGCTCCCAAGCGAAATGTGTCGTAGCTGGTCCCAGCAACGCAGCGCGACGACCTCCAGCTGCGCATGCTGGACCAATAGGTGGCTGGAGGGAGCAGGAACAGCCCTCCGTTAGTGACGTTTGTGAGATCGAAGCGCGGCTGGAAGATCTTGCGTCCGCAGAGCAGGTCGAAGGCTTGCCTGATCAGCTTAGTAACATCGAGGGTCTCATAGAGGGAGTCCAGAACACAGTAGATGAGATCCAAGAGACTAGTAATGACACGAATACAAATTCAGTCATACCAAAATGTTGAATGTATCTACGAGACATTGACTGACGCTGACACTTGTGAACTTAGGTCACTGACCTGATTCGACGCATTAACCTTCTCGAGGAGAATCAGCGCATTACGAATGAGTGGCTAGGCGACCAGTTTGCAGCGGTGCTCGACAGCATCCAGGCATTGCAGGCTCAAATCGATAATGCAGGCCGTCCGGCTCCAGTCGAGCTCAATATCGGAGGGCATATCTACAGACGAGCTTGATGAAGTAGCCAGAGGCAAACAGTCTATGGCCACCGACATGTTCAATGTACTATAGGATAACTTGATCAGCACAAGGTCAGTACAGGCAGCCTCTACAGGTTTTAGCTACGCACCTTTAACGCCAGTAGTCCCTTAAAGCTCATCCACCAATGACACTTGCTCGTTCATGCGTTTGAAATACGCCTCATCAACGACGTCCGATCTTACAATCGGCAATGCAAGCTCCTGCGATTGATGTCACGTAAATGGATTGACGAAAGCGCCCATGCCCAGAGACTGTTCAGAGTCTCGCCACTTCGCATTCCAAGACTTCATTCGACCAACTCGATGCATCCTCTGCTCCGTTTTCTCCGCTGCAACCTCCCTACATGCGTTCAAGTACCCCGGAATAGCAACTAGCTCTCGTTCCTCGTCCGTTGTATACGCTTTACCCAAGAAACCAGACATTGTGCCGACAACAAACACCTTCCGAAGCACGCAGTTCGCTGCCGTGGTTGATAAGACCTCGTTGACCGCAGATGGATGCACAGTGTTACTGCTGAGGAATGCCAGTAGTTGTCGCAAAGCCTCGTCTTGCAGATTGCACACTTCGTATATCCCTGCAAACAGCCAGAGCCGGATCATGGTAAGTTGAAATTGTCGACATCGTTCGCGCCAGGCAGGGTGCTTGCGCTCAATGGTCAAGTCGTCGGAGTAGTCTTCCCATGATGGCATGCCGTTGCCACATATCCAGCTCAGGAAGAATTGAAATGCTTCGTCACTGATGGAAGGCAGGCTGAGGATGAGCTTCTCGTCATCTGCTTCTTTTGCATGTAGCCATCGCCGGAACAAATCTGACGAATTCTGTAGAAGGGCTTTTTGAACATAGTAGAGCTTCTTTGGTGATTGCACTCCAATAGCGACAGTAACGAGATTCGAGCTTTCAAAGTTGCTGCAGGAGACGTTAGAAGTCGACAAGTGCTTTTGTACTGCGGGTCGGTGTTCGTACCGTGCAAGCGCAGAGACCTTCTCCATTGCGGCTGGATTTGAGTTCGGGCAGGGAAAGGCATCTTTGAAGCTCTCTCCTGGACGCCGACAGTATGGGATACGCCAATGTCTCAAAATTCTAGTGGGACATGTCCGGTGTCCGATCCACGCATGGATTCGCCGTAGCTATGTCTCGAATCTGTCCACCAGTGACGCTGCAGATATGTGACATGTGCGCGCTCCTTCCGTTGGCCGTGCTGAGCTATGATACGAAAGAGGAAGGAGCGCAGCTAGCGGGATCGGGCGCCGCGAGACTACCAGTAAGACACTTCAATCCATGAGCCGGACGTTTAAGTCACTTCATAGTGCTGTACTCGACCGCTTGGCCGTCAGCCGATGACATCTTATCACATTTATGCAATGGCTACATTTTCAAAAGGGACTCTTCACTTTCTTCTTGGCTGAGAGTTTCGTACCACTTCTGGAGCTCCCAATCTAAAGGACGACAGTATTTGAGCCAAAAGGCACCTTGCCGGTCTTGTCTTCGTCCCTGTGAAAGCCTCGCCGGGAGATCTCGAAGCAGCATGCGATGAAGCATTCGCGATACATCTGCTTGCTGCCAACGTGCTGATACGACTTGATAGCTGCTGCTCTTGGAAAACCCAAGCTCTTGCGACAAGTGGCGAGTCAACTTCTCTGGACAGTCATTCCTCGTACCGGTGCTTCTCGTTAAGTAAGAAGAAATCTTCCATGGCATCTCCATTAACTCTCTGGTCCACTTGCATGGTGGAGGCGTATCACTATATCGCTTGCGTAGAAATCCGTCGTGGTTGGCAGCAGGTCCTAGTCTCGCCAGCGCAGCATTCTCGAAGGTTCGCGCCATACGTGCACATTCAACCTGGAAGTCTCACTGTCACCTTGAACGATGCCAAAGCAGTCGATTCGATAGTAAAGCAAGCCTAGCCTTCTGCTTGAATGGCACCCTGAAGGTTCCTGGGCAGCGAGCGCAAGCTGATGGCGTCTTTGTTAAATGCATAATTCTCGTTGGTTGTCTTCGCTGACAAGCTATATCTCTCCCAGCCCGCGACGTCCATTCTATGCTGCGAGTCGATCATTGCATGACGACTGTGATGGTGCTTGACCTGCGATACTGCCAAGGCGTCGCGATGCAGTATTGCACAGCACGCGCAGCCGATTTTGACAGCTTGTTGAATAGTTGCGTAGGTCGACTGATGTGTTAAGCGTCCTGGCGCTGCGAAGCCATCTGTCGCTTGAATGAGGCTATTCAGGTCAATATTCTGACGCACGCCACATAGCTTGGATGGCTGTTCATAATTCCCTTCCCAGCAGTCCATAAATCGGAGGCTTTCATGATGAGAGGGCAGGTCTTGATTTGGAAATATGCCTTGGCAATTTTCATGAGACTCATTAAGCATAGCTGAAGTTACCGGCAATATTCCAGAGACTGTGCTGATGGACGGAGCAGGATGCGATGGAGAAGGAGCAACCCACGAACATGGTCCGTGCTTATGTTTCATGTGATCAGCGGCTCCACACTTGATTGGCGCCCCGCTTCGCGCTCGGCTTAAATCCGATAGCTCTCGATGTCGAGCTGTCATGCATAGCCACTCTGTCTTGTCTTCTTCGCGGGCGCTGCAACGATATCACTATGGGCGGCAAGGACGATGATAAGGATCGAGAGAGCTCTGGTGGCTTTCCCGACAGGATCTGGCGGCAGATGGAGGAAGGTCACAAGCAATTCATGCGTGACCTGGAGACCGTGACGAAGTCGCCTCAGGACCGCGATCACTCATCACGCAACTTCTTCGTCGATTTCAAGGAGTTCATTGATAGCAATTTGAATACCTTAGCAGAGAACTTCAAGACCCTCCCCAGCAACATTGCCGAGCTCAAGGCCAAGATGATGGAAGAGCGCGAAGCCCGGAAGCAAGAAGAGCTGGCTGTCTGGCAGCGATGGACGCACAATGCGGGTATGACGCCCGATCACGCAGCGATGCAGCGGGAAAGGATGAGCAACGACGATAGGAATGAGGCGATATCAGCAGCTTTGCTACTGCTGAAAGAGAATCGAGAGCGCAACAAGCATGTCTCCAAGGACAAGATCAAAGCGTTGTATCAGGATAGAGGCCCATTGCTGCATCCAGACTTCACGGGAGCACCTATGTTGAGCTACGGCGGAGCATGCTACTACCAGCAGGATGACGGCTATAATGCACCCTCGACTCGCATATTCCGCTTTGGCACGCCACACTATCGCTGGCTGAGCATTGACTGGTTCAAGCGGAGCCCATATTCGCCCGTTGCGTTGGAAGCACATCATGATCTATCAAGAGAAGGCACGAAGTGGCGAGCGGCTTTCGAAGATCTACTTGACGCAGCAATGGACAAGCCCATGCAATCGAGAGAACAGGTCGGCTATCGGTGGCCTTATCAGAACGTCGCATCGACCTACCACGGCGCAGGCATCGACTGGATGTTGAGCTTGATCTGCCGTGGCATATTGCCTTTACAATTTCCTGTTGAATTCGACCGACTCTCTGTATCTCACAAGAGTTCGCCGCTGAACCAAGCAATCAGCAACGGGATCATCTCAAATATGCGCGGCGACTTCTGGGGTCATGGCTGGCAGTATGGATCGACCATCTCCTTCGATGGCTTGGTTGACGAGATTGGCACGCCCTCCGGACCTGTCACTGAGCAGCCTCTGACCTTGAAGGAGCCCGAAACGGAGCATGATCTCTACAAGCATTTTCTGGAGCCAGAACCTCGAATGACCACTGCAGACTTGCCCAGCCCGGAAGTAGGAGCAGATAAAGCTGCAGAAGCCGCATGGTTCTACAAGCAGCAACGCGAAGACGCCAAAGACGACTTGTATGAAGCTTTCGAGTCTGGAGACGCCAAGGCTCTTCAGAGTCTAGTTCGTTCAGGGCGATTCGAGCATGATATCGATGAGCTGGTAGAAGAGATTTGCGATCAGGAGTACCTTGGCTACATGCCAAAGCATTGGTGCGAGCTCTGGGTCAAGGCTACAGGCGAGGAGCCGTCCCTGGAGATGAGCGCCCAAGACGAGGTCGATATGAACAAGCAAGTGTCACGAGATCTTCAAGATTATGAAGAACGACTGCAGCAGGAGAAAGAAGCGCTTGGACTGGTGCCTCAGGCCAAGGACAAGGCCGAGCCGGCGCCGGAGCAGCAGAAGAAGGTCGATGTGCTGTCTTCTCTCACTACCACCCAGACGACCAGGATGCCAGACGGTACCATTACTACGAAAGTAGTGCTCAAGCAACGATTCGCAGATGGTCGGGAGGAGGTGGAGGAGAAGGTGCATACGTACCAAGAGCCACCACAGCAAGTGAAGCCTAGCGAGGAGAAATCGAGGAAGGGTGGATGGTTCTGGACTTGAGTGCTCATCGCATTGTGATGTACAGGGCATGTGATGGCAGGCTGGCCGGACAGATACGGATAATGTGATATGAGGTTATGTTGGCGTTTGGTAGGTCTGGTTAAATACCACTCTTCTCATTTGATTAGCATCACCTTGTCAATACTTCATGGCTAATAAAGCATATTTGATTGCTCACCTGTAATGCCTCGATATCTGCACGTTGATCTTCACGGAGCACACCCGAGGCAGTTGCTTTCGAGTGAAGCATTGACTTTTCGCTAGCGAATAAGGAAGGTGCGCTCCGACAAACCGGCAAATCAACGTCTTCCCGCTCGTGCTACTCGACACTGCTCGCGCAACCATCACGCCGTCCATCGTCCGCCGGACTCGCCCATCGGAGAAAGAGCTGCAACTTGCAATTCAGCGCAAACACGAGCTTTTGCTGATGCTGCCGCACACGCTCCAGAGGACCGACGTTCCCATTTTGCAGCCATCATGAACGAGATCTCACGAATCGCTAGGTACATTCCCTGCAGTCTCCCGATGAGACCCAACGGTGACTGACATAGCACAGCGCATTCGCGGACGACTACCTCGTGACTTTGACCCCTGACGGCGAGGGTAGCCAGACATACAGAGTGTCATGCGCAACACTTTGCAACACTTCGGAGTACTTCACAGCCGCATTGCAGGGCACCTTCCGCGAGGCATCGGCAGGTATACTCAACTTCCCAGGCTACGACGAGAAGACTCTCGAGGGCTTCGTCTACTGGCTTTCCCAAGGCAGACTCCCTGACTACAATCACTTCCTGCGTGAGAAGAGCGACGATGAGGACGACAGCAACTTCGATGCGCGTCTTCTGGAGTGGGAGCTCGTGATGATCCGCCTTTGGGCTTTCGGAGATCAATATCTTCTCCCCAAGCTGCAGAATTGTAGCATGCTCCACCTTCTGAGCGCTATGATGGATCACCCACTGGCACCGCAAGCCGTTCGGGAGATTTTTGGACGAACCGCGCGAGACGCACGCTTGCGACACGCTGCGACTACGCAGGTTACCGGTGACTTGACCGGCACTTACTACCAAGATCACGAGGTCGAGGAGCTGAGTCAGATCCCGGGCTTGCTGGTGGCGGTACTGGACGAGAACAGGAAATGCCATGGTGGTTTGAAGAGTGGGTGTAAGTGCGCTGTGCCTTGCGGCAGACTGGAAGGGCGCAAAGGGAGCTTCATGGTGGAAGAGGGCTTAGGCGAGGCATTCTACTTGGGATTGACAGACTCGCCGTGATTAGGCATTGGGCTGATGTGCGATGTGCCGAGAAGCAAGTGGCAATAGCATTGCATTCAACAGCATGTTTGCTGTTCCATTGCCTTTGTGCGTCAGCGCCGCTACTGATGTATGTACTAGACCTGCAATACCGCAATGAAGCAAGCATTACCATGGCTTGTCCCCCTTTCAGCAAATTTCTTGAGCCATAATTGTGTAACCCATCATAGTACTGCTTAGGCCTCCGTCATCGTTCCATGCGACGCCCTTCAAGGCCTCGTTTGCCCTCGCACTCTAACGCACCCATCGCAGCCTCGGCTTCCTACCATCCACGACAGCTGCGAGACATTCTCCGAAGTCCTGCGCCCAAGCCTCAGTGATCTTAGCGAACCACGTGTTGTCCTGTTCAGCCTTCACAACAATCTTGCGCAGATCGAAGCCTCGGATGCTCTTCAAGAGGCAAAACCAAGTCTGCACAGCAAATTGATCAAGCTCCTTCGCAGACACATTGAAGATTTCAGTCCTCTCGAAAGCATCTAGCACATCCTCGTCCTCAGGATCCCAAGGTCCTGGACCTTGCATGACAAGGCACCTTATCTTCCGCCACAACTCGTGCTTTTGATACCAGTGCGGCTCCAAGATGACGTGCAGAGACCTGATGCACTTTTTCTCAAGACTGCCAAGGCGGCGTAACCAACATGATAGACTCGAGATCGAGCTACGCCTGATCTCCACGGGCACGACAAAGGTATTGCGGCCAAAGAACAATTCCGTAGCCTCATCGCGGACCTGCGTGCACGTTGCCAGGAGTGCTGGCCGATCGAAATGACGGCAGATCCATTCGTCCTTGGTGGTAAAGTCCCTGAGACGCCCATCTTCGATCACCACATCTCCCGAAAACACCAGCAGATGTTCGTAGATTGCGTTGCGCATTTCTCGCGGCAGCCTATCGAGGAAGTAGCAATCTGAGTTCTTGGTGATGGATGACTTTGACGGCAGAATCGGCGTCGTCTGCTCAGTGAATGGTGATGCCGACTTGAGCTGCTTGACATCCTCATCTTGTGGCTGATGCTCGAATTCGAAGTTTGACTTGGCTGATGTGTTGACTCCTGAGATTGCTGTGTCTGTCGACGTACTGGGACTCTTTGTCATTACAGAAGCCATAGCGCTCAGCTTCTGATGAGGTCCTGCTTGATGACTCGCAAGTACTGTAAGTGATGCTGTCGGCTGAAATGAAGTGCAGACGGAACGGCGCTAGCGCGCAGCTGCGAGGACTCGAAAACGGAAGGCACGACGTCATGTGTCGACATTGTGACAGGAAAGAGCGACGGGTGTTCGTGAGCAGCGACGATTTCTATCGAGCCATTGATCGACGAGAGATATTGACGCGATTAAGTTGCTGGCGTGGTGTTGCTTGTGTAGTGACTCCTGCATCAACAGCTCAAGGACGTGCCTACTGATTGGCCTGGTTGACTGCGTGCGTTATGCGTTTGACCAAGTGACGGCACAGTCAAAGCCGTGATGAAAGAGTAAAAGCCCCCACGGTAGCGCCAAAGCTTCGATGGCAGAATCTGCCCGGATGGCAGAGTCAACTGATTGACTGATTGGTCAAGATTGATGCAGTAGCATTGCAAGATGAATACCTGGTCTGTGTATCCTCTCGTCACCACCATTCTCACCCACCATGCTGTACCGTTGCCAACCATGTCCATCCCTATGCTGTGGTATCCAACGAATCGACTCAAAACGCTATCAAAATCGCCATCCCAATAAGTCTATGCTCCATAAATCGCCAAATACATAGTCACCAAACGATGGCCAGCCACCAGGAGAATTGCTCTCGTCTTCTTCATAATCTAGTCGCTCAGGTCTGGATTGGCCACAAAGAGACGCCCAGCACTCATCGTCATCGTGCGTTCGTCCACCGATCCTCTCCGCTTCAAGTCTTCGCTCGTCTTTCGCTTCTGTTCTGCTGCTTGCATGGCTGCCGTCTTTGGCAGGCCACCAATCCCACCAAATTGTCTCTCTTCAGCGCTTCCACCACTTCCGCCTTGGCCGCCTGGCTGCGCGAAGTAGTCATCACTCTGCTGACCGTACTGTGTCGGCACCGGTGTCTCCTCTTCCACCAAGTCGCCCATGCTCTCGACTGGACTATGGCCCGTGGGTGGCGTAGACCCATTGCTATATCCTCTCATGTAGCTGTGTCCTCTTTGCCCGCTGCCGATGCTTGACCTGCCGCTTCCAGTTCTTGAGTGATATTTCTGAGCGTATGCATTGCCGACATCATCATCTGAGTCACCTTCGTCCACTTCACTAGCGCTCAACCGCATTGGCACGCCAACGCTGCCTGCAAGGTTGGCGCCACCGGTATACGTGCTAGCCTTTGGTGCACCGTGATGCCGTATCTTGCTCCTTACACCACCAACCATGCCTTGACTGCTTGTGCTGACTCTCGAGGAAGGAGCGTGATTGTGTCCGCCTGCTACCTCCATAGCTGCCCTCATCTTTGCTGCTCGCTGCGCGGCCAGTATGCGTGGGTCTTCATGCTGAGCTCGGTCGCACCACACAGTCGCCTTTTGCTTCCTCATCAGGGCCACGTAGGAGGTCGGCGAGGCAGAGGCCGTGCTACGCGAAGAGGTGGATCTTCTTGGTGCTGCCGCTGCATTGTAGTTGGGGTTTGTCGGTGCGCGCTGGAGGCCGGCGTTTGTACTCGTGGATGACGTCGATGAGGTCGCATTGCTAAGCGTCCTCCGCGTCGTTTGTCCAGGATACGGATTCATTGGGGCTGTTGCGTTTGGTGGCATGCCGCTTGCCACGCTGGCGGACCTCGTGTAATTCTGTTCGGCGGGCTGACTCGGCGGGAAAGGTCGTTGTTGCGGCTGAGGATGTTGCGGCATATATTGTGAAGGTCCAGCTGCGCCCGTTACGTAGGCACCGGGCAGCGGCTTTCGATGCGGTGCTGCTTGCATGATGGCAGCTGACATCGTAGTATGAGTGCGTAATGTGACAGTGAAGGCGACAGTGTAGGCGTGGAGGTGCTTGCAACGGCTGTGTCACACCGTGGTCAAAGTCAAAGTCGTCGGCCAGGAAGGCTTGATAAGAGATTCAGATTCCTGCGTTTCGGATTCCAGCCGAGCGCCGTTTTCAATCGCCTCCAGTCCCGCCTGAAGCAGACCTGTATGCGATGCCAGCTTCCAGCGGTTCCAATGCCAACTCTTCCACCCCACAGCCCAGCTGACCGTGGCGACAGCAACTTATTGTATGCACATGCGGTTCGAGACGGGTAGAGTATGCGATCCACAGGCGGGGATGTTAGTGTCGGCACTCGGAACTTAATCAAAGCTCACAGCTCAGCTTGCTCCGTGGCTGCAGAAGAAAGATTGCTCGCGCCGTCAACAGGATTCTGCACTTCAACGTCCAACAGAAGAGAGCTGTGTCGGTGATGATGAGGCGTTGAAATGAAGGGTGTCGCAACAATTTGGTCAGTCTGTCTCGCACGAGTCCGGGAAACGCGGCTGAAGTGTTTGCGAATCACCCGCAGAATCGCGCAGATACAGATCCACTTCTTGGCCCTAGCAGGCTAGCAGGGTGATGAAAGTCGCGGATCTGTCTCTGCAGCTCCCCACCGGGTTTATCTCACGCATGCATGAGATAGCTAGCTGCAGCCAGGTCCAGCAAGGAAGCCTAGAAAGCTATTCGACGCGTGCTTGATTGAGGCGTTGGAATTGGAGGTCGTTTGCTGTGTCGGCTTGGAAGTCGCGCAATCAATGAAGGAACAATGCCACCAAGGTTGCGCCGCGAGACCGAATATAAGAGATCTGACTCGGAACAACGGCTGTCCGGAGTACGAGACAAGACGCCGCCAAGCCAAGATAGCAGTCTGAGGCTGCTCGTGTGTTGCCCTCCGATTTTATCGCAACTTGATCGTGTTTGACAGCGTATCCGGCCCGACTGTCACTCTAAAAACGTGGCTCGAGGAATGTCGAAACCCTATTCGACGCTTGCCGCGCTCGGATGGCAAGAGGCAGTTTCGCTAGCGCCGAATAGCTTCAATGCTCTGCATTGATTCCGTATGCTCTGGGAGGAATATGGCGTGAGATGGGTTCTGACTGGAGTCGGTAGACTGTGCTAGAGCTGGTGGAACGCGGTGGAGTGTGCAATGATGATAGACTATCGAGGAGATTGAAGTAGTGCGGTGGGGAAAGAGGAGAAGGTGGTGATAATGACGATGTAGGCGATATTGCTCTTACTTCTAAAGGAAGCGCTTACGAACATGCACCTACCTATACGTGAATCTCTGCCTAGTTCCGCCTGCTCGCAGTCGCACGGCGCAAGGTGCAGAACAGATCTTCGCACATCCCGAAGCATCACCCATGCATTTGACTCAGACGGCGAGCCAAGACAGGCATTTCGTCCGCACATACCTCCAGATATTCGTCAAGATATTGCAGCCGTCCAATGGCAACCATGGATCTGAGTATCCAAAGAAGATGTCCGAGCACTTTCGAAAACCGCACCGAACGAGTGAAACGTGCTTTGCAGGCTGATGTGGAGAATCTCGGCCTTGCATCGACGATTTCTGAATCTAGCCACGATTTGGTGATTTGTTGGGCCAACTTCACCACTTCTACAAGCTTCGGGCGTAGGAGATACTTCCAAGGTTTCCAAATGCCGCAAGCATCCGGCGACAGTGTTGAGACTGAGGTCTGTCACAGACTGTCACCTCAGCATTCATTGCAATTAGCCAAGCCTTCGATATGCGCCTTCGCTCTTGGTTGCCGCCGCGGGCACATCGGGCGAATGGGGCAGGTCCTCCTCGCAGATTGACTATTCGGCCACGCCAAACCGCTGCGCGTCGATTTCTTCTTCTTCAACGGCTGCATACATCATACATGACGTCCTAAGCCACGCGACAAACAATGAAAAAGCTTTGTAGACGCGCAGAAACGGTTGCTATTTGGAGATGCCGACGCCGAGAGTTGCATCGGGTGCTTCCCGTGTGCGCATAGGGGTCGAGGGATCTAATTCAGAACGCCTCCATCCTCCTGAAGGAATGCTTCTTTCACGTTCCCATGGATTCGGGATCCGACACGAGGGTCGTGAGCATGCTGGCCACAGCATGTGCCGTGCAAGGAAGGCCGTGCCTCTTGGACTTCATATTCACGTGGGATTGAAGAATTTCTGACTACGATAGCGTCCGTGTGGTTCTGCCCGCTTGGTGATCTTTAATGGAGTCTGGGAAACGAGAACCTTCCCATACCCAGTGACAGACCGTACGCTGTATGCAACGGAGCTTGTGCCGGCTTTCTACATGATGCTCGTGGTTCGAAACTGATATGGCAACGGTTCGGATGGCATCTCACCGCCACTATCAACTCTCCCCTGGAGCGTCCTGTGTGGTTCCGAGAAGGACATTGTGGCCACGATGCGAATACTCGTAGACGCCATTGGGTCCTGCCTCAATTTTTGATCCATCGATAGTCGTCTTCGATACTTGGACTTATGTCACTGAAGAGCATCATCGTCAGACTCGACGCGAGGTAGCAAAAGCCATTACAGCATGCAAAATGCCGCTCGCAAGACAGTATTTCATGCTATTCGATCGAATAATGGAGTAACAATATCTCTTCCTCCCAAATCTCCTCCTTCGGAAACGTCCCTTTGTTGATTTACGAGGCTGACATACCAAATCAGGTACATTGACGCTACACTAAAAGATACATGTACATAGAGGCAATTACTTGGTCAAATAGCTCTGCCGTGAGATGGCCAATGCCAGTATGCAAGGATTTTGACAGCTTGCAAGACGGACCATTCGGCACCGGCGGACTGGTGTATTCACCTGCCAGAAATCCAAAAGTTCGACATGACGACGCCCTCCATGGACCTTGTCAGAGGATCAGCAATGCGCTGCGGACGAGGTGTCGCCCTGCAACAAGGAGTTGACTCTTTAAGCAAGACACGGTCTGGACTTCATGCATTTCCAAGATTGAGCGCCTGGCACTGTAGCGTCCGCGCCGTTGAGGAGCAGAATGCCCTCCCATGGCACGCTGCCATGACTCCAAGGACCAAGTGCGCTTGGGGCAAGCGAAGCGAAGCCGGAATGATGATTGCTATAGCGTGTCTTATCTGACAGTCAAGAACTGTGTGGCACGGTGAAAGCCTCGGAATGGGGTTCTTACTGTACCGAAAGTGGGATGGAGCAGGACTGTAGTTAACCTGCTGGAGTGGTGGTAGCGGACATTGCAGTGCAGAAAAATAAGAAAGTACGGGTTTAGACGGTGTCCACACCACCAATAGAACGTGACATCGGTGACAGCTTTTCATCAGTCATGAGACTGCCAGCTGGGTGATTGATTATGTTCTCTTCCGCTGCTGCCGACTGATGTGGGCTCTGAGCCAACAGCACGAAATTGTGGGTAGGCAGGAACTTACGTGAGCACAGATTCGGCGCATGTGTGCGTGGCTCGGGGTCTTCCTTGATTATGGGCCAATCTGCCTGGAATGGACGTGTCACCGTTTGCCTGGCCAATACCGCAGGGACGTGCGGATGGACATGCCACTAGCCGTCCATTTGACTTGACTGACTACTGACACTGATCACCTTGTCAGGTTGCCAGCCAACACTTCACCAGCATGACATACTTGATGGTGCGCCTCGGCTGCTGACGCCTGAGTCAAGCGTGTTGAAGACAAGATCATCATCACGGCAGATGCCTTCACCGCCGCCTCAACCAAGATACAGGCCGCAAATACCACCACCCAGACCCGTGAACAGTCGCTACAGGAGACCTAGGTTGATCAGGGAGACAGCCAGCAGGAGATCCGCGCCGCCCAGCATGAGCTCCACGCCCCTCACCGAGCCTCTAGAGGACACAGCTCGAGCTGCAGATCACCACGAATGCCCTTACCGCCATCGAAACGGGGACAGAGGTGACAAGTCCACCTTTCAGAATCCGGAAGATGCGCTACAGGAAGCACTCATTGGGTCAAGTGACCCCCAGCTCGAGAGAACCAGATCTGTAGCAAGAGTCCAAAACAGCTACTGAGGTCGAAAAGGCCATGTACCACCACGAGATGGCCTGGGATTGGACCAATGATCGTCAATCTCAATCTCAGCCTCATCCTTCTGGTCATGATCCTCTGTCACGATTTGGAAACACGTACTGCGACCAAAATAAAACTTGTGCCCGCAGCTGTTCCATTGACTGTATGGCTTTCCTGGACCATCATCAAAATATGCTTGTACAAGACCAGGACCCTGCCGACAACGTTTCATGAAAGCAGGATGGTGGAAGGGCGGCATAGTTGGGTCTGCGATTGCGCACATATCGGAGGCTGGATTGCGTTGATGAGAACCAAGCGGCAAATCATCTGGTTTCCTGTACAGTGATACACTTGACCGATCCATCGCGATGGCGACTGGATCGGGTATCTGGCAGCGGAGGACACTGACCTTTTGCAAGGCACATGACATAGGTCAAGTCAATGCACACATATAATACAAGAGGTCTATACTTGCCGTTGCATAGTCCGTAATACAGACGTAGCTGCATCAGATCATCTTCCGCAACAAGTCATCCTGTGCACCTTCACATCTCACCACTTACTCCGGCGCTCCACCATCACCAGCCGGCCGACTTGCAAGCACCTGTTCCGGCCCTTGCGCTGCCGGTCCACCAGCAGCCGCGCCACCTCTGCCTCCTCGTCTTGTGTTCGCCTCCGCGTCCTTCTCTGTGTTGATCTTCTCCACGATCTTCTCAATGTTGTCTGCCTCAAGCATCTCCACATTCTTGCCTGGTGCCATGATCGCGATCTCAATGTTCTTCGCACCCGTCTGTACGACCTCAAGCAGCGACTTGATGGTAAGCTCAATCGTACCATCACGGTCCAGGTCGTCCTTGTGATTGCGCTCGAGGAACTCCCGGACGGTCTTGGATGATCGGCCAATGGCGTTTGCTTTCCTGTAAATTCAGTCAGCTCTCACGCTCGCTTACTGTGCTGCTTTGAGATGGATACGTACCATGCTGAGTAGATACCACTCGGCTCCGTCTGGTACAGCCTCGCCTCCTTGCTGCCAGGGTCGAAGCCCACGATCAATGTGCTGATGCCAAATGGCCTCACGCCACCACTCTGCGTATATCTCTGCTGTACACCCGCCACGTACTTCGTGATGTACTCAATCGTGACCGGGTCCTCCACAGTCAATCGATGACTCTGCGCCTCCAGCCTCGCCTTATCCACCAAAATCCGCGCATCTGCGTTCAAGCCTGCAAACGCCAAGCACACGTGATTGTCGACCATTGAGATCTTCGATGGAGTGATGCGAGTGTCTTGGAGCTTCATGGCAGAGCGCTTTTCGCAGCCCAGGACGACGATGTTGGTGCCTTTGACGGCGACGGCGCAGGTGCCACGTTTGACAGCTTCGAGGGCATATTCGACCTGGAAGACGTGGCCATCGGGTGAGAAGACTGGAGGAGCCTGTCAGTACGTAATGATGTAGCTCTGCAGAAGTGTGATGCTGTACCGGACAATGCACGATCGTATCCGCTCGCCATGTTGGTTGTCTGGAGCCCGTTGGCTCAATGTATGTCGGGGAGGCGTTCAGTATGCGCAAGGGCGGAAGTCTGAGCTCTGGCGACGATTGATTCGGCAGATGCAAGATACAGAATGTTGGGAGATTGGCGAAAGTGTAGGAGGTGGAATGTCCGGCAGCACACGAGCAGCAGAAGCTCAAGGCGTCGACAGACAAGAAGCTATGATGCGTTACCTAAGCTTTCGGGACTACCCGACATCTGAAACAAGAGGCAGGAACGAGTGAGTATAGCACTCATCAGGCAAGATCAGGAAATATACATGTGGTAGATTACTTCGATCAGACCTTGCCAGCGAAATCTTGCCAGTCGATCGGCGCACGCGCTTATGGTCAAGCGATGAGGCCGCTCTGACAAGCATCGCTGGAGACCTCACAGTCGGGTGAACTAGAGGTGCTGTTTCAGTGCACAATGCTCATCATTCAGGTAAGAAAACAGCTGCAGAACTGCGACCTGTACGGATGTCATCCCAAGCCGTCTTACGGCGGCAGCCCGCGAGATCCCAGTAGCCCAAGACCACCTCCTCCGCCTCTATTCGCACTGCATCGCATCGCATAGCACCGTCTCGCAGCCGTTGAAGCAGTACTGGTCGCAATGCCGCCGCCTGCCACCACATTCACAATAGTCCCATAGGAAAACACCAGAGATAGAAGCCAGCAAACCTGCTGACAGGCCTCGACCTCTTGAAATGAACTCGCACGAAAAGCACGCCTCTCCCCACTCCATGCTCGATACTTTCAGCAACCGCCCATACCCCCAGCGCCACGCTGTAAACAAGTGCCTCGACGATCGACATTCCCTTTCCCAGCGCCGACGCTAAAATCTCTCTGCCCATGCCGGATTCTTTTGATACATCCCCTGCCCCATATGTCCATCCCCGCCGTTCTTATGCACACAGTACTATTGTCGTTCATGTCGAAGTTGAAGTTGTTGTTGATGTCTAGTCGCGTTTACTGGGGCGATTTGGTATTGCCCTGACCGTTGCGCGGCTCGCGGTCGCCAAGCGCCATGCTGTTCATACCCGTGCTCAAAAACGAGAGATCGGCACCCGAGCCGTCACCGCCACTGTACTGCGCACCACCATAGCCGCCGTTGGAATAGCCACCAGTCGCACCACCCATGGCGGAGCCACCCTGATTGAAAGCTTGCTCCGCGCGGCTATCGAAGCCACCCTGAGAACCCATGCCGCCAGTTCCAGCCTGCGCGTACCCACCTGCCGCAAAGTACGGCGAAGGCCCAGCACCGCTAATGCCGCTCGGCAGAGCATAAGAGGACGGAGGACCGTAAGACTGACCACCGTAGCCGCCACCGACGGTGCTACCGCCGTAAGCGCTTGCGCCTGGGGTCATGCCACCATAGCTGCTGGTGTCAACGCTCGCGCCCATGGTCATGCTTGGTGGACCTGGTGGGCCACCATAGGACGAGCCGCCCGGAAATTGAGAGATGCCGCCCTCAGCGACGACAGCAGCGTTGTTGCGAGAGGCGCCGCATCGAAGGCAGGACACATTCTTGGCAAAGTTGTGGTAACCGCAGCCTTCATTCCCACACTTCCAGTCACCAGCGCGGAAGGGCACGATGCCGCCGCGACTGCTAGAGCCGCCCATGCCGCCCATTCCTTTGATTGTCAGCTTGAGCTTTGACCCGGGCCAAGCGCTCCCAGGCGTGAACTTACCACCATAGCCTGGACCACCGTGCATGTGAGGTCCACCAAAGCCTGGGTGACCACCGTAACCTGCACCGCCGTACGCGTTGGGCGGCATGCCGTACCCACCTTGGCCACCATATGGATCCTGCTGACCGCCCATTGCAGGGAAGCTACACCTGAAACAGGCCGTGCGACGCTGGAAGTTGGAAAAGCCACAGCTCGGGCAGGTCCAATCACCTGGACGTGGGCGGTTCTTGGATGGTGGGAATGGCGTGAGAAGTGGTGGAGCGCCTGGTGGCTGCGAGCCGGCAGCACGGTCGAGCACCTGTTCCCGTGTCAGTGAATGAAGTCGCTTCGTGCAATTGGTCATCACTTACGCGTGAAGAGCTCGGAGACACCTCGATGGCGCGGTCGTTGAGGGCACGGCCGTTCATGCTGAGACTCTCGGCAGCCTATGTCTTTCGTTAGCGATTGTATTATTGTGAGTGATAGTAGAGACGCGACAATGCCAAAGGCGCACGTGAGTGTTGATGACTGAAGAGGTGTGCAGAGTCGAGGTGGGAGTGAGCCCATCAGAGCTTCGCACTCGGAAGGTGCAGAATAGGAGGTCAGGTGAACGCTATGACGTCAAATAATATGCGATCGATGGGGCCGACGAGGTCGTGCGACCCCAGAGTGACCAGGGTGATGTGTTATGAGAGGTGCAAAGTGATGGGTGAAACGTGATGGCTGAAGGGTGGAGTAAAACTGGCACGGCAAGCGCGTGGGGATACTGACCTCTTCGTGGCTTCCAAAAACAACGAAGCCGCTGCCACTCGGCTTGCCACCCTCGGGGGTTCGCAATGTCCAGAAGGCGATTGGACGACCGCCATATTGGGTGAACCAGCTCTCCAGCTCGCTCTGGGTTGTGTCGTGTGGCAGGCCGCTGAGATGAAGGACCTTCGAGCGCTCGCCGAGGAAAGCTCTGACATCGCTGCGAGCATCGAGCGGACGACTCATGACGCCTGGGGTGCCGGATGGGTTGTTGCCGGATGGACGCGCCTTCTGCAGGAGCGACCGCAGGCAGCGCGTCAAGGTAAGAGCCTCTTCCAAAGCACGGCGCGGAGAGTTAGGCGCCAGTGCCTGCAGATGGAATGGAAGACCACCTGTGACTTTGCCAGAAGAGCGAACTTCCTCGACCTCAAGGCCAGCACAGATGCTTGAGAGACTGGATGAGCTGAATGCCAGGGTCTCAGGGTGATGGCTCTGGAAAGTCTGATATTCACCGCGGAGACCGAAGAGTACCGGATGCTGAAGGAAGGCTGGCAGGACGACATTCTTGTCACGGGCCTCACGTGGCAGCTGCACGCGCAGGTCCCAAGGGGTCAAAGCCACGAAAGCGAAGGTGGGCGGATCAGAAGCGCCGGCTTCCTTGGAGATCAGGTTATCCTGAGCGTACTTGGCGAAGGCTTCGATCGCATCACGGAAGGTGCCAGCATTGCGAACATGCTCCCAGGTCAATGTTGTGAGGGAGGTGCAAAGTGGCGTGATCGGGGTGTTGACCGGCTTGACCAGCACGGATTGATGGTGAAGCTGAATACCACAAGTTAGTCCACATGGCCTTATATATCAGGTTAGAGAGCCTGTTTCCTCGTTTGGAGACATAGGCCTTTCCATGGAAAAACGTACCTCAGAAAGGTTGGGATCTCTTGCATCGACCACGACCCACCCAATCTCAATAACCTCAGCACTATCCTTCGTGACATAAACTCCATGCTCGTCGCAGGTCGTGGCAATATGGATGACCACAAACTTATCAAAAGTTGGTGCACTGTACTGAGAAGCACTCTGAGCTCTCTCTGGATATCCAGCTCCTGCAGCTGCGGGCCCCGCTTGGCCAGGTGGGTAGTATGCCTGCCCGGGCTGTGCTGAAGGTGTAGCCATAACTCTTTTTTAAACTGTCCCAAACGCCCCAACGCCTTGTATTGATACAGTCTCTGCTTCGATGATCTCTGTTCGAGGTCGTGCCGTTGTCGGATGTGGAAGGCCGAATCGTTGGGGTACTAGCAAATGGTAAGCCGATTTGCCCTGTGGACAGAAACACGCAACCAGCAGCGCCGAAGGTAATGGAGCTCCTCGATGCCCGCTATGGATGTCAGCTCCAAGAAAGTCCAATGACGATTCCAGAGTCCAGTCCGTAGAAGGTTGATGGAGGTCGGATGATGAGGTTGGAAGTAGAGTTGCAAGTAATTTTAGTCGAACTGGCGAGCTGTTTCAGCGAGACAACGGCGGCGCGGGAGCTCAAACCACCTTGGATCCCTGTCTAGCGCCTGTCACCATGCATAGCCGTCAACGAAGATCCGAAGTCTCAATCGAATAATATAACGGTCTAGGCAAGCGTTGGGCCAGTTGACCTTTTATTTAAGCAGATTCGAATCACACGAGAATTTGACGTGCCCACATGCTCCTGATTGCAGCTCGTCCACGAGCTCCATATGCATGGCCAACGAACCCAACAGTCAAAAGGGACCCAGCTCACGGGTACAATTCCCCGACAGGCCAGTGCTGAAAGCCTGAAACGCGAATGTGGAGCCCACATCTACGAATCACGAATTATTCAAGACGCGTCCCTCGGCCATACTCGTACGTACATCTGCAAAGACGGGGCTCGTGCAGCCCATCACGACTCCCGTGGTAGGACTGTTCAGGAGGAAGGCGCGATGATCATAAGGTATCCCCGTTCACATAAGGCACTACTGCTTGGACAGCAATACACGGCAGCTAGGTGTGAGCTGTCCGTCAACGTGAGGTTCCAGGGCGCGTGCCACATGGCGCCCGAAACATGCAGTGAGCCATGCGAATGCACTCGTAACGCTCCTCGTGGCGACCGCCATATGAATGGAAGGTACGCCGCAGAACAATGTCACGCGCAAGGCGGGCAGGGCTGACGGCCGTGCCTAGGCAAAAGTAGCGATCAGTATGCCAAGGGGAAAGGTACAGGCAATCTACTGGCTTATGCTCGGTCTCTAGAAGCATTACTAGGCTGGTCTTGCAAGCACTGCATCACCGAGAGGCGAAATCGTGGCGAGCGAATGGAAAGCCGCCGGACAATCAAGTTGTTCCACGTGCTTAACCGAAGGTAGCACACAGACGGGTCCCAACGGCCAGGTTGCGTAGGCTGTGTCGAAGCTGCTGCATCAGCCATGGAAGCACACTGACGGCTGAAGCACCTGCTCAACATTCACTTAGACCAGCAGATGATCCCATTCACAACACGAACAAGTTTGCAACACGCAAGTGGAAGGCACGAGTTCGCATGCCACGTGGTTGCCGTCGACGCTTGCGCGGTCTTCCCTGCTCCGCCAGCGCACTCAATTGAGATGCCGCAAGCCGCGTACCTGCATCTCGCACGAACCGTTATGACGATCGCTCAATCTGTCGATACGCTGCTCTGCGCCCCACGGAGACTCGACTCGATTCGCAAAGATTTGTGGCACAAGGCAAGATTACAATGAAGCTGCATAAATAGGTGCTTCACACCACGACCATGGCTCGAGCCACGGTTTGACGCATTCACCAGTACAACGTACGCGGCTCGCCAGGGAGCTATGCATGTCCATTCATCTCGCCATTCCCAAAACGCTTCGAGTACATGCCCAACGCCTTGATCGGGAAGATAAATTTGTAGTTCGGGTAAGAGATCGTGCTGTGGACTATTGTCAGCTATCGTGCTTTCCTCGAATAGAGCACCAGTTGCACCAGTCACTCAAGCTGCTGAATAACGCTCGAGCTTGTGCGATCGTCCGGGGCAACGCCTCACGCAAGCGAAACGGCGATCAATCAAGACCTTGCTTTTTGAAGCGCGACCCGAGAGCACGAATGAGAAAAACACTTACCAGCTCTTGTTGAATACGCCCTCAATGGCCTCCTGCAACCACTCGCCATTAGGTTGTTGCCTCTGCATAATCAGCCTGATGCCTCTCTCAATAGGCTCCTTGTGCGGATACTGCGCGTGCAACAAGGCAATAATGACCCAAGCAGTGTGCACAACCTGCGAGCCATCGGGATGATCATGCCAGACGCCTGTCTCACAGGCACGGTACGACTCACTCCAGCCGCCGTCCGCCAATTGATGATCCAAGAAGAATTTGCAGGCTCTTTGGACGCGCTCACTGTTGGCATATGTTTCGCCTTGAGTAGCCAGACTCTCAAGGGCGAACATGCCGGCATAAGTAAAGCAGATGGCCCAACTACCGTACCAAGAGCCGTCTGGGCGTTGATCCTTGCGAATCCAAGCCACAGCTCGCTCTGTGAAGACCTTGATGTCTTTGGATCTGTAATCAGGGTAGTGCTTGCGAAAAAGCTCAAAGGCGGTAACGCAAGCAGTCGTGCATTCTGGGTATTCATATTCGACCATGATGCGTCCAAACACCTCGGCCGCATTAAGGTATTCCAGCTTTTCGCTTCCTCGCATCGGCTCGTACGAGCTGCAAGCGCCAGAGGCATTCTGCATTGTCAGCAAGATGTCGACTGCCCATTTCAGTCTTTGCTCGGACAGCAATGCTGGGTAAAGAGCCTTCGATGGGTCGGCAGGATCGGACATCTTTTGCAGGAGCAGGATGGATTTCAGCGCCTCAGCTGTGCAGTCTGATACAGTATACCCTTGAGTGCGAGTACTGAAGCCCCAAGCTCCGCGACGAACGTGTCGGTAGCCACACTCCGGTCCAGTGGTTGCTTTTGGAGGTTCAAAATATGCTGGGGATCCTTCATATCCTTTGGGGTGCTCAAGGATCTGCTGGTCCTCTAGGAACTCCAATGCTTTTCGCAGTACTCCATGGTATTGAGGCCGGTCGCCGAGTCCAGCTTCGACCACAGCTTGTATCAAGAACGAAGTGTCCCAGTTCTGTACGCCGTTGGTACCACAGCACATCAGACCTTTGTCTGAGAGCCATAGATAGTCCTCCAGCCGTTCTCGATGCCGCTTCACCGAGTATGCATCTGGACCTTCTTGAATATAGCAACAAAGCATATTCATGGGCGCGTTGACAGGAGCAAGATCGGCATAGTCGGTGTTTGCGTCTTCTATCTGTACAAGATTCCACACCCATTGCTCAGCACGATCAATCAGCCATGCAATGCGTATGAACGGAATGTAGATCAACACCAAGAAGTGATTGATCAGGTTCAGTATCCATGACTTGGGGTTGTAATTATCGATCGGGCTGATTGCATTCCGATAGCGTCCCCATGCAATGTCCTCGTGTGGCGCTGTGAACAGCTCACGGCGCAGCTCGCGTATCAATGGATCGGAGTCGGCTTTTGGATATGACCACTGTTTCGACCAGATCAGGCCCATCGGTAAGAAGACCATTCGCATATGTATCCACCATCGCCAAGGAGATATCGGCACCCAGTCGGGAAGCAACCATAGCTCGGGTGGCACCGGGTTGACAACGTCCCAGCGCATCACACCTAGGACCGACAACCAGAATTTGGCCCAGTGAGGCCCGTTGAGTGCGGTGCCGAGACCATGCAGACAGCTTCGCGCTTGCCTCAGGCGCGGGTGATCAGCCGGGACACCAAGAAGGCGAAGAGTGGTGTAATTCATCGCCGTGCCAAAGACAGTTGAATCGCCTTCGATGTGCAGTCCCCAACCACCGTCACCACCATTCTTGGCACCCACATTCTGCTGGTTGAAGATGTAGCGGATGACCTCGGTCTTTTGTGGTTGCGACAGAGGCGTATTTGTTACATAAGTTGTGATCACAAAACCAGGTAGCAAGAACATGGGTCCTCCATATTCACATGCCCAATTGCCTGGTTCTAGTTGCAAGTTTGAAAAGAACTGAAGACCATTTTCTGCAGCTTGTAAGGGTGTCTTGGCTTTTGGAAGATCGGGCAGGCCCTTTCGACATAGTCAGAATTGGCTCTGCATTGCATTTTCAGATCGCAACATCAAAGACCACTCACCGTTTCCAACCCAACAAAATACTTGTCGGCTGTGGTCATGGGCCACTCTTTAATCTCTTCATCATTTTCCAGATAATGCCATGACTGACGTCCGCGATCATCTCGTAACCTCCATCGCCTGAGGTCGGTGCCGGAGCTGGGCGGACTCTGCTCAGTTGCAGCAGTATGGCCATTGACTTGCTTTGGCGTCGCGCCACGCTTTTGCGTACTCATCGTGGTCGAGCTTGACAACCCTTGGACACTAGATAATTGATCAATGAAACTCACTGGACCCCCTGTGATGGTTGCATGACCAACACTCGGCAAGGGTTGCGAATGCTGTGCTCCTTGAAGTCGTTCGATGTGCAGGAGCCACGGATACGCTAGTCATGGCCATCCGAGGAATTGCCGATCACCATTTCCCTTTTTACTCACAACGCTTGCTTGCTCACCGTCTGTCAAGCCTCGAGCAACCCACATTGCATGTGTCCACTAGGGAAGAAGTCTCTCAGTAAATCCACGAGTCATCTCGAAATTGTGTTTACAGTGTCATGAGCGGAGGCTTTTGCGAGAAAGAAATGCCAGCTTCTCAGCTATAAGCGGTAGCATGTGAAACCTGAGTCCGCAAATCCGCACAACTGACAACTAGATGACAGACTCGCCGGACATACATAGGAATGATGTAAGGGCAAGGAAGTCAAGATCAACAAAACCGGCCACAGACGAATGCTCAACTCGCGACCGTCATGCCACATCAAACGTCTGATCAGGACTCAATGCTGCCTCTTCCCTCCCGAGATGCGCAATCGAATTTACGCAGAAGCTTTTCTGTCTGAAGACTCAAATTTTATCCCCAGCCCTCGGCCAGCTCTGCTCCAAGTCTGCCGACAGATTCGACGTGAGACCTTAGCGATGTACTACAACAATCACTTCTGCGGGGTCTCCACCATGGACATGTCCGTCACTCGACGCTGTTTTGGGTATTTGCCAGAGCAAGCAAAGTTAGGCATGAGAAATATCATGTCTTCTCCACAAAAAAGCGAAAATTCTAAGAGCCCAGTCCGAGCATCTCGGCAGACTTCGCCCACAGATCCAGCGTACCAGATTCGTGTTCAAGACATTTCGCTGGATTAAAAGCAGAGCGCAGGAACTGCATTAATCCATTGCATGCCTTGGACGATCGTCGGGTCAGAAGTAATGTACTGGCCTTTGGGCCGCCATGCGCGACAAGCGGAGCATACTCAGTGCACATTGGAAAGACGGCAGAAACAGAGTTTTTGCAGTATACTGTAGTCTGCTGATGGGAGCGTATGGAAAGAGACGTCGCAAGTTGGCAGAAGACAGAAGAAGCGAGCAGTACTTCACCGGTCGTGACAGCGGGCAGCGTAGTAGCTCAAGGTGATTTGGCTTCATGATGGATGTCTACTCATGGACCAGCGATTGTTTGACATACAGCGGGCATCATTTTCTATATCAACTAGACAGGTCGAGAGAACATTGATGACTATGGCAGTTCGCACCAGCTGAGAGCTCGCAGCGTAGTTGATGTGGTAGCATCGTCGTTCGAAGTGCTGACCAGGCTCAGTGTGTACTGGGCTGAGCATCCGTGCTCGAGAGCACAATCTGACCTGCCGCACATCAATTGGACGCACAGCAATCACACCGCGTCCAAGGCTGCCGCGAAACATGACTGGCGACTCCATCGATATAACTTATCTGCCAGTCTTCGCAAATTCAAAACTCGCGGTCATCATGCTGTCTGGCCGTCTGAGCATCGCCTAGGCCAATAAGGCCGAGCTTTTTCTGACCCACCGCGAAGCCACGGATCTGGGCGACCACGGCAGTGACCATTCGGGGACAAAAAAGAATAAAGTTTTTAACGTTGACAGCAGCTATATATCATCCGGATCAAGCAAATCTCGATCAAGGTGGATTAGGAGAAGAAATTGGCATGGGTCCGTGTCTTGCATATGCTGGCGACAGCTGACGGTACGAGCATGGTCGTCGATGTTGGGCTCAACGCATTCGATCGAGGTGTCAACGGGAGCGGCACCGCAGTATCAAGCAAGTCCGTGGTTCCATTCTGACGGATGGGCTGATGTGGATCTCAGCAATGACTGCCAGCGAGCCGTGAAACGACGCTGACTGACTGCTTAGATATCCATTCCCGACAATACATCCGTGAGCACAGCTTCAGTAAGTCACGACGGGCCATCAAACTTTTGGGGCGTCCACAATGACCAGCATCGTCGAAAGCTTTCACCAGAACACGTCCTCGCCAAGGCTTTCCATGAGCTTCATCATCCTTTCTGACTCTCTTTTCCACGCGACTCGATACGTCTCAAGCGTCATCTGACACGCCTCATCTCCACTCCATCCTCCGCCGGTGTATTTACGCTCCACAGTCGAGAAATGCAGTGCCGATGGTTTTAACCCTACAGTCACCACCAGGTGCGCCCAGGCGTCGTAGAATCCGGTGATTTCTTGTATGTATTCTGCTGCAACTGGCCCTTCGAAGGCATTGAGGGCCGCCTGGGCAAGGTGTTGCGGGAGCTCCATCACCATCTCACGGACCAATTCTCGCAATCTTGCCGAGACGCCGCAGGAGATCATGAGTTTGTTGATAAGTGGGACAGTGGTTTTTGGAAGGTGTGCAAGCCAGAGATAGGCGACATTAGTCGTAGGCGAGCTGATGACCGTGCAGTGGAAGGTGTTCTGGCCGTAGTAGATAGCTGTCGCCTGTCACGCATCAAGTGAATGATCAGTATATGTTCTATGGCCTCGTCTGGCCGCACCATGGAGTGTGCATTACCTCGTGGCGAATTTCGCGACACACTTGTGAGAGAGCCGGGGCGCTGAGGCGGCCGCTCGCTGGTATCTTTACCTGATCGGCGTGAACGAGGGCAAGCTCGTAGATGTTGTTGCGCAGTTCCGGGGGCAGATTCAGCAGCTCGCAGTCCGCATTGACGTTGCCAGAGGTCTCCATCTTCCGAAGGCGAAGAGGCGATGGCGCTTGATATTGAGTGGTGATACTAAGGTCTTGGTCTGCTCAGATGATGTAGCAGATCTGTTCTGTTGAGATGACTTGGACTGCTTCGTGTTCGACAAAAGAGTGCAACGCGCATCGGAAGAAAACCTTCGGCCGCGGTCCGCGCCGCTTCTCAACTTTCACATGCTAGAACTCACCTTGTCCCATTCGCCAAATCGAGTGCCCCGAGCCCTGTGCTTCAACCTCGCATCCGGTAGGATTCGGATTGTGGAACGCGAGAGTGAAAAGCCATGTGAAGCTGATACTATCCCGTGCCTGCAGCAGTAGGACCCGAGGAAGATCAGGAGCACCAATTGTCCACAATGTGAGCCAGTGGTCGGCGTGCGGACAGGCACAACGCCTTTGCTGGACTCTTGTCTCAGGAGCTCCAAGGCCTCTTCCGCGCCAACAACGCCGCTGGAGGAGTTCTAGTATTGTCGGCGATTGCTCCAATCATCATCGACTGGCTGACTGATTGGCTGACAGAGTGGTATGTCATGAGCTGGCATCATTGTCGATCATGTCCAGGATTGGTGTCACCGTCAACCTCTCATCCGGTCAAAGGCAGCAAGCCCTCAGCCGCAGATCAATGCAGAAATCAGTGGCAAAAGACCGCCACAAGGACACTGACTCTCTGACCGGCGTAGCGATAGGCAGTCAGCCATACTCATTGAATCCTTGACGGACTGTGCGCATCCGACTAGCCATTGACATAGGTGCCGATAATGCCCAAATGATGTTCAGACCTAGCCGAGAGAATGGTGCGGTGCATGAACATATACAGATTCATCATACATGCTACTCTATCGAGCTTTTCGCAATCCAACTGTCGCTCGTGCCTCAAACATAACCTACGACTCGTTAGTAGCTGCCTCATCACAACATCCGGAAGCCTGTACTCACCTTTCCTGCCACCCGTAAAGAACATCTTAACAACGAACACCTGCAGCCCCGCCATCGCAATCATCAACCCACTCTCCATCAACGAGAAATTAAAGATTCTTCTCTCCGTACTCCGCACAGTGCTGAAATTCCTGTTCTCACGCGTCCGGAAGTACTTCTGCTGCCTCGTAATCGTCGACACCTGCCCAGACAGCTTAAGAATGAGCTCTTCGACGCCCGAGAGCTGCTCAGTAGACGCGCCGCCCTTGGTCGGCAGCTTCTTGGATGCTGGCTCGTCGTGCTCAACCTGTCCGATGTCAATCAATCTCCACTCAGAGCATCATGACAGAAAGTGGTACCCACCTCAATATCGAAATCCACCATCTTATCACTAACAGTACTCATACTATTATCAAAGCAAAAGCTGTACTCGCCCAGATCTTGCGCTACGAACACAAAGTCCCCTTGTCGTTCCTTCTCGCCTTCCAGAATTGTACGTGGCTGTTGACCCTCCCCCCGCGCAGGTCCCATGACTTTGTAGTCGATGTCGAAGGAACCACCGGACGATACGGCGAAGTAAAAGGCGACTTTGGAGTCTTTCTTGTCGATGTGGAGGTAGAAGCATTCCTTCTCGTTGGGGGACATCTTGTATGTCAGAGCGGTGGCGGAGGCGGGGGCGGCGAGCAGGCCTATGAAGGCCAGCAGGGAGAGGAGGAGGAGCATGGTGGGCGATGTGGTGGGTTGTCCTCGCTGGTGATGTGCAGGAACCAAGCAATGGCAGTAACAATTGATGTACCCTGGAGTTATGGACACGCGAGCTCCGTGAGTGACTGATCATTGGCTGCCGAAAACGGAAGCTAGCGGCTGCCTAGTGCGCTCCTTCCCCCTGCGCAAGATGGGGAACACGAGACCGGCATATGATTGGCTAAACTTACTGAGAGCATACCGGAGTAATAGACGTGTATCCTGATATTGGAGCACAACACAGACTACAAGCTATACCTTTCAGCGACCATACATTCCTATCTATACTCCAAGCACTGCCTTCTCAACCTCAAGCACACCCTTCAAATCCTCCGCATTTCTCCTACCCAATCCACACTCCGTCGAAATGCCAAACGGCCTCGCACCAAACACTTTCCTCGCCGTCTCCAATCTTGCCTTCGTCCCCTCCAAATCATACTCATGCACCAAGCCCACAAACACTCCTGTCTTCTCGCTCAACACTGGCAACAACTTCTCCGCAAAGGGCTTCAAGTACTCCTCATCCGTCCTCGCCTTTGGCACAGGAAAGTGAATCCAAGCAATATCTCTTTTCAGCTCCTTGACTAGAGTCTGGCCGACTTCAGCAATCATGCCAGTGTCCGGCGGCTCAAGGAAGTGCGTCTTGAATTGATCACCATAGCAGAAGTGGAATCCGAGCTCGACGTCTGGCTCGACGAGTTTGGCGAGATGGAGTATATCTCCCAGCACTTTTTGCTTGACCTCGTCCCTATTCTGCAAGTCGGGCATATAAGTCAGCGGCGCACGCACAGCTTCATAGCAGTTCTGTCCGTGCAGGAAGGCGAAGTCGATGGCGAGGTCCAGTTGAAGGGCCAGCTGATCATGCGGGATTTGAGCCTGGATGTTCTTGAATGCTCGTGACAAAGCGGCCAGATACAAGGGGTAGACTTTCTGCTGAAACGCAGGCTGCACGAACGGCCCGACAACACTTGCGGGCGTCGGTATACCAACCTGAAACTTCGTCGTCGAAGGAATCTTGCCTTCCTTCTTCAGCTCAGCAAATGCCTTGTAACTCTCTATAGCATTCGTGTCATAGCCAGTCTGGATCTCGGGAAAGTCCTTCATGGTTTCTTCGACCTCTCCAGCCGTAAAGTCTCGCCATCTTTGTCCTTCACCGGGCCCTTTCATGATGATTTGCGGCTTGCCTGTACCAGCCAAGGCAAATGCTTGGAACAGCGTGAAGTTGTTCCGCGCACCGGTCTCGCCATCAGGGATTCTTTGTAAAGCTTGCGCGGGGAGTGCGGAGGATAGACTTGTGAAGACCTCCTGGGCACTCTCGAGTGGTACACCTGGATGAAAAGGTAAGTATTGATCATTCTGATCTGATCAGCTGGGCAGGCTATCTTACTGCCTATAAAGTGTACTGAGGTAGGACTCGTGGAGGCCATTGTGCTAGATCGGAGTGGCTGTGTTATATTCTTCTCGATATCTTAAAGCAAGATTGCATCCCCGTGCTGGGTGATGAGGTGACCTTTATGGCAAGTAGAGCATTTCAGCTCTTCTGGTCGCTATCTTGCCCACATGGGGAAAACGCGATCTCCCGAGTTACACTAGTTTCGAGCGCCATGGCTCTTGCTAGGCGAGCTTTGTGCCGCCACACCCTTTTGGCAGATCGCTTGCTCCGATCGTGCGGTGGTAGATGTTGAGGGAGGGACATACTTGGTGTTTGGATGTTCGGGCGAAATTTTATGTGCTTCATACATCACCTGGCCATCAGGGTACATCTTTCCTTCAGGATTCGGTCTGAATCATTATTTGCAGCACATCGCTTGCATGCGAGAGGCTAGCAAGGGTCAGCTGCTCCTGCTCCACCATAAAAGCAGGGGAAGGTCTTTTGCAGTGCGGGAAATCTGGAGGCCCATGTCTACATGGCGAAGATCTGCCGACTTCCATTTCGACATCGCCGCTGCAGTGCTGCTGCAGTGCTGATGATATGAACGAGCAGGCTGTCAGTCTGACCCGGGGGATATTGCAGAGGTATTTGGCAATAGCGCAGTTGAAGGATCGAGACCTGGACCCGTTGCGCTCTCACGGCCCTAGCCAATCCCACCGCTGCGATTTTCTACATTTGCGATTACTGCTATGCTCAGCGTACCGCATCGAGGTCTGAGCAAGTGCAAGAAAAACTATTGTATCTCAAATGCAGCAGCACCACTACGAGCCAGACGTCCAAGGGCAGCTTGAGACTGAGAACTGTGGCACCGTCGTCCAGAGCGATACTGTTGCCGGCGGTGTAGGATACTACCATACACGTGATAGATGTGCGGTCAGCGAGCAAGAGTCAATGCTCAGCAAAATGTGAACAATCCATGAGGCGACGAGGTGAGGTGAGGTTGTTGTACTGAGAAGATTGGCAAGCGCAGGAACCGAAGTCTAACCTTATCACGCCGCTTCCCAGCTTCCAGGTTAGGTGCATGGCTATATGTACGTGCGGCTTCTATCGCCGTCGTCTAGGCCATCACTGGTAGGACAAATTGGCCCGTCTTCAGAGCCAGAACATTGTAGCCGTGCTTGAGCTTGGACTTTATAGATCGCGCAATGACTTGTTCCACGCAGTATTGGCAATGCCGGGTCAATGCACCTTTATTGGCTTGACCTGCAATGCATCATGAGAAAATGTTCGTCCAACGGGACATAGCAAGTTGTGGGCTACGCAGCATAGACCGGTTCGCATCTGCAATTCCAAGCGCAGTGTTAGCAGAATCAGCCCAACCTCATCTAAGCGACGCTTATGTGCTTCAAGATCCTCGTCAGCCCTGTTGTGCGGATGATCCAGATACTCATTTCACCGAGTCGACTGTATGTAAGTGAAATTGCAGTCCACCTCTGTTCGCGGAGAGAGCGAATGGTCCAGGCTCAGACGTTGTCGGAAACCCCGTCCAGGGATACATCTCAGTCATGACCGGGGTTTTGAGTATCTTTCGATCATCTGCTAGGAATGCGGCTATCATCATTATTGCTATGGGACACCAAGTAGACGTTCAGGATCGGTCGCAGGAGCAAACTTAGTCCTTGGGCAGCTGAGGTTGAGATTGGCAAGCAAACGACTTCATTTACAACACCGTAATTCGTGGCGACAGGTCGGTCGTTGCGGTTCGCTGCGAGTGCCGTCTCCAAGCCGTATGTGCATTCATCGATGGCTTCTCCGCCAGGCGCTGTTGACAGAGAAGTTCGACACGTCATGCAAGGTGATGATTGTGAGCTCGTAAGACGGTCGCCATGAGTGACCGGCCTGGTTTGAGTGCCTTGCATCGAAGTCTCTTGTCCTATCTGACACAGAAGGGAGGTGTAACAGTCGCTACCTCTAGACCTGCATGAGGCTGTGATACGCATTGTCCAAAGTTGTAGTGCTTTAGGCGTTTGCATGGTGTTTCACGTTTAAGCTTCCACTAGCGCAGGACCCGTGGCGGGTCGCATAGCAACGACCAAACAAGCGGTGCCATCCACGCAGGCATTGGTCTATACTTATTACTACACACAAGACATTGCTGACCTCACCAGATCTCTATATCACTAATCGCGTCATTCCATACCCCGGCGCCCATCACACGGGGAATCTCGAGTGGCATCACCATCCGTCACATCCGCCACATCGAAGATAAACATCAAGCACAGCGTCAAAGCATGAGAGCGCTAAGCCCATTCACACCAGCAGCTCAATAATGATGGGAGCGCAATCAATGCCGGCGCGGTTTCCGTGCTGGTGTCGGGCGACGTACTCATGGGGTGGGGAGACGAAGAAGGATTTGGGCTTCATCGAGGGCGACTTGATCGAAGCGCTGAACGCGGGTGACGGTGCCTGGTGGATGGGAAGGCTGCGCAGAGACCCAAGAGCCATTGGGTTGTTTCCCAGCAACTTTGTCAAAGTGCTCGACGAAGGCTTTCAACCGGCTCCCAACAGCAGAAATGCGTCACCCTTGACCCAGACGCCGCCAAAGGGACCGTCGCCGACTAAGAGCAAGACGTTCAGGAAGCCGTTCACTGCATATGAGAAGACCGGGCCGCGAGGCGTGGTGGAAGGCAGCAAGGAGGGTACACCAGAAAGCGACAAGGAGAAGCCTAAGAAGAGCAAGTTTCGGCCATACTCAAGCATGAAGACGGCGCAGGCGCCAACGAGCACATTAAAGAAGCAGGGTGGGGCAGCAATAACACAGCAGGATATGGAGCCTCGCATACCCGCTCCACCACCAAGACGGATGCACTCTAGGAATCCATCAAGAGTGCCGAGTCCACAGTATTCGGTGAGAGCAGGAGCTTCCGCATCACCCACTCCTACGCCAGACTACCCGCCTGCCCCGAGGAACAGCGTCTATCGCGCACCATCTCCTCAGCCAATGTATAGAGCAGCTTCACCGCAACCTCAGTACCGTGCACCCTCACCGGCACCTTCAAGACCACATTCTCCATTGCCCACGACATATCAAGACGGCTCAGCCTATCCTCAGTTACTGCCGGCATCAAGACAGCCTTCGCCGAATCCCTACCAGCAGCAGTATCATGTGTCTCGCGCACCGTCGCCCGCACCCTCATTCGGATATCAGAGCTACAGGGCACCGTCACCTGCGCCGTACGAGGACGAAGATGGAATGGAAGAGGACTCGCCACCGCCGCCACCGCCGCCTGCCCACAGAGTCGCGTACCAAGCAAGCCGAGTGCCGTCAATGGACATACAAGGCGGCTACGACCCGTATGCTCGTGGTGGAACTCGGACACCCGTGCAAGGCTCTCCGGGAGGGTCTGGCAGCCATATGACCCCATCGCCGCTGCGAGAGGCCATGAACGACGTGATGTCGTCTCTGCAAGACATGAGCATGTACCAAGACTCCAGTGAGATCAATGATTCCGACGCGCCTGGAAGGCCAAAGACGCCGGCCGGAATTTGGTCGCCTGATGAGTTCGAGCTGGTTCGGACCAGGTCGCAGATGCAAAGTCAGCGCGCACAGTCTTCTCTTGGCTTCGCGCCTCGAGACCTATATGACGGTGAGGATGAAATTTCGGCTCAAACTCCGTCGCGCGATGATCCACCGCAGCTGAGCAATTACGTTTCTCGCATGGAACGACAACTGCGGCATCAACAATCAAACATATCGCAGGCGTCGGATATGCCTCCACAACCACCACTGAAGGGCACACAATTCACGCCTGCCAATGGAGCGCGTAGGCCCGAGACAGCTAGCAGTAATTCGAGTCACGAATCGACACACGGTAGGAGCCTTCACTCCCAGCGAAATCATCCAAGCCTGAAAGCACGCAAATCTGCCTATGAGCTTGGTCGTACGTACACTACAAAGACGAATGTCACAAATTCGACCGAGGCGTCTTCCGCTACGCAGAGCAGTACCAGCACGCAGCTTACTAGTAGGAGCATCATGTCTGGGTATTCCGCTGGAGGCTTCAGCGCTACCAGTGCTGGGAGTTTGGCTCGTCGGAAGTTCGGTCTCGGTAGCCAGAAGAGTCAGCATCGAGGCATCATGCTTGGTAACAACAAGTCTATGAACGACGTAACTTCTAGCTCGCGTAGTATGGCGGCAAGTGAAAGCTCGAGTGGTTCTGGTCCAAGCTATCATGAGAGTCATGCATCTTACAATCAGCCTGTCATTACACCCATTGCCGACTGGACTAAGGATCCAATGGAGACCGCTGGAGTGCTTGGCGGGCTGAGTGCTCCAAAGGCGAGAAAGTCTGGATTCTTCAGAAAGATGATTGATTCGGCAAAGACTACAGCAAGGACTGGTGCTGCTACTGCCCGGTCTACGATCAGTACTACGAGTCGTCCGGCAAGCCGCGCAGGTAGCGCTAGCCCGACGAAGAGTCTTTTTGGTAGCAATGGTCCCACTGCCATTGCCGGCGGCACAGCCTCGAGGCCTGGATCGGCTTTTGGCATGAATCCCGCTGTGAGTATGGGGCTGGGTGGCGGAGGCGACTGGATGCAGGTACGGCGTGATGTCAACCGGTCGAACTCTTTGAGCCGTAGAGAGCGGAACGAGAGAAGCGAGAGATGCGAGATGCTGGACCTTCCAGCTTTGCGGCCGATCGATCAATTACATGAGTTTGCTGATGGCGACGAAGGCGTTGATGGACTTCCTGTCACCGAGCCCACTGACTTCAATACAGTAAGCTTGGCACTGGTCGACAAAAGTACGCGCTTCATTCAGAGCGTACAGCCTGGAATCACCGCAACGGCTCTGGCGCACAATCACATATGTCGGCCATATAGGTCGGGAGGAGACGTGCAGCGTCTGCGTGCCATCTTCACATGGGTCGCCGAACGGATCACCTGGGAAGACGACTACGAGGGCCAGCTTGACACCAGGCGTGTTATCTCTACCAAACGCGGATGCAGCCAAGAAATTGCCATGTTGGTCCGCGAGATGTGCACGGCTGAGGGCATGTACGCAGAAGAGGTGCATGGTTATCTTAAGTCACCAGGCGAAGTGTTGGACCTTGACACCATTGCTCGGCCGAATCACTGGTGGAATGCAGTGATTGTCGACGGCGAATGGCGCATCATGGACTGTTCGCTTGCTAGTCCGACCAATCCACGTAGAGGTCTGTACAGCAGCGCCAGCAGCCAGACTGCAGAATCATGGTACTTCCTCGCCAGGCCTTCCGAGATCTGCTACACACATATCCCACTTCTGCCAGAACAGCAGCACATTGTGCCGCCCGTCAGCCACGAGATACTGGTGACACTGCCGTGCGCTTGCCCGGCGTATTTCAGGAACACTGTGGAGCTATCTGAATTTGATACGGCAATGCAACACCTTGAGAATTTGGAAATGGCGCATATTCATCTCAACGTGCCAGAAGACGTCGAGTGCATAGCTGAAACCGAAGCTCGTGCATTTGCGCAGGACGCTGACGGCGACTTCTTCGAAAGTGGCGATGTTGTCAAGAAACGTGCTTTTGCGCAGGCTGAGTGGGTTGGAGGTCGCAAGCGCTTCACCGTCAAGGCTCTGCTACCTAGCGAGGAGAGCAGTCAAGGCGTGCTGAGGATCTATGCTGGCAAGCGTGGGCTCATGCACTCTGTCAAGGACAACCCACACTCGCTAGCTGTTGCTATCCCGCTTTCGCATACCGGCCAGAATCCTCCCTACGACTTTCATACTCGGCATCCGACACCTCATGCTCAACGTCACGACCTGTATGTCGTTCAACCGCAGTGCGCTCGCTTGACGCTCAACAATACTTTCGTGTTCTGCGTCCGGCAACATCCTTCCTCACTTTCTCGCTTCACGCCAGATACCTGGGGCACCTCGAACAGCACTCCCAACCCTTACGCTCGCCCGACCAGCGCCATGTCTATGGTTTCGGCCTCGATGTCCCAATCCGGCTCGGAATACTCCTCCTCGAATGCCGGCCAGCCAATGACTGCAGCTCAACAGAAACCAGCCAAACTGGCTATCCAGACGCCAAGCCAGAAGATCATCCGTCTGACGCGCAAGGTAGAGCATACGAGTCGTGCTGGTGGTGCTGAGGATGACGGATTGACGACGAGCTGGGAGACGGTCATTAAGATCGGAGAGACAGGAACGTGGAGAGGACTAGTGTTGGCAGACAGGAGTGCAAGATGGTGTGTTTTTGCTGAATGGGAGGCTGTATGATGAGGTGAATTGGGAAATTTGATACGGCAGCTTTGGTTTTTTTGGCGTGGTGAAAATGCTTTTGCATGGTGAATGGGTATGCTTAATGATGGCTGGAGTCCTGTATGAGTACGTACATGATAGATTTAGCGAGGCGTTCTGGATTGCTGCGGGACGGGTTCTGTCGTTGGAGTAGAGAGTGTGTATGAGGTACTGAGAACGATGAACTGCTTGGCTCCAAGGTATAAAGTTAACATCTTCGCACTAGAGCTCGGCCTCGTTCAAATTCACTCTGACCAGAATCATGCAGTCTCCACCTCATCAACCTCGCCATCAATTATCACCTTCGATCTCGATCATCAGACCGCACGTATCTCCGCCGCATTGTTTTTTAAAACCGCTCATCATATTTACGATCGGTCTATATCATGCCATACCTCCATCGCCACGCATCGCTGAATGTGTCTCTTGCGCGTCTGCATTGCCGCACGATCGCTCCCATGTGCTCTCGTCGATACCGATTGCCAAGGCAAACGCAGCTGAGCTGATTGACACCAGCATCCGGGATGATATACTAAGGTGTTTCACGGCGTCGGATCCTGTCAAGCCCACTGCAGGCTGGCAGACTCGTGACCTAATCATCAGCTTCGCAAAAAGCTTTGACTCGACGAGGTCGGCAGAAGCTATAGCTATGTGCGAGAGCGAGCAGATATGCAGACTCTAGTCGCGAGATTCCGAGCAATAAGGTCCTTGTAATGCGCATTGCCATGGAGGCCAAGACACTTGAGCTATAGCTGTTACCATCCGCAGCAGCCCGGAGCGACATTAGTAGTAGGTCACACGCTGCACTATCTTATGGATCTGAACATGCCTTCAGAGAGCTGCTAACAACAAGACGTCACTACTACTACAACAACAACTCCACCGACTCACTCGAACCTCATCCTCAACCACAACGTCAAAAGATCCATAGCCAGAAGAACCCCCAGATCAATTCTACCATGCAGCTCTTCAACTCCCTCACCACCACCACCATCCTGACCCTCATCGCCACCCTCCCCACTGCTCTGTCGTGGGTCTACTGCGAAGGCTGCGAAGGCAAACCCATCGGTCGACAAGGCGATTGCACCGCTGTAAGCAAGCCCCCCGACCCTTCCTCGCTTTTGCACGACATGACTCACACATTCCGTCTTGTGGAAAGACAGCAGACTGACAGAAAATGCTTATCTATACAGAAATCAAACCCAGGCTTCCCCGACGCGCCGTGCGATTTGACGGGATACTGCGGCGAGGGTGGTCTTTGCGTCGTCACAGGGCAATAGGAAGGTTCCCACAAATTTGTGTTTTGTTCAGACAAGGATAATGGGCGTGGGAGCTCGACGTACGTTTTCTTCTGTGCTTGCTGATGAACTGTCGTAAGGACGGAGACGATGGCTGACGCTTGGATAGAGCTGGCAGTCAGCAATGCCTTTACCGTGGAACCGCTCGCATGCAATTTCTCATTTGGAAGACCAAAAAAGTCAAAGTATCGCTCTGGAAAACGAATAATTAATGTAACACACCCCATGGATGGATTTATAAAATAAGACTCTCTGCAATTTCTCAATGCTCATGATCATGTCAAGAGAATGTTCTAAAGTCGCAGATCCCTCCACCAAAGTTCGAGGACTGTATTCCAAAGCGTACGAACAAGCTCGTAGTCCATTGCATGTGCGGCTTTATCGCTTCTAAGAGGAAAGAGAAACCCCAGTACCCCTTCCCAATCAAGCGCATCTCCCGAATCAGCGTAGCAGACTCGCGACCCAGACCAGGAGGAGTGAGTCAAAGAAGCGGCAGTCGTCAGCAGGATCCTTTGCGAATGATGTCTATGGGCAATTCAGCTGGGCCTGGCTGGAGTTCCTAGACGAAATCGTCTGTTGCTGTCGCGTTCAGGAGGTCCTAAGACCAACGAGACAAGGTGTCCTTGCGAATCATGAGACGCACTCCTCGAGGTAATATCGGCGAAGAAGTGGAAAGCTGATACGTGTACCCGTTTGGGTTTCGCCCACCGATCGGTAACGTTGACTGATGCCTGCAGCAGTCATCTTGTCAACGTTTTATGCGGACTGCCAGACATCAGCGAATGCCAAGTGAGCACGACATCGACGGTGCGAGGCACGCTAGATGTTCTCCACGACGAGTATATCATGAGGCTAGAATGCCGCTTTTGGCATGCAAATTGGCTATGCCTCTTTTCCTGCTCCACGCCACTGCCATGAGAATGCCTCGCCATCTCAGCCACAGCACCATCACAATCGCTTCACCATTCCGGGCAATGCATATCCCTCCATTCCTTATGTTTCCGAATGCCACACGATACATGCATCTCATCTATATCTTCATACACGGTATCGCTGTGCGTATCGCGTTAAAATGTCTATCAATATGCTTGCGTAGCGTCGTCTGATAGCGGAAGCCCATTCAATAGCAGGCTCACGAGGTCGTGACGAACGCCCACTTTTTCTCCTTACCTGCGCCGAGCAGGGCGAACTGCGTGCTTAAAGTCTCTTTGATGGAGTCAATGGTCATTTTGGGGAATCTGTTACATTCACGTCAGCCTATCCCTGTCTCAAGCAGGCATTTGATGGAGAATATAAGTGCTTACCTCGCTTTCAGCGCTTTCTGCAACTCCAGCTTTTTCAAATTGCTTCCAACAACAGCTTCCTTGAATTCATCCAGGTCTTCTTTCGATAATGTCTTCGATTGTCCTCTCGGTCCGCGCTTGGCGGCTGGGGTACTCTGGCTTGCTTCTTGAGTACTCTGGGCGGCAAGCGCAGTGATGGGTCCCTTCTCGCCCTCAGCAGCACCTTTCAGTGACTGGCTGAGCGAAACATTGCTGTGGCGTTCTTGCAAAGGCGGCCGCGATGGCGCATCGGCGATCGGGACACCAGGCGGTGCCATGTCGTTGACCCAGTAGGATGTAGAGAAGGGGTCGATTGTGCAGCCTTTGAAGCCGGGAAGCAGAAAGCCTATGGCCATACCTGTGAGGGAAAATGTCAGCATTCGATGGTGAAGGATATAACAACGAGACAAGAAGCGAGAGATTCCAGAATGACCTGCAATCGAACAGAGACATGATGACTTACCTTTCATCTCCTTCGGCGTCCCGAAGAACTCTTCTCCCTCAATACTCTGCACAACATAATTTTTCTCGTCTTCCCAGCACAGGCCCGTACTCGTAGGTTGCAAATCGCCAGTGATCATTTTCCGCCGATTCTTCAACGCATCCTCTTCGTCGTCCAAGAATCCATCCATATCGTCTGCGTCACCCACAGAATCTGCCTCGTCGTCTTCGTCCCCAAGCAGCTCTTCGCCTTCCTCAGGCTCCTCCCACTCTGCCTCTGAATCGTAGTCGTAATTCGTGTCTGTCCTTGCTCTGCTGAACGGGTTAAGCATAATCTTTCTTGCGGCTCGTGGCGATCTGATCTGAGTGTAAGTGCCAAAGTACGCCGGTCGTACATCTTCATAGAAATGAATGTGTCGTCTGGTCACGTTTTGAAGTCTTTGGATCGCTGGCTGAGATGAAGCTTGTGTCTCGTCTGTCAGGTCGATGGGCGTGGTGGAGGTACCCTGAATCTCGTCTACCAGCGCTCGAAGGCTGGGCTGAGGAATGCCTCGTCGGGAGCCACTATCGGCTCGGAACATGGTATCGACTTCTGCAGTTGGCTCCAGCAAGCCAAGGTCAATCTTCTCGCGGAAGCTTGGGTCCTTGATCTCATCGTCGAAGGCTCCTTGCCAGTAGGCCAGATCGTCGGGATTCGGTATGCGGTACGTCTGGGCGAGTGTTGTGTGGTTCGGCAGCTCGTAAGGCAGGAAGTACTTGCGATAGTCGGAGATGGTCGGCTTTGCTGGCGTCACAGGTTTCTGCTCAGCCTGCACCTCCGGCTGCGAACCTTTGGTCGGCGACTGTGAGCGCCGGATATGGTCTGCAACGGCGTCGTATGGCTCCAGACTCAGCGACTTGCGCCTAGCAGTGTCGGCGAGGGTTGGAGTTCCACCGAGCGGAGACTTGGCCGGCGTCGCAGGCTTCGCGCCAAAGAAAGCGCCCAGTCTCATCTGTGATCGCTCCTTCTTCATCTTGGCCTCCTCCTTACGCTGCTCCTCCAACTCCTTCTCGCGCTTCTTCGCCTCCTTCTCCTCCGCCTTCCGCCGCTTCTCCTCATCCCGCACACGCTTCTCTTCATCCTTGGCGCGTTGCTCCTGTTCCTTCTGCGCCTTCTTCTCCGCTCTTTCCTTCTCCTTCGCCTCCTTCTCCCGCTGCTTCTCCAGCTTTTCCGATGGCGTCAGCTTCCGTCTCTTCGCTGGCGCGGCTTGGTGCCTGAGGCTGTTCCGGCCCGTGTAGTCGGGTTGGGCGCTCCATTCATCGATGCCAAGTCGACGCTACTAAGAGTCGAAATGCTCGACGCTGGCGAGCCTGCGCGCTGTTGTGTCGTAATCGCGTCCGGGCTGGCATTGCTCGACTCTTCGGTATCGGGCGGTGTAGGCATCACGAATTGACTGCCCTTAAGGTTTAGTGGCTTCTTGCCTGGTGTCTCCTCTTCCGGTGCGGCGCGTTTGAGCGGGTTTGGTGAGGCAACTGCGACGGGCGACGAGTCTATCTCTTCCATCGTATCGTTTGTGTGGTGTCGCGTCTTCAGTCAAGTGCAGTGCGGCGTGCAGGCAGACATTGGAGTCTGGAGGTAGGGACGCGTCGCGCTGCCCCCAACGCGAAAACACGCTAGTGTTTCAGGGTCCACTTCTACTTCTCTTCGTCGCTTGCCTTCCTCCTCTCACTTCCATCGTCACCAGATCAATATGGACGAAGATGAGTTTGAAGACCTCTTTGCTGGAGGCGACATGCTCGAAGGCTCATCCCAGGAGTCACTGACTGCCACAGGCGCTGACCTCACATGTGATGACGATGACATGCTCCTTGATGAGGTTGACGGCGAAAGCATAGCCATAATCCACGACGCACACGAGCGTGGCTATCGAGGACATTCCAATAACCGCTCTGAGAGAACAGCAACTCCGCGACCAGACAAGCGTGCCTCTGAGGAACCATCAGCGCATTCACCTGCTGAGCCACATTTGCAGACGAGCGTCATTGACAAGATCGAACATGTTTTCGAGAAGATCGCCAGAGCACTGCTGAACAATGAAAAGGAGCTATGCGTCACGATCAAGCAGCGAGCGCCTCTAGGCGATGGCTCCGTCCTGCAGAAGACAGCTGCTGAACGCTGGGCTGAAGCAAAATCCCGACGTATCTGCTTCCCGGGCAAGACTGCAGACGAAGCCTGGCGATTCAGTACATGCACTGCTCCGATCTCTGACGTTTATAGCTGACGCTCTTCCAGCCGTCGTGATCCGCATTCTTGAACTTGTGCATGAGGCTTTACGTTCTGAGGTCACACTATCCAAACGGCATATATCCAGCCCAGCCCGATACTCCTGCCGGCCCACTGACTGATGAGCAGAGACATTTACTACCGAGACCCAGCACTCTTCGGCTCACAGACTCATGTTGACCGCTACGTCGACGACATCGCCTTCACGTTCGGCGTCTCTCGCTCCGCTCTCAACATCACAGCTGTAGCGAAAGGCCTCGTTGCCGGCGCTTTTAGCATTTGCCGCAGGGACGGCTCAACCCTCGATGGCCGAGCTGATCGAGAAGGCATTCTGGTGCCGAGCCTACGAGACGTCCTTTCCGTCAACATGAAGGCTGTCAAATGGATCTTGGTGATCGAGAAGGAAGCCAGCTTCCGGTCTCTCGCCGCCTCACCATTCTGGCAGCGAATCGAGTCGAAGGGTGTGATCATTACGGGCAAAGGATATCCAGACATCGCCACTAGAGCGCTTCTGCGGTACATCAGTATGCCATCGCCACAGAATGGTTTTGCTTCGCCGCCAGTGAGTCTCAAGCAAGGAAATCACTGCATCACACCTCACCATTGCGATCCTCGCCACGTCTATTCTTCGTGACCTCCCGTTGTCAGTACTGACAACCACCACACAGGTGCGCGCCCTCATGGACTTCGATCCCGATGGTCTCGCCATTCTATCAGTCTACAAACATGGTTCCAATGCCCTCGCCCATGAAAACGCCGACCTCGTCGTTCCTCAGATCAGTCATCTGGGTCTTCGCAGTAAGCATGTCTTCCTCGGGATAGGTAATGAGGCTGCAGCCCAAGGCTTGCTGGCAATGTCTGCGAGAGATCGACGAACAGCACTCAAGATGCTGGGTCGCGAATGTGAGGACGAAGTCAGGATGGAATTGCAGAGGATGTTGATGTTGGGCGTGAAGGCGGAACTGCAGCTGCTTGACGCTGTGCCAGGAGGGATGCAGCAGATGCTTGAGAGGGAGCTGGCGGGGTCAGTGAAGTGACGGCCTATTGGTGCAGTGACCTCGATTGCTACGTCGAGTGAGGGCAGCAGAATCGACACGAGACTTGCTTTGACAGCCACGTACTACAATCTACTCTCTCCTCTGCGATCCAGCACCCCACCTGCTGTCGCCGCCATCACGATGCTTGCATCACGGCATACCCAACTAAGGACAACGGCCAAGCCTTCTCCTTTTCTTTTCTCCAACGGCAAACAGATCTGCTGCGCAGCAACAGCACAACACTCTAGTGGTCGGACGTGGTCTTGTAGGGAGCAAAAGCAAAACGTACAGCAGTGGGGATTCCCACGTGGTCACCCACCGTAGTACTAATCCACCGGTTCACAGCTTAAGTACAGGAGAGCGGACGGGATCCTCTGTTCTCTGTGACCTATGGCCGTACGTGCTAGCATTTGTCAGCTACACAAAATATATTCTATGATTTGTTCCAATCAGGACGAATCACGATATGAGCGTTCGGCAGCCGAAAATCTTTGTCTTCGGACAGGAAGTCCAGCCCTTCCAGAAAATCGGGCCAGATTTAAGGGGTCTTACCATCTCGGATGGTCAGTCGTTAGTGTCGTTTGACACTTGCATGTTCACCTTACCCTAGCGTTTCGCAGGACCAGACCTACAACCAAGGTGGTAAGACTCTGCGGGACATGACCTGATAGCGCTATAAAAGACCTCGGGGTGTCTCAGACCTGGAGTGCAGACCTCGTAGAATGTGTCCGTGTCTCATCATGCACTCGACTGATTGGCACGTTCTCGCCTGGACTTCCCGCCGATATGACTGTTGCAATCACGAACGACAGGAGCTTGGAACAAACCTGGTCACTAGCACTGAGACAAGTGCTTCAAGCTCTGCTCACATTTTCCAACTTGGAGTGGTGTCATCAGAAGAAGAAGCAAGAGCAAAACCATAAGAATACTTCCATCGCCCACCGCACCTTCCCAACAACACCCCACTCTACTATCCATTCCTACCACAACCACAACCCAACCCCCGAAACGAAAAACAACCATGCAATCCCTCCCCCTCCTCCTCCTCTCCCTCCTCTGTTCCCTCGCCTCCGCACAACAATGCCACGAACTCAGCGGCAACAGCCCCAACTGCGCCGACTGGGCCGTTCACGGCAAGCCGCGAGAATGGGTCGTACGTAACCTCCCTCTCTTCCCCCTCCCGGGTGACTCGCTGAGCTGACGACAATAATGTACACAGTGCCCTAAAGGCTCAACCATAGGTCTCGCAGCCGGCCAGGGTTGCGAGCGCGAGACGAATGGGGAGAGTTATGATTCGGATGCTTATTGTGTAAGTTTCTTCTTCTTTCTTCTTGCTTTTTTTCTGCTTTGTTGGAGAAGATGGCAAGGTGCTGATGAGGGTTTGTGATGGTTCAGTGCGGAGCTTGAGGTTAGATGGGGTCTGCAGTGAGATGGCGGGAGGTGTGGTTTCGTTGCTTGATTGCTTGATGGGATCGAGTTGTTCGATGGTGATGCTTGGGCCCCCGCTGTGGGATGAGTGGAACGGGTAGGGGACGGGGTGAGAGGTGAGGATGGAGGGAAGGAGGCAAATGTGGAGCGCAAACTTCAGCTTGAAAGCAATGAGAAATGCTGCTGTGGCAAGAGAGGAGACAGTGGCTGGGAGATTCGTTCTGGAGGCTGTAATGAATGTCACACCTGTATTACACCCGTGAAATCTACAGTAACATACCAAGCGGCTGACATCTCAGCACCATTTCCTCCATCTATAACTTTCGTCGCGCACGACTACACTCTATGTCTTGCAAGGCACTCTCCTCTAAGCAGCGAAGCGAGCGAAGCTGCCTCTGCGACGAAGCTGCTGCCCAGACGAAAGCCCACTGGGCTTCTCAGTCTGCGAGTCCCACTCTCCAAGGTGTGTAATGCCACTTCCACTGCCACCAGCAACATCCTCATCGCTAGACTCATAGTATGCATTACCGCCAGTGGCCTCGTAGTCCGAAATGTCGCAAGAAGCCGCTCCGAGCACTGGAACGAAGATCTGGTCCTTGAGTGCATTCACGGCCTGCACGACCTCCTCAACCTCATCGGGAGCAGCAGACGCCAGCAGCGAGGCGCCCAAGCAGCCAATCTGGGCTGGAGCCTGAGGGATGCTGATGTTGAGGGGCACGAAAGCGCCGTTGTAGTTGCGGCCAAGAGGTTGCGGCTTGAAGAGGAAGAAGTCGCCGATGTCGCCGAGGAGGTCGACGAGAGAGTAGGAGTTCGGGATGCGGTACCAGTCCTTCGGGAAGGTCTCGTTGAGGTAGAACGGAGCAATGTTCTGGAAGTCAGGCGTGTTGGGCTCCGTACCATTAGCCAGCGGTCTGGTGAGGAGGGCACGGGTAGCGTAGATGACAGCAAAGTTGCCGCCCATAGTGAACTCCGGGTTGTCCGCACGCGAAGCCTCGACCTGTTCGGCGGCATTGTTCTTGACGGCGTCAGTGTTGAAGAGGCCATCGCCGTAGGTGTTGGCGTCATCGACGAGCTTGTTCCAGCGAGTGATGTTGAAGGAGTGGTTGTCGCCGAAGTACCTGTCACCGCGGGAGATGGAGGCGTCGATCTCGAAGAGACCGTGGCGGTCGATGCCGTAGACGGGCTGGCCGAGGGTGTCGGGAACACGGGAGTCTTGGCCACCGATGGAGTACTTGCCGGTGAGGATGTCGCCGCCGGCGAGCAGTCCGAGGGCGGAAAGGAAGACGGCAATGTCGAAGGACATGGAGTAGGCTTCTTGGATGGCGTTGGCGGCCTGGAGATGTGGACGTCAGTATTGTGTCATATGGGCCTTTGTCATTTTCTCACTTACCTCTGCGAACGAGGTGATACCGTCACGAGACAGGTAACCGTGGTTGGCCAATGTGTTCAGTGTGGGGCAAAGGCCTCGCACATCAGTCGGACCAGGAGCCTGGTACTGGTGGTCAGGGTCGGTGCCTGGAATGGCCTTCAAGCCAGAGTCCTGTGGCGTCGGCAGATCAATAGCTGCCAGTGGACCGGTGAGCGGAGCAAGGATGCCACCAAGGAGACCGCGCTCCTCGACATGACGCTTGTGCGCCTTGGGAGTCAAGATCTTAGCATCGATGTTGACATCCTCATCGCGCTCCTCAAGACGGGAGCGGATATGGTCCTCGATGACACTGTTGTGTTCGGCTGAGCGAGGCGATCGTGGGGTCAGGCTACCAAGCCCAAGGGGAGAAAGAACGCCGGAGATCGGGTCGAGGATTGGTGGTGGGTTGTCCTGGCGCTTCTGACCTGGAGTGCCTAGACCGCGTCCAGCGAGGTACTCCTTCTTCATGTCTTCAGGTGCAAGGCCACGCTTGGACAGCTCCGCCATAGGGCAGAAAGCTGCCGCCGTGGAGGCTGCGGCAAGGATGAGAGAGTAGCGCATCTTGAGCAGTGAAGATAGATCTGATGGTGAGTGTCCTGGATCTGATCATCGGAGAAGGATGCTTTATTTGTATGTGCTCCCTCGAAGGTCCCTTTCGGTACATCGTCAATGTGATGTTGCTGCGTAATCGGTGATGCCGCCCACTGAGTGACTTGTTTCGAAGCACGCCATCTTCACGTTGACGAGCTCATCAAAGCCGATGGAAGTGTGCCCTCCGCTCGGGTGGGGGCAGAAACTCCGGTCTACGATTGATACTTCACGGTCTTCCCTCATGGCTCCGTGAATACCTCGTGGGAGGTGTGGAATCAGTGTCGATCGTCTGCCAACGTTGCATCCATCGAAGCCTTGCTGTGCACAAAGAGGTTGCTAGAGCATGGTGTGCTTGTCGATCGTCTGTACGTTGTGAACTCAGAGTCGCCTACGTAGCAGCACACAGCCGATTGAAGCAACTGCTGTGATTTGAACGGACAACGTATAGGGCCAGTGGCCAATCATGATCAGCAAGAACCGGTTGACCAACACCGTCCGAGCTAGAGTCTCATGGCAGCCGTTAGAGCAACGTTGGCAAGCGCTTCTTCTTGACTCAATCTCTGCGTTGTTGCATGCCGACATATCATCCCGACTCTGCCTCCGAGACCTTGACTGTTACGTGCACCAGTAGTGTACGCCGAGGGTGCGCAGCGCAAAGCATTCCAATTTCGGATTGATCACCACAACGTGCTCAGGTGGTGCTAGAAAGATGCCGTCCTGCCTTGTTGCCGAAGAACATATGGCTTTGCTCCGTAGCCCAATGATGGACTGCGACCACTGACATTGGTGTGGGTTGTGCTGTGCCGCCACTCGTGCAAGTAGTCGGTGATTCACCTGCGGTGTGTAGCATCGTTACTATTCTTGTTCAGCATAGCAATTGTCTTTCATGATTTGTTCGTACGTGTGGAGCTGTTTTCCCTACTACGACGCAATACTAAGGTTCAGGCCAGGGACTAGGTGAGAGGTGATCGGCAGCAAAATCATAGCAACCCCAAGCACGCCATAGACGATGGTAAGCACTGTCTTTGCGAATATCCAGGACAAATGCCACCATGTGCACGTTCCCTTGTCCGCAATATCCTGCATTCCGATCTGCAGGGCGACATTCAGCTACGGTGTTGAGTTACTGCAGCAGCCGTGCCTGGAAGTGACGGATCCTTGGCGGAGGTGCTCTTTCAATCTTGTAGGAGATGGTTATTGCTCGTGTGCAGCAGCCGTACCGTGCCATGCGTGCCTGGTATCACAAATTGTTCAACTCATTGGCGTCCTCTGAAGTTTACTTGGGGTTTCTTGGCCACCGGCCGATAGGTGCTGAGCTTCATCGAGCGAGTGAAGTTGCAAAGGCAATTCGCTTGCCTAGATTAAGTCAACATGACGGTGACCGGGACCCTGGTCCGCAGCCTGAGTGAGGTCGAAATAAGATTCGCGCCAAGGTACTAAATTGGTAATCGGAATCGCTTCCATTGGCATCCTGGGACACTCATGGGATGGGAATAAGGCGTGCTTTCTGAGTGGACAATCCTGACTGTGTCTGGTGCAGGCACATCCACAAAAGGACAGACTGACCACTAAGGTAGGCAGCGAAGCATGTTCATGTCTGACGCAGATGCACGTCTCCTGCAGAAACCTCGAGACCAAACGCCAGAGTCGGGAATCGCCGCAAATGATTCAGTCAGGCATTTTGATGTCCGCAAGCCTGCTTCCAAGCCCTGAGCTCTGCCTTCAACGCTTGTCTATACTTCGTATCTTCGCGTCACCTCCACTTGTGCGCTGAAAGTCCCGCGCTTGCAGCGCATATGCACTTTGAGCGCCCGCGCGGAGTCATAGTCGTGACCCTAAAGGATGGGCGTCATGAGTACGATGCTACACAGTCTTGCCGTGGCGGCTGTCTTTATGAGTTCGCGACACCCACGATACACCAGGGCTTAGACTCGCTGCCAGGGTTCATCGACTTACCTCTGCTAGACGCCAAGTCAGTATGATCTAATAGATTGATACAGGACACGCACCGCGACAGGGTGGTGTACCTGCTGCTTCAGCGTCATCTGCTTATGGCAAGCAGTCTCGCCGGCATGCAGATCTCCTTCGTTGGGAGCAAGGGCTTGACTCTCGAGGAGATCGACCCTCGTTTCGACAGCCAGAAGCACTGCGATCCTCTCGACCTCGAGGAGCTGCAGAACGGGGGAATTTTTGACGGTGTCGACCCTGATTCCGATGTCAACGTTGGCAACATGGCCGTAAAGAAGAACGTCAAGATTACTGCACTTGAATAATAGGCGACGTAACACTTATCTAAGGCTGTCTGTACGTCCATATGCTCGGAACGCCAACCGCCGTACGAAGGACATGGGTTCAGAAGCTAGAGACTTCATACGAACATGAACATAACCAGATTGAATATAGCGTCCATTGTCCGCCCTAACGAATGGTCTGGAAATGGGTGTCCAAACACAAGACGATCTTTGACACATACCGTTGCTCAAAGTATTGCCTTCCTGCCGTGCACGAAGTGACGCTTTCAATGACTTTTTGTCGGTCGAGGTGTAATTGAATGCTTCTGTAGAGCCCTCTACCTTACACCACAGTTGCTCAAGCCTGCAGACCGATCTCTCCGTCCTCTCTGTACGCACGCTCACTAATATACTGGATTTCTCGCATCATCCCTCAACGCCCGCAATCAACCCGCCGATGCTCGCATTCCCCGAAATCGCTACATGAAAGAATCAACGTAATATGCTTCTTCTGATGATATCCCATGCCACACGGTCATCTTGGCCTGAGTCGCCCTGCCCTTCGCTGCCATCGGCAAAGCCACTGCTTCGTGCTTGACCACTTTTCCACCTGTTGTCTTGGTGCTGACGTACACCTGGGAAGCTGTGCGCGGGCTGTCAGCACACATCGAAGTGACAGCGGCAGTCGGGATGCGAGCAGCCGCAGGCTCGTTTCTTCCAGGCATCTGTCACGATGGTATCATTACGACTGCTGGGCTCCTGAATGCCACTGCCACGCTCAATCAAGAGGAACGGATGCCATCACAATGCGTGCTGCGCCAATGCCTCTATGCCTCGAACAAGAACAAAGGAAAACCCCCAACGACATATGCCTGTTCTACTCAACCACCATCCCGCTCATTAGCCCTCGGTCAAGCCTTGTAGCCCATTGGCTTCATCGGCAGCGCAACCGCAGCGTGCTCAACCACTCTCCCAGTCGATGTCTTGGTCTTGATGTAGACCTGTGAAGCCGTCTTGGCCATGACACGCTGCAAAGTCTCGGACATTTCATATGAAGGCACAGTTTCCGCTTTTGTGACGCTAGCAGACTCGACTGCCGAGATGCTGTCGGACGCATAGTCATCTGCAAGAGGAGGTGCGGACATACGCCCAGTCTTCACTGCCTCGATATCTTCAGTCGTCGCTTTTGACGTGGTCGGAATGGAGGAGTGAGCCGAGCTGGAAGGCGTTGCAGGCGTCGATGAACGTAGCGAGCTGTTGACCGTGCCAACCGTGCTGGTGCTGGGAGTCTGAGCGTGCTTCACCGCCCTTGCATGACTAGTCTGCACGAAGCCTTCCTTGATGGTGGCCGAAGACTTGGACCAGAACTTCGCAGCGTCTGTTGGTGGTGGCAGGACATGAGCTGGCACAAGTGTAGCCCAAGATTCGTCTGTTGGCTCTTCCTCCCATTCACCTACATCTCCGTAATCCTCCTCATCCTCCTCCTGCTCGACATGAAGGTAGTCCTGCAGACGGTAACCACCTTGCTCCCGCTCAATCTCAAGCTCTCTCCTCATGTACAGCATCATCGTGGCCTGTGCGTCTTCTACGCTGCTGTGCTCCTCCTCCTGGATTTTCCAGCCCAGAAGCTCTTCGGCAAGCACATCAAGCCTCGGCAAGCGCTGATCTCCCTTGCTATAAACGCGGTATGGCTCGTGCAGCTGAGTATCCCGAGTTGTGACGCCTTCCCACACCTCGGGGCTGAAGATCCTGATGTCATTGCCGATAGCGTGGCCGACTACAATCTCTGCATGGGAGAGGATCTGCTTGAGATCGTATTCTACTTGCTTGCTGGGGATCGCACCGCGGTTGGGGTTGATGTCCTGCCAGTAGACACCAAGACGCTTGTGCTTCGGTGGCAGAGACTTGCGCATGCCTTCCTGATGTGGGTAATAAGCGAAGACATCGTAGAGGACTTGAGGCTCTTCCTCATAGCTGACGACGGATAAACGTCCTACGCGCTGGGTCCCCTTGCCGGTCTTCGTGTTGATCGCCGTCTGCATCTCGCAATCTAATGCTACAACGCGCGTAACGCGGTCGAGCAAAGGATAAGTCTGGATGGCTCTGCCGCCATCGAATAAAGATGGAAGGACACTGAGCTGTGCCTTGCCGTATGGGTCAACGTAGGTACTGTTCGCGGAAACTGTCTGAACTCCGCGGGCGACTGGTTGACGAAGAGACATGTTGAAGGGAGGGCGATCTGGTATTAGAGCCGTGGGACTTGGATCGCTGGTGTAAGGGCTCGTAGATGCTTAGCTGCGTTGAACGTCTCAGGCGGATGTTGTAATCGATCTGGTATTCGTCCGTCGGAGTTATTGCAGAACGATCTGGCTCGCGTATTTCTGGTTGAAGTTGTAGATGCAAAGTCGATGCGAGAGCGAGGAGCCGACTTCTAATGTGAGGAGGCCTTGCGGTTGTGAAACTTGTTGTGCTTGCAAACCTGCAAGCCATTCACGTCGGTTATCTGTCGTTAGTGTCGACATTGAGCATAAGTGAATGTCTGCCGACACAGCCACTTTCACGTCGTGCTCCTTTGTGATGGAGTGACGGGTTTCGACTTCGATCGTGTGGCGAAGGGCTCGTAATAAGTAAGCAATCACTGAGAACGGAGCAGAGTTTGATGCGATATGATTCAAGAACCCTTATTCTCCTGATGTCGTGGAAATGTGCGGCTGACCACGATGACGAAGATCGCGCTGTATAGCATACATTTGCTCAGAATCGTTGTTGAGTGCGTGGTGACTGCAGTGTCACGACCTGCAACTTTGTGCGTGGACAAGTCGAGAATATACGTGAGCGCCATGAAAAGTATAGATCTTGTCTGTCATATCCGAGTCCACCAGTCTGGCCGCCAGGCTTTTGGCGAGATCTTTGTTGTCCTCTTCGATAATGAATAGAAGTCGCCTACTACTGCCGCAATGTCAGTCTGCTAGTTTCAATACACATTGTGTCACCGTCAGAAGGGGCAATGATGCTTGCCATATTAGGACATGACGTCCACAACATGGCTGAAGGGTGTTAAGCTGGAGTCAATCATCCTCAGGAAGGCCACACTCATCTTTTGCAACAGTGCGTCCCATGCATCTGAGGACTTATATATGACAAGGAATCAATTAATGCTCTCTGAGAAGGTCGCCAGCACTCGTGATTGCTACATGTTTGGTCTGCATGCAACGGCAAGCGAGATCCTTTGAACGGATGAGACATGCGCACAAAGAGCTATCTCAATGGCTCGTGGTGGAGATGGTGGACCCGTCTCTGAAGGAACTTGTCTGGTACTGCGCTTGACTGTGGGTTCCACGAAAGTGTCAGGCAGGTGGCTCTAGACCATTTCATCACGCAGTTGCCAGACAATAGACTAGGGCAATTCTCAGCGCCAGATGGAAAGTCTTGAGGCAGCTTTCGATCGAGTAATGGCTTGATGACATGGCAGTCTGTTCAACAATAGCTTTGACAGCCCTCCGCATAGATCGTTCGAAAAATGATTGTCTTTCCTGCGTACGCGAAGGCCTGATCATTATTGCTGTGGAAGCAGCAAGAGCTGAGGTCGAGCACGGCTTCTTGCCGTTTAATAATTTGCTCCGATGCTCTTTTCTCCATCTCCACCCGCGCCATCTCATCAACGACATGTTTTTCGGCCTTTCGATACTGCACATGATGGGAAAGAAAGAAAGATGAAGAGTCTCTTCGCGACATTGAGAGCATCTCCACTTTCGCCCTTAACTCCGATCTTTCTCCCGAAGGCCATCCGCCGAAGCACGCCATCAAAGCTAAAATGTGTGACATAACTGATCGACTGCAACACGACCAGCGACGGGCCAATTGAAGACACTTCTTCAAGCCTCAAACGACCAGATGGAGCACTACAACGCAATGGCATCACCCCTCGTCGCGTGTCGGCTCTCTGACTTCTCACCTTTGCCGGGAGCTCTGCGCGTACATTGGTACCAACGGCCAGACCGCGTGTGTTGAGAAAGAGCCTTCATCCACATTTCGTCCGCACAATGCGGCCCACACGTGGTATCGAAAGTATGTAAGATGTTGACCCTTCGCCGATCGCTCTTGACTTGACCTTTGCTTCCGTTCTGCTTGGTGCAATCTGCATACTTTGAGTGCGAGTCTATATGATGTCCGACCCTCGCTATCAAACCAAAGACCTTGGCGGCGACGACATCTCCGTGACCAATCATACGCCTGATTCTCCCGAGCTGTCAACAAGTGCTGGTTCAGATGTTGATGACAACTATGAGCTCTACAAGAGAGGAGCTGTTGAGGCAATAGACGCAAAGGAGGCCAAACGAGTGCTGCGGAAAATCGACATTCGCATCATCCCAGTCCTCTTTGTTATCTACCTCTTGCAATACCTGGACAAGAATGGCTTGAACTATGCGTCAGTCTATGGCCTTCAGAAAGGCACGCACTTGCATGGGCAAGAATACTCATGGCTGTACGTCAAGTGATGAATGATGGGTGACGCATATCGCTGATTCCCTTCCACAGATCCAGCATATTCTACTTTGGCTACCTGATTTCGCAGATACCTTCAGGCTATGCGCTGCAAAGATTACCGGTCGGCAAAGTCCTTGGCGTGACTACGATATGTTGGGGTATCATCCAGATCACGGCTCCTGCCTGCTATAATTTTGCCGGTATTGCCATCAACAGATTCTTCCTTGGATTCACAGAGGCCATTGTCAACCCTGGATTCGTTCTCGTCATGGGTATGTGGTACACAGCTAAAGAGCAGCCACTACGACTTGAGGCATACTATTGCACGAATGGTATTGCCACCATGTTTGGGAGTTTGATCGGGTACGCTGTTGGTCATATCACTACCGGATTGCCGAAATGGATGTACGTCTTCTTGATCTTCGGCGCCTGCTCTCTAGCTTCAGGTCTGTGGGCGTTGTGGATATTGCCAGACAGTCCTGGATCTGCCAAATTTCTCAACGAGCGCGAGAGAGTGGTCGCGGTTGAACGTGTTGCAGTCAACAGACAAGGTATCAAGAATCATCATTTCAACAAGCATCAGGCGTGGCAAACTCTCTACGACCCAAAGACGTGGATCCTGTTTGTGATGGCTGTCGGTGCACAAGTGCCCAATTCAGCCATCACTAGCTTCACCTCACTCATCATCAAAGGTTTCGGATACGGGACACTGGGATCACAGTACCTACAGATTCCGGGTGGGGCAATCCAATTCGCGGCCATTCTCGGCGGAGGTATCGTGTGTTCCTGGAAGCCGAATCTACGATGCCCAACGATGATCTTCGCCAACACTGTATGTATTGCAGGTGCCGCAATGCTTGTCGCAATCCCCAGTCAGTACAAGTGGGCGCGGCTTGTCGGGCTGTGGCTCTGCTTCTTCCAGGGTCTTGGATTCAGCATGAGTTTGACGATGATATCCTCAAACATTGCCGGAACGACGAAAAAGCAGCTCACGAGCGCTATACTATTCGTAAGTGTTGCTTCCCTGACGCCTACACCTGCTCCAGTGACTAACATGAGTCGGAATAGATCGGATACTGCGTCGGTAACATTATTGGTCCGCAGACGTTCAAGGACAGCGAAGCACCAGGCTACCACTCGGCTTACATTGCGATGTTGGTCGGATATACGATCAAGTTGCTGTCTATCGTAACTCTATATGCGTACATGTGGTCGGTCAACAAGAAGAGAGATCGTGAGCTAGCCGCCAATGGTGGCTTGAGTGATGAGGAGGAGAAAGCTGCAATCGAGGATGGCATGAGAGATATGACCGAACTCGACAATAAAGGCTTCAGATATAGCTTGTGAGTGTGTAGTGATGGCTGTATGGCGATCGTGAACGCCTTTTGCTCAAGGCCTTCGGGCATTAGACCATGCTCTGAACTTTCGTGCATGGCAGTGAGGTCGATACATTCACGTCAGGTGCTGCCGTGAGTGATACACACACGTAGGCGCAGACTTGTCCTGCCGTCATTGTGGTCCTGCAGTATAAGTACAGCTGTTGGTCGTCTCTGATCACCACGAGCAAGCAACAGTACCAGGTGGTTCGTCGTTATATGATATTGCTCACCTGCATCATATCCTGCGCCATCGCATCAGTACTTCTGGCCCGTTCCGACCTTTAACTTGCGACTGCATACTTCTCCTGTATCTGGCTTCTTGGCCATACAGCATATCCGACTATACCACCATGTCTGGATTCCCAGGCTTCCCCGACCAGTCAAACATGACTCCGGGTGGCACGATGCGTATTCGGGTCTATCAGTCTACTACGAGAACAACGACTAGCTCCAATAACTCTACGCCAGCTCAGACATCAGCATGGCAAGCGCCTCAGCAGTCTCCGCCGATACAAGAGCCTCAACAGCATTTGGCCATAACGCCTGAATCGAGCTCCACCCAGCAACCTTTCGCGCAGGCTGACCAGATGCAGCAAAGCTTCCAGCAGAATATGCAACAGAGCATGCAACATATGAACAACATGCTGCAGCAAGCCTCGCAGCAGCCCTCATCAGGGACTTTCCAGTGGCAGCAAGCTTCTTGGAGCTCCCAGTCGACTCCACAAGCATCTTCGCCGCAGCAAGTGACTTACGAGCAGTCGCCGGCGCCACGGCAGATCACTTATACTCAGTCACCGGCCATACCGCAGTATCAACAGTCGACTCCGCAACAGATTGGCTGGACTCAGCCGCCATCCCAAAGCAATTACGATGCAGAGGCTAGAGAAGGAGAGCGCCGTCATTGGGAGGAGGAAAACCGCAAGCGCGAGGCAGCGGAAGCTGAGCGTCGGCGGCAGGATCAGCAGCAGCGGGAATATGAGCGGGAGCAGGACAGGCTCAGGTTCGAAGAAGACAGTCGCAAACGTGAAGCGGCCGAGGTTGAGCGACTGCAGCACGCTCAGAGGCAGCGCGAGTTCGAGCGTGAGCAGGACCGCATCCGCTTCGAGCAGAGAGACGCAATGACCCGGCAATTGCATGAAGAGAGTATTGCAGCGCTTCAGCAACAATTTCAGAATGCCTCCCAGGCCAACAACACTCGCCAAGAGGCTCTGCTGCATCAGATTCAGCAGCAGCAGGCAAGCTTGGCTGCAATGCACGAGCAGAGCACGCACCAGAGTCGAGTCCGAGAACAGGAGAAAGAGCGAGAGAGTGCCGAGCTGAAGCGAGAGTTGGAGAAGTTGCGGAAACAACAAGACGAAGCTTCGCAGCGTCATGAAAGGCAACTAGTAGAGGCTGCTCAGCGTCCGTCGGCGGTATTCGATATGGAGGCGATGAAGAAGGTCTTGGATGATCATGCCAAGAAGCAGCCGAGTAGGGACGACATTCAGGCTTTGATCCAAAGCTCGATGAGCGAGCAGCTGGCTGGTGTCGCCAGATCCGCGGATCTTGTCTCGGCTGCTGAAAAGATGCAGAAGTATGTTGGCAAGATTCCGGAGAACTCATCAGCCAAGGACATCCAACGGATGGTGGAGGAAGGATTAGACAAGACTATCCACAGGCTGATGTCCAAGTATGCTACTGCGCAGGCTGCGAACGAGCAGAGGCAGCTGGAAGAAGCTCAGCCGCAGCAGTCGATGCCGTGGGAGAGACGGCAGGGGCAGTATGAGGTTGAAGAGGTGGTGGGGCCGGGAAAAGTGTCGACTTCCAAGGCAAAGGCATCAGTCGCTCCTGCCTTGGAAAACAGCATTGTACGCGCAAGCAGTAGGTCTGTGAAGCAGTCTGTCGCGCCCACCTCAGACAACAGCTTGGTTCGATCCAAGAAGTCGACAGTGCCCAAAGCGTCGGTCGCTCCCACGACAGAAAATGCTATGATTCACACCAAGAAGTCGACCGAGCCTAAAGCATCTGTTGCTCCGACCCAGGGAAATGCTATTGTCCAGACCAAGAAGTCGGATGCGCCAAAGGCCTCTGTCGCTCCTGCTCCCGATAATGCTATGGTTCGAACGAAGAAGTCGACTGCGCCAAGATCTGTTGCTCCTACGCCTGAGAACACATCGGTCCGGAGCATACAGTTCATTAAATCGCCATCAGACACGGAAGTCTATTATCAGGATGCGTATGCAGCGTCGCAGCAATTTGACGCCCCTGGTACACAGTACTACATGCCAAACGACCCAAGTCAGTACGCGCAGCCTCAGCCTTCGATACCAAGCTCGAGTGAATCGCAGGCCTTGGTGGCGCCATCAGCAGACAGCGCGACGGTGCGTGCCAAGTCCTCTTCGAGCTCCAGCAAACCCAAAACTTCCGGAGCTCCATCATCATCATCAGAAAATGCTATGATGCCAGCGGAGATCCCAAGCTCCAAAACGAAGGCATCCGTTGCGCCTCCGCCGGAAAACGCTATGGTGCCTACCAAGCACTCGCCCAGCGCCAGCAAGGGACCGAAAGCATCAGTGGCACCATCTGACGGCAATGCTATGGTGAGGGCGAGCAAGGAGAAGGCGCCAAAGGCTTCTGTCGCGCCGAGTGCGGCGAATGCGATGGTGAGGTCGAGGAAGGATAAAAGCTGAGTGGATCGTGAACCTGAGCTAAGAGCAAGAGGCCTTCTAGGAAGCACCGAGCGAATGACTGTGGCGGCCATCTGTGCTTTTTTCGTGGACATATGTGCATTGAAAGCTTCAGGCTATACCTCACTTGATCATCCTCAGTGGGGCGATCCGTGCCTTCTGTAAGCGATTCGTATGAGCGGACTGACCATCTAATCAATGTATCAATAGATATTGAGTTTTGAGGCAGCGGGATATGGCCGCTTGAGTGTTCCTTGCCTTCTTGCATGTTTCGACTACTTTCTATTGACGGTGAGGAGGATTCGGCGCTATACCCTTCTCCCAACAACACAGCGTCATCAGCACCCTCATCTGGCGCCGAGCGGATGTCGACCTCGATGCCGAGCTGTCATAACTCCCGGAATAGCTTACCAAATGGCATGCCCGCTGCAGGACCATTCGTCGGCTGGTCACATCCAAGGACAAACCCGCTACTTCTACATCCTCGTCATAGGCACTTGCCCACGGCCCCTGAGCAGTAGAGGTGCGAAGCTGAGGCTCTGGGTCGCTAAGCTGGAAGCGGAAGCCGGCGACTGCACCTCGTGACTCTGCATTTGGTTCGTGAAAGTTCAAAAGGTGTGCAGAAAGGTATATATCATTAGTCCCGGCTCCTGTTTGCGATCCATCGTCTGAGCACGAACTCCCTGACCTTGTAGCCCCTCAGCAAGCTTCCAATGTCCTTGCCAGTCTCTCCCGGCGCCGGCACATCAACATAAACCAACACTAACGTCTTCTTGACCTGACTTTGCACTCGATTGACGCAGTGAAGCCACCACCAGTCTTTCTCCTTCCACCGCCTCTCCTTCATCCCACTTTCCGTCTTCCAGTAAGCATCGCTGTACGACGGGATGATGACTAGAGCGAACTCAGCATGGCTAAAGACTGGGCCGCGTTGGTAGAGTAAGTAGTCGCAGGAGAACTTGAGGCCTGAACGAACGACCCAGCCGAGGGAACGGAAGTGGTGATATACGACGTAGTTGAGGAGGAAGGGGTTGTCGGGAGGTAGAGATTTGAGGTGTGAGGAGGGCGGGAAGGTGGCATGAGCGGCAAAGAGACTGAGAAGGTCTGAGGGCGACCCCGGAGAATCCGTGGTCGAGATGTCGAGGACGCCGAGGCCGTATGACAGAAAGAATGCTTCTTCAAGCGTGAGTTGCAGGTGCTCTTCGTTGGCGATGTCAGGCTCTTCGGTCCGAAGGTCATCCGTGGGCGCTGTATTGATAGGTTGCGCGGCTCGAGGTGCTGGCGGAGTGCCGTTGGGCGCTGGCAATCCATTCCCTGCAGGCGCCCTGCTGCTCTGCTCAGGCTTGCGTGACTCCTTTTCATCCTTCTCCTCCAGCGCCGCCTCAATTGCAGCAGCCTCGTCAGCTGTCATCCTCCCCTCTTCAACAGCCCTCTGCCTCTCAATTTTTTCCCTCTCCAACCTCGCTCGCTCCAGCTTGAACAGCCTCCTCTCTTCTCGCCGCGCATTCGTAGCCTCCTCGGCCGTCCCTCCACTCCTCAACTCCTGCGCCTTCGCCTTTGCCCTATCCAACCAGCTCGGCTCACTTCGAGACAACGTGCCCTTGCCAAAGAAGCCCATCTCCCACAATGCACGGATGTGCGCGGGATTGGTGACATGGACCGAGCGTGTCTCCAGAGAGAAGTAGCCTTGATATCGTGACGGTGGATGAGATGACGGCGGCGATAATGCCTGTGACAGCCAGACATAGCATAGCTTCAGCAATGAGATCGGGTTTGTGGGATGAAATGCCGGCAATGGATGGACATCGAGTGGCAGCGGCTTGCTGTGGATGATGGCGTAGTTCTTGTTCTTCTTCTTTGGCTTGCCTCGTTTGGGTTTAGTAGTCGGGTCTGGAGGTGCTGCAGAGCCGTCAGGGATGACCGGAGTGTTCGCAGTTTCCGCATGCCCGTCCTTGTCTGCTGGTTCGTCGATGCTGACTCCATTCGAGGCTTCGGGACCAGCAGCATGACCATTGGCATGTGGCGGAACTTCAACACCGACAGCGTCCTGCTCTGACTGAGGAGACTCCTCTGGGGCATGTCCGTTGGGTTTCGGCGCGTCCGGAATCGCGGCGTCAAACAGACTGTCGTTCTGATTTTTCGCTAGTAGCGGTCCAAGTTTCGGGTCAACATTTCGCTCCATGGGTTCACAGTGGACCGTGGAAGTTTCCGACGCTGGCGCAGCAGTGGCGGGCATTTCTAGTTCCTCATTGATATCGGTCGCCTTCATATTCGTAGAAGTTGCGAGGTATTGACACCCGCTTCGGTATCAGTAGCTGTACATGAAGCTTTGTGACAGCCTATGAAACAGTGATTGATGAGCTTTTCCGCTCTCCCGCAAGACAGTCAACACTGCACTTCACCAGAATGCATCAGCTCCAATCATGTCATGTCCAGCATCCGGTGTATGCATGTAAGCATGCGGCTGTTGTGCGTTGTGTCATAGGCCATGCACAGTCATCGAAGTCAAGATTGATATTGGAGCTGCTGCAAGCTCGATCTGGGGAAGACGGGAACGAATTTGGCAGGTACGATCCGGGCCTAGAGTTATGCAGCCGAGCGGGCGCCAGCGTTTCATTCCATCGTCATCCTTCACCTTCGAGTTCTGTATACTCACCTCTACTTACCAGCAACAACATCATGTCAACAGCCAGATGGTCACTGCGGCTTCCTCGACCATCGACGACTCTCGCCCGCTCTACGCGACGAAGCATCAGACGAGTCGAGCAACAGCGACGATGGGTTCAGAAGCCGCGCCTCGCTCGAGGCCATGGGCGAGCATGCCAGAGAAGGACGATCAGAATAAGCAGCTGCAACAACATCACGATCAATTACCACAGCATGAACAACAGCAACCTGGCCCCAACACACAGCTCGCCAACACCCTCGCCACGTCCGACTCGTCAGATCTCGTATCTGAGGTCCGCATCCCAGACGATCCCGATGGCGTCCTCCCACCCGACCACCCCGCCCTTGCATTGCTGGGAAACAGCAGTCTGGTCATCCAGCGACAGATTGAGTTAATGAACATCATGATGGGCTTCGAGCAGGCAAATAGATACATCATCATGAACGGACAAGGGCAGACGATCGGATATATCGCAGAGAAAGATCACGGCTTGGGCACGGCAGTGGCGAGGCAGATGTTCAAGACACATAGGAGCTTCACGACGCATATATTTGACGCACAGGAGAGGGAGGTGTTGAGGATACACAGGCCGTTCGCTTACATTAACTCGAAGATACGCATCTACGATCCTGTGCCTGAAGGAGGATACCGAGACACCGAGACCAGTACAGCTTTGCAAGGTACAAGTGCCAGCTCGGTTGTCAACCAAGGAGCTGTAGCGCAGGTATCGCCGCTGAAGCTGGAGGAGATGCGAATCATTGGTGAAGCACAGCAACAATGGCATGCCTGGAGACGGAAGTACAACCTCTTCAGCTATCGACCTCTTGCGCCGGCTCCAGACGACCAAAGCACTCCACGCATCGAGTCAGGCCAAAAAGCCACGTCTGACACCATGGCACTCACCGAAGCCAAAGCACCCGAACAAGCCATCGAAGCAGGAATGGTGCAATTCGCGCACGTTGACGAGCCTCTTCTCTCCTGGGACTTCAATCTCCGCGGTGAAGATCAAAGCCTGGTCGGCAGCGTCAACCGCAACTTTGGCGGCTTCGCACGAGAGATATTCACAGATACCGGTGTCTACGCACTTCGCATGGATTCCGCTGCTCAATCGTCCGTTCTCGAGTCTGCAGATGGCAAGGAGGTTGGACGCTACGAGAAAGATGCAACAGCCATGACACTCGACCAACGAGCTGTAATGCTCGCGACAGCCGTCAGCATCGACTTTGATTACTTCTCCCGACATTCGCACGTAGGAGGCGGTGGAGGCTTCATGCCCATCTTCTGGCCAATGGGTGGAGGTGCAGCTGAAGGTGGTGCGGCTGGAGGAGCCGCAGGAGCAGGCGCAGGCGCGGCAGGTGGAGCAGCCGAAGCCGGTGGCGCTGTGGGGGCAGCCGAAGGCATGGGTGCTGCTGGTGCTGCCGGACGAGGTGTCGCTGGTGCAGGAGGCATGGCAGAAGGCGGTATGGTCGGTGCGGGGAGTGTAGGCGCGTATGAAGCTATGCAAAGGGGCGCTTCTGGCTCACAGACTCCGCCCGATGATGCGAGTCCGACGAACAACGATCCGTACTTCAATCAGCCACCGCAGCAGCCTGGTCAGGGCGGACAGCAGGAAGATGTATGGGGTGAAGGACAGGACCCTTGGGGCGAAAGCAAGGATCCGTGGGGCGGCGGAGGAGGAGGAGGAGGACCTGGTGATGGCCCGCCGCCGCCGAGTGCTGGCGGTGAGGGAGGCGAAGGCGGAGGAGGAGGAGGATGGTTGGATAGCTTAAGCGACTTCTTTGGTGACAGCTAAGAATTGCATGGTAGTGGCATTCTTCCGCTCCGAGTTATTGCATAGCGAGGTACATGGGTAACGAGAACACGAAACGGGCCGGAAACTCATAGAATCTGTACAACACTGTAGAAGTTTTCCAAAAAAAGATGATGGGACTGCAGTTCCGCTAATCCATCGTTGTTGCTTTACTCGATCTGTTGCAATTTAGCTTCTTCTTGCACCATGTACAGTGCACATATGAGCATTCGCAGGCACGTGCTTCTGCGCGGGAGCTGGCATACTACCCTCACGTACCGGCGATTGGCACGGGCATAACGCCATTACCTGTCCCTCCAAGCACACGTAATATTCGCACGAGTATGCCTGACTCCCCTACCCATCGTGCCGCAATCCCCCGTCATGATCATACACCCATACCCCCATACACATACCCCTCCCCAAATCCACCCCAAAAAACCCCCCATTCTCCAAATCAACAAACCCCGCACGCCCATAAACTCCAAGCACCTCGCTCGCTGCTATCCCACCTCTCAATATCTCACAAAAAACCATTACCCCATCCATCACCTTCACAACCCCAAACTCCTCCTAACATCCCTCCTCACCCTCTCCTCAAACTCCTTCCGCCGCTCCCTCCACATCCTCGCCGCATCCACATTCGCCGGGCTCTCATCATTCGGCTCCGCAATCATACTCATAACCGAAATCAAAATCTTCTCTACGCTCTGGATGGGGCTCCAGCGCTCGCTAGCGCTCTCGTAGTGGTTTGGGTCGTCGCCGGGGGGATGGAGGATAGATATACACACCACACCATTTGGGTATACTGCACCATCGCCCAGGGGAGTCAGCACAGCACAGTGTATTTGGGGTTGGTGGTGGTGGTGTACTACGTACCATTAGGATGCCAAAGATCGCAGAGGAACTTCATAGTCGGCGGCATGAGAGGGTAGTCTTTGGGGAATTTGAGCTCGGCGGGGAATACGCCGCCTTCGTAGGGAGTACCCTCGGGGCCTTGAATCATGGCTTCCCAGACGAAGAGGTCGTCTTCATTGACGGGGCCGGCGGTGATGCCGTCGGGGGGGTCGGTGGTCAGGTGTTTGTATTCTTGGAAGAGGCGTTTGGAGGCGACAGAGTTCATGGTTGCTGAGGGAATGAGAGAACGGCGGTGTCGGCAGGAGCAGAAGTGGGTGGTAGGGTAAGCTAAGGTCTGAATGTTGTTGTGTTCGAGGTCGCATGCTCATGTCATGTTTGGCCTTGAGTTCGGCATCTGCTTCCACATTCGCCGAGATTCGCTTGCCGCGGCCGGAAAGAGGCAACAGCTGCACATGCTAGACAGTTATTATGAAACGGATCACATTCACAGAAGACGACTATGCACATAACATTGATTCATATGTACCTGTGCCATCAATGGCTTTAGCCAGATGTAAGCTATGTTGGTCATAATATTCCCATCCTTCCAACCACCCCGAGCCGCACGACTGAATCTACGGAAGGCGGAACAGAACAGGTCTAGTCCGCAAATATGGTATGCTTGCCCTTGCCCTTGCCATACGTCTTCACTGGCGACCGATGCCTTGGTGTCAGCTCCTGGGAATCTGCGATCTCAGCCTGCCCGCCCGCAATTCCATCTTGGCTGTCATCAATCGTGATAATGGATAGCTCTGCGCTCCTCTCTCCCATATGCGACCGCCGCGGAGCATTCGCAGATGCCACACGAGCAAAAGTTTTGGTCTCGCACTCGGTAGTCTGCTCCGGTCTTGAAATTGTCTGCCCAGCGTTGTTCTGCCTCTCAAGCTCAATAAGCAGAGGCTCTTCCATGGCTGGCGCTGTATTCTGAGCAGGACTTGATTCCGAGTCATCGCTGCCGCTACTTTTGCCGTTGTCAAGCATCTCACCATCTTCATCTTCCGATTCCTCCTCTTCGAAAGGACCAACTTTCATAGTGGGTGGCTTGCCAGCGGAGGATGTGGGTCTTGACAATGGTTTCGGCTGAGATAGAGCTGTTGGCACGCTCATCTCAAGTTCGTCACCGTCCGCAGCAGCTGCCGCCGTTCTCCGTGGCGGAAGTGCAGGCGGCGTCTCCTTCAGACTTTGCTTGGCGCTCGCGACGGGGGCACCAAGCACTGGCGTAGCTTTTTGCGCATCACGCGTGGCATTCCGAACATCCGCGAGCAGTTCCTTCAATGGCCTCGTCTGGGCCGCAAGTGGCTTTCTAGGCGATGGCGACTTGTGCTGAGCAACTTTCGCTGCATTTTCAGTCTGTGATCCGGCATTCTCGACAGCTTTCTCGTTCTTCTTGTCATCAGCCTCATCCTCCTGACCCGCCGCCAGCGCGAGCAAAGACTCCCGTATCTGCGCTCTCTTGGCATTTGGATCAAAGCTCGCAAAGTCTTCTTCACGATCAAGCTGTCGACTCGCCACTTTCTCCACAAACTTCGCCGGATCTTGCGCAAACTGCTCCATGTAGCCAACCACGTAAACGCCGCAGTCACAGAAGTTGGTTTGCTCCGGAAGACCTTTCGCGGTGAGGCCTTGTAGAGCTTCTCTTCCAACCTTCATTCCCCGCTTGGCCTCAGCCTCGCAGCAGACATATTCTTTCAAGTTTCGGAGCTCGGCAGCATGCGTGAGGCCTAACGAGTCGAGGGTGATGATTAAAGGCGTGTCTGGATCGTAGGTCCGTGTTGGCGGCCTTTTCTTGCCTTTGCGATTCGCAGCTGGCTTGGCGGCAACCTTGACTTCGTCATAGTCTCCTGCGTTACCTGCTTTGGCCTTTGTGTTTCCTGGTGAAGCGTGGCGCGAGCTGTCGCCACTCGTGTCGGAGAGCGACTGTTTCTTCACACCGTCTGCGAGGCCCTCCACGTCCTGACCGACGCCCTGCGCAACCGAAACAACTTGGACGGCATCCTCATCGTCCTTGAGCTCGTCAATTTGGAGCGTGTTTGTATCCTCCGCCGCCGGTTTTGTCTCGCCATCGTCTTTGACACCAACCGGCGTCCGCTTGAGCTTGTCCAGATTGCAGATGATGCAGACATACCAGTGAAATTCCTGGCAAATCGGCACCACCACATACGGCATACTGAATAGATCTTTGTTCTTGGTCCAGCGCTTGACGCCATCATAGTTGAATGCTTTCTTGTTGTTCTTGGTCGACAGTGTGGTGTAGAAGAAAGTATTGAACCAGTGAACTTGGTCCTTGAATTCAGGAGCCATCTTCTCTGCGATCTGTAGCAGGGCAAACCCAACAACATTGTCATTGAGAAATTCGCCTTCGTCCAGTCGCTGCAAGTCCGCAAAATCGACAGTGGCTCTTGCCACACCTGATGCAGGATACGTGACTGGCTGAGACCAAGGTCGAGGCTTGTTCCTTTCTGTCCACTTGACAAGCTCTGGCGTGGGCGTGCGCTTCTTGATCAGCTTCGACTGCCTGCTCGAACGCCTAGGCTCCTGGTCGAAATAAGGGCTGATTGTATTTTGCTGGGCTCGCGCGGACTCACGAACCAGCTTTCCTGCCTCTGCTTCCTTAAGAGCCCGCTTGAAAGCTCCTCCAGCAGATCCTGGCTGCATCAGATCACGTCGCCTGGGCGCGCGCTGGTCCTCGTCTGATTGTTCGTATTGAATTTCCTCTTCATCATCCAACGTCCGAAGCATTGCATGGTTTTGCAGTTGTTTGTTTTGCCGTGCGAGTTCTGCTTCTGCGCGTTTCTGTTGATCCCGAATTGTCCCAGTGACGTTCCGGAATCGTTTATCGAAGATATCATCAGGCTCAGGATGAAAAACACAGCGTTCGTTGACGGCAGACACGTAGCTCCAAAATCGCTGGAAGCTCTTAAGGTCTGCAAAGTTGAGGCAAGCCTTGCCTTGGAGTCCTTGCAGGACCGCACAGGGGTTGCCTTTACACCAGTATAATTGCTTGACATCAGACTCATCAAGCCCGACCACCCCTTTTCTGCCTGCCAACGGCACAGGAACGACTCCGTCATACAATTCTAGCCGGTTCTCACGCTCATCATATTTGAGCTCGAGCCGATCGCCTGTGAAGTTGCCGCCAAGACAATAGAAGGCCGCAAGTCGGCAAGATGAGGCTTGTTGAGCATTGTCATGATCTCGATTGGACGACCGAGTCGTGCTGCCTGCAAGTTTCCTGGATTTGGAGCCGACCTGCGTCTCAGGCGAGATAGGTCGCTCCACCCCTCTCAATCTCCGGGATGCAGTGCCATTGACGGTCGTAGAACCTTGAAGCTCATCCGCGCTGTCACTATGGATGCTGTCTCGAGAGCTCGGCCGCACAGACGCCGCCTGCATCCTTTGTATCACGTTGCGTGGCTGTCCCTGAGCTTGGTCGTCCCGTACGAACTTGTCTCGCGTTTTTGCGCTGGTGGCTTGAGACTCTTGCTGACGCCTGGCCTGTTGTTGACGAGCACCTTCCTGAGCAGAAGCTTTGGAACTAGATTGCTCGCTGTCAGATTCACGAGGGCTGTTATGCGCTCTCCTTGCGCGTGGCTGATTTTGCTTTGCAGACTCGGGTGCATTGTCTAGCGACCTGAATCTACCGCCACTTCCATCTTGCGTTTTCGTAAATCGGCCTTCATAGTCATCGACGCCATCACCAAGTCTGATGTCGGGCCGTGATGGCATATCAGCAGGTCCCTGTGTACCACTCTGGTCGATCTTCCGCCTTCCGGGAGGTGCCTTCGGAGCGATGTTCCTGGCTTCGTTTGTATCCACAAGTACCATCGGCGAACGTCGCGAGCCGGGCTGCATGCTCGATCTTGAGCTCAAGACTTCCACCTCAGAGCCGCTCACCGACGTGGTCTTGCTGCTGGAATGGTCACGATCCTTACGCTTCCGCTGTTTGTGTGGCTTCTCGAAGCTCCCTATCATTCCATCAGCAGCACGTATCTCGCTGTTGAATTGGTTGTCCTTGTAAGTGGCTTTCAGTGCTGCGCCTGGACGATGTAGCTGCTCACCGCCGTCGTCTGAAATGTCGATGACAGGGTGGGGCATGCCCGCATTTCCATTTGCATGCTCGATCTTCTGCCGTTTGACGCTAGGCCCAGACTCAAATCCGTCAGCTCCAGGACGAACCGAATGGCCCGTGATATATCGTTTCTGCGTTGCAACATCGCTACCTGCAACTGCCTTTGTGGCGAGAGGTTGCGTGGCAGGCACGCCAGTGTAGAACGCCGCATGCTTCTTGCCTCCATTCTTCGCAGCGGCGTGCGGTGCCTGATCTAAAGTGTTCCTGGGCCTGAACCCGCCGGCAACGCTGGGCTTGGCGGCACCCATGGTTCTCGAGTCCGCTGGTCTAGGCGTGCCAGGCCTGTCTGCCGATGTTGGCATTGGTATTGCCTTTGCCGTCGACGGAACGTTGTAATCGCCGGCCAATCGCTTTTCATCTGCACTCGGTCCCGCCTTCACTTTCTTCCTCGCCGCCTCCTCACTCTCACTGCCCCGCCCTCTCTTGCTGCTCTCTTTCTTGTCTGTTTGAATGACCTCACCTGCAAGCGCGTCCTCCACTTCGTCATCTGGCATTAGAGCATGTGAATTGCTGCTGGTACTTTTCGCGAGAGTCTGCTGAGAGCCAAAAACGTAAGCTCCCAATTGCCCAAATGACTTCTTGATATCTTCGAGGACCATACTGAAGTATTTGTAGGTGACGTATCGCCGTCCAGGCTCTTGTTGCCACTGAAAGGCCAGATACTGAGGTTTTTGGCGAAGCTCACGATATCTCCAGCTCCATTCAAAGGTGGTGGCATAGCTAGCCCCCTCTCAAAGCCGCAGTGGCACAAAGCCGTGCGTTGTGCCGGAGACGCTCGTTGTGCGGGTTGCTTAGAAGCATGACCTCCTTTTCAGATCCTCAATGCTGCGAAAGATATCCTTGTCTGCTCGTCAGGGAGGTTGGTAGCGAAGATGCAAATGGTACATGCAGATCTTCAAATGCGGTCGACGTGAGCGGTTACGCGACTCTAAAGTGACGTTGGCGTCGGCTTGGCGCGTCGCTAAAGCTTAAATTCGGTGCATATTTCACTCCGTCTAAAGTCCGATATGAGATAGATCACATTCTTACTATGCGGCCTGGAACTGCGATTTGAAGGTCTGGTTCGAGAGCAAGATTCAATACTTTATGACGCACGTAACTGGTTGCTCATTGCAGCATAGAATACACCGCATACCAACGCTCGACAAGTAAGCATCGCTAAGACCCTATCCATCAATGATCCATAGTGTACATTTCATGTCAATGAACGCTCAAAGCACAATGATCCAAGCCCTGCAAGGCACAAGAACGCTCACCATGACGCTCGCAACAGATGATTCCCGAGGCATTCCCACAAGAGCTTTCCATCAGAAAATGATGCTCGCCGAAACCAGATCGGCGTAAATTGCACCTAGGCAGCCGTGCAAATTCATCCTTCGAGAACCCAATCATTTACTCCTTGACTCCTCTGGCACTTTTCGTCCGTCCTCTCGGCCTGTTTGCTCCATCGTGGCTGTAGACCCAGAGGAGGAATGCACTCGACTCGAATACCCTGTTGATTTCGAGGTGGTAGACGCTTACTCCTATACGGCACATCGGTAGTTGATCCATGCAAGATTGGAGCTCTCTAAGCCGCGTCCTCTGACTTCTCAGTCTCTACCGAAGCACCCGCGCCTTTTCCGGCCTGCAAGGTGTTTCGCCTCTTGTCCTGAAGCTTCTCCTTGCGCGCCTGATCGGCTTGCTGACCCTGCGTGATGGACTCATCATGGCTTCTGAACTGCAGCTGGGTATCCGGCGGTAGGTTCAGCACGCGCTTGATGGTTTCTCGCACACGCACGTTGCGCCCGCCGTCCATCTTGACCCATATCGAGATCTGATCCTCGCCGCTACGTACGGACACGACTGCGCCAGTGATCTCCTCGGAAGCCTCGGCGAATTGGTCGCCAACTATTGCCAACAAAAGGTCCTCCCAATATCGGTCTGCAACACCCTTCTTGAGCTTCAGAATCCACTTGCCGCCTCGCTTGTTCTGCTCATCTTCCCATACTGGCCGAATGCCTTCCCGGAACAGGTGGTAGTCGCTGACGGTCGGTAACGAGCTCGGTCGCTTGAGGTGGTGATATACCTTGAAGAAGTCTTGCACCGTGTGGAACTGGCAAAGAGCCTGTATGGAGGCTTCGTAGTCTGCAGTCTTGTTGGTGGGCGGGCGGTAGTGTATAACCCACGTATATTTTAATGGCCACTGCCCGGGTGCTACTTCTCGTTGCGATACTTCTGCAGGCGCAGCTGGAGTCTTGAGAGTGGACTGTGCTCTGCGCACAGGTGGCTTCCTGCTCTCCTCCTTCTCTTCACCTCCACTTGAGCTTTGCCCGTCCTTCTTGTCCGCTGCCCCCTTTGCGAAGTCGAAAGCTGATCCAGGTGTCTTTGGTGTCTTGGTAGCACTGCCAAACCCAAATGCGCCGCTACCCAGCCCAAATGCAGAGGATCCACCAGCACTAGTGGGTGACGCTACGCCGTGGGGGGCGTTGAAAGGATTCTTGTTGCCGTGACTACTGAGGCTTCCGTATCGTTTGGCTGAGGGCGTGCTGTCGTGGTTGTCTCGGTTGTGGTGATCGGATTTGTTCATAGACAAGCTCAATTTGCTGCTAGTGCTGTCGCATGCGCTGTTAGCGGAGCCAATAGGTGTTGGTGGCAGATTACGTACTTTGACCGACGAGTCCAGAGGTTGCTTGGGCTGTTCTCGTCTTTTTGGGCCATGGGTAAGATGTATGATCGGAGCCGTCAGGCAATTGTCCTCGGCTTGCACAAGCGAGACGTGGGCAGGCGGAGGGACAGGTGGGCTGTGCCGGGTGGCTGCGTCGGAAGGTTGGATATAGTTGGTTATGATGGTAATTAGCTAATGGTACAAAGTGTGTTAATTACTAGCAATAGCAGCAGCTGTGGTATGTTGGCGTATGGTGTGTGTATATTGCTCTCAGACGATGTGTTAGTCCTAGCATTGAAGCGCAACTTCAAATCGGAGGAGTCTTTCGCCGAGCCCTGCGCACAGACCCTCCTGCTCTCGAGTATCAAAATTCTTCGCTCGCGTGTCGCTCTTGCCTTCTTCACAAAACAATCAAGACCACCAACTCAAATCATCGTCACCCTCGGACTTCTATGTCTGCATGCATCTATGGATTGGCGATTCCGGATGTGCGTCAAGATCGAATCACCACTTTTAAAACCGTCATCACGAGGGTAATTGATGCAAATCGATGGCTTCCCATGATGCGGTGACGACCTATAAGATGGCACATACTTCATATCTACACAACACTCTCGTCTGCAGTGGAAATGTTTCCCGTGCGAGTCTGGGTCTCCGACGGTAAGATGGCGCTCGTGCTTCACGCGACTTCCTCGATGATGATATTGAGAGCTTCTGGTAAACCGAACATGCCCAGCCGCTTCTACCCGTGCTGCTTTGCAGTATGTGCTGGTTGGGCCTGTGGTCAATAGGCAAAGTCTGAGATGAGCTCAACGCGAAGACATGGCTTGGAATGTCCCGAGGCCGGCCAGCTGACAAGTATAGTGCAGACACCCATGGATGTCCCTCTTCGGCTGTGCAAATCACGCGCTACCTTACTAAGAGAGCATGTTCCTTCTCTGCACGATGCGCCTTCGCCTTCAAAGTCTGAACTCAGCCAAGCAGGACAACTGCCATGATTCATTCCTGAGTCGAATCGTTCAAGCTAACGGCCAAAGCCGAAGCGTCACCCCACCACCTACGTAGACATGCATGCTCCCTGCCATGGTAGCCAATGCAGCTGCCATGTGAGGAAGCTAAGGCCTTGCTGACTGGTCACTGTGGTATACTGTCACGATCCATGAATATAGCTCTTGAGAATTGATCCTGCCATTTCCCTTTCTGTACCTACATCACTACAATCCACCCCTTAGACTGAAAAGAACAAAGCATCCTAGCTGACATGACATCCCAACAACCGCCAACGGCCTACCAGGCGCAGCAGCCACCCCCAGCCAAGCAGTCAGCTTGGGAGAAGACCAAAGCTCAAAGCAACACCTGGTTCCAGAAGATTGGAGGACCTGTCAATAAGCTTTCGAACAAGCTTGGTGCTGAAGCTTTCTGGCCTACCTCGCTGGACAAGGAAGCCGACAAGGCCGCTCGTATTTTACGAAGTACGCAGAATGATCTATGGCCACCCGAGAGCGCTTTCTCATTCTGGCCTTGAGCTAACTCAATCCAGGCTTTTGTATTGATGGCTTTCAAGCCGAGCAGGGTGGCGGGAAGGATGGTAAGGCCAAGAAGCCGCAGAAGTCGCTGGATAAGATCCCACCAGAGGCAAGTCGCCAGCATGATCCATCACCGAAGATCAAGGCTAATGCCCTCTGCAGGTCATCCGCCAAGCCAAAGGCCTAGCCATATTCACTGTCATGCGCGTCGGCCTCCACTGGTCCGGCGCTGGCGGGTCTGGCGTCCTAATTGAGAAGATGCCAAACGGTCAGTGGTCTCCACCCTCTGGTCTCCTGATCCATACGCTCGGCTGGGGTCTAATTGCCGGTGCGGATATTTACGACTGCGTTTGTGTCATCAACGATGACAAAGGTATGGAAGGCTTCACTCGCGTTCGCGCGACTCTCGGTGCCGAGATCGCCGCATCTGTCGGCCCACTAGGTGGCGGTGGCCAAATCGACCACGAAATTTTCTCCAAGCGCCCATCAGTCTGGACATACACGAAATCAAAGGGCCTTTACCTCGGCCTTCAAGTCGATGGCACCGTGATAGTCGAACGCACGTCCGAGAACGAGCGCTTCTACCACGCCGACAAAGTTCGGCATCAGCAGATCCTGGCTGGGCAGGTGCAGCCGCCTCCGGGCTCGATGGTGCAATTGTGGGAGACATTGCAGGCGGCGGAGGGTGCCAACCACAACCCGGCGAATCTGCCGCCGCCGGGGTATACTCCTGGTGATCAGAATGTGGAGCCACCGAGGGATGTGAGCCAGAAGGAGTACGATGACTTTGCGCAGCCGCATGCAGGCGAGAGGATGGACGACAAGAAGCATTAGACTGGCATGCACCAGACATGAGTCCTGATGTTTTCGATAAGTTGTACGAACAGGCGAGCGATTGATGCTGTGAGTAGGACAGGGTCGCAATATGTGGTATTGCACCTCTTGACTTTGATCCACCATGATCTCGAACTTACAGCATTCCTGGACATACAAAGTGCGTGCCATAGAACCTCAATGCAATGTCAATAGTTGAGCGCGATGCAACTGGGCTGCTCAAATCTTGATGAAGATCGAGTGAGGCAGATTCAGACAGGAGACCATGGGACGATAGCGATTAGCCTGTCCTAGGACATGCAAAAGCTGCGTGTGAGCAGCGATTCGCCAGGCGGATTGCCGCGTCGAATGACTTTGCCACTGCTCTGACCCAGCTCGCGGTGGCATTTGTCTCTAGTGTAGTATCTTTAAGTGGAGCTGGACTCTGACGTCGCCTTCGTGTATGTATGTGGCAATCTCTCTGCTGCTCTTCCTGATGGTTTGCCACTATCTCTGCGCTCGTCTTGAGCTGGCAATCCCTGTGCATGCCTGTTACAATGACTTGCCTGATCCTCAGACTTATTTCCTGTGTCCGCTACCGCTCGACAACTCGTCTCTGTGTGGCAAAACTCTTTCAATCCTTTCATGGTGCTATTGTACATCGAATGTATGGTATCCTCTGGCCTCATGAGGATCGATCTCGTCCATACACCGGCAAAGTTTTCTGGCTACTCCAGTCCACGTCAAAGTCTTTCGTGACCTGGATCGAACGATGCGAATCAGGGACATGCTCATCGCTGCCATCTATCACCGTCCCGATCTGTGTACCGGCATTGGTGGTGAGCATAATCTCGTCGTCCGGCCTCAGTCTGACCGCCCATTTCCTTCGCTTATTTCTGCTGCCGCCAACTGTATCGAGGTCGCCCGAGACCGGAAATGGGCTTTGGTTGCGGGATGAACCGAAGGCGCTTGCTTTGCGACCTGCCCAGAAGCGCTTGAAGAGCGGGCTGAGGGTCGGTAGGCAGGCGCATATGATACCGATGAAAGGCTCAACGGACGACCAGATGTAGACCGGGCTGTTGGAAGGATCGATCAGCATACCGAGAGCTATTGCGCATCATCGATCGGCACTGTCGTCAACAGGCCTGCCTTACCTAATACCCCAGACCGGATCGATGGCATCTTGATTTTTGTGAAGATACCAGATCCGCACGACTGATGCGACCACAACGAAGCCTCCCAGCATGAAGACACCAAGGCAGGCAAGCCTTTGCCGGAGGCCCATCTGAAGTTTCCATACCAAAGGGACAGGAACTGCCTCCGTCAGTCGCGGTCATGGTGCTCCAAGATCATTACTACTTACCGATAAGGAGGCCAAAATCGATACACGCAGCCTGTCGAGGATCAGAATGCTGAATGTCCAGTACTAATCTTCCAAGACTTACCCATATGCCGTTGGCGAAAAAGAAGGTCGGAATATTGATGCAGGAGCCCTTGATACCGGTTTCGGTGTATTGCTGTTTCGACGTTAGTCAAGCACTCGGTCATGTGCAGAGATGCTCTATACCGTCCAGAAGAATGTCCACGGCTTGCAAGCGTTGAAAATTACAATTATTACTGTTACCTATGCATGTCGTCAGCTCTTGTGGTGGTGGAGATCTAGAGACATTTGGATGGACTCAACTGGGTACATCATGGCCATAGTTGCGAGGAACCAGTGAAGCTTTTCCAAAGCGAAAAGCCGTTTGTAGAAGAAGATGATTGATAGTTTTGTGAAGGTAACCGCGACCACATAGTTGACGACGTAGGCGAACAAGTTCTGCTTTAGTCAGATCATATCCAACAGGAAACAGGTCGCAGTGCTCCGATGAGACGTGCCTGCCAGAGACGGTTGAAATCCTCGAAAGTCAGAACCCAGATATGTAGACCCAGGCCATCGGGAATTGCTACAGTGTATCGTCAGTCCTATCGCGTCTTGAGCTATCGACATTGCCCCTTACCAATAAAGCTCTCAATCGCCGTACCCCAAGTGAATATCTGTGCCCATGAATTAGCGAGCAATGACAACCACTCTCATACCGATACTCACCAGACCGCCCAGTATCAGCCAATCGTCCGCTCCCAACGGATTGCTCAGAGATATCCTGGTGTAGAATCTAAGCAGCACTACCAAGGTGCTGCACACAGAGATGGTGATGACTGAGCCGTAAATACTAGGCACTTGCGTCTCGTTCAGATCAACTCCCTCTGGCGCAGGGCCAAAGTCGCCGCTGGCAGTCAACATTCCCAAGGGCGCTCGAGTAGTTTTCTTATCCTACGAGGAGCTTGGTGCGCAAGAGGAGGCACGAGACATAGCCAGTCGAGTATTGAGCGCGATGGTTGTATGACACTTGCTCTGAGCGGAGGCTTTGGTGGATGCAACATGGTTCCTACCAAGCAATTATGGAACAGGCGATGGCAAGCCGGCTCGATCAACAACCACAGAAGCAGCAAGCATACCGGGAAAGCTATAGCTGCGGTGCCCGATCGTTCGTTGCGCCCGTTCCAAGGCCGCGCGATCTTCGGAGGTGGCCAGTAGCACCGACTCCATGGAGAGACCACCGTCCCTAATTACATCTTAGAACGCTGGGCCATGCGACATGCGCACGTGCCGGGCTCGGCTACGGGAACTGCGACGAACCTGTTCGCCTACTTCTGCGAAGCAAGCCTGAGATCCATGTCGGTCCAATATGTAAGCATGCACGGTGCGAACAATTGGAACATGGTCGCATCAGCCATCTTTGTTGTGATCTCAAAAGGTCTTATAACCCGGGAGCAGCTTGCTGGCTACAACTCACGAAGCTGGCGATATGATGCCCAGACCAGCTGATCGCTCTCCTACCAAAGTAGGTCGCACGTTGACAGTCTCTAGACCTAAGGTCCAGGGGGCGCATTAGTGTAGACATGTGCTCGCGCACGCGAGGCATGGCTGCTCATGCCATCTCGAGGCAAGCGGCGTGATCTGCGTGCTTGTGCCCAAACAGCAGCTCGTCCTCCTCCTTGTCGCGCATTGGTCCGGTTTCTCTTGGCTACAGGCTATGGCCTTTTTCCGGAGATGCGGCATAAACCGATGCTGCTCTCAGTATCCCGAGAGTCGCCGTGATATGGAGACAAGGCGGCAGTGTGCGATGATTCGGACTGTGTTGTGACACCCAGAGGCGTGTATGGGCAGGCGTCAATGCGCAGAATAGTGATTTGGTGTTAAGGTGATGTCTTCCGGGTCGAGCCTAAGCGTCTTGCTCAGTCATCTTCTTCCCCGCAATGCCACGCCCGTACCACCGCTACCACATGCATAGCGTGGAGCCGCGCCTCCCCACTGTAACGGCACAGGGGCCAGGTCTGCTCATCACCTCAACAACCCTCCCAAGCTCCGAGCCTCCGACACATCTCCCTAACAAGCTCCCACGCGCTGTCATGGTGCCACGCGGCTGCCTTGCTCATTAGGTAGACAATCGGCCACCTATAATGTAGCCGATATAATGCCGCCCAAAACCTGATACCAAAACCGCTACGCCTCCATCGCAGCTACCGGGGTTGCACGCGGACCCTGCAGAGTTGGTGACTAAGACGGTGACCGGTCCTTTTGAGGTGGACGGCGAGCTGCCATACTGTTTCACAATAGGCTGGACGATCTTGCATTTCCTTGAGGGCGTCAAGGAGTATGACTTTCTGATAACAAGTAATGTTTGGCCTGACTAAATTGAACGTAAACGAGTCAGATGCGCGGGATGGACCATCTCGGCACATACGAAGTATCTGCCACCTTGTACAGTAGCAACATGAGCAAATCCCGACCGCGAACAGGGGCCCACATGGTCATGACCGAGACCGCAGCAACTCATCTGCGTGTGTACCGGCGGCAGAGAAGCCAATAGCGATCTCACATCGTCCTGTACGGACGGCGAGCCGGTGGCATGACTTGGTCTAGTCACTGATTGCTGCTAGCTACAGCTATGTGACAGCTTTACATCCAGTGTACTCTTTGACTTCTCTTTCTCTGCAGTAGCAGGCACGAGTTGCATAACTTAGTCAAGATGGCGAACGGAGGGATCCCTGCAGCGAATGGCATGACCAACGGCCAGACTCATCCTTCCAACTGGGTACCTGTCCATGAGCAACCAGTCTACTCAAGAAGACCCTTGAAGATCGTTGCTATAGGGGCCGGGTTCTCAGGATTGACACTGGCTCACAAGATCAAGCACGAGCACAAGCTAGAGGACGTCCTCGATCTTGTGATCTATGAGAAGAACGCCGACGTGGGAGGCACATGGTTCGAGGTAATGACCACTCATGAGCTGTGAGAGACCAATGAGCTGTATCTGATCAGTGCTCATGTAGAACCGTTATCCTGGAGCCGCGTGGTAGTACAACCTTGAGGTGTCGAAGATAATTATTGCTAAAGGTGGTAGCAGTGACATTCCCGCTCATGCGTACACGTTCCCGTTCGAGCCAAACCCAGACTGGTCACACTTCTATGCCCCAGCTCCCGAAATTGAAGCATACATCAAGCGCACCACAAGAAAGTGGAACCTTGATGAGAAGGTCCAGTTCGATTCAAGGGTCACATCTGCCAAATGGGACGAAGACGCCGGCAAGTGGAGGCTGGTCATAGATCAAGCTGGTGCTATCAAGAACGACGTTTGCGATATTTTGATAAACGCTTGCGGGTTTCTCAACAAGTGGAAATGGCCCAAGATCGACGGTCTGCATGACTTCAAGGGTAAACTGGTACACAGTGCGAAATGGGATGACAGCTACGATTGGGAAGGCAAGAGGGTTGCCGTGATTGGCAACGGATCTTCCGGCATACAGGTTGTGGCAGCCATGGCACCCAAGACTGCTAAGCTCGTGAACTTCGTGAGAAATCCGACTTGGGTCTCTGTAAATTTCTTGGCGAATTTCACAAAAAATGGCGGCAACTTCGAGTATACAGAAGACGACAGGAAGAAGTTCAGAGAGGACCCGAAAGCCTTCCTGGAGTATCGGAAGGAACTAGAGGGCAGGTATGCTAAGCTACGGATTAGGCGTTGGTGGTTCATGCTGACCTTTTGCACGATGCAGTGTCAATGCATTCTTCTTCGGCATGTACACCGGTCATCCTGCAGCAGAAGGCTTGAGAGCAATTTGCATCAGCCAAATGAAGGATCGCATGAAGAACAATCCAGAGCTGGCAGAGAAGCTTATCCCAGACTTCAGACCGGGATGCCGACGTCTAACTCCGGGTGACGGATACCTTGAGGCTTTTGACAAGGTAGCTGTCTAGCACAGATGACCGGTATCTCAGATCGCTAATGCTGCAGCACAGGACCATGTTCACATGAATTGGGACCCAATCCAGTCTATCACACCAAACGGCATCAAGACTTCTAAAGGTGAAGAAGAGTTTGACATGATCGTTGCCGCTACAGGCTTTGACACTTCTTTCATCCCTTCATTCGAGTTGGTTGGTCGTCATGGCGCTACCTTGAACGAGCGGTGGGCGGTGGATCCGGATGCTTTCTTCTCGGTGCAAGTCGATGGCATGCCGAACTATTTCATCTACAATGGTCCGAATTGTGTCATCTCGCACGGCAGCGTGTTGACGAATGGAGGTTTCATCTCGGACTACATTCTGAGATGGGTCAAGAAGATCGCCACGGAGGACATCAAGTGAGTCGGCTGTTGCTTGAGCCTTGCGAGTGCTGGAATGATTCTGACAGAAGCCAAGGTCCATCGATGTCAAGCCCGAGTCTGTCTCGGACTTCAATGTCTATACCCAGGAGTTCTTGAAGCGGATGGCATGGGCTGACAAATGCCGAAGCTGGTACAAGAACGGAAAGGAGAGCGGTAACGTGACAGGAACGTATGGTGGCTCGTTCTTGCACTTCAAGACATTGCTGGAGAACCTGGGAGCTGAGCACTTCAACTTCACGTACAATTCTCTTAATCGCTTCAGATTCCTCGGCAATGGCGAGGCCATCGGCGAGAACATGGGCGCTGGTGATATGGCTTGGTATATGGATGACATGGATGCGCTACGACTGAAGATGGAGAAGGCATTGAAGGTATAAACCCAAGGGCTTCGGGTCGAGTAGTGTAATGCTGTTCCGATGTAGCAATCCATTATGCTCTCGCGATACGGCCGACCTTGCAGAAACGAGAAGCTCTACAGCACGAGACGAATGGTTCGCACAATGCTGCAGTCAGCTTAGCATTCTTCGTCAACATAGACTGATCAATTTAGCCTGGCGCAAGGTTCAACGCTCTCTACCTCGCTTCCTTAATAGTCACTAATTCTAGCTTCAACCTGTGTGACCGCTCGAACTCCACGCTAAAACAGTCGACATGACTTTCGCTTATACCGCATTTTTCAACACGTCGTCTTTGCTCTGCTCAGCCCTGAGCGCATCGGAGATATGGCCGTTAGCGCCTCTTCCTCCTGTGCCATCTTTCTGTTGAGCTGCAACAGCTTCATCAACCTCTGCGTCAAATTGAAACGTCAGCTCCTCGGCACTGCACACTCTTGGACAAGGTCCTGACCAATGATGGAAGGCCTACCAGCATACTCGCTTTCGCCCTCGGTTCCAACCCAAAACCTCATCTTTTCTCGTTGAAACTCTGCAAAGTCCCACTCTCGCTCCTCTAGACTGTCTGGGTTCGAGCTCCACACATATGTCTCAGCATCGACTGTCTCGCCCTCGACATTGCCTTGGCCGTCCTCATCGCCAACAATGGTCAGTATTCGTGCCTTGATTTTATCCCGGCGATACTCCGAGCCTTCGAAGATATCCAGCCGCCAGATATCTGCGTCTGTCAGACCAGTTACATAGGTCCCTCGGACGCTTGACGATGGATCTGGAAGGATGCCAGGGTAGTCTGCGTGGCGGACGCGAGAACGACGGTAGCCATGGAGAACAGCAGGATATGTTTTGAGCTTGTGAGTGGCGTACACAGGGTTTTCTGCTGACATGGAGCCATGACACACGCGGTGCATGACTTGAGGGGCCATGAGTGTGCCGTAGAAGAATGCACATCTACCTTGTTCTGCCATGGCTTGGTTCCAAGTAAAGTAGGTGAGAGATGTTCAAAACGTGGGACGATCCTGCGTCTATAAACATCGAAAGTGTGTGGTCTACGAGATCGCTGAACGAACAAATAGCAGGACGGACAATCGATAGGTGAAAAAGTTGTCAAAGGAATGTAGAGACATGTTCTTGATACAAGATCCACCTCGCCGTCGTGCCTGAGATAGGCGCAGCGGTGAATTGTTTGACCGAGTAGGACTGCGCCAAACCCCTGTCAGCCTTATATGCAAAGACCCGAGCCGTGTTCCTGAGCAACGTATGCCATCTTCTTTCATCTGTCGACGATTCCCTGGTCAGATGACAACTCCAGCATCAAATTAACGCGGCATCCGAGGGAAAGACGATCGAGCTGCCGACCAGATTCTTCAAGGACAACATGAGGCCTTGATAGAGGAAGCACATCAACCCTCACACGGCGATCCGGCCCCTTCCGCGTTCACTGGCTCAATTTGCATCAAGGTAAGTGAAACATGATATTGTCACTATCAGCAGATTGTGAAGAATGTCCCCGCCTTCCGTGCCTTCCTATCATGGAAATCCAAGCCTCGAGCCTCCCACATGGCACAGCTTGGCAGATTTCGCCAAGTCCCGTTCAGCATTTGCGCTGCTCCAGCTGACGCATCTTGATCAGCATGTGCACTTGTTACCTATACCCGTTCTATTGCTAACCAATGCCAGAACAATGTCGCTCATCAAATGGGCCGTCACGCGCATCGCCCCCATCTTCATCGTCACCTCACCCGTCACCTCCTACGCCGACCAGATATGGAGCATCAACAAGACTCGCTCCTCTGCCGGCTTCTCCCTCGACATCCCTCTCATCATGCTGGTGTCCTCGATCCTGAAGTACTCGTCCCCAGCTCAACCCGCCAGAATGGTACCGCTGACCAAGACAGAGTCTTTTACTGGCTGGGAGCCCGCTTTGACTTTCCCCTCCTGATCCAGGCCAGCGTCATGTGCGTGGTTCAAGTGGTTCTACTGCACGTTGCGCTGCTCCATCGCCCACCATTTGGCGCCCAACACAGTCTCAACAAGCCTTTCGTCGGCGCGCAAGAATCGGACCAGCTGGTCACGCGACCGTATAATTTCTGGCAGTGGCGCAGTCGCAAACCTTACTGGCATTTTCTGGGGTACTATACCGCTGTGCTCGCTGTGCTGCAGTATCTCGCCGGCAGTAATTCAAGCTACATTGCATTACAGGGCTACGTGGCGCTCAGCGTTGAGGCTATTCTACCTATCCCGCAGATCTTGCAGAATCACCGCAGCAGATCGTGCAAAGGCTTCCGCTTGTCGGTGCTGGTGAATTGGATCATTGGAGACGTGTTCAAGATGACGTACTTCTTTCTATCTGAGGGAGGCGTCCCCTGGGCTTTCAAGCTTTGCGGCTTCTTTCAGGCGGGCTGCGATGCCTATCTCGGTGTACAGTATTGGATGTACGGTGAGGGTGCACCGTCGCCATTGGAGATGACGGAGAAGGACTCGCGGCTGGCCTGAAAAGCGTAGCTGCGGGCTCTGTACTTTAGAGGTAGAAAGCGTGCTTCGCTGCATGATGCAACAGGATCTGTTATAGACATATACGAATTGCACAGCTATCTGGACCATTGCCTGTCAACAGGTGACTGTGCTGTCTGAGGTGAAGTCTGAGACGGTTGCACCTGCCTTTGATGAATAAGGAAGGTTTGTACCTGCTGGGTCCCGCTTCACTGCTCCCAATAGATGCTTGACCGCAAGCTTAGTAGCTGTACAGATCAGATGCTTGGCAAACACCCTCTGTCAATCGACTGATGTGACGAAGGTCTCTCAGCAATTGCAGCAACATCACTTGCGCCTGGTCAAAATTCTCAGGATTGTGCCTTCCCGAACACATTCTACCACAGCGATAAGATTACAGACAGCCTCATCCCATCGAGACGCACACGAACGCTGCGACGCAGACCAGAACAGAAAGATGTATATGCCACGGTCCTCCGCGAAAGCTCGCGTGTGAATTGCCAGCAAATCATGGCGCAGATGCGAGTCGAATCGAGGCTGCCGACAGCCAAGACCATGGCATGCGAGACAGTGAGGAAGGACCCATACAACAAGTACTCTGCCTTCTGTCCAGTCACTGCATGGGAAAAGAATCCTGATTGTGTCTCTGGCAAAAACTCATTACTGAATATTCTGTAGGAAGCAACGCCCTGAGCGTCGACTGCTCATTTCGACTGCCATTTGAGGCTCACGACGCCCCTTATACCTCCTTCCTCGACCGAAATGAAGCTTCCTGACTCACCAGGACGACCCATCCCCGCTCCAACGAGCTGGTCATCGTACCTACCCATGGCGCCGGATCCTCAACACCGCCCGCTCCTCACGGATTCGTCATAGTGGAGACGCTTTCTCTCTAACAACCCAACTGCCAAGACGTATAGGTCAGTAAGTGTGCTAAGTGGCACATTGCACGTTCTTACCTTCACCATACTCCACACCGTAAGCCTGCTGAGCCTCTCAGATTATGCGCGAAGGTACGACTTACCGATCTTTCGGTATGCCAACTCGACCTCGCGCCCACTTCATGGTTCGCAGAGGTACTACTAACCCTTCTGACAGTGGCTACGGTGGAGCGCCCGGGTCCTTCATAATCAGCAGTATGCCCTGCCGAGTCCTCCTGACTTTGCCATGACTGGATTTTACCAAGATACAGCAACTAAGTCAGACATCATAACATCGGGTTGATTATCATCAGCGAACACATTGGGCCGTCAGCGAGTCGTATGCATCACATTCCCAGCCCTCTTCTCTGTTCACACGTGTTGACTGTCTTAGCAGCTCGAAGACATCGAAAGGCCTTCCAGGCCTTTGCCTCACCACGTCTAGCAGGCTCGAGCGAGACACAGCACTCAGAGAAGTCATCGCTCCTCGCTACGCGGCAGGCATGATGGGTGACTGGAGCCATGGCTTCGACCAGGGCAGTGGCCCCTTCCTCCACCACGAGGAGAGCAATGGCGCTCAAAACAATGACCACTTCTCTGCTTCCTCTGGGGCTTTGTCAGACGAATTCCATCTCAACTTGACCCAGCAACCATTCACCAACTTCAACAACGTATCCATTGAGCAGCAGCCCTACCCTAGTCCTCCGGACCCGGCCATACAATATCAGAACAGAGGCTATTCAAGTATGGACCAGCAACCTCTCGCCAACGGCTTCGGTGCCGATGCAAACCTCCCATATCAGCCTGGAACGCAGATGGTGGCTGGAAAATTCCATGCCAACTCTGGACAGCAGTCTCAGATGCCGGCCGGGCAGATCATGATGCAGCCAATGCAACAGTACGGCATGACTCCTGCCTGGAACAACATGAGTCCCGGACAACAGAACAACTTCCAAGGGTTCATTGAGGGCATGAGTAAGTTCTTCCTTTCTTTTCATTCTTCCCAAGATCGTCTGACTGTGTGCTGCGCTGCGAGGCAGCGCCCACAATTCGAAGGCTCCTCGATGACCGTTCTGAGCACCAGTTGGTCAGCAGGCGCCCTTTATGACGCAATTTCATCTGGTCAAGCATCTGGAACAGGAATGCTGTTGGTCAGCATGCAAATGAGCGTCCATCCTGGATCACGGAAGCTATCTCGATGATTCAAGGACAGTCCTGCTCAGTCACTCGGTACTCTGGGTTTCCTCCTGCCTCGAAGCAACTTCCACTGGATTTGCAGTCGACCATGACAAGGCCGATGCCTTCGGGGGGCGAAAGCAATGCAGTCTCTTGGCTAGTGGCATCACTCGATCTCCATGCAGGATGTTCATCGTTGCTCTGCGACTTCAGCTTGTCCAGGTCAGCCTCCTGTCCAGGGTTCTGATGCCCATGCACCGGGGTCATCGCCTCACGGTCTCCATTGCCTCACTGTATCATGTTGAAGCTTCGGCCATCTCCATGCTGGAAGTCACGATGGGCTTACGGACGACACGTGAAGATCGTACGGGATACCTCGGAGCCATTGGAGCAGGAGTGGGGTGCCAAGCTCGTAGCGTGGCCGAACCTCGGAGCAGACTGAGACTGTTATCTGATCATGCACTTGCTCGGATCAGATAATCAATCTGTGTACCTCAGTCACCTGCAGCGCAGCACACAGCCCGCCGCCATGTCGAGCATAGTCAAGCTTGAGCAAGCAGCGTCTAATGAGATCACAGACATCCCGCACCACCAGTCCAACGCCAACCAAGGGCCGTACGGGCTGGGTCGTATGCATCAGCAGCATGCCCAGCCAGTAGTCACGGGCGCGGAAAATGGTCAACAACGCTCTGCGAGCGACGCCTCTGCCAGCCAGCCACCAGTGCCGCTGCCGCCGCAGAACGCTTCGCAGTCGCCAGCTGGGCCGACTGGACCGATGAGCACCAACGTCACGATTCCGCCGCGTCCACGCCCAGGCAGGAAGCCGATTCCACAGGAGGACGCGGCCGACCGAAGGAGGATGCAGAATCGTAATGCGCAACGCAACTTCCGTGACAAGCGCCAGCAAAAGCTGGTTGACACGCTGAGACAGCTGGAGGAGAATAAGAGAAAGTATGAGAGCGACGTCGTCGACTTCGAACGCAAGATCGACGAAATCAGGCGCAGCCATGCCAAGCACGTCGAAGACCTCAACCGAAAGTGGACCGAGCGTCTGCAGGAGATGCAAAGGCTGCACGACGAGATGAAGGAACACATTCAGAAGTACGAGCAGAGGGACTCCTTGGTCGGCGGCAATGGTCTTTCTGGACGACCGTTCAATGGCCTGCCACTGAACACCAATGCGGCCAACCAGGGCATCTTTGCCTCAGCCCCCACTCCGCCCGAAGACTATGCCATGGACTTCACCAGCTGGCGTAGTGGACGCCCGCAGCCGACTGTTCACAATGACAGCCTCAATGCCATGGACTTCACCCAGCAACACGCCGAGGACTGTGGCTTCTGCGCGGCCGGCAGCGGCTTCTGTCCGTGCAAGGATGCAAACGTCGTGCAGACCACTGTCTCGCAGCCAGGCACTTGCGACATGTGTCAGCGCGACCCGGAGCGTGCCAAGGCGTGTCGTGAACTCGCCGAAGGGTCTCAGATGCAGTCTCGTCCGTCGAGCTCTACGGGAGGCGAGCAGGGTGTATCGCCTATGTCGATGCAGCCGCCGGCCAAGCTTTCGTGCTCGACTATGGTCGACATGGTGCGCAAGGCAGGTAACACCGCCCGCGGCATGGCCATTTCGGACATCATGGGCCCGGAGACGCAGACGTATCCGCGTGCGGACGGCGGCTACGACATCGGCGTCGATGAGCAGGAGGCGGCGTCTGCGCTGCAGAGCCTGAGCCGTAGGAACACGGTCACTGGCCAGTAGACGTTCACGCCGCGGAGCGGTCGTCATGCATGAGGTGCGGAAACTCGATGAGGAAAGGTCTTCCGTCATCTGGTGCGTTGTTCATGATATATTACGAGACGTTGGCGTTTGGCGTGAGATGGTAATGGAAGGATGATGGGACGGCGAGAGACCGTTACGAGAGAACTTAGAACATCCATTTGGGGTAAACACATGTAGATATGACGTCTCTTTGAAGACAGTCTAGATACGACGTCTCTTTGAAGACAGTCCGGAAAATGGGAGGCACTTTGGCCATGACGAGGCATTTCATGCTCGCGACTATGAGGACGACCTGACGTCTTGGGCTGCATGCCGCCTTTATACTTCGATCGGCCTAGGAATGACAGACGACTATGTCCCTGCAGCGAGTATTACAGCGTTTCAGCGCAGAGCTTGACACTGGTGTAAGTGTCGGTCAAACACTCGAAGTCGGCCTCCTAAGGCTGACGTTGACCACAGGGGCGCATGGTCTTCGTCCTCGCCGCCTGTTAGACTAAGATCCTCATTGTAGTCGTCATGTTAGTTCGAGCAGATCAACGGGGTATCGCTGCGGCCGCGCGGGTAGCTGCAGTCACATGCAAACAGCACTCGCGACGGCAAGTTCCAGACCTTCTCCATCGAACGAAGATCTCCTCCGCCGACTTCTTGAAGCACTCTCAACATCTGCATCACTTCAAGTTCGTTCGTAATTTCGCATCTCGTCGACCGCCAACGACATCGTTCAGGGATGGCTTCCGCCAACGATCAGCGGGTGGGAGTTTGCGCTGGCTGTCAAGGTCCGGGTCATTTGCAGTGCAAGAGCTGTCTCCTTGTGCTGGTAAGACTACACCGAAGCAAGACCATCATGTCGAAAGATTCGGAAGCTGATTTGATTGCAGTACTGCAGCGCCCGGTGTCAAAGGTCTCATTGGTCCACACACAAAACCGACTGCAAATCGCCCCTGTCAAAAGACTCGTGGAGGCCACAGTGGGAAGTACAGGGCCGTAAGCCTTCCTTTATCGGCGAAGGGCCGCAGCAGGTACCGTTCGGCAATACCAAGAAGTATCTCTGGGGCAATGTCCCGGCCATCGACGTGCTCAGACTTGAGGCCAATGAAGGCACAAACTACGATCGCGAGCTCAAGCTTCTTTTCGCGGGTACGTCGGACGCTTTCGGGCAAAGATGACATATACTGACACCCATCGCAGCATCTGGAGATCTGCGAAACGTCGTGAGGACAATCACAGCGTTACCTGCGGATTTCTCAAAGCCTCTGTCGCTTACTCTCAACGACCGCGAGACTACTGTCGTAGCTCGCAACGTGATCTTGCTCCTCGTTTGTCTTACATCGTCAGATCAAGCGAAAGCGCTTGACTGCATGATACATCTGTGGTATTCTTCACTGATCCAGCAGTCTCACCTCGACGTGCTGCGCTTGCAGGTGCGACCACTTCTTCAGGACGTCTGCAGTAAAATTGCAAACAAGAAAGAGGATGCTACACTAGGCAAGACATGGCACTTTGGGGAGCGGTCGTTGAGACTGGTGTTGACCAAAGAGCAATGGTTCTGCGTACTGGCTCACTGCGATGTCCCGAACGGCCTGTCGATTTCTGAAGCAAGGGAGCTCAGGTCTGCCATCACCCTGGCACCGAGTCGCCAAGACTACCGTGATCGGCGTATGTTCGCAACGGTACCACACCTCCGTCTCAGTAGCCATAAGTTCCGCGAGCATGGCATTCTGGTTCCATTCGGCCAATCTCTTGCGCAATTCAACGTCCCGAATCCGTTGGTCTTCCCAATCCATCGACGCCCCGCCGCCATGCTGACATCTGAGTAGGACCTTCTTTCACGCCTCGGAGTGGCCTATGAAAGATGCTGCCGAACCGCTGGATAGCTGGAGCCTGCAAGACGTGCTCAAGACTCAGCGTGGGGCAGCGGCGAACGATATATATGGGCACCTCTATCACTATGTCAAGGACGAGCTCGCTGCTTTCTGCACCCAGCTGGACACCTTGCAATGCAAACTTGAGCTCTACAATACTAGCGCTGAGAAGCTATCTGACCACCTATCGGATGGCACGTTCGCTCGCGTTGAGGTAAGAGTGATGGATGGATTTACCGCGAGACGGCTTGATGATCGACTAACGAGGTTAGGTGGCGAACATCAGTGACGCCGGATACCTAGGCATGGGGATGACAGCCTACCATCTCGGCCGCTTCCTCCAAAGTCGCAACGACAACCCCCACGCCACGCTCATTACGCTCTTCCTGAACATCGAAGAGACGATAAGCGATGATGATCAGCGGCAGTCTATGGCAAGGGAACAGACTCTTGTTTCCGCGTACTTACCACTCAAGGCTAGGCCAGCATCCCACTACGATGCCGAACTTATGAAGAGATTGGCGGCATGCAACTTGGTCCGGGACTATGACATGTTCTTCGAGCGGTACGTTATCGTCGCAGTACCACAAAAACAGCTTTGACTGATTCGCGACAGATACATGCAAGGTTTCAATTTTAAGGATGTCGACGAACTGCTTGGCTTGGCCATGAAGAAGAAGCACACGATCATCGAGAAGTGGCCAATGCGCCTCAAGTTACGGCCTGGACAGCCTGGGGCAAAAGAAGAATTCAACCTTCTACTTGGCTCTGGTCAAACCGGCTGCGAGCGTTACGTCGAATGGGCGAGGAAGTGAGCCATGGTTGGACAGCCGACGGTAGTCAAGGCAAAGATGCCGGATGGCGCATATCAGGTCGGGGAGCAGTGCAAAGAGGCCGGTAAGGATAGATCATTCAGGCTACGTGGAAGCGGCGAGTTGTGACCAATTGTTTCTTCAATTCTGAGTTGCTGTCTTCCAATGCTACATGTGCAGCAGATGTGCTAACGCTTATCGCTAAATTTGCAACTCCTCAGTCCGTCCTCGGCTGCCATCACGGCCTCATGTCTCGTCCTCTCACCCAGCTAACTGAACAACTCACTGACCGTAGTAACTCTTCACGTGGGCATACATTCCGTATTGTGCCAATCGGCCTCGGAAAGCCTTAATATCATCCACCGAAAAGTCGCCCCTCGTCGCCGTCGCCATCTCGTCCCCAGCCTGAACCTTGATACCAAAGAATTGAACTGCAAGCGCGGCTTCCTGTACCTCTTCGCCTGCAGCAGCTCACCGAGCTTCTTCCAATGCTTGACCACCACAGCTCTGCCACGAACAACACGTCTCTCTGAGACTTCGATATTGACCTTGAGCGATTTGATCTGCCATATGCTCGTCTTTGGAAATCGACTCGAGCCGCTTGATCAGCAACGAGAGGCGGTCATTGAAGCCGTCGCCAAAGACGGCGAAGCGCTTGGGTATTTTCCCTTGGATGACGATGTTGATTTCGAATTCGTGGTAATAGAGCGGGAGAGCTTGAGTTCTGATGGATTTGCAGACCTTGGTGATGGCTGGCTTCTTGGTGTGCGTGCCCAGGACAGCCAAGCTATCACCGACAACATATTCTCAGATCTGCTTGCGGACGCTCTCAGGGAGAGTCTCCAGCGTTGGTATGTCCATGATTGGTGTTGCTGTCTTCGACCAGCAGATGTCTCAGACAGCAGTGTCACTCTTGCGCTCACCTTCTGCAATTGCCGCTGCCATCGTTGATGCTTCTGCTTCGAGATCAAATTTGATTGTTGGTGAGAGTAGTGACCTACAACAGACGTGGAGTGTAAGAGAAGCGGAGGATGTGACACGGCGTGAAGAAGTAGAATGCTTTCTTATACAACGACCCACCGGCTTGTGCAAGCCCATGTGATCACTCCAGACCTAGACTGCGCGCACCAATTATAAGAGGAAGGTACAAGAGATTCACGGGCGCAGTGAGCTTGCACATGCCGAGCAAGTGAGTCAATTGTGGCGTGTCTGCCCTGCAAACCTGATGATGGCGGCAATAACCTTCACTTGCACTGGAGACGGATAGGACCATCCTCAATGGCCATTAACCCCATTCATCTCAAACCCCTTCAAAGCCTCAAGAGCATCATCAAGCTCGTCCTCATACACCACCGCATGCCCTGCCCGAGCCGTGCTAAGATAGCTCATATTGAACACCTGGCTCCCAATTCGTCCCTTCATGCCATCAATCAGCTTACTCGCAACGCCACAAACAATGCCAGTACTCTCAGTCGGCAGCCCCTTCAGATCAAATGTAATCGGAATTTGCTCCGGTCCATCCTTTCCTAGCAAGAGATCCTCGCCATCATGGTAGAAGAGTGGGAGTAGTCGCTTCTCGAGTGTGAGAGATGCTGACTCGGAATCTGTGAGGGTCAGGGAAAGGAAGCGCGGAGGCGGGAATGAGGTGAGGCATTTGACGAGGCCAAGCTGGAGTTTGCCTTCCGTAAAGTTGTTCGCGGATGAGCTCGTGGTTGTCTCTTTAATGCCGGCGCATGTGACGAGCTCGACAGATCGATCCACATGGGGTGAGATGTTGTGCGCTTGTAGCTTCTTGAACGTCTTGACCTGCAGCTCTGACGGTGAGCCTGGCGGCGGTGTGGTGGCTATAGGCGACCAGTCGAATGATGCAGCCGAATTGTTCCTGTGGTGAGGCTGCAAGATCGGCGATGCTGGATTCGTCATGTGGCCTGCGTGTCCGTTCTCGTCGGCTTCAAAGACGAAGCCGCGGTCCTCTAGCGCATGTATCACTCTCGGCCTCGCCTTCCATGGGACGAGGATGAAGTCTGACCAGTAGCTCGTGATGAAGTAGATCGATATTCCAGCCATTGCCAAAGGCGTTGTTAGGTCCAGGACGCGCTGGCCAGCTTCGAGGCCCTCGCCTCCAATCATGATGACAGAATAGTCTTCCCTGCTGATGGAGACGGTCTCTCTGACGCTTGGATCTAGTAAACCACGCAGCGGCTGGAAGAGAGCATCTGCTTCACTTCGAGGACATACGACAGAGCACTCATTCTTGGTGAGCGACACATTGACGAATGGGTGCCAGAATTGCCAAGGTCTATTCGGTCGAACCTGATTACCCTCATTATCTATGCGTGGATTTCGAAGTAGCAGTTGCGATATAGCTTGCACGAAGACCGGATACACAGGCAGAGGAATATGTATGAGCGCCACATTTGTGTCCTGTGACATGGTCAGTACATAAGTACAACAATATACCAGCCTGCAACTTACAAGAAACCCTATCTGAGCATTGAGCAGAGTCGTCGAATCTGTCAAATCCATTGCGCAGCAGTCTGGGGCTTGGAAGTCGGATCCAAGGTCAGATTCCAAGGCGTTGTGCCCGGACCAGAGTGCGGAGTAGTGCGTGAGACGCAACGGATGACCGTGATGGTAATGATTATGGACCACTGCAGAGCTCTCGAGCTGGACGCTCAACGATTGACGTTCTCTACAGGTAATGGATGTTCTGCCACACACGCTGTCTGAAAGTTCATGCTTCCTGGCAAGGTAGCCAAATCTTCAAAGCAGCACCGAGGCAAGGTGAGGTGCGGTCGTACAAAGAAGCGCGAATGAAGCTGCTTTGTAGAGAAGGACAACCACAACACCAAGGTTGAACTGCTCGAGTCTTATGTGCTCTGGATGGTGTATACTCCAGAGGATGCCCGAAGCAATGTCCAATGATGTAGTTCTCACTCTGTCAATGCAGGCTCCTGCCGGAACCTCGCAGAATCTCCAGCAATGCAGACGCAGGTCAAATGACTTCCCATTGACGTTCCTCGACCTGCAGCAGTAGTCCCCAGGGTGACCTGCGCAGCTCGTGCAGGAGAATTGGCGTGGGGGTTTGGTGAAAAGCACGGAGGCAGCCAGTAGTAGTGCGTCTTCCCCTCACGAAGAGACGCTCGTTTCCGCAACGTTGGATGCGAAGTGACTTGCAGCGTGGGATACCAACCACAAACCCTGCAGATACCTGGTTGTCGCGGGCCGGGGCGAGAAGATCCGTATGTACGTGACCTTCGAGATGGGAACTCGTGAAGAGGCAGGAAGCTAGGAGAGGACGGGAGACAGTAGCTTTGGGAGAGGGAGTCAGAACTTACGGCGGGTCTGGCGGTAGCCCAGGCCTGCCAATAGCTAGCCAAAATCCTCCGACGAGAACGGCCGACAGTAGCCGCTTTGTGGAGTCTATTTAGCTTTGGAGGTGCTTCACCAGCGACGCGTCGTCCCAAAGGCCCATCTTCGGTGCGCGGATGCGTCGACAATCGCGCATGTGCATATAACAGAATGCTGACGGGCGCATAATGCGCGTGGATCGTACGATGGCTGCCAGAAGCGACGCACGAATGTGGGAGGTCAGACGGAATGAAGTTCTGAAATCTAGACGAGGGGGACGGAAGGCTGGAGCGCATTGAGGGCCGTGCGTAAAGTGGGTCGCACGTGCTGTGGAACTGCGTGTGGTTCGCACTGCAGGCCTTACAGACAGTCTGGGGACGGGTAACAGTACAGGATAATCGTGGATGACTACTTGCCTCAGACATTACTTGCTCAATGCTGTGGCGAAGCTTCGCTACCTCTATGCCTTCTTTTTACCACTCGCCAATTTCGCCCATCTCGGCACATACGGCCTTGTGTGCTGCAGCTTCGCCCAAGGAGTCTCCTCCCAGATCTCCTGCGCATCCTGCTTCTCCCTCTGTATCAGAGCCTTCACTTTCTCTTCATCATACTTCTCCCTGATCATCGCCTTCTTCTGCGCCTCACCCAAGCCAGCAAGGCTCCTCTTCGCAATCGTAGCCGACACAGGAGTCGCCGGATCCTGCTGAGATCTAACAAGTGTCCTCATAGGGTCCGTCCTGTCCCTCTGTAATCCGGCCAGCTGCTCATCGGTATAGAGCGGGTGCTTCGGGACCTTGCCATTCGACCAGCGAAGCAGTTCGTCTTCTGAGCGCACCGGCAGATTTCGCCCCCAAGTGTCGCAGAAGCCATAGAGCATCATCTTGCCCCATGCCGTGTGCAGAAACATCCTTCTCCTGATGCTCTCTCTCACCAAAAGCTCATCAGGTCTAAGCAGCGGTTCCCTCGGCTTGTCCGTCGGCAACAACAACTCTTTTCGATGCGGATACAGCTGCTGGTCGATCGCGCACTGCTGCTCTGGCGTGACGAAGCGAAAGCTGGGATTAGTCACAGCCTTCGACGAGCCATCTGCAAGGTGGTAGACAGAGACGCCTGTGCGCTCCAGACCGGCGGTTCCGACCTGATTCCATGGAATGCCCATGATTGAATCCTTCTTCGCTTCTTCTGGTGCGTCAGCTCGAGGCTTGTACCTGTGACGCACCCAGAGTTCGAGGACGTCTAGACGGTTCATAGTAAGCATTGGCTCACTCGGATCAGGGCTCCAGCCTCGAAGGACTCGCCAGAGAGGTGTGAAGCTCTTCTCTGAAGTGAGCATCTCTCGCAGATCGCAACCGACATGACCTTTTCGTTGGTATCGAGCTGGATAGGCATGCATATTGGTATGTGGCCCTGCCATCGGGTAGACAGCACCAGCCGGGTCCGTAAACGCCATGTCGACCTTCAGGAAGAATAAAGTGGCGTCGTAGATGACCTTCTTGGTGATGTACGCCTCACTCCTGCAAAGCGCAATGCGATGCGCGTTCAGTGGTAGATCGAGGACAAACCACATCTTCTTCACTGCGTCCAATGTTCCCGGAGGACATCTCAGCCCTTTCGTAGCGAGCTGGATGAGCATATCCTTGCATACGCCCTGGCGCCAGACGACCATTTGCAGCCAGCGCAAGCTCGGCACATCGCGGAGATCTTGACCTCTCTTCTCTACCTCCTTATTCGCGAAGCTACTCTTCTGACGGAGATTTGGGTCTTTGATGCACAAACTCTGATAGCAGCGCCATGGCCAGATCTTGTCAGCGTTCGGCGCCCATGTGCGCATGCAGGCGACGATGAATGCTGTGAAGTGGCGGTTGAAAATTGCATGGAATGGCTTGCTGATGGAGTACAGGCTGATGAGAGAAGGAATGTTCAGATAGCTGACGAGCAGCAGTAGCAGGTCACCGTGCCGGAGGAACCCATTGAGAACGCTGAAAGGCTGGCCGCCTGGTGTACGGAGGCTCGCCGCGCTGTTGAGCGGCAAAGCTATCCTCTTGCCAGACGGCAGTGCCCACGTTGGTGTGACGGAGGCAATGCGTGGCGTACCGGACGCATCATACTCGATCTCGATCTTGTTCTCCAACCTTGCCTTCTTTGCCGGCGGCTGGCTTGTACCTGAAGCTAATGAAGTGTCGATGCGCAGAGGCAGCGGCTCAAACTTGCCCGTGTTGAACTTTTCTGGTGATGCGGAAGCACGGCGCTTATGCAGGTTACCGAGTCGTGGCACCAGCACAGGCGGCGGCCCCATGCTCTGCGGAGTGCCCAATCCTGTTTGCTGTAGACCGAGCCCAGCGGACTCGTTTGCGCGGTCGCCTCCGAAGGCAGGAGGGGTGGCTGGCGTGGTGCTCCTAGTCCTTGTAGGTGAGATGTCCACCTGAGACGTGCCCGGCGTAGAGAGGCCGGACGCTGAAGCTTGTTGCTCGGGCTGGTGACTCGCTCTCGCATCGCAGTCTCCTCCTCCGATACTCAAGCTCATACTCGCGCTCTCTCCTCCCGCTCTCACTCCCTCGTCCCCTGCTCTGCCGCCGCGGGTCTCTCGCTCGTGACCTCTCCCTGCGTCCGCCATCCCGCTTGACAGGTCTCGCGGCTTCCTCTTTCTCTGTGCCTCCGGCTTTCTTCTCGGCTCTTTCCCGCGCCTTTCGCCAGTTGTTTCCCATAGAACTTGTCGGATGCCAACCTTGTTCGGGCCACTCGAGCTTGATGTGCGAGACACAAAGTAGTGAGGCGATTGCGATTCCGGCAACGTAGTAGTAGAGTCGGTCAATAGCCATCACCGCAGGTAGGTGTCGGTGAAAGAGACTTATAGATGTTCTCAGGTGGCGGGAGGTGATGGGTGTTTCTGACAATAGGTCCGTGCATGTGGAGGTTGATATTGTTCTGGCGGAGTAGTTTGCTTGCCGGGAGCACTTGTGGCCCCACTTTCACATGTGACAGCCTCCCGCTCGAAAGGGCAAGAGAGATCTTCGTAACATCCTGCTCTCCACCAGAATCTCGAGGTCAACATCTCATCGGCGAGTTAACGAAATTGAACAACGCACAGCTCAAGCAGTCAAGTGCCTGGTGCAAGCACGTATAATAGTTGCTCTACTTACTCAGAGTTGAGCGGGTATCGTCAATCATCTCACGCCCTAGATGCCGTCCGAGTGGCCCATTGAGAGGCCCTCATCCCATAAAGCACCTCAAAACTACCCTCCATCGCCCTGAGGCTCACGCTTCTATAACAAATCCTGAATTATCGCCTGTTCAGCAGACTTAAGAACTCTTCTCGAGTTTTGGCCCGCTTCCTCATGGCACCCAACATGCAGCTCGTCGTCGTACTCGCCCCAGTCTTTTGCACGCCGCGCATCACCATGCACAGATGGCTACTTTCCATGACCACAGCCACCCCTTGAGGCTTCAAGACTTCCTCAAGCGCTGCTGCGACCTGCTTGGTTAGGCGTTCCTGGACCTGGAGCCGACGACTGAACATCTCTGCAATGCGCGCGAGTTTGGATAGGCCGATCACGCGTCGGTTGGGGATGTATCCAATGTGCATCTTATGAAGTGTTAGCAAGTACACTCCACGGTCAGTGAAGCTGCGCCTACCTTGCCGGTGAACGGAACCAAATGATGCTCGCACAGACTATACACATCAATGTCCTTCACAATGACCAGCTCATCATGGTCTTCGTGGAACACTGCGTTGTTCACAATATCCCTCAAATTCTCCTCATAGCCTTTGGTGAAGAACATCATGGCTTTCGCATAACGCTCCGGAGTTCCATGCAAGCCCTCCCTGTCTGGGTCCTCTCCAATGCATTCCAGTATCGTCCGGACTGCACCTGAAAGCTTCTTCAGCCTCGCCTCTGCATCCTCGGGGTGCTCGCGCTCGCGTAAACGGTCAAGTGTGCCAGCACTCGGCCATGAGAGCCCTTCAAAGTTGATAGCTTGTGAAGAGGAGCCCCCAGGCGACATCGACCGACTCTCCACCAAGGGAGTCGCAGGCGCTCCGTCTCTTCCGTCTCTTGCTGCGACTTTGATCTCGATGTCCTCTATGTCCTGGTCGCCAACTTCCTCATACTGTGTTGCCGACTTCTGCTGCGAAGCTTGCACATGCGCTGAACCATTGTCATTCAGATGCAGATTCTCAAGATCAAGAGGAACTTTGCGCGGGCCCATGCTCGATCGGATTGAGGCTATGGTTCGATTCCTCTCTTCCTGGTCAACTTGCGCGGGGTCGTGGGAATATGACTGGTGCAGTGGAGAGTGCCCGTTGACCAGGTGAGAAGGTATGGCTGTGGGCCGTGTTTGTGGATGGCAGCCGTTCTCCATATTAGCGATCGAATAGGCAAAAGTCTCAAGACTGCTGATTGAGCAGCTATGTCCTCTGAATCTTGGCTCTCGAGTAGTTGATGTTCCGCTTGCGTGTATGGTCAGGGCTAAAGGTAGTAATTTGAGTAGGCTGCTTCAATGTGGTAGAAGAGCCAATTCATCCTGATCGCCTTATCACCATCGAGCCCGCTTGCCGGTCATGTTTGGTCGTACCCATGCGGGAGTACAGGAAGCAGACAATTCTTTCTTCAAGCCCGGACTTTGACAATCTTCACAAGCCTCGGACAGCGAAAAATGACGTCTGTGCGCATTCAGCCCTACGGCGGCACGCCAAGTGCGGTGCCGGACCTGCCAACTTCAAGCTCTTCCTCCATGGAGCATGTTGGTTCTGCATCCCATCAACATTCGTTCAATACCCATCAAGCGGCATCTCATAAATTCCTGCACTCTCTCGAGCTTCGTTCGCTGATTTCGCTTATCGAGCTTGCGAGCGTTCGGACACGCTGTGCGCGCCGTGGTCGCCTAATGACCGGCACAACGGATTTGCAGGCTTTTTCCCGCGAAGCATGTCGCAATGTATCCGGTCGACATATCTTCGCCCCGGCTTCTCGCGTCTTGATCGACGAGCTGAAGACACATGCTCTCATCCCCTGTTGATCATCGATGAATTCCTTCGCGGATTCCATTTCTGGACCATGTGTCGACCTGCGACAACGATGCCTCGAGCGCCACCACCTGAAGATTTCCCGGCCACTGGAGCCTGCGCCATCGTCGTCTCTTGCAAGTAGATAGTATTCGTGATCGTGAATGAGGTCCTAACCCCTTGGGGCATTACGGAGGCCTGCTCCTTGACACAGAGGGACATCGGCAGCACGCGCCAGGGCGGAGGTATTGTGCTCGATCAAAAACACAGCTCCAAGACGTCTTGCACAGGCTTAGGTCGACACTACCAGCAAGCAGGGCTATCCACTGACAACAGATCGTCTGCACCAGCCTTACACAGTTCTGCTGAACGTACTCATGCTAGGGCTTCGAAGTGTCGGCGCAGCCTCTGAGCACGTTTGAGAGCATCTCGCAAGGCCTTACACACGTCTCAGCTCTCGTGGCGTTTCGCTATATCTGCTAGCAGCGTCTGCTTGGCCTGTAAGCGAGACGGGTTGCATAGCGCCTGTTCGTCCTGTACAGCGTTGCGAGGCTCACCGTGCTCGTTCGGCAGAGGGCAGGCAGCTCCTAGATTGGCCTTCAATCCCGTGTTTGCAACTTAGAGGCGCTAACAAAGCCCCGATCATGTGATTCACGAGTCGTTCTTTACCAGTCTTGGCCATGAAGGCAAGCGACGATGAGGGCCAGCACAAGAGCCAAGAAGCAGGAGAAGAATTTCTGTCTACCATTCGTTCTCGGTGTCGTGCAATCTAACAGTTGCGATACTCGAAATGCCAAGCCAGCTGCCGGAGGGGCACCTGAGCTGCACCTCAGATCTCGTGGCCGCCAGATCAGCATTTCACGCATCACAGGTGAGCATAGCATAGCAGGCGTGAGGACTCCCTCGTCATTTGCACGCATATATATTCTTTTCGCGGCGTTGCGAGCAGCAAGGGTGCCTCAGCAATCGAGGACTCGGCAAGCCTAATTGGGTTGTTCACGGCGGCAAATTCCTTTGCGGGTGCCAGTCTTCTGACCTTGACCAACTTCAAATGGCTGGATCTTCCATTGACAAAACAGTAACGCAGCGGAGGAGTGAAGGTAGCCCTTCACAGCGAGCGGATCGCATAAGAAGTACCAGTCGTGGTATTAGACGTGAGGACGAGGAAGGTGGGCTTCATAGGGCTGTCGCGGAGTCAGGCAACGTTCGACCTCCACACTTTGCCTCATCATCCAAGAACTTACGTTCTCCATCACCATCTCACCGGAATCATCGGGAGAGCAGTAGAGGGCGGTCGGGCTCGCTTACTCCAGGAAGAGACATACGAGAAGGTAGTCCAAGTGGTGGTCGTGCACCGCGTCGGAGGTCCCTTGATCGCTCACGCAACCATTCACCCAGCTACTATCACTCGCCCGCAAAACACAGACGTCGACATATTCGATCGCGCTCGGCACATCGACACCACGAGCGACGCCACCAGTATCGACGAAGCAGCAGAAGCAGCAGTCGGTCGATCGAACCTGCGCGGCACGGGAATAGCACAAGAAGAGGCAGAGATAGGGACAGTGCAAGGTCTCCGAGACCTGCACGACACGAGGATACGGTGGCTGCCAGACGCCCAGGCGACAGTGACCGCTACCGATCGCCGTCGAGAGATTCACGGTACGGCGTGGAGGTAGCCAGAGGTCCAGCACGCGGGTCACGAGATAGCTACAGGGCCAGAGAAGAGACCGACACGTACTACGGAAGCGGGAGTCTGCCGCCAAGACGCGACGATAGACATAGATATTCACGGTCACCACCTCGCAGATACCGCTCGGAGCGCGACAGTGAGTACGAGCGACGGCCACGGAGGGACCTACGAGACGAAGACGATTATTACTACCGCGACTCTCGCTCAAGACGCTCACCGCCACCCCGTGAAGCTCGTCACCGGTCGACCCGCTCGCCCGTCGACCGGCACGCACGGCGCAGTAGCCGAGAGAGCCTTCGCCGCCACCCTCGTGACACCGATACAGGTCGCCGATCGAGGCGCTCTCTGAGTCGCGAGAGCCTTCGCTCACGGAGGACCGACCCTGACAAGGACGACGAAATGTATCATCGTGGCGGCTACCGAGGTCACGGCGGCTATGGCTACCATCAGGGATCTCCGTACGGCCATCGCGGCTACCAGCAGTCTGGCTATTCATCTCAAGCACCCTCACCCATGCATGGCTACCAAAGTCAGCACCACCACTCACCACAGGGACCGCAATCACAACCTGGTGTCCCTTACTATCAGCCCAAGTCGTCGAGGCAGTTCAGTAATCCGCAGCCAGGCAGTCAGACACCTCAGCGTGGCGGCTCATCTCAGCGGGGCGGGCGTGGGCACTTTGCCAACCTGTCATGGACACCGGTAGAAGGCAGGAGAGGAGGTCACCTCGTGCAACCAGGAGACAAGATCGAGGACGGGCCAGGTGGCAAACAAGCACATGCAGGCGATGCAAGAGAAGGAGATCCAGAGGATGAAGAAAACCCGTTCAGACCACCAGCGGAAATGCGTGCTGAAGATGAGGACTCACAGCGGCGAAGGCAGCCACCCACAGGGCCTGCCGCGGCGCCTGCTGAGAAGAACAAGATATCTTTCTCCATCAAGGGGCATGCGGCGAAGCAAGCCGCCACAGCCGAGAAGGTTCCAATCATGTCAAGGCAAGACATGTCACCGCTGGCCGCGCCGAAGAAGCCACCTGCGCCTGTGTCGCCGCTTGCACAAGCAGCAGTACCCAAGAGCTCGAACTACATTGGTAATACCAGGATCGAGCCCACAAAGCCGCAACCTCCACCTACGCCTACTAGGAAGGAGAAGGTCCGGAAGAAGAGGATAAAGGCGAGACCGACGTTGAGTGAGGACTTTGCTGCCTCTGACAGTGTGTATTACCGCAAGACTGGCAACGAGTCCGTTGTGGGAAGCGGTACGTACGGAAAGGTCTACAAGGGTGTGCATGTCTACACGGGCCGTATGGTGGCCTTGAAGAAGATTCGCATGGAGGGCGAACGCGATGGCGTAAGTGCATTCTTTTGACTGTTTCAGAACAGCATGCTGATCATGTATAGTTCCCGGTCACCGCGACTCGCGAGATCAAGCTTTTGCAGTCACTCAATCATCTAAACGTCGTCGCTCTGCAGGAAGTCATGGTCGAGAAGAACGACTGTTTCATGGTGTTCGAGTACCTGGCGCATGACCTGACTGGTCTTCTGAATCACCCGACGTTTGCCCTCACCCAAGCACACAAGAAACACCTGGCGAAGCAGATGTTCGAGGGTCTTGACTATTTGCACAGGAGAGGCGTCTTGCACCGCGACATCAAAGCTGCCAACATCCTCATCAGCAAGAACGGCGTCCTTAAGTTCGCAGACTTTGGTCTTGCGCGCTTCTACCAAAAGCGGCAGAAGCAGGACTACACCAACCGTGTCATCACTATCTGGTACCGTTCACCCGAGCTTCTCCTAGGCGAGACACAATATGGCCCTGCGGTCGACATCTGGAGCGCCGCATGTGTCCTTGTCGAGATATTCACCCGACATGCCATTTTCCCGGGTGATGGAGGAGAAATCAATCAGCTGGACAAGATTCACAACGTCCTTGGCACGCCATCGAGGCACGAATGGCCGGGCATTACCGAGCTGCAATGGTACGAGCTCCTGCGCCCGACTCATAAGATCCCATCCACCTTCTCCGAGAAGTACAAGGACCGCATGAGCCCGGAAGCATTTGACTTGCTCAAAGCTATGTTCCTGTACGACCCTGCCAACCGTCCGACAGCCGCCGATGTGCTCGAGCACCCATACTTCAGTTCTGAGGAGCCCAAGCCGCAGCAAGTTGTGGAGCTAGAGCAGCTGGAAGGTGATTGGCATGAGTTCGAGAGTAAGGCGCTGCGAAAAGAAAAAGAGAAGGCGGATCGCGAAGCGCGGCGGGCCGCGAGGGACGGCGCGGCGGCTGCTGAGCAGGCGAAGAGGAAGGCCGAAGATGGTGGTGGTGCAGGTGGTGGGCATACTGAAAAGAAACCGCGAGTTGGTGACGCTGCCTAGAAGGCTCAGCAAGGCCTAAAGAGGCTGTGTTTTGGAGCATGAGGTTGAAAGCATTATATCCCAGTAGAGATGGTGTATGGATGTCCGTATATGCTGTAAGTGCACGATATGCACACTCCAGTGGAAGAATCATAATCAGGGGAGACAAGAACCTGCTAAAATTCAGGCCTCCTGGCGTCGCTGTCCAGCATTGATTTGCAGAACGATGCGATCCACCGCCTGGTGTTACGCAAGCTGAGGCAGTACGCTCGAAAATTCGACAAGCTTCGATCTTGTATGTACCTACTGATACGCTTTGTCGGTATACGGATTCGCAGACTCGAACCATGGCAATCCTCGTTTGCGCACACCTTCGACAGCAACAGACTTCCATCAGGATGGTCTGCATCACACTACCTGGTCTCCCTTCGCTAGCCCCTTCGGTGTCTCGTCTGGCGCCACATTGTGTCGCGTGACCACTGCTCAAGTCGTTCCCGCCTCTCCCTGCGCTCCCTGTACGTCCTGGCCACCGCGTAGCCGATGTAGGCATCTGACATCTCGTTCAGCATTAACATGACGCCAAGCAAGCAGTCCGCTTCATCTCCGCGCGAGTAGGCAGGTGCACCATCATCGACCCTTCTCCAGTTCTCATCATAGCCCTCAAGGCGCTGGGCAACCGCCGTGCGAATGGACTCCTCAGTGATGCTAACCTCAATCCTCTTGTCGTCGGCTGTATCAGAGAAGAATCTGCCGGGAACGGGATACCGTTTGAGCGCGACGGAGTAGACGTAGAAGTTGGCTCCATTGTGCGCGGCGGGCGCATTGCCACTGTAGCTGCAGAAGGTCTCGAAGTCGAAATTTGTGATTGGCAGGTCGACGCTTAAGAATAAGCGATTGAGGAGATGGACGTGTGACTTCATCATGCGGAGCCAGGCTTCGAGTCTATCTGGCGTTCTCGAGCAGTTGATGTCGATAGTGTTGTACTTGAAGAACATGGAAAGGGTCTCGCTGCGGATCTGGCGGTTGACTTGGAGGAGGCCGGGGAGGGGGGCTTCGTGGTTGATGGTGGATTGGACTGGTGATTCTTGCTGGACTGCTCCTATCTCGCTGACACTGCCGTTCGACTGGGAAGTCTCTTGATTGGCAACGATTTGGCGGTCGTCGAGGTCGCTCGAGCGCTCATACTCGGCCCATGCATGCTCGTTGATCAACACGAGCGCCCATATCTTGTTACGGATTTGGGGAGCGAGGTCAAGGAGCCGGCATGTGTCTCCGACTGGCTGTGCTGGTGATGGCATCATCGCAGAGTTGTGGTGGTGTCGTTAACTTCGAGCAGAAAGGGGGTGTAAAAGTGTTTGGAGTTTGGGAAGGTGCTTGTGAATGGGCTTATCGAGGGACAGCCGGTGCGTTTTTCATATGATTTGACATGACTCGATTGGATTTCACATGCACTGTGAAATGTATCAAGGAGAGACACAGAGCGACACGGGAAGTGTTTGACAGGCCACTTACAGCCTAGTGCCCAAACAGGACATGATATGCTTCTGAAGCAACCGAGTTGAGCTTCTCGCAGATTGGGAACAAACCTTTGAATCTATCGGCACAGTCCAGCTGATCACTACAGCTGCCCCTCAAGCTCGTCTGTGCCACTCTGATATGCTCCTATGCCAGCTCTGCCACCTCACCTTCCTCGCTCACCCTATCCCAGCGCCATCTAGAAATCATCCTCTTCTTCTTCTTGATCCTCAAGATAATCCGTCTCCTCCTGCTCCTGCTAGTTCTCCATCACTTCCGCCATCCGTTGCCGGAAATCTGCATATGCATCCCTGTTATGATCAATAGCCCACTTTCTCAGCAGCCTCATCGTCTCCAACAGCTTTTGCGCCGATGCACCCTCATTCTCGCGGAATTGCTTCTTGACCCTAATTCTGTCCCGCTTCAGGATGCTGTAGAGAGCGACTTCTGCGTCAGTGATCTCAACCGAGGCATCATGCGTATCATCGACGACCAGCGCGCGAGAGCCGGGACCCCTGACCAGCGCTACCGTGAAATCCACGACACCCTGCTCGAGATAATCGATATAAGTAAGGCAGTCGTCTGTGTCATCCTCGTCCACGCGTTCTTCATTCAATAGATGAACTGTCAGTAAGACGCGTTCGATGAGCAGTAGGTGCGGACACATCATGCGGATCCAGGCTCTGATCGACTTGGCGTTGAGGTTGACATGGATCTGAAAAGTGTTGTGCTTGAAGAACATGGACCTGGTCTCACTACGGATCTGGCTGTTCGTTCGGAGGATGGCAGGGAGCGGCTCATTGAGCGTGTATGTGCGTATCAACTGCAATTTGTCGTCCAAGCTGGGCAGCGCTGAGGCGGATGCTTCTGACGAGTGCTTCCTGAGGTCGGGCGACGCCTGGGTGTTGTCCCATGTGTGTGTCGGAATGAGGACGTATTCCCAGATTTTGTTCCTGAGCTCTGGCGCCAGATTGAGGAGGTGACATGGCTCCTCGACCTTCTGTGTGGATGGTGCCATATTCGCTTGATGGATGAGGTGTTGTTGTTGGATGAGAAGTGGTTATAAAGTTGACTTGAAGTAAACCGGACTCTGTGGCTCTTATGTATGAGTGTCTCTAGAAGGACCGTGCATCTGCATGTGACCTGGCAGCTCACCAATGCGCGCTTACACGTGCTTCTTGACACTGAGTGGCGAACACCCGCAAGTGAATCCGTATTCGTGCTGGGATGTGAAGCCCGGCATGCAAATCTCACACCAAGACACCAAAGTGCGCAAGGTTGCTTTCCCTCGAGCAAAAGTACTCCCGCGCCCTCCCAAATCTGCAGCCCATGCTCCGTAACAATCTTCTCGCCTCATCGCCTCACTAGGCCACCTCAGTCCATACCGTAGTACCGTCTCCACAACCAGTGCACATACTCCACCCTTGCATCCCATCGCCGAGTAGCCATCTCCACGTCCACGTCTGCTTCCAACAAGCCATGCTGTGTAAGCTTCCCAAGCACATCGTTCACAACATGCCAGTTGTCCTGGTTGGAGAAGTTACTGGCGGTCGGTGGGTTCACCATGGTCCAGTCCTCTGTCTCGCTGCCTTGAAGTATGATGTCAGTAGCGCGATGTCGATGTGAAAAGTCTTGCCGTCCTCTCCGTCCGTCCAATCTTGCTCGCACAGGTCTATCTACCAGTGAGGGCGCTCTTTCTCCGTTGAAGGCAAAGTCATCACGTCATGCCGTCCACTAACCCCTGATGTTGCCCTCACGGTCCGACACAGCCACAAAGTCACACAGTCACGCACGCTTCACTTACCTCTCCTCAACTCCACACGAAAACTCTCCCTCACGATCTCGCCTCGAGTCGTGTCCTCCTCCTCCGCCCTCCCCTCCAACGTCACCCACCTCAACCACTTCCCATACCAGCCCAGGCGACCCACGCAGCTCCTCAGACGCGAGGTCTTGATCCTGCAATTGACGAAGAAATGGGTGTTCGCCACGAACATCTGCAACGCATCGCCGCGGATCTCACGGCACACGTGCAGGATTGCAGGGAATGGTCTGTGCAGCCTCTGCTCCCTGTAGGTGCCCTTTTCGCCGCGGAAGGTGAGGTCCCAGATTCTGTTGCGGAGTTCTGGCGGCAGCTCGAGGAGAGGTGAGTGCTTGGTGGTGGTGGCGTTCATCTTCGCGGTATGGTGTATGTTGTTGTGTGAAAGGTTGAGGATGGGAGGTGAAAAGTTCGAAGCTTTGAGGGAGGCCGAGTGTTACACCTGCACGTGACCATCGTCAACAACAACTCCCCCGTGACGTCTCACTAATTGTTGTCACCAGTCAAATCAATGATGCATGGCTGACATTGCTGACGGTGATGTCAGCTCTTGACACCGCAGTCATTGAATCAACAGTCCGTTCGTCAATCAGATGCAGCTTGATTGCAGTAGTGGTGGAATACATGTCGCATGGTATCATGCCACATACATACCTACCATCTACCCTACGCGGGACTACCCCTATTCCTCTCCGCGCCCGTCTCCGTCTTCAATTCCTCCTTCTTCACTTCCGTCCCCTTCAACGGCGGGAAATCAAACTTTGCCTCTCCCCCTTCCAGCGCCTTCCAGCCAGGCGCAAACATATTTATGTAATCAGAAGTATCCCACACCAGTGCCCCGACCCACGGCTGCACATTCCAATGCAACCTCAACGTCGCATTCTGCTTCTCCGCAATCAAACCACTGATATCCGTGATCTGGTACTTTGGCTTTTGGTTCTCGAGGCGAACGATGCCCGGCTGTGTGCCGGCTGGGTAGGGCTTGCCAGGTTCGCGCTTGGGTTTGCGGTTCTTCTTCTTGGTGTCTTGGGAGGAAGACTTGGGGGTGGGATGGATGTAGGTGTTTGGGTGGAGGGGCGCGTAGTCGGAGGGGATGATGGCGTCCCAGATTATGGATTCGGATGGTGGTGTGGAGGGATCGGAGGCTGGGTAGGACGCGGTGATGTAGAGGAAGATTTGCTTGGTATTCCAGTTGAAGAGCGAGCTGAGGTCTGTAGGAACGTTAGTCTGGAAGGTTATACAAGTTGAGGGCGCTGTAGACTTACCGGCGTCGAGGTCGAACTTGACGTGGGCGTACTCCTCGCGTTTGGTGCTGTAGTAGTGTGGCCGGCCCTTGACACTATCTTGTTGTTAGTGTTGGCCTGTACACAGCACGACCTGGTCATGCATACACTTGTACATTTCGCAACTCCAACGAAGCTTTAGGCGTCTGCGTGCTGAGCAGGACGCTCAATGCAATGGCGCCTCCCACGGCAAACGCGACCGATGTGAAATAGCCGAATACATTCTGTATTCGTTGTAGATTGTTGTACATCTTGATCCACTTCACCACTTCAGTACATCAAAGTTGTGGTATGTCATAGCAACAAAGCTGCAGGTCGAAGCATGTGAAAGTCAGCCCCGATCAAGTGAGGTGTCCACAAGGACGGGACTTGGCAGGGCTGACCATTGCAGCACTCTTTCTCAACATGCGTTTCCCACTTTCACCGACATCGAGAACAAGAGCATATCATCGTGGTTTCACGCTGCCGCGAGCATCTGTAAGCATATAACAGCAGAACGCCATGGTCGCGTACAGCCATTCGTCTCCTTCCCGACAATACTTCACATCAGCCGCGTCGCCGGACCCTCCGCGACCATCAAAATATGAGCATTCTCATCAAAACAATAGGCTTTGAAATAGTCCTGGGGTTCCGCGTGGGCCTGTCCCAATGCAACCATAGCACATTGTATGCCCTTACGTCTATCTAGGTTGACTTTCGGCGGTCTAAGCAGCACCCTCCATGACAACATAGCCAGGCACGCCAGGAGACGCACTTGATGCCATTGATGCCGGAAAGCTCATTCAGAGTGGTACCCTGGGTAGGTGTTGCTTGTGATATTTGATATTCTTACTTGCTCGTTGTCCGTTTCAGTCCACCGATAGTCGCAAGAGCGATCGGCTACTGTCTCGCAGGCTACAGTCTCACAGGCTACATTCGACTCGTGAAGATGTCCTCCCACACAGAAGATCTTCGCCGCCTTTCAGCCGATATGGCCCAAGATCCACGAGTCACTATCATGCTCCGGCCCATCGCGTCGCCCTCAGCAATGGGTTTGGCATCATTCGCCGGCTCGACATTCATTTAAGCCTGATCGCCTCTGCCACCACACCACAAGATTGCAAAGGCCTCATACAATCTCCAGTGTCGGCTCCTGGATAGCAGACTGGTGGGGCGACCCGTCCTCTCCCACCACCTTCTTCCCGTTGGTTGCCCTCTAGGGCGGCCTCGCCCAGTTCATCGCCGGCGTCTACGGTGTCCAAGCCCGCGACACCCTCGTCTCCGTCTTCAACACCATGTGCGGTGCCTTCTGGCTCGCAAACAGCTGGTGCTCTACCTGCTCGTGACCGTCGGCTCTGTCCCTGCCCATTCGAAACACACCCAGTTCCCGAGCTTAGAAGCTTGGTTTCTGCCGCTTGTCTTAACGACATGGGGAGCGACGATAGCGGCCTGGACGAGGGACTTGGTGCTATCTGGGGTGCTGTTGACTCTCAGTATTGGCACGACGATTGCGACCTGTCTTTGGAGTCCGTATGACGGTATACACACAGGCATCAGAGTGGCGACTTGTTCCTGGCTTGCGAGCGCGTTTCTGATCTGGTACCATGCTGTTGCGGAGATGATTGAGGAGGCATATGGGCCTGAACATGTGGTAACGAAATTCCTTCTGTTGGGCAAGACATCCTCGGCGAAGCGGGCGCCGGTGTGCTTTTTGGGATGGGCGAGCCAGGCGTTACGAGGCACACTCCAGCTGCGAGCTCAGACAATAGTGTGGTGCGACGGAGTGAGAAGGACGCGAATGTGGTTCATGGGCATGTCTAAGTAATATGACTGACAATATGATGGGACCCATGCTGGCTTTGAGAATTTGCTCGCAAGGTTCGGCTGAACGCCACGGCGTCGTCTCGAATCTATAGAGCACCTCGATGTTGGAAGTATCATCATCGCTCCAGGAGCGTGCAGAGAATTCCTTTAAGCTGGAGCGCCATGCGTTCATTCCGTCAAACCATCTCCGGTCCAGCACTTGGTCAACTCAACCAAGTTTAACTACCATCAGAAGCAACCGCCAACACGTGCGCAGCCCTCGCTGCACGATTCTATCGTCCGCGCCACCTCTCAGGTATGGACCTCATAGCCAGACCGTGACCCAGGTCATGGCACACCACCGGGCACGACTATGCGCCGAGCAGTCGGCACACTACGCGTCCTCGATCTCACACAGCCGTGATAGTTGCCGATCACGTCGATCACGTCTCTGCCCTATTGTGCTGGTGGCCAAATGGCTAAGTCACGAGAATGTTATGGGGAGGAGGTCATATTGGTGGCGAGCAGCAGGGTGGAGGAGCGCAAGGGGCGCGGTGGTGATGGCCAACCGGCGAGCGTCACGCTTGATGTCGACATCACAATTGGGGCACCACTATTCTTTCGACCTGCTTTTTGCTAGGCAGATCAAGATGCAAGTAATGACGAGAGTCAAATGCATGACTGCCATGTTGACTGCGTTACGTCCATAGATGAGGCAATGAAGCTATTGTCAAGACGACTGGTACGAGCGACTTCTTTTTGGCGCTTGTGCCTGGTCCCTCGACAAGGATGTTGATGCGGGTCTCGATGCAGGGACTTCCAAGTACGTAGCCTTGCAGGACGAAAATCCGAGAATCTGGTAAGTTCATATCGCGGGAAAATTCTGGTTTGAGCTCTGAATAACCAGCGTAATTCATGCGAGCTCATGAGACAGCAAATAGCCTTGGAATGAAACGAAGTGAGCCGAGAAAGTCGATTCTGGCTTTACCAAACCATTTGCAATTTAAAAGCCAGTACGCCTTTGTGACACGAGCAACATTAGCTGAGGTGCCAACCCCGTAGCTGAAAAGACTCTCCAAGGACCTGCATAGCCGTCTATTGAGCGGCATAAGCAGCATTTAATATCGCTGCCGTCGAATCTAGAGTCGCCTCTGTCACGTCTGTGTGTCAGATCCCTGTCTCGTTGCTGCTCAAACGCCGCTTGACGTGCGGCCGAAGTCTAGGTCAACCCTATGATCTCGACTGTTAAGGTAAATGCTATGGGGCTCTGGAGCTCACCCGCACACCAATTAAGATTCCGCCATGGAAGATGGTTGCAGACGGAGCCGAGACTTTCTTGTCAAAAGTCACGTGAGACTCCACGCGCAGGCGATACTAGCTACGGATCCACGGCGATTGGCAGGTCTAGATCACAACTACAGATGGGTGTATTTTAGTTCTACGATTCAAGACACCAACTTCTTCAAAAATGATGGTTGGTCTCACTAAGGTTCAAGATGAACCAAGCGGCCTTCGCATCGCTACGCATTCCAGGTCCCCAAGATGAGCTATAACACAACGCCCATCGACAAGCCGACCCGTCCACCTGCATTCAAGTCTGCCGAGCTTGGGGGCGAGACAGTTGGGACAGACTACCAGGGCCGTCCATTGCGCCAGGAGAGTGTGCAACGCTTCCGCGAGGACGACAAGGCTCTAATCGAGCTCCTAAAACGAGGCTCAGAAACGGAAGCAATTTCGAAAATCCGCAGATTGCGGACAGGCGCCACCGTGCAGGATCTCGTCCGGTCTGTCCGCAGGATCCAACCTGACAAGCGGTCGGCCGCGTTGCAATGTCTCATCACACTCTTACAGGGCAGCGACTCCCTCGAGGAGATAGTACATTTTGGTGAACGGCTGTCGCAGGTGCCTGGTGGCTTCGGACTGCTTTACGATGTTGATCTTCTGCACGTCTTCCGGCATCGTGCAATCAGCTCAAATGCGCTGCTGCACTTGCTTGGATTAGGCTCAATACCGAGCTCAGTCGGGCCAACATCTGCACGGAAACGGGCAACGGCAGCCTTAGTGGACGGCCAAAACACCACGGATACGCCGCCAATACTGTTCTCGGCACGGCAATGGACTGAGATCACGGGCAACGATGTGTTCTTTTCGCAACTAGTCAACATATTTTTGAGCTACCACAACGTCTACTGGAGATACGTAGAAGCGAATGCGCTCATTAATGCCTTAGTCTCACGCAAGGATGACAGGGGCTCGTACTGCTCGCCGTTTCTGGCTAATGCAATATGTGCCCTAGCATGTGTATGTTTTGCAGAAGCGTATCTGGACGACATCTAATACCTTATAGTTGAACTGCGAGTACGATGATGCATTTGTCCAGCCTGGCAATCACGTCACTCGAGGCGAGCACTTCCACCAGGAGGCTTTACAACTGTGGTTGCTCGAAGAAGGTCGAGCGTCGCTGACCAACCTGCAGGCCCTTGTCATTTTGTCGATGGAGTGGGTGCTTGATAGCGTCTCTTGGTCCATTTCTTCATCGCTAACGACGCGTTCTGCAGATCGGGCTTCCGCGGCAAGGACAAGCTCGGCATGGTCTTACTATCAGCAGCATTGAGCATGAACCAGTATCTCCAATGGAATTCAGAAACACATAAAGTCTTCGACAAGACGTGGCAAAGGGTTCGATCATGCATCGCCTGGACCACTTCATTTGTTGACATGTAAATGCTGCTCGCTCATAACCTTCCGTGCTGGACTGTAGACTGACAAAGCCCACAGGACATGCTCTCTTGGTCTGATGAAGCCATGCCGACCCCTTGACCCAATTTTGGATGACTCAAGCGTCGACTTGCCTGTCGAGGCAGAAACCTGGCCTGGCATGCCGTTCGAATGCACGAGGATGCTGCAAATCAATGCACTATTCATCGAGCGATGCAAGCTTACAAGACTCGGCGTCGAACTCAACAGCATGCTTTTCGGCAAGCTCGCGGCCAATACTCCTAGTCTCGAACTTCAGCAGATTGCCATTGTGTGGGAGAGTAATGTGCATGAATGGTATCAAGATCTGCCAGAACAGCTGCAATACTCGCCCGACCTCCCAGCGCCGTTGATGGAGCTGCAGTGAGTGTAGCCTTCAAGCTTGTTGTCATATACATGCCTTGAGCTGATCATACAAACATTTTGCAGCGCTCAATATCATTGCACAATGATGCAATTCTACCAGCACATTCCGAGAGTTCTGAAACCACAACCTGCCATGAGCACCTCATCTCCTCCGACACACACCAGCAGCAACAGCGGAAGACCCTCCAGCACCGCGAACAGCGACATGGCAGACGAATCCATCGCCTTCAAGGCAGCTGTAAATCACGCCATCGCCGCCGCCAGCCTCCTTCGAGACTATCGCACTCGCCACGGTTTCAAATTTGCTCTAGCATTCATCTTCCAAGCCGCTGCGCTCGGCGCCTCCATCCTCCTCCAAAGCTTTGCCTCAAATCCGCACAGAGACAGCCCCACGGCCTCACCAGCCCCCACAGCTCTCCCACCCATCACGTCCATGCCCTCGACCCCGCTCTCCAGCACAACTCTCCCACCCATCGCCTCCTTACTCCAGGACACGCAGCCCCAGGCGTTCGAAGAATGTTATCGCTGTCTATTAGGTCTGGGTACGCAATTGATGATTGCGAGAGGTTTCGTGAGAGTGGTTTGGTTGACAATTTCATCAATGGATGTTCCATGGTTGCGGTCAAGGGCGGAGAGTCTATTTGCGGAGATGACGGGGGTGGTGTGGCAGAGAGGGGATGCGAAGATGTTGAGTTCGAGGTATCCGAATTATGCGCTCCGAAATGGGGCGGAAAAGGAGCAGCACATGGAGGAGGTTCTGATGAAGTGGGAGCGGATGGGAATGTGAGTAGGGTGAGTGGATTGACGAAGCTGCATTCGCGAGAACCTTTCAGATTGTCTGGTGTACTTCAATGCGGCGGCGTGCTCTGTTGCTCTCAATCGTTTGTTCAATTCAGAGCGACAGCGTGGAGCACAAGATGATGCTATTGATGAGATAGCAGCGATGCCAAACTGTGAAGTCTGATATCGTCCAGACCTGCAAATCCGGAAGAGAAGCTGACAACAGGGAGCAGAATCCATGCTTGGGCTTCTGATTCATTCGGTGGCGTACGAATATTTGTGCGTAGTCAAGCTGGCGGAGACGAGCCGCACGTCGACTCTGCTTGCCAATAGCTTTGCTAGGCACAACATTGAAGAACGAATTGGAGCATGGTGTAATCTCAGGGTTTGTGTCATTATTGCACCTGCCGTCATCCTGAGGGGTTCTAAGGATGCTATTAATCTCAGACACCTCCCATCGAGGCACAAGTCCGTGACTGCTTCATCCATTCCGAAGTCCACCTGTCAGCATACATGACCTGTCCATCTCGAGCCTGTCCGCAATCTAGCTTGGCATTTTACGAAGCTTGTCTCAGGGCTTCGTCGTCAATGGCTCCTCTGCATCCCTGCCTGCCATCCGTGTCCACCGTAGACTGGTCCACCGCCGCCTGACGGACCTGAGATGGCGTTTTGACGGCTCTATGTGCCTGTGGCAAGCGCTTTTCCGGATGGTGGGAGAGGGGGAGTTGCGGCTGATGAGGATGACACGATGGGTGCTGCTGTGGCTGGTGGCGCCATACGGAACAGTGAGTCTCCGCTTATGATGTGAATGCTGCGGGTGTGTCTTTGTCGGTCAACAAGTGTAAAGATAGGCTGTTGAAGATATGATCGACGACAAGTCCGGATGATCTGGAAGTCGAAGTCGATCAAGGTTCCGTTGGCCTTGTGGGTTATCAATATTCGTTTGATCGAGGGCACTCTTTGATCTATACTCCTTAAGGTCCTTGCCTCTTCGTCAAAGTCCGAGCGACAAGTCTGTTGCCTTGATATACGTGTGCCTCCAAGAATTAGTCAGTGAGATTTTCAGATTGGAAATTGCGGGTCGAGGACATATTATCCTGCTATAGCTTCGGTCAAGGTATCGATGGATGTACACTGCAGTAGACATGGTAGCACTGTGCCCACGTGTGCGCCCCAAAATCCTGGTTCCTTTGTTCATTGTAAGCCTGTACAAGATTGGCGCCACGCTATCGATCGTATGATGCGCCCGCGAAGAGACTGACAGCACAGAATGATTGTCCTCGGCGACTCACGCCCAATACCTGCAAATGCCACTTAGCCACAATGGTCCAATAAGACTCTAGCTGGTTTTTGCGGCAACAAGGTCAGCTGAGCCATCGCCGATGGTGTAACGGTTTAATCTCCATTACAGGTCACAGCCTTAGATGTGAGAACGCCAAAGACAATCACTTCACGGCCTTGAGCATCTTAGCAGGCTTTCCATACAGATGCGTCCTCAGAGGCCCCAACTCTGCTCGCCGCGATAGATGCTGCGTGAGGTTCTGCCTGACTCGTGAGATGATGTGGACCGATCCATATGTTAGGTCTTCTCCACTGGCCCAAGACTTCTTGGGCAGCCATCGTTCCCCTGTAGGATCCATTGCACTGGAAATTCTCAACATGGCTTCATAGCATTTATTGTGATGACCTGGGCCGAATGTTGTTTCTTCTTATAAGCATACCTATTGAAGCGAAAGTGCTCGTTTGAGCCGCCACTATCTCGTGACAGGAACCCTGACTCCGCCTGGCCAACAAAATAGGTGGGTATTGAACACAGTAAACCACATCATTACAGGCTTCCCTCCATCGAGTAGCATGGCAGCTACACCCGAGCCCTCGAAGGTGCCAAGCTAGATGCTGCAGACTGCAGTGCAGCTCGGAGCCGCCACACGACGCTCGCATACTTCGGAAGCTGCTTCCTGGTCCTCGATAATTCTCGCTCTGGAGGTATGTACCAACACAGCTGCGTGTACCGTATCCGCTCAAGACCGGCGATGAGGCTCGGATTTGTGCAGCATCAAGAAGTTCCTTGGGCTGACTCTGAGCGTTTCGAAGCCGTCTCGGAGCCAGGATCTACCCTTTTCACCAGGCTTGGAATCGCTCTCTATGCAATTGCATAACGTATGGCCTCCGCCAAAGACCGGTCAGACTCACGTATAAGAGCCAATCGCTCTCCGTAATGTCAGCGACCAGCAAAAGGCAAGCTTGTATCATTTATCACCGCATAGACTGTCTAAAAACCATTGGCAGAAGGACGACCGAAGCACATTTCCGAGACTGAGCACATAGTCTCACTTGTTGTTGGAGACCTCAGGATTTGAGATCCGCGGAAAATCACTGACGAAGCCCGCCCGCCCAACTTCTCCAGCAACCAATATGAAACTCACAGTCCTCACAACGACCCTCGTAGCGCTTGTCGCAACCCTACTCAGCCCAGCCGTGGCTCAGACTGGCGAATGCATTGACTGCGTCGGAAAAGCCGAAGGCGCCAGATGCTGTATTGTAAGCTCCAGCCGATCATATGTAGCACGAATCGCGACGACCTGTCCAGCTGGGCTCACTAACATTTCGTGGGCGACAGAACAGCGACTTCACGCAGACTAACCCTTACAAGTACCCATGCAATCTATGCGGATCCTGCAAACAGGGAGTTTGTACGATATGGGGATAGGTTGCGTCAGATGGTATCATGGGTACGGGCGACCGGGCCGTCTCTGACTGCGCAGCGTGAATGAAAGAGGGGGTATCTTCTCGGTCGGGAATGAGATAGCGGCTGGAGCTTGCGGGCTATGGTTTGAAGGGTGTTCCGGTTGGTGACTGATCCAAGATTCGGACCAGATTTGGGACGGGGTGGATGAAAGGCGGTGCGATGAGCTTGAGTTCCTTGCAAACGGCTCTTTACTCACGGTGTGACGGAGGAAGACATGATCAAAGGTCTCATCAGTCAATCGACCGGTTGACTGGTTGATATGGTTGACAGCTTGTTGACAGCGGTGGTAGCTTATTGATTCGTCTAAAGGCTTGTAAACACTATTGACGGCTTGCTGACACGGCCAATGGCTCGTTGATACTGTTGACTGCTCGTGATTGAGTGACTGGCCGGTCAAATGGCTGATCGGTTGGTTGACTGACGAAATCACTGGGCGCGATGAATGCAGCCAACGAGATGGCAAGCTATGGTAATTGAGTCTCTTCAGCAGTTCCAGAACTAGACGTGCTGGTATCAGAGATGTTGCCTTGAATATTGCCCGCAAGCTTACTAATTTGAGTATCATAGTCTGCTCTATGTGTTGAACCTTTTATCGCTAAGTCAAAAACTTTGTGCAGCCATCGTCCCGGATAGAGTCTGTTGCGGTGGCTGTGTCCAAGGTAGCACTACGGCATTCGTTGCGTATTGGCCATATGTTGTCGTTCCTTGAGAGCACTCATCGCAAATCGGAAGTGACCGGAGATTATTGTTCGAGTCGCTGCCAACTCGTGTCAGAGCCGAACTGAAAGAGTAGCTTACAAAGCATTTGATCATAGTGAACTTATGGCATCGTACACACAGACTGTGTTATATAAGCTATTATTGCCCGGAAGTATGTATGGAGTGGCATAACAGTTACAACCGAGGCCCAATGGTCTAGTGGTATGGTATGTATATGCTTCCAACCATTCCCTGACCGACAACAACATCTAATTCGAAATTCCAGATTCTTGCTTTGGGTATAATACATCACAGATGCAAGAGGCCCCGCGTTCGAATCGCGGTTGGGCCCTCAAGACCTTTCCTTTTGCCCTTATGTCTTTTTCCTCCAGACGAAGGCGAGCTTTGGCTTTTGCCTGCCATGGGGCGTCGGCGCTACTAGGTTTTTCCGAGCAAGCTCAAATCCTACGTGCGAAGAAGCTCGAGCTTCAATTCACAAGATTCGACACGTTCACAAAACATTGCGCTCCGGGACGAGCTCTGGCTGCACAACTGCTTCCTTTCTGCGCATCTATGTTGCCGGTCGACTTTCTGCGATGACTTTTATCCGTCACATCGATCATTGGATTGGAAGATAGCAGTACTGCATCGTGGACTACCAGGGGATGGTTGGCTGTGTGGCCGCGCTAAGCGGAGGTGAAGTCGGAAAAGTCTTGGCACTTCGGATTTTCACATTCTGCCCTTCATTCCTATCTCTACTTTGACACACCTCATCGCGTGCACATTATAGAAACATTGACTGCCGAATTTATCGCGCGTCCGTGAACAAAGTGATCAAAGCAGTGCTGGTGAGGAGGAGCATTGAAAGATATCTGTGGATGCCTTCAAGCTCTGCCACAAGCCCGAGGTCAAGCATATTTAGGGATCAGGATCAACCAGGTAGCTACAAACAAGCATATTTATGAAGCAGGATCAACAAGGTAGCTATAGAGGAAGATTAAGACGTGAGGATCGTGCAGGAACAATGCCAAAACGCACATCGCATCTCTGACGAGCCTTGCTACAGCGGCGTCTGAAGCGCGAGGCTTCGCAGCTCTGCATGCGTTTCAGCCTCTCTCAGCGATGGCTATCGACGACATGCTTTTAATTGCTTACCATGCCGCGGAACAGCCTTGGACGTCCGTGGTCCGCAGCCGGTCAATGGACCTGAACTAGTGCTTGATTTTGCACACCTACCACAGAAGCTTGCGTATCGTATCTCATCTCCTAAATATCATACTTTTCTTTGAAAGGCCAGCTTGAGATTCTTATACTGGCGCCAGCAGGTTGATGGGGGCCAGCGAGATCAAATGATGGTAGCCTCAGCTGATTGACGGTAGCCTCAGCGGATTGAAAATTACATTATCGCGCTGATGGCAGTCTCAAACTGATGACGGTGGCCTTAGCGAATCGATAGAGGCCTTGGTAGGTTGATAGCAGCCTCACTACGTAAGAACGGCATCATTTCTTCTATAAGGCAGCTTCTGATTCAAAAGTATGATATCTGGAAATTGCGATATGATAGATAGTCAAGCCCCTACCACAGCATGATGATCTGCGGACCTACAAAACTCCAAGCTCGCACTTGACGCGAACCTGCGAACAACACCACCCTCGGCAAAAGCTGATCGACCCGGTGCACGGAGCCAATGCAACCACCAGCGGCCAGCCCTTCGCAGTCGAGCATTTTCGCGTGTCTGTCGTAGCGAGGTGAGTTGGGCAGGTCTGCCGCTGCTTCTGCTGCTTAAATAGAACGAGTCGCGCTCGCTTTTTGAAAGGCATCGCGTTCGAACGCGAGCTGCGCCAGCATGTTCTGTCGCGAGGTGGGGGAGGGTTAATGGTCTGGGCGAGGTCTTGAACACTTGGCATGCTTATTCGAGCCAATGCATTCAGATTCTAGGGCAAGTCTCCTCGTTTGAGCTACCTATTGGATATGTCACACCATCTGGTTCGCGCTGCTAGCATGTTTCTCGCTCGCCTCCACCACACGGGTCCAAGGGTCAAGTTTCACGGAAGGCCGATCTAAGGTTATGCGAAGCAGAACGCGAGCCTTTCTTTGGATAGGAGCTCCTGCCGCTACGTCGCCGTCGGCCTTATGAGACTGCAGTATGGCTCTGTGTTATCATCAACTTCCATGCCGCCTTCTAGCAACTCTTCAACACCCATCCTTCACCTCCACCAGGATCTCATCGGTAATCCCATCCTTGGACACTCACCGATACCTCCAGAAGCGACATGCCTTCCATAATGACGACGCTGGCCTTGCTAGCACTAGCGTACTGCCTGACCTTGGTCTTTCGCCTGATCCGCAACCTGCTCGCCGCGCGCAAGATCGGTCTGCCCTACGTAGTAGTACCAGTAGACCAGTACAGCCTCTTCTGGTTACTGGCGGGTACTCCACTCCGCCCTCTTCTGCAGCGATGGCTACCAAAGGCTCTCTACGACCGCATCGTCATCACCACCTACGGCTGGGAATACAGCGAGCGCATGAAGACATTCCATGACCGCTCCAGCCCCATCAGCACCACAAAGTCCTTTGTGCTCGTCACTTGCGGCAAGCTCGAACTTATTACATGCGACCCGGACGTATCCTACGAGATCCTACGGCGACCTAGGGATTTTCCTCAGAGCGATCTGGTCGCTCAATCTATGACGCAGTTCGGGCCCAGCGTGATTACGAGTGATGGAGATTCCTGGCATCGACAGCGGAAGATCGTCGCTAGTGTTATCAATGAGCGCATCTCGAAGGCTGTGTTCAATGAGAGCCTGCGGCAGACGGATGGCCTCATTGGCCAGGTGTTTCGTCGACCGACGTGGGATAGAAAGTCGGCTGACTCGAATGAGATCTTTGATATGCTGAAGAAGATTGCGATGCACGTTCTTAGCGGGTCTGGGATGGGTTTGAGTGTTGGATGGGACGATATTGCTAACGAGACGCCGAGGTGAGTCAAACGCTTCATCCATCTCAAGATCGATCGTCAGAAGACCGTGGTCATGTCAAGATCGAGTGGCTGGAAATTGTGTGACTAGAGCGAGACTGACATTCTATCCAGGCCCGGTCGCAAGACCAACTATCTACAAGCCGTCAGATGTCTCGTCGACAACCTGGCCGGTCCCGCCATGCTACCACCGTGGTTCTTGGCGTATTATCCCAGCTTCTTACCTGGCGCGGCCACTCTCCATAACTTAAGCTATGCTCTCAAAGAATTCCCTATCCACACTGCGGAGATGTTGACGGAAGAGCGCCAGCGTTTGGCGACTTGCAAAGAGGATGAACCACGAAGCAATGTCATGAGCCAAATGCTCAAGGCCTCCGATGGCTCTGAGGGAAGCAAAGGCAAGGCCTTGACCGAGGAGGAAATCTTTGGAAATCTTTTCCTGTTCACTTCTGCAGGCTTCGAGACCACAGTAAGCATTCATCTTCTCCAATCACCTGCACAAATCCACTGACGCTCCCAGGCCAACACCATGACCTACGGCCTCGTCCTCCTCGCCCGCTACCAAGAATGGCAAGACTGGGTCCTCGCCGAAATCGACGAAGTCCTCCACGCCAACAGCACCACCGAAGAGCTCGAATACAACCACGTCTTCCCCAAACTCACCCGGCTCCTAGCCGTCATGTTCGAAACCCTCCGCTTCTTCCCACCCCTCGTCCACCTGCCCAAGCAAGCGACCCTGCCTCAAACCATCACCACCGCCTCCTCTGGCTCCTTCACGCTCCCCGCCGGCACAGGCTGCAACATCAACACCGTGGCCGTCGCGCTCGACCCGGACGTCTACCGCAATGTCAACCTCGCTCCGGGCGAAACTGCCATGGAAACCGATGAACTGCGCTTCCGGCCTTCGCGATGGATTAACCCTCCGGGTAGTCCGCAAACGCACTTCCAAGCTCCCAAGGGCTCGTTCCTGCCGTGGTCCGTGGGACCGCGCGTCTGTCCCGGCATGAAGATGGCGCAGGTGGAGTACTGTGCGGTGATGCTGGCGTTGCTGAGGGAGCATAGGATTGAGGCGGTGCCGTTGGGGAGCGAGAGTAAGAGCGATGTGGAGGCGAGGTTGGATGCGTTGATTAGGGGTAGTAGTCCGGCGCCTACGTTGCAGATTGATGGGTTGTATAACCCGAAGGAGGGGGGTGGGTTGGCGATGAGGTTGACGAGGCGGAAGGGGTGATTTGAGGTGAGGGTGGGAGGGAGGAGATTGGATAGATTGTCAGGATATATTTTATAGGCGCGAGTGAAGCTTCGGAGAGCGAAGTTCCAGGCTTCTTTCAAACTGGGTATTATACCATCGACATACCTAGTGGAACTATCATTGTTTCCCGAGCGGGCTTTGGACCTGCAGCTCTGATTCGCATCGGCAACGACGGCAACATGTGCTGGAGATGCGATTTCGATAAAGCGAAATACTCATGATGGGAAAAATAAACCATTGTTGGTAGTCTTCAAGCTGTTCGTCAAGCCCACGGCGGGGCCCCATTGAAGACCGCCACTCAGAGACCCATTGACAATGCCAGACAGTGCTCCCGAGGCAACTACTGCAAATACCAGCACTGCACTCAGCCCTCGGCTCAGGCTCAATGCGTCATAGCGAGCAAGTCCAGGCTGAGGCTAAGGGGGCGGTTTCGTGATGGGCATATAGGCAATGGGAGTGTTCATGTGCGACAAGATTCTGCCTGACTAAGAAGGTCTGTTGGGAGGTGTATCTAGATGCTGATCTCGGGTGTAATCTGTCTGCGTGCGTGTGTACTTGTGCGAGTGAGTGAGTGAGGGAGAGGGCAGCAAGTGATGACCCAGGCGCCGGACTCTTGCGATTTCTAGATTGAAAATGCTGAGGAGTAGTTCGACGACGGAAGGGTGAACGCGAATAAGAGGTGCAATTGCTTCATATGTGCCGGCTAGATTGCTGGTACCAACGCATCCCCGTTGTTGTGTCGAGACATGGGCAGAAGAATCCGTCGATGAGGACTTGCACGAACTTCTTAAGCCCGAGCAATGACATAGATATTGATAGAACTTGTGGCATTTCTGCTTCCAATCTCTCATGCAGGACATTTATCACTTCCTCCCTTTACCGCTGTTGAGATCACCAATTTGTGCCTTGGCTGGCGTAGATGTCTGGAGGTGCGATTTCGTGGACTTGACAGCTAACCCAAACACTAACCCTAAGCAGCCAGTTGGATTGAGTGTTACCTGCAAGCTACGAAACAATGACATGAGGCAACCGAATGGCTGTGTTTGTGTTCAAATTGCAACGATCACAAAGTCTGCCTACTGCCTTCCATTCTTCCATTGCTGTCTTCAGTGGCCTCCTGTAGAACCTGTCGTTTGCAGACATTCACTAGCTTCAGTCTGACATCCATGGTGAGCTGTCCACAGGGAGCATGTGAGACGACTTCACAACATCCACCTCACTCAGCAGTCGCATGTCCACGCCTTGACCTGGTCAGACATATTCCCATCCACTGATTTTCTAGATCATAGTCCACGTGTTCCGCGGGCCAGGATGTGCGTGTTAAGGCTGAAACGGGATGCACGTTTGACAAAAACAAGCTTCTGGCGACGTAACGCTAATAACGGGGACAACCTTCCACGCGGGTCGAGGTCTGCTGTCATGCCGCAGGTCGACTCCACTTTTGCGGACACGATCCAGTAGGAGCCTTGCCATTGGAGCGAGGTCAACACGGCACAATCTTTTGCCCACGAATTCGCGATACCTTGGACGTGTACCTTAGACTTCACTTTCCGCCCTTCACTCATCTTATACACCCAGCAGCGACAGCATTTATGAGACACCGTCTTGGCTGTCACATGTTGGCGGAGACGAGAGGCTGAGCTGAGCTGAGGTAGTGTTGACGAGGCCAAGCTCATGTTTTTGCTCGGCAGCGGCATCCATGACCATCATCAGAGCCATGGAGGCGCCATAGCATTTAGCTACACCGACAAGGACATTTACTACAACAGCCGACTGCACAAGATCCGCAAACCGCGCCACCTGCGCGCGGAGGTGCGCCCCGCAGCACCAGTCCCACGACTGCGACGATAACACGAAGACACCCCCGAGAAGCTCATCACCACCCCCGCCACCACCACCTCCTCCGCAACCACCGCCACAATGGTCTTCGAGCCGATCAAGGAAGCGGGACGATGGGTGCGCGACTGCTTCCCGCGGCGCATCAGCAAGCCGCACCTCAACTTCATCACGGTGCACTACATGTACATGGTGGGCATGTCCATCGTCTGCTCCATCATCCTCTACGGCAACGGCAAACTCGGCCTGACCTACACGAATGCCCTCTTCTTCGCCGCGGGTTCGGCGACCCAGTCCGGCCTCAATCCCGTCAATGTCAACGATCTCTACCTCTACCAGCAGGTCACCACGATGCTGGTCGCGTGTGTGTGCAACCCCATCTTCATCAACACCGTCGTCGTCTTTGTGCGCCTCTACTGGTTTGACAGGCGATTCAAGGACCTCGCGCGACAGATCCGGAGCGAGCGCCAGAGCCGCACGCGGACAATGAGCAAAGCGAAGAGTTTGCCCGTGAACGACACCGATCCCAGTCGGCTAGAGCAGGGCGTGGCGGGCAGACCCATCAAGGTCTTGCATGAGACGACGAGACCGAACGGCATGAGCGGAAAGTCTACGAAGAGGGCGGAAGAAGAGCGGAAAGAGTTTGAGAAGAAGATGGGGCTGGATACGAGAGAAGACAGCATTTCGCCTACGCCACCAGGAGGCAGCGAGTCCAGCGCAAGAGATGATGAGGTTGCGCCAGACGAGAAGGCTCTCGAAGGTCAAGGAGATCGTGGTTCGAACGATGAAGACGAACACTATATGGGACTGCCTGGACGGCTCTCGCGAGACATCGTATGGGCAGACCAGGTTGCCACTCCAAATTCTGCCAACCTTCAGTCGCCGCGGCTCGAGCGGGTGCCTGAGGCTCAGCTTGCGCCCATCCGAACAAGAGAAGAAGAAAACAAGCACATCCAGTTCGTGGAGAAGCAGAAGCGCAACGCCCAAAAGCCAGGCGGTGCACTGCGCATTCCCGGTCCCAGAGACTTTGATCGAGGCGAGGTGCCAAAGGAAGTCGACGATGATCAAGATCTTGGCAGACCGCAGACACGAAATTCAGATGTCCCACCGTCGCCATCTTTGTCACGCAGGAAGCCAAGCTGGGGACGCCCAAGAAGCGCAGACATGTCAAATGCCGATGACCACACCAAACGTGCCATCACGATCGACGAGCCAGACCATCCAGGCCACCGCAAGTCAGAAGACAATGAGACCGCCGAACTCGGTCCCGACGACGCCTCGACCTTCCACCGCGTGCTCAGCAGAGTCAGAAGCGGGCTCCATCTACCTAACCGTTCTCTGAATATAAGTCAAGGGCGTCGCAGCCTCGCCAAGACTTTCAGCAATCTTACCACCAAAGAGAACGAAGACCCCATGCCTTACCTCTCCTGGCACGCGACGCTCGGCCGCAACTCCGCCTTCATCGGTCTCAACGAGAAGCAGAGAGAAGAGCTGGGAGGCATAGAGTACCGCTCCCTCAAAACCCTTGCAGCCATCCTGATCTGCTACTTCGTTGGCTTCCACCTCCTTGGCATGATCATCCTTCTCCCCTGGATCATCCACACTGAACACTGGGCCTCGATCGTGCGCTCCGACGGCATCAACCCCGTCTGGTGGGGCTTCTACACGCCCGCCAGCATGTTCAACGATCTCGGCTTCACCCTCACCCCGGACTCCATGAACTCCTTCCAACAATCCACCGTCGCGCTGCTCTTCGGCTCCTTCCTCATCATCATCGGCAACACGGGGTTCCCCTGCATGCTGCGTTTCGTCATCTGGGTCGCCTCCCTCTTCACGCCCACCGGCACGCCCTTGTGGGAAGAACTGCGCTTCCTGCTCGATCACCCAAGACGCTGCTTCACGCTGCTCTTCCCGTCCAAAGCCACCTGGTGGCTCTTCTGGGTCCTCGTCCTCCTCAACGGCATCGACCTCATCTTCTTCATCATCTTGGATCTAAACGACACGATCGTCACCTCCCTCCCCGTCGGGTATAGAGTACTCGACGGCTGGTTCCAAGCCACTTCCACCCGAACCGCGGGCTTCAGCTGCGTCAACCTCTACTACCTCCACCCCGCAATCCAAGTCAGCTACCTCATCATGATGTACATCTCCGTCTTCCCCATCGCCATCTCCGTCCGCCGCACGAACGTCTACGAAGAGAAATCTCTCGGCATCTGGGGCGGCGAGGAAGAAGCGGAAGAAGGCGACAAATCTTTCGTCGGCCAGCATCTCCGGCGCCAACTGTCCTTCGACCTGTGGTACGTCTTCCTCGGCTTCTTCATCATTGCCATCGTCGAGGGCGATCGGCTGAGCAACACGAATGACTATGCGTTTACGATGTTCTCGTCCTCTTTGAGATCGTCTCGGCGTACGGCACCGTGGGATTGAGTCTAGGCTACCCGAACGTCGATACCTCGTTTTCCGCGCAATTTCACGTCTTGAGCAAATTGGTTATTATCGCCATGATGATCCGCGGCAGGCATCGTGGGTTACCTTATGCGCTTGATCGAGCGATTCTTTTGCCGAGCGAGAATTTGCAGAGGAAGGATGAGGCGCTCGCGACTGGGCCGTCGAGGCGCGCGAGTATGAGGCCCGATGAAGGGGTGGGGGATTGGAGGCGGGAGGCGGAGTTGGATGAGGTGGGGTTGCCGAGGCAGCATACGGTGGATTTGAGAGGTAGAGGGGTCGGGGCGCAGACGAGTGCGGTGGATGAGGGTGGGGGGAAGGAGGAGGGGACGAGGAAGCGGAGGCATGAGAGGAGTAGGAGTTTGGGGGTTGTGGCGAGTGGTTTGCTTAGTGCGGGGCCGACGGTGGGGAGGTTCGAGTAGGGGAGGCCCCCTCTGGCTACTTGCTCTGATGATGATGATATGTGCTGAGAGGGGTGGGGAGTGTTTCTGGCGGTGTGTGTTTTTGAGCAGCTTCAGCAGACCTGTGGGGTTTGACGATGAAGTTTTGTTGTGTGTGCTTGTGGTTTTTTCTTGTTGAGTGATAGCGTTCTGAGCGTGCGTGTAGCATTTGTGGAGCAATTTTGGGAATGGGTGGGCGTTTTTTTATGATTTGCTCTCTCTTTCATGGACGTGGGAGGTTGGTGGGGTGGGTTCAGTGGAAGGCGGGTGCGGTTGCGACTGGTGTCGTTTTACCTACCAAGTAGCTAGAGGTATATATATATATATATATATATATATACATGTCCCTCGGGACTGGGGGCCTGACTTTTGGTTGCTCCTGCTCTAGAGTCCAGAGTCAGGAGCAGCACTTTTGTGTATCATGCAGGTCCTTGTCGGCGCGATGGCTGTGTGGCCGTCCCATTGTTCGCCGGGAGCGGCGGGATCTGGGACTGGTACGTATAAGAGCCCAGGCTGTGGTATGTATGTATGTGTATGTGTATATCTCCCATCCGCAGATCCATTCATCTCACGCCGGATGCTCTCGGGCTGGGGTTTGGGCTCGCGGTGGCTGTGTCTGGATCTATGTCTGCATCGTGGCTGTCCTGTCTGTTCTGCTGCGATAAGTCTTGTGTCCCTGCTTGACTCTTACCGCTTCGCTTCCATTGGAACCTTTTTCTTTTTTTATGTGGGTTGGTAGCGTTTTGATGGTCTGTGTGATGGGGATGGGAATGGGGATCAATATCTTCCTTTGTCCTGTTGACCCTGAGATGCATGCATGCATTGTCATTAACAGCTATGTATGTATGTATGTAGGTATATATATATGATGTATATGTATGTATGGCTGTGTGTGCCAAATATTTACGTAAGCAACGCTCGGGTCTGTCGATGTCTTACCCAAGTCGCGGTGCGATGCTGCCGCCATTATTTGCGCATTATTGGCACGGCTGCCATCGCAGTGGCTATGCTAACTATCTCGTTGTCTGCGCATCACCACGGCTACCATCGCAGTGGCTATGTCACCGCCAACAACGAGGAATCCAATCTGGCCCATCCTTCACATGTCAAGCTGCCTCGGCTCGGCAAGGGCCACACGCCAAAATTTCCACCCTACGGACGTATGCACTTCTCACCTCGCAACCTCGTTTGCTGGCGAAGAAATCTTGACACGCCTGCCCCGGATCACCCGCCTGGGGTCTCGCCCGTAGCAGATCTGGTGGCTGACTGCAATTCGTGTCCGTTTTTGCTGAAATGCGTTTCAGAATCGTGCCACCATACCTTTGCCGTTGATTCCGCGTCATAGCGTGCACGGAAAAAAATTTGGTAGGGAACTTCATCAATGGCTTTTGCTTGCGTTCTTCGCGGGAACGCCGGGGTCTCTTCCTTTGCTGCTTACTGTGTAGTACTTGTTGACACTTCATGTGTTTTGTGTTGTGTTGTCATGGAAAGAGGTGTTACGTTGACTGCGTAATGATAGTGGTATAGCTGTAGGACAGCAGCGAGACATTCAACATGGCTGAAGTCAGGGCGAGGAAATCTGTCGTTGAGACTACTACAACACGAGAACATGGCAAGGCGGACTACACAACATTCCAGGACGATGACTGGGAATGGTCGTCCTTCTCCTCCTGGCCTCTAAGCGTCAAATGGTCCCCCGCCTTCGTCGCTCTCCTAGCCGCCTTCTGCACAATCTTCTACACCAACTACATCCAGGAAACCCCCTTCGACATCTCCTCCCCGCAATCCTGCCGCGCAACTTTCAACTACACATTCCGGATCAACGCTGCGCGCCACCAGGTCGAGGCATCGAGCACTCACAGCTGGGAAATCGGCACCGCGATCGAAGCGATTGAGGAACTCATCGACCACGAGAAGACAGTCTTTGCTGGGGAGCAGGCATTTCCGAACGGCGAGGTGCCTTCGCAGGGGTTGTTCTTGGATGAAGCGTTGATCTGGGGGTACCAGAAGATCGGGACGAACGGGAGCACGTTGTTCGATGCGGAGAGGTTCAGCGCGACGGACCCGGCGGGCTTGGGCGTCGCGGCGACGATGTTGGGAGCGCGCTGGCAACGGTATCGGGATGCTGCGGAGCGGGAGAAGGAGTATTTGCTGCACGCGGTGCCGAGGTACGTGAATGGTGCGATTAGTCATCGGAGGGAGGCGAGGGAGGTGTGGAGCGAGGCGGTGTTTATGTTTGCGCCGTTTTTGGCGTATTATGGTATTGCGACGCGGGATCTGGAGTTGGTGAGGACGGCAGTGAGGCAGGTGATGTTGTATAGGGATGTTTTGTCGTATAACCGGGGCCCGTTGGAGGGGTTGTGGAGGCATATTAAGGCGCCTGCTACGGGCGAGTTTAATGATGAGGGCGCGTGGTCGACTGGGAATGCGTTGGCTGCGTATGGAATGGCGAGGGTTCGAGCGACGATCAGTGCGTGGGAGCCTGCACGCACGAGCATGGCGAAAGAGCTCTCTCAGCTCGACCAGTGGATTGGGGAGATTCTCGATGGAGCTATCAGGACCGACGACCACAACGCTTCCGGCCTCCTCCGCAATTATCTAGGCGACAACGCCTGGTTCGCTGAGACTTCCGGCACGGCGCTCCTGGCAGCGACGGCTTACCGTGTGGCTGTCCTCAACCCGGAAAGGTTGGGCACGGAGCGGTATATTTCGTGGGCGCATAAGAAGCGGCAGGCCGTCGTCGATACGGTGGATGAGGATGGATTTGCGAAGCCGGCAGTGAATCCTTTCAAGTACGACTCGCGAACGCCGGTGGAGGATAGTGTGATCGGGGAGAGCTTTTTGGTGATGTTGGGGGCGAGCTTTAGGGATTGTGTTTGTGCGGGCGTATGTGATGCGAGGGCGCCGTTGGAGAGGTATTGAGAGCGTTTGTAAGGTGATCGAGATGATGAATGTAGCAGGACAGTACTCGGCCCCATTTCACGAGATACCGATGTTGGATCGAACAAAACTCTCAATGCCTGCTTCCTTTTCTCGTGAAGCCATGCCCCGGTGCAGCTGGGTATCTACTCCTACGTGATCCCCTACACTGCATCGATCCGGTCGATTTCAGCTCTTGCGCGAGGACTGCCGTTGCTGTGCGTTGTAGTAGAGGTGAGTTTCCGCACTTGCTGCCAAGGCATGTCGACGAAAGTCGCGGCTCTTCGGTCAAGTGCATGGAAGACACAGCCAGCCTAGCTGTTCTGTGTGATTCCCTTGACTTGCTCGGCCTTCGACCAAGGGCCAAGGATGGCTCAGTGTAGTTGCTCTTGATCAGCGACTTACCATAGCGGTCAAGACATGCCTAACAATTGCATCGTACTTGCAAGTTGAGTACGCTATGACTGCACTGTACTTTCCCGAACCTATAAGGTCGCTCGTCTCTGTAGCTGAGACAATGCCTCGATCTGCAAGTCTGAGCGTTGGACAGGTAAGATAGTAAGCATGTCGTTTTGTTATATCCTGCTTTCTCGTTCGTGGTCCTATTTTTACGCATATTCACGTTCCGGCCCAATCATCTTGGAAGACGATGACGCTATAATCGACCAAGACCATTCACCTCGCACGTGGTAGCACCTTGTTGCGCGACTCATGAACGATGGATGATGGTGGCTGTCAGAATTATCAACGGATCGTGCCTTCGCACTTCCCGGCTACGCAACTCTCGTATCCTCTCTTCGTGCATGCGCATTGTGCGCACGCGTCACCTACAGTGACATACACGTGCACATGTCGCCCGATTAACCTTTCAATCTAGGTGAAGCATGGATGTAGTCCAGAGCGCCAACACGTGCCGGATCTGCAGCAGATCGCCTGGCAGATTCGGGACAGCCAATCACATGCTAGCGTACACGTTGACGTCGTGGATCTTGGGCCAGGAATCATGGATCGCATCTCACATCCCTCCGAACCATCCGCCAAGCATATCATCATCACTTGAGTTTGGTGTGCTGTAAGGCGCAACGGCTGCAATGGACGGTAAGCTTAAGTCTCTTAGGCCTCTCTCAGGCGCCTTTCCTTTGTCTCGCGATACCCGGTCCTTTTCAACTTTTCGTCTGGTGTACCGGTGGATAGTGGACTATTGGCTATTATTGTGTAGGCATCGGGATCGAAGATGGCGCCCAAGAGACACGAGGAGCTGCTCCCGGAGCACTTGCGACCGAGCATTATTGTCACGAAACGGACAAATCGATCGATGCGCATGTTCCTCCTCCAGCACCTCCTCAAACCATTCCACGCACAGATCACCAAGCCACGAAAGGAGTACCCTGCCGGCTCACAAAAACTGGAACCTCACAAGAAAGCTACGAAGCAATGCGACGTCAGCGAGAGACAGGTGGATGGCATCTATATCTACGACATGACAGCTCGAAATGCAAAGTCGCAAGGTACTTCAGAAAAGAAGACAAGACGAAAGAGGATATACTACTTCAACGGCGGCGGCTGGCAAATGCCCGTCTCCTCCGAACATTGGGCTCTGTGCCACGAATTCGCAATGAAGATACCTAACTCCGTCATCTCCGTCGTCAGCTACCCTCTCGCACCCAACAGCCCTGCGCCCGTGGCGATCCCGCAATTGCTAAAAATGTACCACACCTTGCTTCGCGACGCAGAAGCGGCCGACGAGGACGTAATATTAGCTGGTGACTCTGCAGGCGGTAATATCGTCTTGTGCCTGGCCATCGGCGCCCTTACGGAAGACCCCAATGCACCCGCTCCAAAAGCATTGATGTGCATTTCCCCCTCTACGGATCTGCGTCGGCATAATCCTGATATCAAAGTGATTGAGAAACACGACCCCCTGCTCCGCACGCCATTCATCAATATGACGGCTAGGATGTGGCGCGGAGAGTGGGACGCGCATGACCCGAGGATTTCGCCGCTGTATGCGGACGTTACCGTGTTGGCGAAGAGAGATGTTAAGGTACATGGCGTAGTTGGACGATATGATATCTTGGGTCCGGATGCAGTTTTGATGCGGGAGAAGTGCAATCAGAATTCTATAAAAGGGGAGTGGTTGGATTGGGAGAAGCAGATGCATTGTTTCCCCCTGACGTGGAGTTTCTATCTGCCCGAGGGCAGGCAAGCGAAGGACTGGATGGTGGATGTCTTGAGTCGGACTTGAAGTTCGTCAGATGTATGATCTGTCACTTCGATCCCAACGACTACACCGCAGGCTCGCACAGAAGCCTCGTCGTCTTCACAAGCCATGGTGAGGATTGACCGGAATTCCGCATGACTTTGCGCCAGCCTGTCAAATACCTTCGAGATGGTAACGATGAGACGCAATGTTTAGCATCACTGCCTGGTACTGCTGTAAAGCCGGAGTTATGCGGACTCCTTGTCGACGATGCAAATCCAAAGACACCTCAAGCTTGACTCGGGGATGCCCTTGATCGCATCGTACTCTGGGCGCTAAGCACCGACGAGATCTTCAGCGTTTCACGGTAGCGGCGTCTTCAAAGCACGCAGCAGCGCGTGCGCTCATGCAGATTGCGAGACGATTCGTCAATCTCGTGGCAGTCTATTGCCACGTATCAAAACCCACGGAATGGAGAGCGCGAACTAGGAAAGACGACTTTAGGCCTACGATGACCGTAAGTAGCCCGCTTAGTGTTTCTGCATCATGGGACCTGTATTTTTCGAAGCAATGTGTTGGGATTTGGTTGACCATATATGTAGAATATGTAGATTCATCGGTATGAATCACATCTTGACTACATCGACCTCCTTCCGGGTCATGGACAGTCCCAGTGGGAGGGAACACCGGATGTGATGGTAGTCAAAGTGTGTTCCTTAATCTGCAATAAAATTCGGAGGCTTCAAAACAATCTTGATCAGGTTTGCGAGATGCTATTGCCACACAAGTGGAAGCTAGCACGAGATACTATTTGGGCAGCGAGACAGAGTATCATCACTTTGCCCTGGTCTCGGACCTGACCTTTGTGCCAGATCATGGTCGAAACGTTGCGAATGGCGGAATTAACAAAGTGGTGTGGTTGCTTAAGCAGGACTGACCAGCCAAAGCGGTGCACCTCCACGAGTCTTGCTTCTCTGCCCCATCACCTTGATGGAGGTTTTCTGAGACTAGTCCTTGCAATCATCGCCGCGGCGAATGCATCGTCGTCTTCATGTCTTTCATGTCGCTCGTGTCCTCCACATCTTTCTTGATCGCAGCGACCCTGACCACCTGAAATTCGACGGTATTTCATCGTCCGCCACTGGTTCGTCGCCAGACTTCTTGTCCGAGACAGATGGACCAGTGCTCGTCACAGCAGTCGAGTCTGACACAGCCTCGCATCCGTTCAAGGCACGCCGTGCTTCCAGTGGTGAAACCTTTATTGTGATAGCAGTACTATAGCCAGACCGCCTCGAATCGATCTCATATTCTAGGTGAAGGACAGTGCTTGGTCCTTCCACTGAACTACGAAAGATTTCTCGGTGCTCGCGTTCCTCGTGAAGATCTAATGGTCTGGAGATGCGTTTCCCTCTCTTTAAGTCGGAATTGGCTTTAGCAACCAAGCTGAGATATTTTCCGTAAGCTTCTTGGATTGAGTAGTCTGGCAGGAATGCTACATTTACCCAATAGTATGTATCACGGATCTCCCCGATACCGACCCAAATACAAATTGGCACCTGAATGTGCTCAAAGTCAATCAACGAGACGCCTGTGGTGTACCATGTGCCTTCGTGCAATGGGGGGTAGAACGAAAATGGCCGAACGTTCTATCCATGCGTCTCCTGGCAGGCTGGCCTCAAGGGGCAACGGGTCTCCAGTCTCTGTTCGCAACACAATGAGTCCTCCAGCAGCATCACTTCGAGGAGCGGACAAGACCGGCGTTGTTTCGGTCTGGATGAACAACTGCTTGTTGACCAGATGAAACTTGATGGACGACCGCAAAGGTATGTTGTCGCCCTTGCGCGCTGTCGGCTCGAGGTGATGCTTCTTGACAAAATCTCTCGTGATATACTCAGGTACGAGTCGATACACTGCGGCACCCTCGAGTGTGCACTCCGCACGTCGCAACGGAAGATACAAATGAGATCGCTCTCCATCCTGTCTGTCAATGTAAGAATAACCAGTGTCCGCCAGTAGGTCGCCGTGGTGGCCAGTCATCTTGGAGCTGCTGAAGACAGGGCCGTACAATGACACACATGGTAAAGTGATGCGCAGGCCAGCGTTCGTCATCTGAACGAGTCGGAAAGTGTCGGTAGGGTCTTGCTGTAAATCTACGTCACACCATATCTCAAAGGCTCTTGGGTGACGGGCAAAGAGCGATTGCCCATACCTGTTGGAGAATGCAAGCATTGATAGATCTGTCGAGGATTTGAGAAATTCCTCCTGCAGCCTTTGGAACGCTCTAGCACCCTCGCCATATAGAATGGGCATATTGACGTCGAGTATACCAAGGAGCGAGTAAGCCTCATCCTCCTTTCTCGTTGTCTGCCGCTGAGATGCCCAGGAGAGTCGTTTGGCAACGCACACATCGCGAATTGGCTTTAATTTGAGCAACACATCGACCTCGATGTGTGTAATGGCTGACACGACTTCTAGGAGATCGATCAACCGGCCAAACGGAGCCCAATCTTGGTCTCAGAAAAAGACATTCGGCGGAGCCAGAAGCTCTTGAAGCGTCCTGTCATGTTGAAGCGTAAGTATGTACGCTTAATAACATTCATTGGACACACAGACCAGCCGCGTCGCCACCATCGACAACGGGAGAACCCTTGGCGCCGCCGAGAGTCATTGTCACCGAAGCAAGTGGCAGGCCACATGCCGGGCATGTTGGTCCCGAAAGAACCAGTCGGCGGAAGGTGCATGTACGACTTTCGGTACCGGTCCCATTCCCAGAAATGTTCCCACCCGTTCAAATGATGAGGAGCGCCAGGTTGCAGCTGCACATACTGCCATCTTGACCTCTTGTTCTGGAAGGGGGTGTAAGGCATGTCGGAAGGGCACCAATACGCATCAGCCAGGTGCACGTGACAGACGTCAGCAGCACTGTACCAGGCGAACATGGAGTTGATCGCTTCAGAAAGCTCAGCACTGCTGCTCTTGTCGATACAGCAGGTGTCGACCCACGTCCACTCCAGCCCATCCTTGATAGTCTGCTTGCAGATGAAATCTATTTTCTTCCAGCCGGCCTTTCGACGAGCTTGCTCTACATCCTCGAGATCGCGAAACAGCACCTCATCGTCATCCCAAGTATGCGAAAGAATGGTGTACCGTGCATCCTTAGGCGAGTCAAAGAATTTCAGCTTGTAGGTCCTGGCGTTGAGAAGCCACATGTTTTGTCATCAGTCGTGGATCCTCCAGTGTAAGACTGTATCTGTACTGAACACAAGGAAATGTCTAGACTTCGACAATCGGCGTTGGCATCTAAGGCCTGTCCACTATACGCAGCCGCTCACAGTCAGCCGCACGACCGCCGGGCCTCATGCAATGCAGGTAGGACACGCATTAGATGCTCGCTTATGCAGTAAGCTGCTTTGCCCACTGCAAGGAATTGCGCCCTGCTGGCCAATGTAGTTTCGACGCCATACCTAGGTAGCAATCTGTAGCAGCCGTAACAGCAAGAAGCGTGAGAACAGGGAGCTCGAATGAAAGCCGTCACTCCAATTGGCGCCGGTTTCCAGTCGTCGAGGCCGAGCACTGAAATCAGGTGGCTTTACAGCTGTTGTATAGGGTGGTGGCGATCAATGCATAATTGCGAAGATGTCAAAGACCGAATGTTGCAAGAAAATGAGTAGCTCAAGCTGCAGAAGATGCATTAGTCGATCCGTGATGCACACACAACCCAACAACAAGCCAGTCAAGCCAGGAGGATCTGGAAGGCAGTACCCAACTCCTTCCGCAACGGTTCTCTTGGCACCTAAGCCTTCAATCATTAAGTATTATTGCCATTCAGCACACACACTAGCCCCCGTATAACGTCTAGCTAGTCGCGTGCGTCTACTTTTCTTAATTATGTACACACACAATCCTGCCAAATGGCCATCATGCAGTCGTCCAAATATGCATCGCTGTATTCGTACACATAATGATCAAAACCCAGCATGGCGCGTGTCTAGTACATGCCCGCGCGCTGTTGTCGCGTAAGCTCCGCCTTCTCATTCCGCTCAGACGTTTTGCTTTTGCGGATCTCGCTTTTCTTCTCTTCCTGCACCGAAGCATATCCGGTCTCTTCATGTGCCCCAACATGTCTGCAAATCACAGAAATGACCCCGGCACCTTATAAGACCACACCTTCTCCACCACCACCCTATCCATCCCCACGATCCGGTCTCTCATAATCTCCTCGGGCGTCTCGAACACCTCTTCGAACCTCTTCAGAGTCTCAGAACTCGTCGCCCTCTCAAAAGCGCGTCGGTCGTGGGCCTCCTATGCCTTGCGGGACCTGGTCACTCTCGGAGTCGGCGCACCATTCTCCTTGCTCACACTCGTGCCCGTAGTCTGGCCCAATGCCTGCTGACCGCCAGACAGCCTGCGCTGGATCTGTCTCACATCCGGGATCTGCTCATCCTTCATCTCGACCAATGCGCTTGTAGCCCTGCCACGACCCTTCTTGACCGGCTTCTTGTATGTCGAAATGTAGAAACCGATGAACAGGAACAAGTAGGAGGTGATAATACCCATGCCGGCGAACGCCGCGAACTCCTCACCGGCGCAGATACCGGCAGTTGGCAGCCACTCGAAGTAGCGTGCGCTGAAGTAGGTGTAGGAGGCGAAGTAGATGAAGCCGAGGTCAATCACGAACTGGATGATCTGGAGCATGGTGATGTACTTCTTCCACCAAATCTTGATGCCGCGCGCGGACTGGAAGTAGTACCAGTACATGACGACGTGGACTGTCAAGTTGAGGACGATCGGGACCCAGGAGACGGCGGTGTGGCCGAGGAGCTGGGTGTAGCAAAGGAGGGCAGTCGCACCGTGGTGGTAGGTGTGGAGGAAGGTGAGCGGCTTCTTCTTGAGGAAGAGGAAGACGGTGTCGATCAGTTCGAGATACTTGGTCAGGTAGTTGAGCTGTACATCAGCAAGTCAGCATGTCTCGCGCATTTGAGTTGTCCTCGCAAACCTACGTAGTAGAGGATAACCAGCTGCGGCGTCCAGCCACCATTGTAGTCGCAAATGGCGTAGAACACGCCATTCCTCCAAAGCGTCGGGATCAGCTGCTCCAAGAACAGCGCCAGAAGCCCACCACTTATCACTGTCAAGTAGAAGTTGTGGATCTTGAACAGGCCATTGAGCTTGAACGCTGGTCGGTCCTTCATCAACTCTCTACCGCCAAAGATGATGATGTAGTACGAGACCAGCGCGACGGTCGTCTCGGTCATTGTGCTCATCGGCGTCTGGCCTGGCGTGAAGCGGAATTGCTCAGGCTTGTATCCGGCAATGCCGCTGAACAGCTTGGAGAAGATTGGCCATAACTTGATGCCAAATGGTCGCTCAAGTGTCGGGGCGCCGACTTGGAGCCAGTCTGGGCTGGACATGATTGCTGTCGTTTCGATCCGTGGTCAATCGAGTTGTGAAGAGTGTCAGATCCCCCACCGTCTCTTTATTGTTGTCTCTAGGATTCGCTGGAAACGGAAGGCCGGGATGACAGTCGCGCGCGCCGATACAACCCTTTTTGCGAAGTCTGCGAAGGAGTGACTTGAACCGAAAACAAGCACACGAGCAGATTTTTGTAGGCGCAAAGACCAAGTGTTCTAATGGAGAACGACAACAGACAGGCAGGCAGGCAAGAAGTGGTGGTTTTGCTGGTTGGTCTTGCTTTCCCCTGGTCCTTTAGCGGAGATTGAACAGCCGGTACGCGATTTTTGCAGCAGCCAATGGGATAAGAGGATCTTAGCCTTACGTGCCTAACACGCGAGATTCGGATGTGTCGATATGCTGCCGGCACGAGAACGAGATGAGGAGACGCAAGTTTTGATGATGGAGGAGAAAATGGGACTATCTACCTTATGCCTAGCCAGCCCAATGTGCTTTCCAATGGCACAGTGCCTACCCCAACAATGGCTATCCAGTGTTGACGTTCCTGCTTCAGAGCTCAAGCTCTGTGTCACTCAAACTTTTCTCTGCACATCAAGCTCGGGTGCTCACAGACAATGCCCAACAGCACGCAGCAATTATGAAGACATGTGTGTAAATCTATGTAGCGTTTGATGTGGGATGTGCTTTTTCATGAAGCGTCATCATCGTGAGTCCCAGCCTCAGGCACGCTGGCGAGATCTTCCAAACGAGTCCCGGCTCAATCCGCTGTCCCGAAAGCTTGCACCTCACGCAACTGAACATCCTCCAAAAGTGCAGCTGCAATCAAGTCAAATCAACCACGCGACACCTCCATTCTCCACTCCCACCTTTTCTCTGTACCACGCCAATGTCGTCCGCAGCGTTCGCTCGCATTGCGCGGGCCAGACTGCTCAGCGCGCCCCGTGTGCAGCCGGCGAGATGGAGCGTCACCAGGTCTGCGGCGTCATTCTCGACCAGGAGTACCGGCCTCAGGATGCCCGACCACGACCCGCATGACCCGCACCACGAGGAGAGCTTCGAGGAGTTCACTGCTAGGTATGCGATATGATCTTTTGGAGGAGGTTGCGGGCTCAATGGATCAGGGAGAGGAGGAGCAGGGCTGGGCAGGAGAAAGCAGCTCAAACTGCCTCAAAAAAAAATACCCGGCGAATGCCGATGGCATGGACATATGTTTCAGGATTTAAGCTCTCTGCATAGTTTGCTGATCCCGTGGCCGCGAACAGATACGAGAAGGAGTTCGAGCAGGTACAGGACGTCTTCGAGCTCCAACGTAACCTCAACAACGCCTTCGCCTACGACCTTGTCCCTTCACCATCCGTCATCACTGCCGCGCTCAGGGCCGCAAGGAGAGTCAACGACTTCCCGACTGCTGTGAGAGTGTTTGAGGGTAAGCGGAAATCCACGTCACCGCATTGGCGCAAGCGAGCGTAGACTGATGTAACCTTCCCAACAGGTATTCAGGCAAAGGTAGAGAACAAGGGCCAGTACGACGAGTACCTCGAGGAGCTCAAGCCGATACGGGAAGAGCTGGGCATCGTGCTCAAGGAGAACCTGTACCCGGATAGCATGGGTGGTGAGCGTTTGGGCGGCGCACGTGGTGCGTAAGAGGGATTGGTGCTTGATGATAAGAGACGGCAGGGTGACAGCAGGCGGGTCAGGAGGTGCATCATCTGTACATTGGACAAAGAAAGAGCATGACAGGGCGACGAAGGTGCAGCGGCGGTGCTGGAATGCTCGCAACATGTTACAATAGTGCGTCGTGATGCCGAAGAATTCTAGTTTTTGTGTACAGAATCTCCTTATCTGAATCATTATACCTTTTATCAGCTGTACTGGAGGTCCACATCATACTCATTACTACCTGCCCCGCCGGCCGGTCTCCAAAGAACAATTGCTTTCAAGATCGATATTGAGCGCTCCAACTACTGCATTTACGCAGGAGTAGAGTTCAGTCCAAGCTGCGTCCTCAGCCGCTCTCGTCTCGTGTCTTCACTTCCCGTTCGATCGGCATCCAACGCGTGCAAGATCGCATCAAGATGCCCGACTACAGATGACAGACATTAGTATCCACGCTCCAGCCCATAGAAGGGCAAACTCACGGTTCAGCTTCAGGATATCTTTCGACGTTACTGGGAACTTCTCAATAGCCTTGCCCGTCTTCAAGCTAATAAGCGGGTGCAACTTATCGTCCGCGTGCGCGAGATGGCTATTAGCAACGCGAGCGACGTTGTTTGCATTACTAGTCAGAGACAAAATCAGTACAACAGCTCCCCAAAAACAATTGCATTGATCTCATCGCATACATCGCCTTCAATTTAATCTCCAGCTTCTCAATCGCCTTCGCGGGATCATCTTTCGCAACGCCATTGACGGCTTCCGTGCTGACCTCCCCATTCTTCTTCGCAGCCGCATCCGCCATTTTCTTCGCGGCTTGCGGGCTCGTTCGCACGGCTGTGGTGTTGCTGCTCCCCAGTGGCTTGGCAGTCTGTCCGGGAGTTTTGCCGGCGAGTTGGTCGTCTCTGTATTTATCGGCGCGCTTGGTGGGAGTCGTGCCGTTGGCTGTGCTAGACATTGGATGGTGGGTGAGATCAGATTCAGTTGTGTCAGCGATATAGCATGTATTAAGATGGTGATGGAGTAGAGGTGGAATTGAGAGTGGGAAGTGAGAGTCGAGCTGGACAGGTTGTTTACACGGCTGCTCGATGCATTTATGTATTCCCTCCGCTTCCTACGGTGACGAGGATGATGTGGTTGTCACAGGTGCGGTCTCGCCTGCTTCCTCCCCAACAGGGTCTTCCCATCCTACACTGCTCTCTGCCATTGGCAGTTTCGCACTTCGCAATTGCGTCAGGCTGCGCAGGAAAGTTGGATGACTTCCCGTGCGGGACCCATGGACGTGTGGCGTCAGGAGCTGCTCGCTCGTGAGGTTGGCGGCTGTGGCTTGCGAGTTTCATGTGCTGCCGCGCTAAGGCAGCTAGTGTGGGCCGATCAGGCCGGCCGATAGTGGAGCGCATGGCAACCAGGTACCTTGAGCTTGAGATGACAGCTTGATTGATGATAACCATATTGTTGGTGTTCGATTTGTGTTGCTATACCGCTGCTTAAAATACGGATCTCAGTTGCTCAAGTAGATGGACAGTATGGTTCGCAATGTCGCTTCGATGTCCTCGCTCCGCAACAGCATGGCCAACCTAGAGGTCAACAACGCGGCCTCGCCCAACTCTCACACGACAGCTCCAACGACGGACGGCAACAACGCTGCAAATCAACAGAAGCTTCACGAGCAATTTATCATCGGCGACCTGATTCAAAGATTTAAGATGGGTACAGCTACGCCGGAGGAGTGGGCATACGTGCAGGATCAATTGGTCGCCTTATCGCGAGCACCGATCGTCCAGCAACAAGCTGCGCAGGCGACAAGCCGATCTCAGGAGGGCAATGCTGCGGCAATGCGGCAGCATCAGGCGCAAGAATCGTCACGAGGTTTCTCATCGAATGCGCGAACGGTACAACCTTCAGCCGTGGCGGAGCATCGTCCCATGCGGACAGTCGAGCCTTGGGAGCCCCAAGCTTCGGATTCGTTTGGACAGCCGCAGTCGCATTATGCGCAGCAGGCTCTTGACCAAAGGCCTGTTCATGAAACGGGTGCTGCTGGGCAGTACTATCCCACGAATCCTTATTCAGGTTTGACTCCAGCACACAACCGGGCATTGGAAGACTATCAGATGCAAATCAAGCTTATAGAGCAGCAGAACCAGCGCCGTCTGCAAATGGCGGCTCCAGAAAGACCTGCGACTGCCACCCAATCGAAGGAGACACCGGAACAGATCGAGGCCCGGAGGTTCCCGAAAGCAACACGGTTCAACGCCGAGAAATACTGCAAGCCGTTTTGCGAAGCCTTGACTAATAATCCGACCGTCTTCCACTTCGTCGCGGCCACGAAGGACGCACTAGAAGACGCTGGGTTCCAAGAACTGAGCGAGCGTGACAGCTGGGAGAACCTCGAACCAGGCAAGAGCTACTTTGTGGATCGTAACGGCTCATCGCTCGTTGCCTTTACTGTTGGCGCGAAGTACAAGCCTGGCAACGGTGCCGCTATTCTCGCCGGCCATGTCGATGCTTTGACGGCTAAGCTGAAGCCCATCTCCCAGGTTCCGAACAAGGCGGGCTATTTGCAGCTGGGCGTCGCTCCATATGCCGGTGCACCGAACACCACTTGGTGGGATCGTGACTTGTCTGTCGGCGGTCGCGTCTTGGTCAAGGAGGGTGACAAGATTGTTACGAAGCTGGTGAAGCTTGACTGGCCCATTGCTCGCATTCCAACTCTGGCACCTCATTTTGGTGCTGCAGCGCAAGGCCCCTTCAATCCCGAGACCCAGATGGTTCCTATCATTGGTCTTGACAGTACTGAGAGCCGTGCCAGCCCTTACTCTGAAGCCGAGCCATTCTCACAGCCTCCGCTGATCGGCAGCGAGAGAGGTCCTGTGAGTAGCTTCGTTAGTACTCAGCCACCTCGCTTGGTCAAGGCAATTGGAGATGCGCTGGGACTCAAAGCCGACACATATAGCACCATCGTGAACTGGGAGCTTGAACTCTTCGACACGCAGCCAGCGACTGTTGGCGGTCTGGACAAAGAGTTCATCTTCGCAGGTCGCATTGACGACAAGCTCTGCTCGTGGGCTGCTGTGCAGGCGCTCATCGAGGCCGACAAATCTGGCGATACGGATGACAGCTCTATCATTAAAATTGTTGGTCTCTTCGACGACGAAGAGATCGGCTCACTTCTCCGGCAAGGCGCAAGAGGCAACTTCTTGCCCTCGACTATTGAGCGAATTGTGTGCAGCCTCAACGGTGGTAGCGCGAGTGGAGACCTGCTAGGACGCACGAACGCCAACTCGTTCATCGTATCGTCGGACGTGATCCACGCAGTGAACCCGAACTTCCTGAACGCTTACCTTGAGAACCACAGCCCACACTTGAACGTCGGCGTGGTCGTTTCGGCCGACAGTAACGGCCATATGACGACCGATTCTGTCTCGACTGCTATCTTGCAGCGCTGTGCCGACAAGGTCGGTGCGAAGCTGCAAGTGTTCCAAATCAGAAATGACAGTCGGTCAGGTGGTACTGTGGGACCGATGCTGAGTGCTGCTACTGGTGAGTATTCCGTCTTGTATATGGGGTTCTATGCTGACGAATGTATTCACAGGGATCCGAGCAATTGATGCAGGTATCCCACAATTGAGCATGCACTCGATACGCGCGACCACGGGTAGCTTGGACCCAGGCCTCGGAGTCTTGTGCTTCTTGGGCTTCTTGAATGGTTTCGAAAATGTCGACAAGGAATTTAGGTAGGGATGAAATGGCGCGGCTGCCCAAAAGGCTCTCCGAGCCTGTAATAGCTAGCAAATACAATAAAACTTGGTATGTAACATCAGCATCATACTGCATATGTGATGCATAAGCCATTCTTCGTGCCTTCCACGCTAGAAGAGTACCTTCAGTCGAGTGTCTCACCGACAGCACGGGCCGTGGCTCCCCAATATCGCCCCGAGTCCCCTGGCAACAGAACACCTAGTGCTTGCTTCCTCACAAAAGAACCTTGAACTCTTGGTCGAAGCATGAAGATCGTTACGCACAGCATGGTAGGACCACTATGATAGAGGGAACAGAGGACAGCAGCATCTTTTGGCGTGTGCCAATAGAGCTACGCAGCAGGATTTATAGGGAGGCATTTGCAGGCGATGATGTTCATGTAACCATTTCGGACTTCGACATTAAGGCACCAACTCGAAAGGCACGTTTCCTCTTCACCCCAAGACTGCTGTAGCCAACGAGGTGCAGAGAGCCGTCGAGCGCTTCCTGGTCAGCAAACTCTTCTACCGCGAAGCATTCCCAGTCTTCGCCGCACACGCCAATTTCTGCTTTCAGCTGCGCAAGCCTAAGGATCTCGAAACTTTCGTCGGCAGGCAGCACCTCGCGTACAAGATCCTCAAGAAGCTGGGCAGGGACCCGACACTAGGCCCAGTGACACAGTCATTCCTTCTGAACACCATCACAACTATCACCATCATCTGGGACCGCCCGGAGATTCAACTCTCGGAGGACATCCGCAGATGGCTGCCGCATCTCAAGCACGTCTACGTACGTATCCGAGGCTCGTTCGTACCGTTGTGGACTGGCATTAGGCCGATGCGGAAGCTGATTGAGAATGAGGAGGTGGAGCCGAGGGCTGCGCTGAGGACGCTGGGGTTGGAGAGTTTGATGGGGTTTAGGGGGTTGGAGACGTTTGAGGTTGTGGTGCAGAGGAATGGGGAGGTAAGGGCTTTGTGGGTGAGGGGGGCGTGGGAGGTTTGGAGGAGCAATTTGGAGAGGGTGGAGGCGTGGTTAAGGAGGAGGGTGGAGAGGGGGAGCGGGGTGTATGGGAAGTGAATTGGAGGGGTTTTGAAGTGGTTTATGTCAGGTTTGCAAGAAAGTTCATTAGTTTGTACAGAAGCTGGGCATGCTGTGGTGTATGCCAGTGGCCTAGCTGTCCTCTGGATAGTGACAACTTTGTCGACCGCTGTTACTAGGTGCCCGCGAGGCACCTCAAAAATTCTATCATGCATGAGATTCAGGTGTCTCCAGGTGAAAATCGAACCAAAACTTCCTTCACGGTCTGTCCTTACTCCTTTCCATCTTCCAAGTCATCTTCCAAGTCATCCTCCTCGGCATCGTCCTCGTCCTCGTCGTCATCGTCGTCATCGTCATCGTCACCGTCCTCCCACGAATACTCCTCCCCATTTTCGTCATCCTTGTCAATCCTCCAATCGATGCCCAAGAGCTCCGCCATGCTATACGACCATTGAGCCTGGAGGAAATATTCGCTCGAGCGATTTACGTAGACCACTGGACGGGGCCTTTCCGAAAGCCTAAGGGCGCTTCTCTTGAGCCCAAGACGCCGGAACTTCGCCAGATGCGCGGTCGCAATGGAGCCCATGTGCTCGTTTAGGGGGGGCACCGACAGTACAAATTGAGTATAGACGCGGGAGAGCTCTACGCAAGCCTCGGCGTCAGCCCAGCAGAGCTCCAGACGCTTGATCATGCGGCGGCTGACGGGATCAACGTTCTCGAGCCACGTCAAAACGCAGGTGGATAGAGGTGTGGCCAAGGGTGGATTGAGAGGCGCTCTTCCGACAGCTCCACTAAAGGTATTGCGTGCGTAGTAAATTGCTGCGGCTTCTGCTCTGATCTGGCGACATGTGTATAGAAGGGAAGCAGGGCCTGTCTCGTTGTCATGCTGCGGGTTGGAAATGCAGATAAGGTCGTCGCTGACGAGGACGAGCTCGTAGATCTCGTTGCGCAGTTCGGCGGCCAGGTCCAGGAACGGACAATCGTGCTGAGTCATGATGGTGCTGGTAGATGTGTTCGTGTGTGTCGGATTGGTTGGTGGGTCTGCCATAGCAGTGTAGCTGAGGGCCGTGATGGTGTTGTATGTGGTTGAGTGTGAGAGCTGTTTTACCAAGTAAGAGTAGTGTACTAAGATGCCATGTGACAAACCACGACTCATTGATCAAGCATGTGAACGAGTCCTTGACCGAAGCGGCACCCGCAACACGAGCCTCTCATCATTCGTTCGGCAAGTGCGGGCGCCAGTCCATGTCTCAACGTGCCTTCCACTTGCGTCCGTCACAAATGGCTTCTTGCTATTCGCTCGGCAGGTGCGGGAGCCAGTCGATGTCTTCAACGTGCCTTCCTTCTCTGTGAAAAGTGGGGCCCTGCTGTCATGCGCTCGCCGAAACATCAATGACCTAGAAAGATGGATAGACCAGAATATCACACAATCAGGCCAGATGTCTCATAGTGCCTGGAGGGTAATTCTGGTCCGCCGACCACAGCTTGGTCTGCTGATTAATGAACGATCTTGTCATTTGCAGACAAGAGCTATGCGACAGCCTGAAGAGCGTCATTGCCTATCGGTACAGCGCTTTCCCCTGCCAAGACACTGGAAGATGCCTATGCATACTCTAAGATCTTTGCATGTCGTCGACTCTGTCAATGAACGTTGTCACTTACTTCGACTCGTCATGCTGCCGCGCCTCGAAGTCTACGGCATGCTGGAGGTCGTTGCGCACTGCATTGTGCTCCTACTTACTCCGTCTCCGAAAATATGAAAGGTATCGCGAGATCAAACCCACTGGAAGGAGCCAGGGCAGCATTCGAGAAATATTTCCTGGCCTTGTCGCGGAATGTCATCAAGAACAAGATAGAAGACGTCGGCACAGAGTACCACGGGTACATCGAATTGGTTGCCTCTAGCAATCCTGTGCTACCTGAACTATTGATGCAGCAGGTATCCTTTGGGCAAAGTCCGGATCATCGTGTTTGCTTGGCCGCAGTACAGGTGCAGCAATTGCGGAAGCCTGTCATGTTGCGTGTTTGCTTTAGATTTTTCTGCTTGTCTTGAAGGAAACCTCATCGTCGCCCCAAGCATGTAACAGGATGGGGTACCGAAGAATACTGCTCTCGGGAAATTACTGGGCGCCCTACATGGCATGTTGTTAGGAGCATGGTGGAAGTATTGGAAATTTGAACCAGACTCAAGTGTCTTTAATAGTTTGCCATGGCGGTCGACATATTTGGTCACTGCCTCCTTGCAGGATCTGTTTCTCTGAGGTCGTCAAGTGAGCACATGATGGCATTGAACTTGATATGAGAACAGTAGAGGCAACCCACAGGAGATATTCTTGTTTTGTTGGCAAAGCTCAGCCTGATTGCCATCAGGTGTGTCTGGATCGGCTTTGGCTGGATGGCTGCTTTTGAGGGCACGAGCCCGAGCTCGCAACCTTACATTCCTTTCGAGCGAGGTACCGGCACGGGACTCAGCGGCTTCGGCAGCCAGACTATCTGTATGAAGGAGCTCTAGTAGCGACACAAGGCCAAAGTCGCAAGCATACGAGTTTGATGTCATTGGAAGGTCGAGGTGAAGAGACAAAGGGGAGCTTCGAAGATCGGAGCAATAATGCCAAGCTTCGCGCCCCGCCCCGTGCGCTATACATAGGGCTGACATTAGCGCAGCCTCGACGACGGTATACGAAGCCTAAACGACCGAAGATTCGAACGTGGCTTGCGTCGGGAAGAGCATGATTGGAATTTGGCGTCGAGATGCTGCTGTCGGGCTACCCGCCTCGGAGGCTGGTCCTCCTGGTGGTCCTCATCTTCGTCGCTGCCGTTCTTTTCTTACAACAGACCACGTACAAGGAGTATCTGCCAAAGTTAAAGTGGAACAAGGATGCGCAGTCAGAATCTCCATCGAAAAGTACTAGCGAGGCTGATGATAATGAGCGGCTAGAGAAGCCTCTGGAGGACGCGGTGGTGCCTGTGCAGACAGCAGAGGTCGAGCTGCCGACAAGCACTGCAGAGCAACATGGATCTGTCAGCACTGCGCCGAGTGATGGCCAGGTGGCAGCGTCGAAGACGTCGGCCACATACTTGACTGAGGAATCGATGTGGACAATCCCTCCACTGCAGAGTAGTACAGATGTGCCTATGCAGAGCCCAACGCCGGCATCCAACAAGAGCGCGAACAATCATCCTCTCCCGCACGAGAGCTACGAGTCGGTGCAATTGAGAGTACAGGAGTTGATAAAGGACTGGACTCCGCCTTCGCAAGGCGATCATTGGCCACCGTACGATGGCTATGCGGACAAGGACTACGATCCTAATCGATGGGAGGGGTTCGAGTGGGACAATAATTTCTACTTGGAGAGTGGGATTGGCAAGCTGGAGAAGATTGGCGTGAAGCCGAAGGCGTACAGTCCGTATCCGCTTAAGGAAGGTACGGCTGGCATATGGAGGAAGCCATGCGAGGGACCAAGAGGACTTTCGCTGGACAAGGACAACACGGATGATATCGTAAGAGCGTATGCCGCAATCAGAGATGGTTTCCCGGACGTGGCAATTGGTGATGGAATTGGGATCGAACTGGACTATTGCTTCGATCGGTATAATCGCTATGGGCCTTACGGATTTGGGGAAGGCGAGGAAATTGTCACGCACAACTGGCAGGAGCCAAGTATCAAGCCAAATTGGTCTGATGTTCACTGGGGCAAGCTGCAAGACCAATGTGTAGCGGAAAACCATCACCGGTTTGCAGAAAGCACACCCGTGAATCTGGCTCCGGGCAAAGATCTACCTAAGGGCGATGCTACCGCCAAGCCAGGCACCGAGTCAACCGACGCGAAGCATAGCGCCAGAAGTCCTCCCGTCACTCACGTTACGACCGCAGAAATGATCGAAGCTGCCACGCCTCGACCAAAGACACCACGTACAGCAGTCTTGATCCGCACCTGGGAAGGATATGACTACACTGATAATGACAAGCAAGCCATACGCGCTCTCATCACGGAGCTCAACCTCCTTTCTGGAGGCGAATACCAAGTGTTCCTCTTCGTCAATATCAAGGATCCAAATGCCGACATCTGGGATACTACTTCTCCAAAGTATTCCGAGCTCTTGCAATCCAATGTCCCACACGAATTTTGGGATATCTCCGTGCTGTGGAGCGAAAAGGTTTGCCAAGAGTGGTATCCCAAGATTGGCGACTGGCAGGTGTATTGGCATCAATGGATGCCAGTGCAGTGGTTCGGCATGACACATCCAGAATTTGACTTCGTGTGGAATTGGGAGACGGACGCTCGATATACTGGGAGCCACTATCAATTCTTCGAATCGGTCGCCAACTTCTCGAAACACATGCCGCGGAAGTACTTATGGGAGCGGAATCAGCGCTTCTATTTCCCTTCTGCACATGGAAGCTACGAGCAATGGCTCGCGGACACAGACGCGACAATTGAGAGAGGCATGCGCGAAGGCACGGTCAAACCTGTCTGGGGGCCTGCAGACGTCCCGAATGTCACAGTCCAGGCTACAGGCCCTGATCCGCCAACCAAAATGGAGACCGACAAGTTCGAATGGGGCGTCGGTGAGCCAGCTGACCTGATCACTCTTCAACCGATCTGGGACCCTGCACACACTGTCTGGACTATGCGAGACAAGATCTGGAACTATATCAATGGGCTCGCGCCACATTTCACCAGCGATGATCCGCTGGACGAGCACTTCCATCCTGCAGAGTACGAGGATCTTCCGCGCCGCGCGTACATCAACACTGTCTCAAGGTTCAGCAAGAGACAATTGAAGGCTATGCATATGGAGAACCTTGAGGGCAGAGCTATGCAAGCGGAGATGTGGCCAGCGACAGTAGCACTGCAGCACGGCCTGAAAGCTGTCTATGCGCCTCATCCCATCTGGACTGATCGAAAGTGGCCGGCGTGGTACATGGATGCCGTCTTCAATGCTGACGGCAACAAGACCGCGCAGTGGGGCCAACAAGCCGACTCTGTGTACAATCATGATCGGGAATACAATTTCAATGGATGGTCGTGGTACTACCACTCTGAATTTCCGCGGAGTCTGTATCGAAGATGGCTGGGATGGAGCTCAGATGACCAGTCGCCGCTGAGTGGGATTAGTGGGCAGGCGTTAGAGGAAGGTGGGGCGTTTGTGCAGCTTGGTGGGAAGGGTTCGGAGGCGGTGCAGGTGGGTGGCGGTGGGAGGATGTGCTTGCCGCCGATGCTTTTGCATCCGGTCAAGAGTGTGAAGGAATGATCGATGTGTATCGCAAGTAATGCTATCATTTGTAGCATTGGCATAGCTAGGGCGTTCGAGTGAGGCTCTACGGCAAGGGCTGGCGTTAGGAAAGAGGTGGGGCATATGTTACGTGTAGTATATCCATGGGCATGTATCAACAAATCAAGCATATTAGACCTAGGCTGCTGACTTCCGCATCAGCTCCGACAAGCAATCCATTTGCGAGACGCATTTGGACCTTTCGCTAATTGCTGTTCCCACTGGCAGGGATTAACACGAGTCAAGCGCGATTGGGCCCACTGTCACATGCACGCAAGCACCCGGAGGTTGGGAAGAAGTCTGTGCATTCCGTGATTCGGTGACAAGTTCGCACACAACCTGATCACCTACACTGTCGCTAGTTGTTCTCAGCGCTTTATATCAGCAGATTGCCCATCTCAAGATGCAGCTGCTCTACAACACCACATTGGGCGCTTATCTCGTGAACAGGTCTCGCTATCCGTCACGCGACTTCGAACTCGTGCTTACCAAGGAGGGCAAGAAAGTCAGCAAAAAGTGTCTCGCCTCGGACAGCATCGAGCACATCACCCACACCTGGAGCAAGTTGCCTGAATTGAACTACGCAACGTTTGAGCAGATCCGCGAAGCTATCAAGCAGATCCGTGCACGATGCAGTATCTTCACAAAGCACAGCACAGACAAGACTGCGGCTGAGGCCCATGCGAGTATTGAGCAGGTATACCAAGTGTCGCGCAAGGTCGACAAGGAGATTTTAGAGCTCGACATCAAATTGAGTGTCGAAGACAGTCTCATTCGCGACGATGTGGCGCAACTGAAGACCAAAATTACTACTCTCAAGGCGGAGTTGACGAGCTCGACACCAGATCTGGGTGGCTTGAGAAACGATATTGCTGATTGTCGTACGGCCGACACCAAAACCATTGAAGAGATCGCAGGTTTGAGGACCAAGCTTGAAGACGTACAAGGTTCAGCAATAGAAGATTCCAAAAGCCTGACAAGGGTCATCGACCACATCTTCGCGCTCAGGACCGCGAATGACGAGCTCGAGAAGTCCAACACAGAGCTGAAGACTCAAGTCTCAAATTTGAGCAGCGAGGTTGATCTACTGCGCACTATCTGCACGCAGGCAAGCCAGCTTGCGGAGTCGACCAAGATCAACTATCAGGCTGCGAACATGATCGCGCAGATGCAAGAGGACAAGGCTACAATCGAGGCGCTGCGTCTTGACAACGCCGGACTCAAGACTGCCGTCGCTGAAGAGCGCGCTGAGGCCATGAGCACTGTCGCCGAGCTCAAGTCTGCGATGGAAGGCTTGAAGAAGGAGGTCGACGCCCTGAAAGATGCGAAGCAAGGGCTTGCTGGTGCCGTGATGTTTGCACAAGAGAGCGTTGCGTCGGCTGAGCGTGAGGGATTGCCAACCAACAAAAAGAGGAAGCGCAAACAGTACATGTTTGACGGTGGCGAGATGCGCTCTTGGCCGAGGTCGCGCGCTGTCAGCTTTCTTTCAGGCCAAGCTAACGGGGATGAGATGTGCGATTGGCCGGACGATGATTTCCTGGATCCAGAGGAATTGATCAACAAGGAGGGTGAGTTGCATGGTGTTGATGGGGTATCCGGTCTAAAGAATTAAGTGGTTTATAGCTACGAATGCGGCGCAAGACCATGACGAGAGCGGCATCACGGGCGACGAAGCTGTCATGTATCGGCAAACCATGTTGGGCGATGCCGGTGAGTCATATGGCGCTGAAGACAAGCGGCGCAGATAGCTGACAGGTCAGCAGATACGACCCTCCCGCAAGACCGTGACGATAAGGGTTCTGAGTGTGACTCGGATGCTACCTTCTAGCTCTGTGTCGCTGTTAGACTTGGGATGTGAGGAGTTGAGGGGTCTGCTGCGCGCAATCAAGCCACGGCGAAAGCAAGCGTCATCCGCTACAGTCACGAGCTGGTTCATTCTGAAGACGCATCACATATAGCCGAGCTCCACCGGATGATAGAAGTACCCCAATCCAGCAACATCTCTCCTCCACGTCGCATCCTCCCTGCATATATTGTTTTCATACTGCTCACTCATCATAGTCATCGTCAAGCGCAGCAGCATCTGCACAGCCTTTTCTGCCGAATCTGTTTCGTGCGTCTTGATAAAGATGACCCATTCTCCGGTCTTGTTAGCCCAGACGATCTCGGCGTTGATCTGGTCCCCATCCCCTACGACAACGAGCTCAAACTTTGGCGTGTCGCGAATATCGACCCTGTCGTCATCGCTGAGTGTCTCCGCGATTGGCCAGAGGACGCGGGCGTTTGCAACTCGAGGTCAGCAGTCGTATCTGTAGCTACAGAGCGGATATATGAGCAACTTACACAAGATCTGCCATCGTACGTCGAACGTACTGAGGTTACCCTGGATGGTGGCCATGGCGAGAAAGGGCACTGTCGATGTCTTGTTGCGGATTTGTGGGAAGTTGGTGACGATTTATGAGCAGAATGAGAAGTTTGTGTGCAGAGATATCGCAAAGACTCATTGAATGTGGTAACCCATTGAGCAACCAAGCGGTTCCAGCGCCTGCTAGAACCAATGGAAGTTCTTCGATCAAGCAATCGCGCTAGGGTGACGGAGACATTTCTGACGACAAGCCAATTCGACTCACGGACGGCTTCACAAGCTTACTGCTGAGCATTACCAGAGCCCTTTACATTCACAAGCACCAACAGGTAACACTTCTCGCTTGGAAATTAGCTCTTCAAAATGAAAATTGAACTTCTGGGTCAGAACTACCAAAAGCCGTAGACTGATACCCACACTTATCATGAACAGCCCCGTTCTATACCACCCAGTGCTCGGCCAGTACGTCGTGCTTGCAGAGGACAGTCGCGGACGCAGCTTCAAGCTCCTCGAGTTCGGGAAGACATACTTTACACCGCAGGACATCAACAAGGTTTCGCAGCTATGGTCCAAGTTATCGGCCTTCTCAAATTTGTCGATCGACGATATCGTTACGCATATCAAGGAGATCTCGCAAGCGACCACCTCTGCCACACCTCAGGAGTTTCAGAAACTTGAGGAGGATGTGGTCGAGGTCAAGGAGAACTGTACGGCTTTCAGCGGGTTAGTCAGCGACTTAGCGAAGGAGGTCGACTTGCTGAAGCTTGTTGTGCAGCAGCGGGAGGAAATTGAGAGGTTGTGGGCTCAGGTCCGGGCCTTCGAACGAGAAAATGCGCAGGTAGTGGTAGCGGAGCCGCAGTGTGATGGTGGTTCGACCGACCAGACTATCGTTGGCCGGGACGAGAGTGAGAACGAAGTCGCCGATGAGTCGTTCGTTACCGCACAGACGAGCTTTTGCAAGTAACCGGTCCCAGAGACACCCAGCTTTGTGCTGTGACCAGTATATGGAACTCATCTACACAGCACCTACCTCTGAGAATGCTCGATAATCATGGCGATACTATTGTGGATTGAAACTTAAGGCGGTGAGAAGGGTCATGTGGCAACATCGTAATTCAATTCGCATATTTGGGAGCTTTTGTTTGCGAGCGGAGCCATGAAAGGCACCTTCCGTTCGCTCGAACGCTGCCCCACCGTAGTTGATCTATCACATGCACGAACCCGATGTCCGTGCGCAACACCCCCAGCCGCGAAAGTGGCCTGACCCCTATCTCGTATGTTCGTTCGTTTCCTGCATACCGATCTGCGCACTGTCAAGAAGACGATTCGCGAGATGGCCTACACTGCATCTGCCGATACGACTACGAGTGCACTACTCGACTTAGCACCGGAATTGAGGAATGAGATCTATGAGCTTGTCCTGGTCGACCTGATGGCATTACCATACCTGACGATGGTAAAGTCAGTCGTCCTGCGCTGCTATACGTTTGTCGTCAGGTGCGGAGGGAAGCGGAGGGCATATACTTCCACATGAACCACTTTACCGCAACGGCTGGCTCAGACCGCTACGGCTTCCTGCAATGGGCTGCATGCCTCACCCGACAGCAGAGAATTGTTGTTGGTCATCTCAGCGTTCAGATTCAGCCCAGCGCAGCTTTGAAGCAGATCCATGAAGATTACGTTACAGTCTGGAGAATGCGTCCACGACCTCATGAGCTGGACGCGATGGGCCGGGTAGTGTCCCAGGCCACGGCAGAGGAGAGCGCGAAGGATATGGCCTGGCAAATAGCACTTCTGGCATTCGATTTCAAGGCTAGCTCACTCCGCCTGGAAGACCCGACGCAGAGCACGATCACGCCCATCACCAATGCCGACGTTTTCACTAAGGACAACTTCGTCGCCAAAATGATGGAAATCTTTGTGCTCATCTCTATGAGGGATACTCGGCGTGTCTTGCGCGACTTTCCTCAGCACATGACTGCGCAGAAGTTGAGAGCGTTGGGAAAGGTGCTGGAGGAGGCTGGGAGGGCCGCTGGCGGGATCAAAGCCTTCTTCGAGCATACAGAGCTGGGTATTGTTCTACGCGGCGGTGGAACCGAGCATGTCTGAGGATGGCTGGGATGGCTCGATCGAAGAAGCCTCGTAGGGACTGTCGGGCTGCAGAGTGCGTTAAGCTTAAGTATTGGGATGGAGTTGGCCAAGTCACCGTATGCTCAAGTAGGCAGTGCATGGCGAGTTAGTCTGCTTTGGCGTCATCTTTGGCAGGCAAAGACATCGCATTCCATGGCATATCCAGAGGCTCGCAAAAGTCGAAACATGTGCAATTTCATACCCGTCCTTGAGAGAAATGACAGTGCGGTGTCGATGTGTATTTCCTCGCAGCCCAACAATGCCTCAATGATCAGCGCGAGCGTCTAACAACTCAGCGGCCGAGAAAATCTTTGTCTAGACTGACCGCAAGGACCGGGACCGCGAGACTATGGGCGACGAGTCCTTCGTTGCAGCGCCGACGAATCATGACATCTAGGCATGCGGAGCAAGGGTTGTGCATGTCAACGAGTGGCGGTCCCGTAACGCCGTTTGTGCCCTTGCTGTCGTTTGCAACTGGTTTCGAAGCCTTTGTGCGAGGCGCGCATTTCGCAGCAGTGCCAGTACGGAGGAGAGCAAACCTGTCAAAAGGTGCTAAAGGAGGACCAATGTGGTTTCCGCTCAACAGCGCTTGTTGTCTCGCTGCTCGATCAGGTGTTTGTATCTTCCCGAAACGCTGCCCCACTCGCTCATCTCTGTCACATGCACGTATCCGACGTCCGTGTACCTCGCATCTAATTGAAAACACTGCCTCTTGCTTGGTCCTTTGCAACCAGATTCCTTCAGCGCATCGTCCTGGACCACTACCACCGCACCAGCAACAGAATCTATTACGAAACCGTTATCAGTCGCAACCATGGCCGAGCAGGAATCGACTCCCACCAGCAGCCAAACACCAAGCCCACTTCTCGAGCTGGCTCCCGAATTGCGCAACGAGATCTTCGAGCTCGCTGTGGTCGAGCCGAACGGCATCACAGTTCCAGCCAATGGCAATGTGAAGCTCCCGGCACTCCTAGCGGTCTGTCGTGAAGTGCGGCACGAGGCAGAAGGCATCTACTTCGGCATGAACACTTTTAGAGCAGACATCGGCGTCAAGCGTCTTGGCCCTTTGGACTGGTTAGCAAAACTCACTCGTCGTCAACGCCGGCACATCAACAGCCTTAACATCCATTTCACACAGAGTGAAGCGCTGGCCGACACCTACAGCGGCATGGTCGACATCATTGCCGGCGGCGATACTACCGAGGCTGCTGCCGCAAACATAGTAGCGAACGATCTGAGGGTATCGGAGCTTGGGCACGCAGGCGTCTTGGCCATTGCCCTGCTGGCGTTGGACATCAAGTTCACCTCGTTCCACTTCGAGGATGCGCCGCAAAGCGCTCTCGAGGGCTTCCTGGACAACACGGATGAGGAGAATTTGGAGGCGAAGATGGTGGCGATGTTTGGCGTGCTTGCGAGGACGTTTGCGGAGACTGTATTGATTATGTATAAAGCCGCATATGATGGAGAAATGAGCGGTGACTGGAGTTGGCGTGTTCGAAGGGAAAAGTTGAGAGGCTTGGGAAGAACGCTGGAGAAGGCTGCGAGGTGCGGCGGTGGTGTCCAGACGTTCTTCGAGTTTGATGAGGCTGGGGTTAAGATGTGTGCGGACGTCAGCAAAGAGCTTGAAGGAAGCCTGGCTCAACGGGGAGCATTTCAGGCTCTCTCGGCTCCATGATTTGACCTTGATGTGAGTCGACTAGCGGATGTCGTGCGTCGGATGTACCACCGAATTTTGAAGTTCAAGACGAAGACCACAGTGCTTGAGATCGTACGTAGCAATGTCTTTGAGACACGCAATAGCCATGTACGCGGCAGAAAGCTGCTCGAAATCAGTCGTGTCTTCCCATCTCGCCGGCATCTCAGAAACGACCCCATTCACTTTTGTGAACGCCCAACTCCTCGCTAATTCGTGCAAATCTTGCTCATTCCCGACCACTGCTATCCCTCGCGTTCTTCTCCCCATCTCACGCCCAAAACCCTCGCTGACCCTTCGTTACATGCCTCCTATGCGCCCAAAGCCTTCTTCTCCTCTACACATCGTCAGTACACCCCCTCACCCATCAAGACCCCAGATGCACCACTTACTCTGCTGCTGCTGCATGATCAAAAGCCCATACCGCTTCTTCAGAGTCACGCGATGCCTCGAGTACTTGTCATCCGGCGAAAACCTGGCCGGGTGTGCGCTTTTGGTGATTTCGCCGTCGGCGATCTTCTTGAGTGTGTATTGGCGCTTGCCGTCGGGGCCGAGGGTGTACATGAGATGCATCTTGGCTGGTTCTCGTGGATATCTCTTTCGTTGTGTATGGTCAAGGCCGGTGGGGTCGTTGTGCTCGTTGTCGCAAAAGATTGATGCTGCGAGCATGTCTCGAAATTCTGGAAATCGGCTTCATCTCCATTCGGCAAATAGGCACGTGACCTCGGCCGACGTGGGCAAGTTGACAACATCGCTTTAATGCCCTCGTCTGCCATTGATGCTGTAGACGATTGAGTCAACTATACAAACCCAATAATGCATCTCCTACAGCTCCTGAGCACTCTGCTCCTCCTGATCATTGGCACAAATGCCCAGTTTCAATTCTTCGACCAATTCTTCGGCGGCCAAGGCCAACAGCAGCAACAACAAGCACAGAACATGGGTTCCGATTCGCAATGGTACCAACAACAATATGAAGCCGGTAAGCAAGACTCATACCTAGCCTCAATAATTGCTATATCCATACTTATTTGACCTGATTGTCTAGCCCGGTGCGACAAATACCTCTGCCCACACACCCTCAGCTGCGTGCACTTCCCACACCACTGCCCTTGCGCATTCCCGGCTGTGGAGGATAAGGTGGAGTTTGGAGAGGGGAGTATGGCGTGTGTGAGTAAGGATGGATGGAGTGCAGGGGGTGCGGCGAGGAAGATTGAGTTGGCGAGGAAGGGGTTGTTGTGAATATCATTAGGGTTGGTTAGGAAATGCAATTGGGGTGTTTGGGTTATTGGGATTGGAAGGAGTTTGAAATGCACTTGCAGAAAGAGAACCGTGGATCGCGTTATGAAGAGCTACGAGGAGACTACGAATGACCGATCGAGCCCATTCGAAGGACATCCGGCCAACCCATGTACCCAGCTACAACAAACCCATTAATCACCTCAGCCTTTACTTGGAGACACACCTCTCTTCGCGTACAGATACTCAAATCCTTGCTCCGGTCCCGGCACACTCACGCCCACCTCTTCTCTACCCCACTGCGTCATCAGCGCTTTCCCCATAACCCTCCTCTCCCTCTCCAGCTCCTCCACTCTGGTCCTCCAGTACTGTTCCCTCTTCTTCACGCTCTCGGACACCTTGGTCTCAAAAGCAGCATTGACAGCTTGAATGTCGTCCATCTGATCCTTCAAAGTCAGAAGCTCAAATTGCAGAGCGTCGTGCGCAAACTGTAGGTTCTGGTGGGAGGATTGTAAAAGGAGGTGCTCTTTGTGGAGGTCTGCGAGTTGGTCCTGTGCGGCGTCGCGGTCGATGACGGCGGAGTTGAGAATGGAGTTGCTGCCTTGGTCTTCGATTTGGGTGCGAAGGTCCTTAAGCTCGGTGGAGGTGGCGGCTTGAGCTTGATTGTGCTCGTCCTGGAGGCGCTTAATCTCCGTCTCATGCGCAGCCTTCTGATCGCGGATCTGCTGCTGCAAATCTCTTGATTGCTTTTGCAGCTTTTCTGCCATTTCAACTGCCCGTCGGTGATCGCCAGTGATTCGCTTAGTCTCTCCATCGTGCTCCTGACGAGCAGCTCCTAGTTCTGTTCGCAAGGTCTTCGTCACTTCCTCAGCTCGACTCTTTGCTTGCTTCAGGCTCGCTGCCTCATCCCTCACATCCTTCAGCTCGACATTGAGCTCTGCAATCGTGGTCTTCGCATCATCCGCCTTCTGCAGCTCGGCTCGCAAGCGATCGATTTCAGCTTCGTGTGCATCTCTGGTGCGCTCGAGCTCCTCACTGTGCAACCTCGCAGCTGCTTCAGCATCATCGCGCGCCCGAAGAGCAGCCACTCGCTCGTCCTTGACAGTCTGCATCTCCTGCTCGAATGCAGCCTGACGATTGTCGAGCTCATCCCTGACCATCTCAATCTCCTCTCTATGGTGTTGGTTCCGGCGCTCGAATTCCTTCTTCGCCTCCGCTGCGCCTGCCTCCAGAATCCGCATGCGGTCCTTCTGCTCACCGTACTCAGCTCTGTAATCGTCTGCGCGCTTACAGGCTTCTTCTTTCATCTCAGTCAGATACTGCTCACGCCGCGCGGCTTCAGCCATTTGCAAATCATGCATTGTCTTTTCCTGCTTGCGAATGCGTTGCTCCTCATCCGGCGCCTGCTTAAGTGCGCTGTTCATGTGCTCGAGTTGCTGACATCTGGCTTGCAGTTGGAGCAGCTGCTGACGGAGAGCCTCATCTGGGAATTGTGCTGACGGTGCCGAGCGATGTGTGGCAGGTGAGCGTACGGGTGACAAGGTCGGACTGGATGGGCGGCCAGGCGAATCACTCCTGACAGTAGACGGAGAGGCATGTGCTTCTGCTAAGGTAGTGCCTTGCCCCAGCGACTCGGACGCTTGCACAGCAGAGGGTTTGCGAGCAGGCGTGAGCTCGGAGTAGTAGTCCTCGACAGTCGGCTGCAGGAAATGCTTATGAGGTGGTGGTTTGGGCGTGCCACTATGAGATGCTTCGGTGTATGGGTCCCAATCAGATTCGGCATTCTCCTCGTGCTCCCCGTGCGAGTGCTCATCCCATACGGATTCCTTCGGTGGGCTGGTCTCTGGAGTGTGATGACTCAGGTCTCCTTCCTCATGCTGCGGTGATGCCGGAGGTTGCAGGGAGTGTTGCGGACTCTCTGCCGTCTTGTCCGTCTCCCGCGCCTCCCTCACGCTTTGCAGTGTGCCCTTTGCGCTCCTTACAGTCCCGTTCTTCTTGCTTCCTCCTCCGCGCATCCATTTCTCCATGTTGAGTGTAAAGTCGCTCGGGCCGTCAATGTCTTCGCTGAATATGCGCTCGATCTTCCGCTTTGGTACAGACTGGTCATCATCGCTGTCCACGTCTAGCGCGCCCAGATCCAGAGAGTATTGCGATCCCGCCGAGTCAGGACGCTCCCAAGCACGCACTGGTGGGCTTGACTGCATCGCCATCTTTTTGGGTATCCGGCTTGAGTATGCCTATACAACCTGAGCATATATCAAAGCGATGTAGTCTAGCAATGGCTGACGTGAACAATCCTGTGTTTGTCTCCACCCTGCAGTGGTGTTTTGAAACTGCCCAAAGCGGAACACGCGAAGGACCCACTTCTGTCGATCCGGAGATGCCGCGTTCCTGAGCGCACATGAAAGATCTGCAAGACCAAAGCGACTTCTCATGATATCCAAAGAAGACCTGAGTAGTTTGGATCATCGTGTCTGCGAGATCGTATGAGCGGCGGTACCGTTGGTGGTCAGGCGCCCTTGCCTGGAGCGGGCGAGAACGTATTCTCGATAGAACATGTGGCATCTGTCGTTTGCCTAATCTGGTACCTAACGGTCACCTTCGTCTCGATCATTGGCTTCATGCAGATATGGAGGCATTACTCCAACGTCCGGCGACCAGCGAGTCTACCAGGAGACGCACCGCATGTCACAGTCATCCGCCCAATCAAGGGTCTGGAGCCATACCTGTATGAATGTCTCGCCTCTACCATCCGTCAGGCATATCCAACGGACAAGCTTCATGTTCGATTATGTATCGCTAGCCCGGACGAACTGTCTCTACCAATCCTGAAGCGATTGGTTGCGGACTTCCCCAACCATGATGTGCAGATCTTGGTCGAAGCTGAAGATGAAGCACTGGCAAGCAACGCATGGAACCTAGGACCCAATCCCAAGATCAGAAACATGAGCAGAGCTTACCGCAAAGGCCCCGGCGACATCATTTGGATCATTGACTGCAACATTTGGGTCGCAAAGGGAACTTTAGGAAGGATGGTGGCAAAGCTAGAGGGTGCAGGCACCAAGCACAAGAACAAATTCGTACATCAGCTTCCTCTTGTCGTTGACACCGAAGGCAGCACGATTCAAGACGAAACATCCGGCCTCATTGACCCTCACCTCAGCCACCTCAGTACCGCCAAGCCAGACCATGAGCGCACATCCTTGACCATTGGTGGTGGACGCATAGAAGAATGCTTCATGTCTTCGGCGCACCCTAAGTTCTACGTCGCTATCAACACAGTCGCGGTAGCGCCGTGCATCATCGGCAAGAGCACTATGTTCCGCAAATCGCACCTCAATAGTCTGACGAAAGGTCAAGGCATTGATTATTTCAGCCAGAACATCTGCGAGGACCATCTCATTGGCGATCTCCTGTGGAAACAGCAGATCCCGGAGGAGAAAGCTGGAGTCAAATGGGGCAAGCACGCTCTGTGCTTCGGAGACTTGGCTGTGCAGCCAATGGCTAACATGAGTGTGAAGGAGTACTGGAGCCGCAGGGTGCGATGGCTCCGTGTACGCAAATTCACTGTCACGCTCGCTACCTTCGTCGAGCCCGGCACCGAGAGCTTTCTCTGCTCTCTCTACGGCGCTTTCGCCTTCACTACTCTTCCTACTTTCTACAACACCTTCAACATTCCTCCAACGTGGCTAGGCTTCGCAGCATTCTGGCTCTTAAGCGTCTCGATATGGTGCCTGATGGACTGGATCCTCTATAACAAGCTGCACTCCGCTGCCTCTATCGAGGTTGACTCGGACACGCCGGCTTTCGCTCAACCGCCGAAAGGTGGGAGAAGGAGGCCGTTCGGAGAGTGGTTTTTGAGTTGGGTAGGCAGGGAGGCATTGGCGTTGCCGATTTGGGTCTGGGCGTTTTGGCTGGGCACGACGGTGGAGTGGAGAGGGAAAAGGTTCTGGGTGGGGCTGGACATGAAGGTGCACGAGATCATGGACGGACCCGATGGCAAGAAGATGATGGATGGGAATGGTAAGGCGCGGACTGAGTGAGTATCATAGCATTCGCCATCATGGTGCCGTGCAATCATACAGCATATTGCAGTGATGGTACTACCAAGCGAATACACAGCATTGCGAGGAGACTCGGAAGTCTGTGTTGCAATGCTCGCGTTGCAGGTAAGTCTTGCATTGGTGAGTGCCTGGTATGTCCTCGGAGAGATGCTCCGTGTACCCAGCCTGTCGGTACCTGATCCGTGGATCGACTCGAGGGTGCATGCGGCGAGCAAGGTTGAGCATTCGCATTTGGGTCTGTGGGTGCGTAGAACGTCAGCAGTGGCACGCTCGAAGTGGCAGGGTAAAGGATGGTCTGCATGTGACCGTGGCGGGATGCATATCGATTTGGGGAGGCTCAAATGCGACAGACTGCAGACTTCTTTTGCTTGTCAACAACACTGCGACATTTTCGATGCTAATTTACGTTCTGCGTGACTGCAAGTCGAAGAGACCATTGGCTCCGCGACCCATCAGCAAGCGTCAAGAGCATCCAAAACCATGGCACCACGCTGCTTCTGCGGTACGATTTTCAGCACGGTTGATGCTCTCTGTAAACATGCTGAGCAGCATGGACATCGCTTCATGTGCTCCTGCGGTAGACTCGTCAAGAACCGGGCATGTTTGCAGGATCACTGGGCTTCTGCGCAGACTGGTCATCCTTTTCAAAACTCCAGCGAAAACCCAGCACTCATCGGTTCCACTGCTGCGGTGATAGCCATCACTGATGGGCAGCATGCCTCCGCGTCCATGCCGACGCCTGCACTGGGATTGTGTGTTCCGTCCAAGACTACACATGACAACACAAAATCTATTAAAAGTTACCCCTGCGACTTTTGCAACAAAAAGTTCAATTCTGAGAATGGCCTCCAGAACCACTCTTCCGACAAACATCCCACCAAAAAAGCACGTGTAAATGCCAAACCTGATAGCAGTGTTTGCTGTTGCGGTCTCTGCAACAAAGGGTCCAAATGCGGCAATAGCCTCAAGGCTCGCTCCCTCGACAAGGACCCAGTGTGCCCGCAATGTCATCAGGCTTTTGCCACTGAAACGCAGCTTCAGGGTCACCAGAGGAGCTCAAATCATTGCTATTGCCAAGAACATAGTAAGACATTCCGTACGCTTGAGTCCTTTCGCATGCACAAGGTGGACAAGGAGCATGTAAATGACTTTGAGTGCTTCGTCTGCAACAAAATTTCTGCAACACAGACGGAATGTGATGGCCATCTGGCGACGGCAAGTCACCCGACGCGAGACACGAATGATTCCGATGCTGCAACGGCGAACACTAAAGCTGCTGTCGAAGAGGCCTGCTTGCATTGTGAGGCCTGCAACCGATCTTTCCAGAGTGTTGATGGCTTCAAACAACACAAATCATCTGTTAGGCACATTCCGGTCAGCATTTCGCGTTGTGCACTGTCCGACATGTGCAAAGGGACATTTACCTCGCCATCTGCACTTTCCTTTCACATGGAGAGCGGCGACTGCACGTCAAGTATGAACCGTGGGAAGTCGATCGCTATCATGCACCAGCATGACATTGCTCGCCATATCACGCTCAAGCCCAGTCTGTCAGGCGTCTCTGCCACGGCACAGAGCGCTGCGGGCATCGCGGACAGTATCGTCAGCCGGTCAATCGCCTCGCGCAGCGGACAAAGCCACGTGTTCGCCAGCTCCGACGCTACGGACTCTGACACTAGCAGTATTAGCGGCGACGTGGTCCCGACACCGAGTCAGAGCAACACTCTGAATGTCCCATCTGGCGGTGGTGTGCGGATTTTGACCGCCACAACTACAAAACCGACGCCTAGTCGGTCCTCATCAATCAGCGGCGGCGTTGTTCTGACCTCTGAACACACCTGAATGGTCAGAGTAGTGAAATGCGAAACGGCACCGAGCATATCCATAGCCACTTCAGACGCCACATTCACACAGGCCAACGTCAGCGACCACTTCGAATGCAATATCTGCTCCTGTGTCTTCAGGAAGGGCGATCAGCCCTGCAGCATGTCAACTCGCCAGCTCATGCGAGCAAGATCTACCACTGTCCGACCGAGATCGCTGGACCGCACGTCAAGGGCAAGCCGCAGAAAACGTTCAAGACGCTAAGTGGTATGGCGCAGCACATCGAGGCTGGCGCCTGCTCGGGTGGGAAGGGCATGCTTGGTGCTATTGTCGGTATGTTCGAGCAGAAGTTGAGGGAGGCTACTAAATATAGCGTCAAGCTTCTCAAGGGCAGTACGGTGTGAATGGTCAGATCTCCTGGGGTGAGGGAGCATCCAGAAGCAATGTAGTGCCGACCTTGGCTGGTGTTTGGATCTACACCACTGGTCGGCATGCCAAGATGTTGTCCGCTGTTTGACTCCGCTAGCGTGCCGGCTCCTTATAGAGCAGAGATGGTACTTGAAGGAAAGGCGTGCATTGCGATTGGCGTCGTGGATGAAGTAGTCTTGTGTGGTGATATGTAATGGTGTTCCAGAATTCAGGAAGTGATATCTTGCAGAGCGGAAAGGGGAGGTTCTAACATCATGTGCCCTTCGTTTCAAGCAAGCGCTTATTCATTCTGTTTGTGACCTCCTGTACTCTGCGGCATAGACAAGAATATATGGGCATCACTTCCACAATACTTTTACATATCTTCTACACTTCATACATGCAGTCAATCTTGTGGTACCTCATGTGCCGCTTGTTCAACTACCCTGCTCCTGCATGGACCCTCAATAGGACTAAGTCTTGGGTGCCTGTTCATTTACGACACTTCCATTGCCATCAGCGTCGCTGTCGCCTTCGTCATCGCTATCCTCCCTCTTGCGCTTGGCAGCAGTCTTCGCCAACCTCCTGTCTGCACGACCACTCTGCCACTCAGCCAACTTCCTATCACTCTCGTTGTACCCCAAGAACGACACGTCAGTATCAGCGCTTGGCAACATAGTGTCCAGCTCTTCCAAGAGGTAGCATAACTCCCGAAGATCATATTCCTCGGTCTCGCTCGAGATATTGAGGCTTCGGCTAGCGATGTAATCCTTGATATCCAGGGACAGGGCCTCATGACTCTTGCGAAACTCTGCGACCTGTCCATGAATGCGGTAAATTGCCATACGGCTAAGAGGCTTGTTGGAAGCTCCTACGGATAGCGTCGACTTATGAGCATGAATGAACTTACGAATCTTGGTCTCGATTGGGCGCAAGATGTCGTAGTACCGACTGAACGGCCTGTAGTCCAACACCGGCGCGTTGCCTTGCAGGAGTGCGCGGACGGTGCGCGGTATCTCTCTCCAAGGGTTGCCAGTCTCGCCGACGAACCTCAGGGTGACCTTGCCCTTCTTCCTACCATCCTTCACGTTATGCAGAATCTTGAGCGGATCGCTCAGGAAGGCTGCCAGATGGGCGCGAGATACATCTCCCGGGCGCACGTGGCGAAACCCGCAGTCTCTCGATACGACCGTAACGAGCAGCTGCATTGCTCGACAGTGCATGAAACCAATCGTGCTCGAATGATCCGATGTCGATGCTGACATCAACATTCCTGAGGTGGTGCTCGGCATCCTGCAGATGCGAGAGGAAGGCGAATGTCGCGTCTTGCACATCGCAGACCGCAATGTTGTCTCTTGCACGAATGAGGAGTCTAAGATCACTGATCTGGCGCACAGCAGACAGGGTAGACGTCATCCTGATTGTGTCCAGCGGCACCTTCATGTTGAGTAAGACGACATGGTCGCTGGTGATGATTGCTGTGATCTGGCCGGTCCCATACAAGAGCGCCGCCGCCTCTTCATGGATTTGCCGGTTGGCGGCCATGAAAGCTGTGGACGCTTTCTCTCCATTCTTTCGCAGTGGACGACTGGGTTCCATGGCCCATGTATCGATATCTGGAAGCAAGTAGCCGTATACTTGAAGACGCAGCTCGGGTGGCAGACTCAAGAAGGTGGTTGGCTCCTTCTTCACGGCTGTCGACGGGGATGCTGTCATGTTGCCCTGCTTGCGTGCCTTTCTCGCCATGGTGGAGATAGTTTTGGTTTCTGTGTCTAGCAAATACCGTGGCGTGCTCGTGCTCCCAACGATCCGATGGGATAGGCGAGTTTTTCGTGGATCCCAGCTGGGTGCGTGTGTGTGTGTGCAATATGCGATCCTGCGTCTGGCTCATTGTTTGGAGAATGCGTCAAGCTTTATACACGAATTTCGACCTGTCTCAGAGAAGCCGTATGTTTCGGGAAACCGCTGTCGATCGCAGTCTCAACCCTTCACTTTATCAGGAGCTCTTGACACAGCTCGAACATAGTAGGCAGCCTGTCTTTTGTTTCGCGCTCGATGTCAGTAGTATCTCTTCTTTGTGAAGCACAGAGCGATAAGGTATCCAAACTTTGTGACGAATGTGCTTGTCTGAAGGGGTGGACTCTGCCAGATGCGCTTTCCGAGGGAGGACTACGACTCGAGGCGATGGCGAACATCTTGGATGTAGACGTGGCCGCACTGTGAATTTCTCGTCCGTGCATTATGGCAATATCGTGCGCGGCGTCTTCCAACATTTCATGCCCTGGATCCGCTAGTCACCACATAGAGACAGCCGCCTTTGCTACGACGTCGTTGCATGGTGACATTAATCAATCGTGATAGTGCGCAACTATGCATTGCCAGGTACGTGTCGTCGAGATCGACGAACAACATCGAGGTGAGGTCATGGGCAGAGGTCGGCGACTATCAAGTTTCCCATCTTCTGCTCTCGACTGCTACTCTTTGCATTGCGCTGCGACGCGCCTGTGAGGGATGCAGCATACATTTTCAACAGAACTCGGACTCTTCACGCTTCGGTGCCCTCGCTCAAACAGCTCAGGCGCAGCGATGTTGCCATGACCCTAATTGCAGAGTAATGCGTGACTGGACGATAGTTCGCCAAATCAGTGGATCTGGAGCAGATGCTTACCCTGGTCTATGTAGTGCCATGTTCATGAATACGCAAAACTTCTGATGGGCCGCCAAACCCACGTGCGTGAGCTTCGAATGCTGGAAGATAGCCATGTGGTGCTGGCGAGGCCTAATCCGCTCGCCATTCTATCGGACTCATATGACAAGGCCACAGAGCCTGCCGATACTCGTGGCTCTGAAGATGTGCCTAGGTTCGCTTCCACTTCTTCTGTCTTGGCCACGGTCGTGCTAATGTAACCAGAAGTCCAAGTGCCACGCCGAAGTAGTCGTCCGGCAGCGTGAGGTGCCGGTTCAGCCTTATGTTTGTCAGCCCTGTCGAACATTCTGCAAGATCCGTGTCATGGTCACACGAGGATGCTCGTGAGACTCATTTGTGACGGCAAGGAGTCCCCAGTCCCTGTCCGTCTCACATTGGAAGCTGCCAGTTCGAAGATCAGAGACTTTATCCTGGCTTGACTATGGATTGGACCATCAATGTGCTTTCCGCGCTGCGTGGTAAGCGCTCTCCGGAGGCGCTGGCATTGTTAGAGTAATCTTCGAGCTTTTAAACATGGTGCATAGGCGCTGCGGGCCGTGAACATCATCATGCAGCCCAACTCGGCACTCGTGCAGCTCGTCAGCTTAAGTTCTGATGTGCATGAGATATTCTGATAGTCTTCGAGCCTTATCAAAACCATACAAAGTCCCAAGATCTCTCTTACCAGGGCCTGGCACGCCTCCGACTCGTGCACGATTGTTTACACCTCCGGAAGCTCTGGCTACAGCGACCATCAAGGTGTTTCGGAAGAGTGTTTGCTTGCGATTGTTCCCTGAACGCGGTCCCGTCGAAGCGGCGCCCAAGCAACCGTGCACTTTCTATTGCACCTTGCCTCAGCTATCTTCCAACACATGTCCCTTCTGCTCCGACATGCGAGGAGTAGAAGTTGTCTGTGCGCTGTTAGATCTGCTCGCGCAGACCTCACTGTAAGACGACATTTCAGTGTCTTGTCATCAATTTCACCATCCTCGTCATTGCTTCCATCATCAACATCATCACTTGCGCCTGCTCACACGACCCCGCGTGCCGATCGCCTTCCTGTTCCTGTGTCCTTCACGAATAAAAGATATCTGAAACACATCTCGGACAGACGCACATACCAAACAATGACTACGCTGGCGAGTCGGCCGGCTGGCACAGAATGCCTCGCCGAACGCCTCGAAAAGCCGCAGCTGGACAACAGAACATATCGAGTGATCAAGCTGCCCAACGAGCTCGAGGCATTGCTCATCCATGACCCGGATACAGACAAGGCCGCGGCGTCGGTGGACGTCAATGTCGGCGCCTTCAGCGATCCCGAAGACATGCAAGGAATCGCGCACGCTGTGGAGCACGTGCTGTTCTTGGGGACGGAGAAGTACCCAGGCGAGAACGACTACAATGCGTATTTGACCAAGAATGGCGGATACTCGAATGCGTATACGGCGGCATGCTCGACCAACTACTACTTCGAGGTTGGCGCGTCAGCGACGTCGAACAGTGCGACATCATCCACCAACACCAGCAAAGAGAGCCTGGTCTCGGCCTCGAGCAAGACGCCACCATTGAAGGGTGCACTCGATCGATTCTCACAATTCTTCGTCCATCCGCTATTCTCAGAGGCGGCACTTGACAGGGAGTTGAGGGCAGTGGACTCCGAGAACAAGAAGAACCTACAGAGTGATATGTGGCGGTTCAATCAACTTGACAAGAGCCTGGGCAACAAGAACCATCCATTCCATTTGTTTTCAACTGGAAATTACGAGCTGTTACACGATGATCCGATTGCGCGAGGTGTACGGATACGAGAGGAGTTTATCAAATTCTACGAGACACATTATTCTGCCAATCGCATGAAGCTGGCGATCTTGGGACGAGAAGACTTGGACACACTTCAAAGTTGGGTTGAGGAGTACTTTACACCAGTCAAGAATCAACACCTGAAGCAGCTGCGATGGGATGGGCTGAAATTATATGACAAGGATGAGGTGGCTACGCAAGTGTTTGTCAAGCCGGTGATGGATCAAAAGACCTTGGAGCTACACTTTGAGTACCCAGATGAGGAGGATCTGTACGAATCCCATCCGAGTCGTTACCTATCTCACCTAGTCGGCCACGAAGGACCAGGCAGTATCTTGGCATACCTGAAGAAGAAGGGCTGGGCCAACACGCTGAGCGCTGGTGCTTCGCCGATCTGTCCTGGCAACGGCATGTTCTCGATGAGGATTACACTCACGGAAGAGGGTTTGGTGCAGTATAAGGAGGTCTTCAGGGCTGTCTTCCAGTACATCGCTATGCTCCGGGACGAACCGCCACACGAGTGGATCGTGGACGAGATGGCCAAGCTTGCGGAAGTGCAATTCAGGTTCAAGCAGAAGTCTCCCGTGTCTAGCACGGTGAGCAGATTGGCCAATGAGATGCAGAACCCATACCCCAGAGATAGCCTGCTCAGTGCACCATCAACAATACGGAAGTTCGACCCTGAAGGTATCAAACGTGGGCTGGAGCATCTCGACCCAGACAATGTACGCCTCTTCATCATAGCCAGGGATACGCCAGTTGCGCCAGACCAGAAGGAGAAGTGGTACGGAACGGAGTATCACTATGAGAAGATCCCGCGAGATTTCCTTCAAGAACTGCATGCAGCAGCGAAGTCGCCAGCAGGAAAGAGGCCAGCCGAGCTTCACTTGCCTGGGAAGAACGAGTTTGTACCACAGCGGCTGGACGTGGAGAGAAAGGAGGTTGAGACGCCTGCCGTGGAGCCTAAGCTGATCCGCAACGAGGAGAATGTGCGGCTCTGGTACAAGAAGGACGATCAATTCTGGGTGCCCAAGGCCAACATTGAGATCTGTTTGAGAAGCCCTATACCAAATACTACCCCTTTGGCCGCGGTCACCATGCAATTATACAAGGACCTTCTCGACGACTCGCTCAACGAATACACATACGATGCAGATCTGGCTGGCCTGGATTACTCAGTGTCACGTCACTCGTCAGGCATCGACATCAGCGTGTCTGGCTACAATGACAAGATGCATGTGCTGCTTGAGAAAGTGCTTGTGTCCATGCGTGATCTCACATTCACACAAGAGCGCTTTGACATTGTCAAGGAGCGCCTCCTACGTGGCATGCGCAATTACGAATACACGGAGCCCTTCCGTCAGATCGCGAGCTTCAGCCGCTGGCTTGTCAGTGAAAAGGGCTGGGCTCAACATCAGCTTCTTGAGCAGTTGCCGTCGGTGACTGCTGACGATGTTCGCACTCTCTTCCCGCAAATGCTCAAGCAGATGCACGTTGAACTTCTTGTCCACGGCAATTTGTACAAGGAGGACGCTCTTCGCATCACAGACCTTGTCGTCTCCACCCTCAAGACCAGACCTCTCCCGCCTACCCAATGGCCGTTGCGCAGAGCTGTCGTAGTCTCGCCCGGTAGTGACTATGCGTATCAGCGCAAGATCGCCAATCCAGATAACGTCAACCACTGCATCGACTTCAACCTCTTCGTCGGCAGCAACATCGACCGCTCCACCCGTGCCAAGCTCCTCCTCATCGCACAAATGCTGCACGAGCCATGCTTCGATCAGCTGCGCACAAAGGAGCAGCTCGGCTATGTCGTTGGGAGCGGCGTGCTCCTGCACTCGACGCTTTCCGGTCTCAGGATACTGATACAGAGTGAGAAGGATTGTTGGTACCTTGAGAAGCGGATCGACACATTTTTGACCGAGTATGAGAAGACGATTCGGGAGATGAGTGTGGAGGACTTCGAGGAGTATAAGATCGCGTTGATCAACAAGAGGTTGGAGAAGCTGAAGAATTTGGGCGAGGAGAGCGCGAGGTTCTGGCATCATGTCACTTCTGAAGTCTACGACTTCGAGATTGGTTGGTGCCTCTGATATGAGCCGATTTAAGCTTTGTGGTGCATGCTGACCATTGATAGTGTACCGCGACGTGGAGCACATCGAGTCACTGACCAAAGACGACATCCTGGACTTCCACCGCACGTACTTCATGCCTGGCCCTACGCGCGCAAAGGTGGCGGTCCACCTTGTCGCGCAGGCCTCAGTGGAGGACGTCGCGGCTAAGATCGAGCCGGAGGCGCAGCTCAACGAGCTTGTCAATTCTGTCAGCCAGGTCTTTACGCAGCTGGGTCTGACCGTCGACGACGCGACTTTGACTTCCAGGCTCGCGAAGCTCGATCTCAAGAGCGGGGAGACGGAGAGCATTTTCACTGCTCTGGCTAGCTACCTCACTGAGGTCGCTGGTGTGGCGGCGGAGAAAGTCGCGGAGATCCGCACGCAAGGTGAGGCGGTGCTTACGAGCCAGGTGTTCCCGAAGATTGGAATTGTGCCGAGGGCGCAGCAGGCGAATGGGCATGGCAATGGGGAGACGAATGGAGTGGCGAATGGGGAGGTCAATGGGCACGAGGAGCGGAAGACGGTCGTCATTGAGGGCGACGAGGAGGTCAAGAATTGGCGGGCACGATTCCCGCTGTCGGCTGCGGCGATGCCGGTCAAGGATTTGAGTGAATTTGAGGAGTTGGAGTCGAAGCTTTGAGATGTTCGGCTTTTGGCTGGGTCTGATAAAGGAATATCCTCGACAGGGTGAGGCTGGCGATCCTTCGCTCTCGTGATGGGCGTTGGGTATGGTTCGCGCTCAGTGATGAGGATTTGGGTAGCGCTTGGGTCAGTCCAGCGTTGGCGTCTCTACTCTGGACAATGGTTGTCCTGGTGGTCGGGTGCGCGATGAGCAGCGTGCTCTCTACTTTGCTCTGTAGTCTATAGAAGCTTGTTGTACTGCCTAGCGCGCCGGGAGCGCACCGGATATCGTGAATGCTCCAGACAATCTTCATTCCTAATTTCAGCCCCAAATTGCGTCCTTACTCCTCTCCCCTCCTCTGACGTCCGGTGGCGTCGTCAATGTATAACTCCAAGTCTCTTTCCCATCGACAAACAATCTATAATGCAACACGCTCTGATCGCTCGTCTTCGGATTACTTATGCTAACAGCTCCAAACTTACTATTCCCATCCGGGATATACTTGATACACACATCGCTGACATAGTCCTCACTAGTCGACGACTCCGAGTATGTACGAATCGGGAGGTAGAACATATTCAACGGACTTGCGCTGAACTCGTGCACAGTGGCGCTCAAAGGCCACCTCTTCCTCCGTGTCCGGAGAGTCGCTTGTCCATATGGCTCGAGCACATTCGCTCGAGGATGTAAGGGGTCTACGTTATTCGCGCGCAAGCCGACGATCTCCTCCTTACCCTCCGGCGGTGGCGGAAAAGCAGTCGCAGCGAACTCATGCCTGTCGCCAGAAAGCACGATAACGCCTGTCCCGCCTTTAAGCCCAACGTCCCACATGGCCTCCAAGATGATCTGGCGTTCGCCGAGGTACCCTCGCCAGGTGTCTTGGGCCCCGAACCACCAGTTCTTGGTGAACGGGATGGAGCTGACGACGATCTTCCACTTGACGCCTGCGGGCTCGTCTCGTTTCAGCCAGGCGAGCAGGTCTTGCAATTGTTGCGCACCGAGCATCGTCTTTGTCGCGTCGCCGGTGATGGGGTCAGAGCCATTGGTCGCATCGTTTGGAGAGCGGTAGCGGCGGGTATCGAGCATGAAGAAGGTTGCTGGGCCGTGGGTGAAGGAGAAGTAGCTTTCATCTTTCCTATGTGCGGGTGGGTTGACGGAGGTGTGGTAGATTTGGTAAGGATCGTTGGCTGCGCCGAAGACGCCGGTGGTGTTGCCATCCCAGTCGTTGCGCACTTCGTGGTCGTCGTAGACGTGGATCCAGGGTAGTTCGCGGGTGGCTGGGGGCCAGTCTGGGCTACTATATATCTGTCGGTATTCTCGTCTGTAATCTTCGGCGGTTGTGCCGTGCTGGTGGGGAACGTCAATGTAGATGAAGTCGCCTAGGAAGAGCATGAATTGTGCTTTGAGGCTCCCGAGACTACTGGCTAAGTCTCGCAACCCTTTGTTCGACAGTGGATGCGCAAATGCACTGTACGGGAAGTTGTTCTTCAAGCACGAAGAATGCAGGAAGGTGAATACGCCCGCACTGTCAGCCCTACTGGACATTTGGCCGATACGTGGAGCGGTGGTAAAGAAGCCAGAGTGGTTGCTGCTCACGACCCATTGATACCTCGTGTCGGGACGTAGACCAGTCAGATCAAATGTGCCTGTGAAGTCCGTGAGGTCGTCCAGCGAGTCTATGCTTCCTGCAGACTTCCATGCCGTATCATGTAAGCCGCCGTACCCGTTCAATGGCTGATCTGCATGTCTATAGGATGCAAATATTGGCAGCTTGCTCGAATCCGGCTCTCTAACAAGGACTTTGGCTGCCTTGTCTGAAACATAGCCCACTCTCGCCATGGAGAGATCATGGGCGGGGTGAAAGATGGTGGCACGGTACACCAGGTCGAACACCATAGCGACCAACGCGATATTGATAGCAAAGGTCACAGCACTCGCGATCAGACTCGTCGGGCTTGGTAGGCCTGTCAAAAGTGTCCTCAAGATCCGCGGGTCTTTCTCCTCCAACGTGACCGTCTCAACTACATCCAGCTCCTTGCCTGGGCTCTCGCGAGCATCGCCGTCTACATAGCGATCATCCACGTCCTTCGCGGCATCGTCAGGATCAATGACGTCTCTCGCGACAATTTCGACCTCATCTTGTACCAGAGACCATGGCGAGGTGTGCAGCAAATTGTAGATGAATGACGGTATGTAGACTGCAAGAAGCGCCAGAAGGGCCCGCGGGAAGGGCTGCTGCGAATCAGCTCGGTGTCTTCAATCTCGATGCAATATGCTGAGGCGTACATGACCGGGTATCTAACAATGGCACCGTCAGTCTTCTGAACGAGCTAGGCACTCCGGCGCATTGTTTGGATATGTTTACCCATCTGAGGAAGACGAACGCGCCTAGTCTGATGCCGAAAGAGCTCAGCGCCGTGGCATACTTGGTCGCATCGCTCAAACCTGACAACGCCATCCTCGCCAACCTGACGTTATCTCAGGTTCAGGTTAATGATTGCGAAAGCCATGTTGACGACTGAGCAGCTGGTGCATGGCAGGTTGGTACAAACGCGAAAGTGCGGTGACATCATCGTGCGCGCGTTCATCTTCCTTGCGTTCCAATTTCGTGTATTGCAGTCTCTCTGTATCAACAACGTTTAGTGTGGCAGCATCACCATGTCTGGATCGTCAGGAGGTCCTTCCTCAAGGAAATTCGCGATGGGCCAGTCTCGATCAAGAAGTGTTGAAGCGAACTAGATTCTACCTACCCAGAGACGGGACGGTGCTCATGCACTGCATGTCGGGACGACGATTGACAGCAGCAACTATGAACAGCTACCACGTGCTCAGACTTCCGTGCTCAGACTTCCACGCCCATCTCACGATGCCGTCCTCATACGCGTACGCGCCGCATGCCGGCCCATCCACATTCACATCCTCCCCAAATCCTCGATGTTGACTCAACCCCAGCGCGCAACCTGCTTGATCTCTTAATCATGCAAAGGCTGCATAGTCCGGAATGATGCTACTCACCAGTGCCCAATAGACGAGGTCTTGAAAACTGGCTGGAGCTGCCAGGCGGCAGCCTCTTGTTCTAAGCGCCCATGTGGCACAGAGGTTTGGCACAGCCTCATGTCGGTTGTGCGGCACAGAGTGCCTCACTTCATGATAAGTCTGCTCGCAGCGCCCGCTCGAGATGTCTTACCTGGTTAAGCTACCCTTCGTAAATCACTATGATGATCCTCCGGCTTCCGATCTTCCCTCTCCTTGCCACTCTAGTATCAGGCTATAACATCTCGAACTGGGCGCCAGCGAATTATCCGCCTTCTGCTTCGGCATTCCTGGTAGTACAGTACCAGGATGGATTTCCTGAAGATGGTTTCACGATGGAGATTGAACCACGTAGTCGTCCTACTGCACCAACTCCAAAGCACATACTCACACGTTCGCAGAATGGCGGGGACCCCCAAACGTCTCTCTAGAGTGGGCAGTCCAGCAAAATCAAAGCTACATGTTGGTGATGATAGACGCCTCAATCCCGCTGAGCATTGTGCCATCGAAGTCTGGACAAACTGTCACTGCCAACGACGTAGTCCCTGGAATCGAGCCTAATCGCACAACATACCTGCAATGGATGCAGACAAACCTAACTCAGACTTCCTTCGGCAACTTCTCGAGTAGCACATCTCCCTATGCATCTTACGGTAAGTCGTGCTTACTGCTCAAGACCGTCAAATTCGAACCTACTTACGATTACCAGTGGCCGCCGACCCCTTGCCAACAGACGATGCCACGCCGCATACAATCATCTACTATCTCTTCAACCAGCCTCAGAACTTTACGATTCCACCAGCAGACATCATCTATGGTAGCAACGACTCCGCGCGCTACAATTTCAGTGTGATGGCAATTGTGGAGGAAGTTGGTGGGCCCATCGCTGCGCACTACAATCTGGTTGATGCCTCTGAACGAGATTCGCCCTCAATAACGTCGTCGATGAGTGTGGCGACTGCGACCTCGAGGAGTGGTACAGCAGCTACTCGCATGGCTGGATTCGGAGGGCTGGGTGCTGGACTAGCCATCGCTGCAGTCGTGCTTTTATCGCCCTGACTCGTTGGGTGTTTTGTGCCTAGAGGACGAAGCAGTGGGCCGTAGTAATGATTCAAGGTCTAGATGCAATCAAGCGCGCTGCTCCGAACACTTGTCAGGGAAATCATCAATGCGGTGTTCCTCAGGTGTTGCACGGGCTTTCAGTGACCATCCATTCTTTTGATTGATCGAGACAGTATGGCGGTATGAACGTCTCTAGAGAAGTTCAGATTATCCAGATCTTGCCCGTCCGCTCCGTCCGCAACTGAGGTCAATGATTCAATGTTATCGGAATCGGCGTTTGAACAGCTGGCCCGTGCCCTTGCACTTTGATGGTCCAGCCTGCAGGTGGTCCTATCTTACCTTAGCTTCTTGATCATCCTTCTTCCTCGATTCCATCTCTTCGAGATCAGCGGACACTGCTTCCAGCCCGACTGCAAGGAGTTGGACCTTTGCCTAGACGAGCACATCGCCCACGGCACAAGTAGCCTTGAACAACGCTCCTCAGGACCATCACGAGTAGATGCACAAGCGACCATGACGCGGCAGGCTGAAGGAGACGAAAATGCTTCACAGGACGATTTTGTGGCTGCGCATCTCGCTATCGAAACCACAGACGTAATGTCGTTGGAAATGCGCATACCAAAGTTGTACGATGAGCTGTGATCCGACCCGGTCAAATCCGACGCCCGACCACTAAAGTCGAGATCCCTGCACGCCTATCAGGCAGGTCGATAGAGAGTGCGTCTGCGCTGATAAGCAGGTTCGAGCTACCAAACGCGGCCATATGCCCGGTAAACGATGAGGAGAGAGGAGATGTTATGCTCCCAGGTCTCCGTCATGCCACGGAAGCAGAGCACGAAGATCGAAATGCGTTGGTAACAGCATTCATGTTCAGCCAGTCAATTTTGATCGCAAGATGATGTCGGCTCGCCCACTTCTGTGCCCGCATCGACTGACAAGGTGCAGTGATCTAGAGTACGTAGACCCAGGGTCTGGAACCTTTCTATTCTCTCGTCCGCGAGCAATCCATGTGTGTTGCGCGCGATAAGGAGCCTAGCTTGAGTCGGCAGCTTGCATGATGGCAAAGATACTTGATATATCCAATCTGCCTGTAGAACAGTGTGCAATCATTTCCTCACTGACACTCGCCAAATCGGAATCTCAGTCCTGCGGTGCATACCAGCACATTGGGGATATTGACTTGCACTCACAATGGACGATGAGAAATGGCCACCAGGAACGGTCAAGCTTCAACAGCTTCTTCACAACGAGACGAAGGATGCCGAAGTCATCCTTCAGCCACGACCTACAGAGAATCCAAATGACCCGCTGAACTGGCCGCAATGGCAGAAGATTCTCAACTACTTCTTGGCATCCTTCTACGCCATGATGGTGTTCTGCTTCGTTAACGCCACATCGCCAACTTGGGGACCACTTGCCGATGAGCTGCATTTCAGCAACGCCACCTTGACGAACACCTATGCTATCGGATGTGCGACCTTAGCTGTGGGCGCACCGATGCTGATTCCGTTCGCATTGAAGTACGGTTCCAGGCCAGTATACATCATCAGCAGCTTAGGCCAGTTCTTGGTCTCAATCTGGGCGGCTAGAACTATGAACGCAGCGGACTGGTGGGGAGTCAACTCTGTCCAGTGTTGGTTGGGTGCTCTTGCAGAAGTTCTGATCCAGATGACGATTGCAGACGTCTTCTTTGTGCATCAACGCGGTCTTATGAATGCAATCTATATTTGGACCGCCAATGTTGGATCGAACCTAGGCGTGGTGGCGTCTGGCTTCATCACCGATGATATGGGCTGGCGATGGGTCTGGTGGTGGTGTGCGATCTTCTTCGGTATTCAGCTCATCATGTTTGTTCTCGGGTTTGAGGAAACCAAGTTTAACCATACCGAGTCACTGGCCGCCAGACAGGGCAGTATCGTTACTGTACCTGGAGGACCTGCCGGCCAACACTCCGAGCTCGACGAGAAGAGTGAAAAGACTCCATCAGAGAAGCAGCCTGTCGCAGACGTTGAGGCAGGGTCTGTGGATGATGCTGCTCGGAATATGAGCGTCATTCACATCAACCCGAACATTCCAAGAAAGACGTACTGGCAGAAGCTCTCCCTGACTACAACTTCACCTGGCAAATGGTCGGACTTCCTACGCCATGCATGGCAACCATTCCTCATCCTCGTCTCAATACCAGGAGTGACTTTCTGCTGTTTCACCTACGCCATCCTCCTGGCCTTGTCCACGGTTCAAAGTACTGTCCTGTCTGATTACATGATAGATCCGCCTTACAACTTCACTTCGTCTCAGATCGGGCTTATGAGCTTGGGACCGTTCATCGGCACGACTCTAGGATCTTTGATTGTTGGGCCAATCAGTGATTGGTGGGTGATCAGGATGAGCAAGAGGAACGGTGGCATTTACGAACCAGAGATGCGCTTCTGGGTTTTCCTGCCATTCATTCCTTTCCAGATAGCTGGTGGATGGTGGTTTGGCTATGCATTGGCCAACGGCTGGTCGTGGGCTCAAGTCGCCGTTGCGTATGGCGTCTGCAACTTTGGGTCTGCGCCGCTGCAGAGTCTGGCGTTGACGTATATGCTTGATGCGTACAATGGTATGCCCCTATCTCCATGATCGATAGCATACAGTACACTCCGAGCTGACCTACTTTAGACATCATCGGTGACTCATTGACAGCGTTGACCTTTGCCCGCAACACAATGAGCACAATTTTTGTGTTTGCGATTCCAGCCTGGATACCGGCTGTTGGTATGGCGAATGTGTTCAACACTATCCTGCCCATCGAGATTGTGATCCTCAGCTTCGCCGCGGTCTTCATCTGGAAGGGCAAGCATTGGCGAGCAAAGACTGCTGGTGTCTATCGGTACTATGCTGAGCGGCAGTTTGAAGCTAGGCCCATTGAATAGACTTTCATGTATTGACGACTGGCGGATCATGACTCTGCTCACCATGTGCACAGAGCTGCCATATAGAACCATATACTCCAGCAATGCGGATTACATGTTGCAAAGACCGTGCACACCCATGATCTGTTGACAGACATGTGACTGAGAATCCTGGCCCACAGTTCTCGGAGTTAGCCGGCGCACCTGCCTCGAATATTGAAACGCTAACTTATCTTGCATATCAAACTGCTACGACCACCTTCTAGCGATTGCAATCACTCTGCTTCTACGAGAGCGGCCATGGCAGAACAAGAGGACGAGGAGTCCAGGCTGCTCAATCTGCCAGCGGAGATCCGCAACAATATCTATGAGCTGGCGCTCGTCGAAGAATGCGTCACAATACCTTGCGCTCGACCGGCACTATTGCAGACCTGCACGCAGATTCGCGGCGAGGCAACAGCAATCTACTATACTCTCAACAGGTTTGCCACCACCTTCAAGTCCGACATCAAGGAGCTGCATCACTGGCTCGCGAATTCGCCGAAGCATAATAGTACGCTCATGGTGCAGAATTTGACAGTTTACTGTGAGGTGTCCGCAGATTTGTGCAGCCATTACGCCGTCATAGCTGCGCAGCTGCTTTCCGCGGGCCCGCAATCCGTCATTGCTCTGACCGCAGCCGATGCGCGTGAGGTCGTGCAACGAGAGCTCAGCTTGCATGTCGCACATTTACAACACCTCCATGAGATAGGCATGAACCTCGGAGGATTGCACTTCTTCAGTCAATGGGGTAGCGTTGAGGCACTGTCATCTGAACGCTGGAGGAGGTTTGTGCAGCAGCCGCGGGGGTTTACTCCGGAGGAGGGAGTCCGAGAGGCGCGAGACAGCTTTGTGGCGATCTGGAAGGCGAAGATGGAGGCTAGGATAAAGGTGTTGTGCAGGCAGAATGAGGCAAAGCTTGTTGGGTGCCCTTAGTGGCAACAATGGTGCATTGATACTGGGCGGGACATGAATCGCGGAGTGGTAGTGATCGAGTCGGCATTCGATGGAAATAGCGGGATGTCACTTGAGGTTGTTGCGCGCTGTTTCAGATCGACGGAAGCGCTCCATCATGTGATCGGCACGGAGTTGGCATGTGAAGCATGTGAAAAGGGCTCGTGCCTCACTTCGAGGGGTGCGCGAGCACTTGCAATTTCATCTTCCTTACATACAATTCACTCCGATCTCCATGCTTACCATCGCCACCGCACTCTGACCACAACCAAGACGTCCAAGAACAACATCAGCCACGCAATGTCTTCCAGCACTTCCGAAGGGCCCTGCGACCAGTGCATACAAAGCGCCGCCATCCAAAACGACTGCACCATCTTCCAGCTGCCTCCGGAAATCCGGAACATCATATACGGCTTCGTGCTTTTAGCCAACGAGCCAATCCAGTTGCCATGCACTCGACCTGCGCTGCTCCAAACGTGTCATCAGATACAATGCGATGCTAAGGGACTCTACTATGGCATCAACCAATTTCAAGCGACGTTGACACCCTTCAGCGTAGTTCAACTCAGCGACTACCTTGATAGCATCCCTACCAAGTACCTGGCCTGCATCAGCCACTTCACACTGGCGTGTGGCATGCCCGACGACCTTGAAGCACGCATGCATCAGCTCATTACAACCTTAAACAATCTCTCGGTTGCACAAGATGTCGCAAGCAGAGCTAGGAAGGTTACTTTGCAGCACGTAGAAAGCACCATCAACTCTCAGGTCCCCTTCCTTTATAACCTGATACTCAAGAACCTAGTATCCCAAAAGGCGGTCAAACTCGTAAGGGGCTCAGCACTGCCGTACCAAAGCTACGATGCCCTGGATGCGGCGCTGTCAACACCTGGTTCCATTGCGCATGGTGCTACGCCCATGGAACAATACAGGTGCGTCTTTGAGTTGCACTGGAAAGAACTCATGGAGGGGACACTGGCAGAGGCGAGGAAGGTGCTCGAGAGGAGGATCCTGTAGAATTGTCTGTGGACAGTGCTGTGGCGGCTCATGAACTGGTGAAGTGCGGAACGATCGTGGTTTTGAGCAGAGTCTTGCAGCAGAGCTGGCTGGCGGGGTTAGTATCTAACATGGTGTTGGCACGGCACGGCACGGGTGGCCGGCGGAAAGGGTTGGGTGCTGCTGAACATACTCTGTATCCTGCAGAGTCAGGTGCCAGCGTAGCTATCAAGCTCCTGCATCTTTCATATACAAGTCTCCTCGGGGTATCTCTTACATATCGTCAAGCCGCAACATGCGGCGATTGCTTCCTGCTCGCCCGGTCTACTCCACAAGCGCACCCAGGATCAAGCTCTGGACAACAAATTCATCATTCACAACCCTGACCCTCCCCTCAGCACCACCAGCACTCATAGCCTTACGATCCACCTTCTCCTTCTTGACAATCTGATCGTCCCTCTTACGCTTCTTGCCAGCAGCCGCCTGCGCACTCTTGCCAAACATCGCAGCATGTGCATCTGCTACGAGACCGTCAACATAAACCCACCTCCAAGGGCTCTCCTCGCCGTTTTCAAAAGAGCTTGCGACATAGGCTTTGGCCTCTTGCAGATCGTTGACTCGCTTCACAATTCCAGCACCTAGCGCGAGGGTAAGGAACGCATAGGCTTTCCTTCTGTCCCAGGTTCCCTTGTTCTTCTTCGAGGCGACAATCAGCACGCTGTCATTATTCAGTAGTAGCTCTCGTTTGGCCATTGTGTTCGCTAGCGTCGCTTCGCTAGCAGCATAAGGAACGAGCGTGCGCGAGCGGATGGCGCCGTTCAGATATGCAGACTCGCCGGCTGGTAAGAGATACCTGCTCCATGGCAACAGCTCTGTATCTGTCTTCTCTTCACGTGACATGGCGTTGAGACAGTCAGTGATCCATCTCCCCGACAGCGTAGGCAAACCTAGAGCGAGCGCCTGCATGTACTTTGCTCTCCTGCTATGCCTGTCGGCAATGAGAGCCACAAACCGCAAGTCTGCGAACTCGGTTCTAAGAGTCATGCCAGGAGTCTCGCCACTACTGGTACCTGTCTTCTTAGGTGTAGGAGCGCCCTCGTCCATACTAGGGAGATCAAAGAGCTCCTCGAACCCCGCATCGAGTATGATGCCACCGTGGCGCTGGATTTGCCGTGTGATATCGGCTTTCTCGACCTCGTTCGAGACATATGATATCGCGAATGCCATGCCGGTGAAAAGCCCTGTGCCTGTCATCGGCGTGCGACTTTTGCTTGACGCAACAGACTCTTCGCGCAGGTGTGAGGCACGACTGAGTTGCTTGCCATCACCAGCTTTGACTGATGGCAAAATCGACCTACGTGAGCGCGAGACAGGTGTGTCATTCGGTGTTTGTGCATCGGAAGTCACAGGTGTGGCGAGCCTACCACCATTAAGCCTAGAAGATCCAGACGCTGGCGGCGTGAAAGGTCGATCGGCAAAGGCAGGCCACATAGTGTGTGTCAGATAGATGCTTTCGATCATGACTTCTCGAATATCGGCAGTGACTTCATCCGCAGCGTTGTCTCTGCTAGGGGTCGCAGCAGTCATGCTATTCCGTGCCGTTGGCTTGGCCCGGACCTGAAGCCATGCATTGCCAGCACAATCGGTGCCCAGCTCGCTTTGCTCGCCATCTGGAACCTGGCGGAAGCCTTCGACGATCCATGTCTCCTTGCGCATGCCTTTGAGGTCGACTTTGACGAGGTCATTGACGCGAAAGTCAAGAGCCCGCACTTGGTGCGCATCTATGTTCGTTATGGTAGTATCGTCAAATCTCACTTTGTAGGACTTGCCGTCCAGTGATGTGCTGAGATAGGTAGCTGGGTAGAAGTTGTTGTAGTTGCTGCCCTTGAACAAAGCGAAGATGCGTTTGCTGACAGGGACCGTCGCAGCATGAGAGTCATCGGCAAGGACTGGCGTTTCCTCAGTTGTTGACTGGGATTCGGTGGTTTTGGTCACGGGCACTGTTTCCGCTGTACCACGGCTACCATCCTCTGCCACCTGGTGAACTATGCGCGGCTCTGTGTCAACTGCCGGTGCAGAGTCTGATGTTGTTTTTGACGCCTCCTCTTTGGACACACCACTAGCCTTGCGACCTTTGCCAGCCAGCTTAGATGGCTTGCCATACTTCACCATTGACCTCCTCTCTCGTCCAGATAGTAATTGCGACACGGCATGTGCACCAGCTTGCTCGCGTTTACGTGTGCTTTCCTGAGAACCTTTGGGTCCTTCCGTATTCCCGGGTGTAGACAACGGCAGCTGATTGGCCTTGCTCGGGCTGCTACGAAGTACTAGTGCCTCAGCAGGCACAGACTCCTCATGCGCAGCTCCTTGCTCAAGAGGGCCTCCCGAGACCGTCTCGTCAATCTCTGGTGCTCTGATCGGCCTATCCGTCTGCACATGTCCAGCTGACCTCATAGGTGAGGTCATGTCAGCAAGGACGTTCGCAGCAGGAGGTTGTGCGACCTTTCTCCGCTTCTTTGGCACGTCATCTCTGGCAGGACTGCTCATAGCCTCAATAAAGGCTTCATCTTCGGCAGTCATCACGTCACCCAAGATTGCGTTGACATCGATCTGACTCTCACCGCTCGAGTCGCCTCTGTTCAGAGTTGTAGGCTCGGCCATAATGTCCGCGAACCTCCTCACACCAGCGAGTCGACGTGGTGACTCTGCTGACAAACCACTCCTTTGGCTGGCTAAGGCTTTTACTGGCGATTTATCCGAAGTGTGCGTCGGCTTCATGGGTGAGTGATTGTTCGAGGCAGAAAGGTGTGTCCGCGCCGTCGAGAACGGTGCCGTTGGGTAGCTGTTGCTCTCGTCACGTTGCAAAGCTAGTATAGCAGATGCTAGATGTGATGTGGGCGGTCTGGAATTGTTCTGGATCATGCCTTCGCTTTCCGGAATCTCGCGATCAGATGAGCGCGTCTCCTCCACTGCAGGCTCTCGCCGACCCTGAAACTGTGCCAGCAGATCTCGTCGTACCTCTGACGCCTCAGCAGTATTTTCAGGAAGTGTACTGCTTTGCGCAACAGCGACTGGAGGGCTACTTGGCAGTTTATCGCTTGCATGGATCTCCACTGGCTGGCTTGCCGTGACATTTCGTAGAGCATCCTTCCGCAGACTAGCCTGCTCTTGACTGGTCTTGCCTGCGTACTGCGAACCTGGTATGAAAGATGACATTGAGGACTGCTGGACCACCTGCTTCGTTGTGTCATGAAGATTGGCTTGCAAGAGGCCTGGCTGTGAGTCCTTGATGGCAGATTGCTGCGTAGCAGAAACGGTGTGATGACCATCACCATCTGCCCCCCGGCCATCCTGACTGTTTCGATGCTGAGCGAATTCACCTTCACCCTCGCCTTCGCTCATCTCGTCGTCGTGATCGTCATCGTCTTGAATCAGATCATTATGCTCGTCGTTGTCATCGTGGCCGTCTCGTTGGCTTCGCATTACAGTCTGGCCAAGCTCATCATAAACGTCATTGTCCTCAGCATTGAGAGGGTCATCATCCTGGTCGTCCTCATTCATAGGCAGATCTTGGTCGTCTGCTTCGTCCTCCTCCTCGTCTGAGAGGCTGTCGAACTCTATCCGCCCATATTTTCGTGAAGTAGCAGGCGTGACCAGGTCAATTGTAGCTATCCCCTTTCTGCTCGAGCCCGGTCTCGAGCTGGCCCGCAAAGGCGCTCTCACTCTCGGATACTCGCGCAGAGCCTGATCAGAGAGTGTCCGCTGCATCCTCCTGGCTCGCATGCGTCTCCCTTGGCTGGTCACCTCCTCTTCATCGAGATCATCCACGGCAGGGCGGCCATATTCCGCTCGCAACCTCTTGGCTCTTTGTTCTTGCGACTCACGCATGCTCGTGTACCGGTCTCGCGGCGCACCTGCAGTGGACATCGGGGCGCCATGGTTCATCAACAATGGAGAGGACGTCGTGGCGAGCGGCGAGGAAGCATGTTGATTCGGCGAAGGTCGTGTTATGACCGGGTCTGAACGGAGCTGATCCAAGGCAGGAGACGACTGGGCCTGTGTCTGCGCGAATAGCTGCGTCGCGCTTAGTGTAGGCCTTGTACCACCGCCGCCAAAGACTTGCGAGAAGCCTGGTGTCTGCGTCTTCTTTGCAGTGTCCATGTCCGAGGTTAAGATCTCGCCGTCGCTGTTCCGCTTGTGACCCGCCATGGCCGGTGTCGCAGGCATGATCGGCCTCTCAGGCAAGTCGGGTACTTGAAATTGTGTCTGCGGACTTGCAAGCAAATCCTCAATGTCGCTCCCATCGTCATCCTGCTGTGGCGATGTAGACACAACCTCGCTCTGCTTTTTCCACGCTGCCCCGAGATCCACAAACCCTGTATCGCCCTCGTCCAGCGTGTGCGGTGTCTTGTCGTTCGTCACTGCCGTTTCATAGGTATTGTATGCGCCATTAGGGGAGATCTTGACATTGACCACCGTCTTTCTCTGCGGCGTCGTCATGGCTGGCTGAATCATGCTCTCTGTATAGTCCCGGTACACCTGCGACTCCATTGGCTGTGTGTCGCCACCTGGGTAGCCATGAAAGGACTCTGCACGCGTCAGAGCGCGAAAGGCGTCCTGAGAGGGCGAGGGGTTTATCATGGCCTCCATCTCGGCCGCCGGTGCAGATTTCGAGGACGACAGATGCGGCCGAATGTGCTGGTGGCTATGTCTGGGCGTCCTGTGTGCACCTGCGGACTCTGAAATCACGGCGCTGACCTGCTCATCGCTAGTATTATCGGTAGATACGCGATCCTCAGGTACGGATTTGGGCACTGCCGCATCCTCAGAGAGTTTGGGATTCTGCAGGGTTGATTGCGTTAGTAGCGTCGCACAGCCGGATACGATAGATCACATTTTCCTTACCGAGTCCAAGAGCTGATCCCTGAGTGCCTGCAGATGCGACTGAGGCACGCTGGCCATGCTGTCGGTGGCCATAGAAGCCATGTCGCATGCTCCATGCGATCTAGAATTGTTGGTTGCGATGTCAGCGTGGACCGCGTAGAGTGTTGCTCAGTGACGCGCTAGACACACGCCTCGGCAAGTCTATGCGAGCCGGCGGGACGGATAAGACGCGGATAAGTAAGCACTTCAAGACCAGGATGACGTGGGGCGAGCAGCGAGCTTGTGAAAGCATTGAACAATGAAGTGAATGTAGCTCTACCCTTTACCATATTAGAAATGCCTGCACTCAGTCGTGCTCTCCCAGCGCTTCGGCGCATCCGCATAGCCAATACCGCTTTCCAGCAATCCTCACATCTACCCTCTGCAGCCTGCCCGGCTTTCTCAATCGCACGGCAGTCGAGATGGCAGCACGCCGAGCCAACTACTTCCGCAGCTCACGCTGGCGCAGACAACGTCCCACAAGACCAACCAGATATCTCGCAACACAAGATCAAGTTCACGGCCGAGTCGTACCCTAACATAAAGCGAGACTCCCGTTTCAAGCAACTTGACGAAAAAGACGTCAAATATTTCAAGGAGCTGCTTGGGTCGGATAGCGCAGTGATTGATGGCGTCACGCGAGATGCAACGGATGACCTGGAGGGCTTCAATGCAGACTGGATGAAGAAGTACAGGGGGCAGGCACGATTGGTCCTGAAGCCGGAAAGCACGGAGCAGGTCTCCAAGATCCTCAAATATTGCAACGACAACCTCCTTCCCGTCAACCCTCAAGGTGGCAACACCGGCTTGGTTGGAGGCAGCGTGCCTGTCTTCGATGAAATCGTTGTCAACTTGTCTCGCGTGAACAAGATCCGCTCATTCGATGATGTGTCCGGAGTCCTGGTAGCAGATGCAGGTGTCATTCTGCAACAAGCAGACGACCATGTAGCTGAACACAACCACATCTTCCCACTAGACCTTGGTGCGAAGGGCTCGTGTCAGATTGGCGGCAATGTTGCAACGAATGCTGGTGGGTTGCGACTGCTGCGATATGGAAGCATGCATGGAAACATCCTCGGTCTCGAAGCTGTTCTTCCCGATGGCACCATTCTTGATGACCTCTCCAAGCTCCGCAAGAACAATACTGGATATGACCTCAAGCAGCTTTTCATCGGCGGCGAAGGCACAATCGGCATCATCACTGGCATTTCCATCCTTTGCCCTCAACGGTCACCGGCGCAGAATGTAGCCTATTTCGGCCTCGAATCTTACGAGAAGGTCCAGGAGGCTTTCAAAGAAGCCAAGAAGCAATTGTCGGAAATTCTATCAGCTTTCGAGCTCATGGACGGCGAATCACAGCAGATGTACGTCAAGGCGAGTGGTAACAAGCTGCCCCTTGAAAACGAACACCCATTCTACTGCTTGATCGAGACCTCTGGATCGAACACTGAGCACGATAGCGAAAAGCTGAACAACTTCCTTGAACACGTCATGGGTGAGGAGATTGTGTCCGACGGCGTGGTAGCCGAAAGCGAGTCCCAAATTCAAAGCCTCTGGGGCTGCAGAGAAGGCATCTCCGAAGCCTCCCAGCATTTCGGTGGTGTCTACAAGTACGATCTTTCCATCCCCCTACCACGTCTTTACGACCTTGTAGCTGAGGCGCGAGAGCGCTTTCAGAACAACGGCCTCATGGATCCTGAGGACGACAGCAAGCCTGTGATCGACGTGATTGGGTACGGACATATGGGCGACAGCAACCTGCATCTGAATGTATGCACGAGGCGGTACGACAAGGAGGTCGAAAAGGCGCTTGAGCCTTGGGTGTATGAGTGGGTCGCGAAGCAAAACGGGTCAATTTCTGCTGAGCATGGGTTGGGACTAGCGAAGAAGGAGTTCATTGGGTACTCGAGGAGTGAGACGATGGTGAAGCTCATGAAGCAGATCAAGCAGCTATATGATCCGGTAAGTCTTGATTGTTCACAAGTAGTAGCCGATGGTTGGTGCTGACATATGCGACAGAACGGCATCATGAACCCGTACAAGTACATCTAGAATGATTCCGACTGCATGCTGCGTATAGACCTGCACCACGGCGTTCGACAGCTAGATGAGACAGGCAGTCTGCCTCAATATCTCGTCGGGATTTAGGAGATACTGGGTCTCTCTACTCGGATCCCTAGAAGACCTGGAGCTGCAAACGTCAGCAGAACATCTTTGTGCCAACTCAGAAGCATTCACATCGACATTTATCCTGGCCTTACTGATCTCATTTCAGACTAAGACGTGCTCGAGATGCTCGTTCGGTTAGCTGCGGCCCGTATTTGCGTGTTGTATGTACATATAAATACCTCATGCATGCTGGGTAACCTCGATCTGATCAAGATGACCGTCCCGCTTCACCATCTTGTGTTTCTGCAATGCGGCTCGAGGCGGCCACGGCGCATCGAATACCTCCTGAAGCTCTTCCAGGGTGCGGCCTTTCGTTTCTACTCCGAAGACGTACCACACGGCGGCTTTTGGGTGCGTCAGATCGGTCTTGTGGAATGCATATTGATCGCCTGTGCTTACCGTATACGATGTTGAGTGCAACAAATACGAAATAGTACTTCCAAGTAATGGCCTTCAGAGCGACAGCAGTCACATAGGTATTGTAGAAGCCGGCCGTATTGTTCATGATGATGTGGATGCCCATGCCCGTGGCTCTGGTGTTATTGTCGAGTGACTCTGCGCAATACGTCGGCGTCAACGGAGTATACACAAAGCTGTAAGCGCAGCCAAATAGAAAGATCTGCCTTCATTTCAGCTTTTCGGTCACCAGATTTAGGCAAACAAGACATACCATGGCTACACCTGCATTTGACAAAGCTTTGCCTGCCGTCTTCGCGGTATGGTCATCCGTGAACTGAGAGCTAAACCCTGTCACCGCGGCAAACAATCCAGCCAGAACGATCGACCCGACCCAAAGCTTCGTTCGCCGTCCTACTTTGTCGTTGGTAGCTGAGCCAGCAACAGCACCTGCACAGCTGACAATACTGTTTGCGAATGTGAGCAGCAGACGTCGTGACGTCGAGGTAATGCCGAGCTGCGTGTACATGGTAGGGAGGTAATACGTGAGGACCGAGTTGCCGGACAACTGCGAGCCATAGCTCATGAAGGCGACCATCAGGATCCGCCATCGTGCGCTCCGCGTCCTAATCAGATCACGCCAGTCCCACCAGGCTCGGCTCTTCTGGACCTTGATTGCTTCGTCAAATTCTTGGAGCTCAAGCTGGACCACTGGGTGATTCGGGTCTCCAGCTCCATGGTACTTGGCGAGAATGGCAGTCGCTTCATCCTTGCGGCCTTGCGAACACAGCCAGCGAGGGCTCTCGGGGATCAGCAGCGAGCCAACCAAAATGAAGATAGGTGGAATGCATTGAAGTCCAAGAGGCAGTCTCCAAGACAGCGACGACTGAGCTTTGTCTGTCGCATACGTGACACCAGTTGCCAGTATCGACCCGGAATAGAAGAAAGTGTTGTAGTAGCCAGTGATTCGTCCTCGCCACTGCGGAGGCGCAAGCTCAATGGCGTACGTCGGAGCGGCAGAGGTCCCTAAGGAGATCCCTAGCCCAAGCACGAAGCGGCCGCCGAGCAGGTAGGCCTCTGTTTGAGCCACCGTCACAACAATAGCACCTATCATGATGACGATAGCCCCGATGGCCATGCCTGCGCGTCTCCCAAGCATGTCACAAATGGGCCCCGTGAAGAGCGCTCCAACCACGCTACCAATCGTGTATATGGCAAATATAATACCCGTCGAGCTGCCAGTCTCCTGCTTGTGAAAGTATTCTTTGTACTGGTCCATCGCATTAATGGTGATAAAGATCGAGCCATCGAAGCCAGAGGCAGTGGCGTTGAGACATGCTGTCAAGAGAATGGCGTAGAGCTGTAAAGAAGTCTTGGACCAAGGATCTAGTGGTGCTGTAGTAGTTGTCTGGATGAAGACTGGATCGCCCTGCACTTCGAGCACCTGAGCTATGGACGATATGCCCTTGTTGTCGCCATGGCCGCTGTCAGAGCTTGCAATGGTGACTTGATCTGTCAGTAGGCTTGGTTTGGCCGCCTCAGCTGCATTTACCAACATGGTCTAGCTGTGCCCGCTTGCTGAAGGGCTACCTCAGCGACCACAAGGCTTCCGTCCGGCATAATTTATGAACGTACTGGCATGCCAAGAAGGCGGCCAACATCCCGAAGGACGACAGATAAGCATCAAATGCTAACGTGGTGCATGCATGGTCGATGTAACATAGACTCGCCTTAATATTAGGCCGAAAGCCTCTTATCGCGGTGCCAAGTCGAGGATCATGCACCCTAGCCGGCTTGCCAGATATGGTCTGCCTCTGCCTATCGCAGTATACAGTATACCCTACTGGTCGCCCCAGGAAACCGACTCATGACCCGTAGAGCCCGTATCTAAGAAGCAGACAGATGAGCTGCGCCTATATCCAAAGCAATGAAGAGACCTGATTTCCTGGAGGAGCTCGAGGAGCAAGGCTACACAGTCATTCCAGCCGTGCTCTCGAAAGCGACTTGCAATGACTTTGTAGCTTCTGCATTGCAATGGTTGGAGTCCTTCCCTCACGGATTCAAACGAGACGAACGAGGCACCTGGACTGACGAACACCTTCCATTCGGTCAGAAGGGTGGGCTGTATAACCGGTATTGCGTGAACCACGAAGCCTTTGTCTGGAAGATCAGGACTCAGCCGCGCATCTTAGAGGTCTTTGAGCAGGTTTGGGGGACTGACGACCTGATCGCCTCATTTGATGGCATGAATGTGACCCTGCCCATAAATGAGACGAGTGGTCGCATAGACATTGAGCCGACGTCTCCTTGGCCACATATTGATCAAGATCCGCGTCAGATCGACCGCTTGGAGCTGTACCAGGGCATAGCGAATATGTCGCCCAATGGACCGGACGATGGAGGCTTGGTAGTGCTGGCTGGCTCTCATAAAATGCACCAGAAGCATTTTGACGAGATTGGCGGCTTCAGGCTGGAAGGCGATTTAGGCGTCGGCAAGAATGGGTACAACTTCACGGCAGAAGATGCTGACTGGTATCGTCAGCAAGGCTGTAAAGAGGTCAAAGTATGCGCAGAGGCAGGCGATCTGATCCTTTGGGATAGCCGGACCATTCACTGGAACGCCAGTCCCGTCGGCACTCAGACCAGATTCATCAGTTATGTGTGCTATTGCCCCAGAACGATGATGAGCGACGACATGCTTCAGGAAAAGCTGAAGATCTTCAAGGCCCGCAAGGGTACTACGCACTGGCCCGTGAGTAGACCTTTGGACATACAAGTCTTGACATAGGATCTGACTCTCAGATCTTATAGAATATGAATGTCGTCCCAGCAGATCGCCCAAACTACCCTTTCGCGCTGCCGCGACGTCCAGATGGGTCTGTCGATCCGGCAAATCGTAACAGACCTATGGAGGAGCCGGATGAAAGTCCAGAGGTGATGAGGCTAGTCGGAGTGCGAGCTTGTTAAGCTCGCTCAAGGTACGACGGCAGGCGTGCGGCAGCAAATGTCGCCAGGAATGTTTCAGTCTAGACCTCTGACCATGCGCCAGTGCCCATCGTAGCCTCTATAATCGATGTGCCTTGCGAAGCAATAAGGTAGAAATATCGCCAGCTCCTCCCAAAAGATATCATCCTTACATTCATATTGATCTGTGCGATGGCCGCGGAGTGTTCAAGTAGACTCCCAAAGGCGGCCGAAAGGGTCGTCCTCATGGTATTCACACCGCATGAGTGTGAATCAGCATATACGAAGTGGCACAGTTTGCGCACGGACCAATCCTGTCGCGTCTTTGTTTTGCCGCACATGACAACGTGCCTATTTCGCGTCGTGGTTTCATTTCGTCAATTGGACTTGCTTGATCGCTTTGTTCGCTCCCTTCACTGTGTGGCAGGCACATGCGTGAGTCGTGGCGAGCTGGTACATACATCTGATATCGTGTGACATCCTGGACATCCGGCCACCATGTTCGCGGCATCGACGGCGACGAGATTATCTCACCACGAAAGCATAACTTATCAGCAATATGCCAATACCATTTGCATATCTTAGCAGGCTATTGTGCAAGCTGGAAGACCTGGAGAATCGACAGCCTCCAATATTACCGATCTACAAGAAGACTGAGCTGGCTCGGTCCACCATCGAGCAATGGTTCAAATCTCACCGACGCATCATTGACGACTTGGACGAGGCAAATGCGGTGGCTTTATTGTCTTCAATTTTGCCCGAGAGACGAACCGACCGTGTCTATGGCCTGCAAGCCAAAGGCCTTTGCAGTCTGCTTTGCCGAGCCCTGAGACTCTCCGTCGACGGACAGAAGGTTCTTAGAGCCTATGCAGACCAAGGCAATGGCGATCTTGGGCAATGCATGGAGCGTTACATCCGCGGGCGTGGCCCACCAGCCCGTCCGCCGGTCACAATGGACGAGGTCGATCTCTTGTTGCAGGAGATGGCTGCCCAGTGTCGCTTTTCAAGCTTTACCGTACGGGCTGTAAGAACGTCTAGCTCTTCTGAGCGAAGGGACGGACTGCTAGCCAACATCTTCAAGCGAATCGAAGCGGATGAGAGCAAATGGCTTGTGCGTCTAATTCTGAAGGACTTTTCGCCTGTTACGATCGACGAGAAGACCGTATTACAGTCTTTCCATTTTCTGCTTCCTGATCTGCTGCGGTATCAGAACAGCTTTGAAGTGTCAGTGGCACTTCTCAAAGAGCAATATTTTCGCCAGTACCCTGCACGCCCAGATCCAAGGTCGGTCCCTCTCCACCGGAAAAGTGTTGCGCATGCCATTAAACCGAGGGTGGGCGTGAAGATTGGCAAGCTAGAAATGGACAAGGCGAGAAGTATCGACAGCTGCTACAAGATGCTTGGAGATGACCGTTGGGTCATCGAGCGGAAGTACGATGGCGAATATTGTGAGATCCACGTCGACATGAAAAAGTCGCCGAATCCGAGACAATGCATCACGATCTTCTCAAAGAGCGCCAAGGAGAGCACTCTAGATCGAGCAGCTATACTCGACACGCTCGTCAAGTGCTTTGGACTCGGCACATCGAATTGCAAATTTGGGCGAGAAGCCATTTTCCTCGGCGAGATCGTGGTATACTCCGATGAACAGCGATGTGTCTTACCGTTCGACAAGATCAGGAAGCATGTGTCACGCTTGGGCTCGTTTCTCGCAACCGATCAGGACTCGCAGACTCGTGCCCATGAACATCTTGCGATTGTCTTTTTCGATCTGCTTCTTCTTGACGACGAAGTGATCATGAATAAACCAATCGAGGAGCGGCGGACGTTGCTTCGAGAATCATATAAGAAGGTTCCCGGCCGAGCGTGGAGTGCAGAATGGAAAATCGTCGACTTTGCGGGAGGCACCAAGTCAAAAGCACTTCTGGTGCACCAGTTTGCCGCTTCGATGGTGGAGCGATGCGAAGGTCTTGTTCTGAAGCCATGCGGAGTACCGTACTTCTGCTTAGAGCCTCCTGCGAATGGGATCAGGACCCGCTACATCAAGCTGAAGCAGGATTACATCGAGGGCATGGGCGACGAAGCAGACCTGGCCGTCATCGGGGCCAGCTACAATGCACAACAAGCTCTCAGAAGCGGGCTGCCAGGCATCAAATGGACAGACTTTCACCTTGGCTGTGTCGTCAATGCCGTGGATGTGCAACGGTTCGATGCCAGGCCAGTGTTCAAGCTTGTCCACACTGTGCAGCAGGAAGCATGCATTCCCAAGCCGATCCTAAAGCATCTGAACACACATGGCATGCTTCGAGGTCGGCAGTATGGCATCGACAAGGAAGCAGCGAAGTTCGACATACACATAACCAATTATGTCAAGGTGGATGTGGTTTTCGAGGAGCCCTTTGTTCTCGAAATTCTGGGCTCAGGATTCAGTAAGCCATCGAATTGCGACTTCCGAATGCTTCGACACGCTCGTGTCAAGAAGCTACACCAGGATCGATCTTGGAGAGACTGCGTAACCTTTCAAGCGCTTCAGGACCAGGCAAGGACAGCTAAGGATACACCGCAGGACTCAGAGTCGCAGGCGACAAGAGACTATGTTGCAAAGCTCAAAGGGAAGATGAAGCGTAGGCTGGAAAGCCAAGGTACCCTGTCACCGCGATCAAGAGGAACAGTGACGCCAAGTACTGCGGCGCCAGAGTCGCCTCACGGTACACACGCGCGAACGACCAACAGCCCCAAACGGAAGCGTGCAGTAGATTCGAAAAATGATGACACTGCTGACCTCGACGGCACGACGATGATTGAGGATGGCTCGAGAAAGGCTGCGGGTGCTCCAGGAATCAGCGTGGCGACACCATGTCCACCATCGAAAAGGCATTGCTCGAGAGACAAAGAGCCCAAGGTGCTACTAGCTCAGGATCGTCCAGTACCCCTGGCAGACATCACCAACAAAGTAAGCGAGCGCTCCAATATATGTGTCGATCTGGCTCAGTCTCCCCCGCCACCGCCGAGACCACGGCAGAAACCTCCCGGAGCAATCCAGCTACCTCTGACGCCTCCTTCGACACCTGAGGGTAGTTGCACTTCAATCCGATGCCTCCTTCACAGCTCCGTAGTCTATCTCACTCATTGCATAGCCAGCACACTCTACGTCACGCAGAACCTCCTGCCCACACACAGCGCCGTGCGCGCCACCCGCCTGATTCATTGGGACCACGACAGCTACGCCCATGCACCAGGAACGGACATAGTGTCTGAGAGCCAGGCATACGCTGATCGCCGCAAAATCGTGCTGGTAGAGAGGAACAGGGTGCAAGCGACGCAGGACGTGTTGAGGGAGATTGTGGCGTTGAATGAGGGCAAGTTAAGGGAGAGGATTGAGGTCTGGGACTGGAGGGTGCTTGAGAAGTGCAAAGCCCATGATTTAGGTGCTGAAGACTTGAAGAGAGACTTTATTGGAGCAACGGTCGGAGTTGAGGGCAGGGGTGTATTGTTTATTTCTAAGATACCCGAGTTTGGGTTGATATAGGTTTTGCTTGGACATTTAGGTGACGAGACAGGAATAGAGTATCAGTGATGGATCGGCCAGCAGTCCTCTCAGCAGTCAGTCAGAAGTCATTCTGTTGACTTTACTGTCGCCACTGGTCAATCTTGATCTGTAGGTCAACACGCTAGTTACACTTACTACGCGTGGTTGACAAGGTTGACGGTGATGTCAGTTCGTGAGGTGGCTCTCAGTAGATCAGAAGTCAGTCAGTCAGAGATTGCTTGACTGACTATTGACATGATCGTCAGTCAACTGCTTGTTGACACATTAACTGCTTGTTGACATTTCAAATGCTTGTTGACAAAATTGAGTACATGCCGACCTCTCTCATCGACGACACGATTGACTGACTATGCAGTGATGCTATGCTCCCATTGGACGTAGATGCATCATATGCTGACTTGACGTGCTGTTTGACTGCTTGAATCACTGAGATACAAGTGCATGTACTTTGAGATATTCTTATGTTGACGAAACTATGCTACAGTAACACAATGCATGAAGCACATAGCCCATCCCCTGTCTCTATATTCTGTACGTAAGCCACTGGTTTTGTCCACAGGTATACGATGTCACATCAAGTATAAACGCCAGGGACGCCCTCGCTTGCTAGTGTATCACGCAACCAACAATCTCCGCTCCCATCTCACCCAGCACTACCAGCCTCGCCCATAGGCGCACTCTCCCTCAGCCTGGCCGCCACCCAATAGGATTTGGCACCGGCCTCCCACTCCCCTCCGCCTCCTCAGTCGCCCCTCTCTTCTTACTCCTTGGGTTCAATCTCTGCGCCTGCTCAAACATCGCCATAGTATGATCCCACACCTTCTGCTTCAAACCCTGCTCCCGATACTTCCTCAATACAGTCTCGTCTCCAATCGACTTCCCATCCCAATCAAGCAAGTACGCACCACTCCCGATCTCGCCATTGCTCCCTCTCATCACGTCAACTCCCTCCGGTCGAGGGATGCCGACGCTACCATTGCGAGCGGGATAGCATTGATTCGTCATCTGGAAGAAGTGGCGCTCACCACTTTCTTGCACGTTCAGGATCCAGGGCGTCATGACGGCGTACATGACTTTGACGGCCAGGCGCACCGGGCCCGAGAGCTCGTTTACGATGCCTGTTTTCACCGTTCCGGGGTAGGAGTGTGCGAACGAAGTGTCTGGATGCCGTTCTGCCAGCTCCTCGAGCGCAAAGTCTGTCATGACCACGCAGTGCGCTAGACACGCGTGAAGCGTGAAGTTCTTCTTGAGATCCAGATCGTCCTGGCGGACCTCACCCTCGGAGCCGGCGGCCAGCACGCTGATAGCGCGCGAGAGCTCATTCTTGTCCGAGGCGGCCTTGAGCAAGGGCATGAGGTTCTGAATCCATCGGATTCGTGAGTAGTAGTTGACGCACATCTTTCTGTCCATACCCTCTTTCGTCTCGGTCCGGCCCTTTAGTGTCATATAGCCTGCTGTCAAGAAGAGACAGTTAATCTTCTCCTCCTTCTCCAGCAGCTCATCGCAGACCTCGTCGACATTCTTAAGTAGCGAGATGTCCTTTTCCAGGAAGATGGCCTCAGCCTCCGGATTCAGTTCTCGCAGGTCCTCGACGACTTGTTTGCCCTTTTCTCGCGACCTGTGTATAGAAAAATCATCAAAACTAAAAACTTTCTGATCGTCAAATGGAGGCTCAACTAACCTCCCGATAATGTACGCCTTCGGCTTCTTCGTCCGTATGAACATTTCACGTGCTGTGCTCTCCCCTATACCTCCTGTGCCACCTACGAAGACCGCCACGAATCCAGAGATGTGCTTGCCCTTGTCATTAGAGGCGCGTATAGATTCTATCTTCAACATTTCGATATTGGCCCCATACAGAACATCCGAAATTAGCGAGCCGTTATTGTCGATGGGCACAGTAACAGCCTCGTCGCCATCAACCTGACGTTCGTCGCGATTCGAGGTGTCACTTTCCTCGTTTCTGTTCGCACTGCCTGCGGCTTGATCAGAAGACGAATTGGACGAGTCGGCTACCTTGCCGGAGAATACCCAGGACCTCATCTGGCCTCCCCTTTGTATGTCGTCGTTATGATTCGTTCTTCTGCAGATGGCAAGCAGGGATTAAATGCTTAGCTAATGGTCAGTACGGAGTCGTTGTGGCGCTCTCGCTGCCGTCTCGAAGCTCCTGGAAAACTTTTCGGGAGTGTTCCTTGTCCTTCGGCACTTGAGAACAGTGGCTGGCTGGCTCGTTTGCGTCTGCTAGTCCGCGTTTGCGTAGCCAGGACCGTGACGTCTGAGATGGTGGACGAAACAGAGGGTGGTATGAACGGGGTGTCGGGCATCCTTACCGTCGTAAATGGGCGACTGATCTGGGGCGTTCTGGCCCCCTGTCCGGATTTCTGCGAGGTATCTTGGTAGTCGGCATCGACCTGAATTGTGCAGTGCACTAGGAGGTGCGAGTTTCAAGCTGTTTCTTGTACGGCTGCTCTCATTGGCTAGATACCATCGCAAGGCAAACGTAGCTTGCCGGGAGATCGTCGCGGATCCAGAGGCGCGGGCGAGGTAGGGCTGTTGTTACACTGTGGAATTAGTAAGTTCTTACACGTGTAAGCCCTTATGTAATGTAAAAATAAGTCTTGGCGTGTAAAGCTTTGTAAGAAACAAAGAGCCTATGTCGATCGTAGACATGAAATTTTTAAGAGTAGAGTAGCGTTTCTAAGCATCTTACTTTACTAAAAGAGGCTTAGAGGCATATAGGACGGTGATCTAGGCTATTTCCGACAATATATCTGTTATGTCACGTAATTAGCTCTACTTAGCCTAGATTTTTTACCTAGATTCCTGCCTTATCTGAGCTTTCACGAAGTCACGTGGGGATATTTACACTATGTAGGTTTCAGGAAATGCACATGTAAAAAGTTATTACACGTGTAATGTAATAATGTGTAATTGTGTACCACATCCCTAGGGCGAGGGCTTTCTTTTGGACGGGACTGGACTGACCCGCTCTCCGACGCACTTCACTTGAATTCCACGCAGGTCAGCGGGATAATCAAAATCGTAAAAACATATGACACGTCAGTTGCGACAGGAGTAATAGACTGCTGAAGTCACTGGATGGAACAACGAAACATGGCAGCTAAGAATGTCCCTGTAGCCTCGATAAAGATAGAGATAAGTCCCTGAGTGCCTCCAGTATAGAGCAGTAAGATTTGCCATGCGATGAAGCAATACTACACGCCTTACGCATAAGCCAAGGTGGCATCCTCTCTTATCCTTCCCTGTATCCCTAGCCTCACCTCTCCACCTGCGACCGCTGGACCTGTAACAACGATTTCTCCCTTTGGCTGAACGCTTCCCAACTGATCCTCTGTGCCACCAGCTAGCTTGACTTCGACAGCACTCAGTGGAATGCCAAAATGGCCGTACTCGCCTCCTTCTTCCCTCCGATAATCGAACACGCCAGTCTGTGCCACTGCACCCGCAACTTTTGCTGCTGTCAACGCATACACGATGCGGGACCGCGTGAAGATGCGCAAGTCAGACAGCTGCGCAGAGGAGAGGGCAGGCGTGCCAGCACCTACGCGTTCGGCGACTAGCATCAGACGCAAACGGCCGGGTTCGTTGCCGATGGCACTACTTGCGGGTCCCAGAGCTTTGATGATGGCAGAGTCGGTGGGCATCCTGCCAGCTGCAAGCGAGCGATCCGCAGTGTACTGGCTTAGCTTTTGGGGTAAGGATGTGACGTTCTTGCTTTCCTTCTCGTGCATGATAGCCATGGTCTCTGCGGATGCGATGATGACAGTCGGGCTTACGCTGCGGCTTGCAAGATGCAAGTCGACGCCTGGGCCTGCGACGCTGTTGATAGCCAGGCTGGCGTGGGTGTACAGGGCGGCAAAGGTCTGGCAGAGTACGTACGTTTGCGTAAAGCTGTCGGCTGGAAGCACGAGGTCAGAGGGGCAAAAGCGCTGACGCAGTGGGAGCGCTGAGATGAGTGCTGCAGTCGCTGCAACGATGTTTGCTTGCGTAAATGCCACGATCGCAGGCTTCGATTGCGGATCGGCTCCCTGCCAAACGGTGATCAAATCTGCAGGCTTCTGAGCCACATCGTTGGCCGGCAATGAGATAGTCGCACTTTTCTTATCCTCGACGACGTCGTGCCAGACACTAACTGTGAGGCGATTGGCAGCAGAGTCAGGGACACCATTCCAGTCCATGTGTCTACTCGTTTTTTCAACCACCCAGGTCAGGAGATGTAGGCCTTGACAACTTTCCGCTAAGTCGTCCAGTGGCAGGCTGCCGGCAGCACAGACCAATGCGTCAACGCCGGTGGCATTGATCAGATCGTAGACCTTGGGGTGAGGTTGGTTGTAGGGCAGTAAAACAGGCGTCAGTCCGTAGAACGTGCAAGCTAGTAGCAGATGTCAGCTAGTGAATCGTCCGCCAAGAAGCCATTACAGACATACCAAAGATGGTCGACAGATACTCCACACTATTAGGCAGATAAATTGCGACCTTTTTCACTCCAGCGTCCTTGAAATGCTTGCCAAGCACACTGATCTCCTTGGTCATCTCTTCGGCTGGATGATCAATCAACTCCTCTTTGCCCATTATAGTCATGATCGAGCCCTTCGCGATGTCCTTCCCATCCTCGCCCTTCTTCCCGCCCTTTAGCACCTCCCTCCAAACATCTCTCACATCCCCATCCTTACCCGCTGCCCATCGTGGAGCTCCAAGTTCCTTGACGTTGAGGCCTGACTTCAAAGGGTAGCCATGCGGCACTTCTGGAGATCTGTAGACAGCTGACTCGCCCTTGTTGCGTATTGGGCTTACTGAGCTCTGCCTAGCCAAGAGCAGTGGATGAGTGTCTGGTTCGTCAGGGTAGATCAGTGGGTATGCAACGAAGGCTACTATGACAAGGGCGAGGATTGTGGTCAGGAGTCCCCAGTCAGCAAGGACCGAGGCGAGGTGTTGATCTGCAGACTCTAACCAGTTGGCCATGTTTACGATCTGGCAAAGGTGAGATATCGCATTGCTTGAAATTGCTCGTATTGAATACTCGGCACGTCACCCACGCGAGCACTGCCTGCTTTGCGGACTTAAGACCGGCGATAATGCGGCTCTGCGGACGCGCCCGCACTGTACATACGCTAGTACGCGAGTCGTGCTTTCACATGGCAACTGCGACCAACATTGGAAAGAGCTCGTGCACATTTCAACATGTGCTAACGAGGAAGTCAGCTCAGCGCGCGGAATACTAACATACTGACGTCAAAGCATAGCGATACAGGTTTGACGGCAGTGACAGCTGTGACACGTGAGAGCAAACAATCAGCTCGGGATCAGAGATCAGAGTTAACAGTCATGTCAACCACCGCTCTCACCCTTACTGACGCGCGAAACACCTCGACAAGCAGCTCATATTCAGGCGGTTTTACGGCACCGGTATCGCGCCAGAGCACGTCGCAGAATACAACAATTGCTGCTACCGCTTCCACAGCTGCCTCGACCGTCAGCAATGCGATCCCGAAGATCGCACTGTCGCCGAACAAGACGCCTTCTACGCCTGCCTCGTCTAGCAAAGAGTCGCTAAGGAGCAGCACACCAGGAGCTTGGCAGCACCCTCGGCTGGAGGAAGTCATACAGAGACAGAATGCAACGAGGTTTGACGGGAGCAACGTACGCATCATTGGCATCAATGTTGCCTTGATTGCCGCTTCCTTCCTAGGCCACATGGCACTCAACCAGTAGTACGTCGTCCCTAGTATCTGCGCCTTACCACGACTGACATGCATTAGTCTTCCCTCTTCTGCTCTACACACTGTGGAGCCATACACGACTTACTTCCTCTACATCCTCCGCGCCTTCTTCACTATCAACATCGGAATTGCCGTCGCCCCGCTCTTCCGACCACAAGACACGTGCGAGGACGTCCCGCTCACGCCTGCCCAACGTGCTCAGCTGGGCCTTCCGCCTATGACGCGTCAGCCCACACCACAAGAGAAAGAGCAATACGTCACGCCGCCACGATACTCCAGGAGCAACACACCGCAGTCAGGAAGTAGCTTGAGAGCTGAGGCAGGTGGCTCCCCTTTGCGAGGAGGCAGTCCACTTGATGTGAGCTATAGGCGGAGCACCCCCAATTCGCCTTTCAGCAGCAGTAATAGACGCTCGAGCTTTCGCGACTCGAGTCCGTTGGGTGGCAGCGAATTCGATGCAGCAGGCAATTTGACGCCTACTAAGAGCAATAATAGGGCCAGTGTGGGCCTCAATAATAAGTGGTTGTATGAAAAGGGTAGGGGAAGTCCACGTAGCAGTACAGGTGGATTGGCTGGATTTGGAGGCACGGGCAGTGTATTCACATGAGTCTTCGAGCAAGGCGTTGGGCAGGTGGAAGGCATAGTCTAGCGCGGTGGGGATTGATGTGTATGATGACTGCTGATTCCAATGACTCCTCAGTCAATGATTTGACTCGGAAGTTGAAGCTGTCGACTCGTCAATCACGGCTGATCATCGATCACTCGCTCACTCACCTCATGCCGCAGCTGTCAGCGAAGCAAATTAGCTGTCAATTAGTCCGTCACCCGTCAAAAAGTCAACCACTCATCAACTAATCAATCATCCGTGAACAACAGATCACTCAAACACATGCCAAGTCATGAGCCAGCACGCCGTCAACGAAGCGTCGAGATAATAGATTGCCGTCAACGATTAATGTTCGTGTTGATCGCCTTGTGTCTACAAGATTTCTGATGTTGACCTAGGCATTCCCTAGGTTCCAGGATTGCACGCAGATGGGTCCATAAGCAAAAGCTTCTCCAATACTGCTGTGTAAGTTATCCATGTGGCATGATTGTATTTTAACAAGGAGTACTATTGACAGGTAGATTATGGCTGAGAGCTGGACCAACAGTGCACGTAAGTGTCACGAGTGATCACGTAGATGGTGCTCGGCTGCGAGAACGGTCATTCTATCAGTCACTCGATGTTGACTTGATATACGATTTGAAAGACTGCCAGCATGCAACACAGCTTGCCTCCAGTGCCTGGGTGGGTTACTAAACATCACTTACCTCCATCATGCCTATGTACACTGCAACAGATGCGTTCATTACTTGATGCGATTGACTATAGTCCAGCGCTATATCTTCCCTTCCCTTTCCGGCGCTCGTTCATTACATTATCGCAACTTGCACACTCCAATTAGTCCTAAGCATCGATACTGAGCAGGAAAGCTCATCGATTAGATTCATCTGAGTTGACGAGCAAATCACAACCACTATCACCGCCAAGCATGCCATCACCGCCGAGCAGCCTTAAGGAGGTTCAGGAGACCCGAGCTCGGGTTCAGCGACTGGAGATGAACGGCAGACAGCTGAGGATTGCGGTCGAGCGACACATGACTGTCACAAGGCCCAGACAGATTCCGGCGACCGTCTACCTTCCCAGCTCGCCAATCTTGTCAAGTCTTGGACCCCTTCATCCAGTACCGAACCAGGAACCGCAAGGTATGACCCTCGAGGTCGATGTCCAGGACGGACCCAGAATGCGTCTTCGTGGCGGTGGGTCAGATGCTGGACTTTACAGTGACGATGACGACGAGTACTACCAACCTACCACCGCTGGGCATCGCAGCGGGAGAACTACGCCTTCGAATACTGGATCGTTTGACGATCCGCCATTGGCAAGGCGAACGAGCAGCACCATGTCGGAGCGAGGTGATCAGCCTTCCGATCATGGCTCCTACAGCGATCTCGCGCTCGCTGCTTCTCTCGCTCGGTCGCCAGGCCGTCGGATCAGTATCGGGAGTGACTATACTGGCGAGCTCAACGCTAGCGATGGAGAAGATGGTGATGGCGAAGTGCAGAGAGCTGCAAGGCTGAGTTTCTCGAACCAATCGCCTTTCATCAATAGGGCGGAAGCGTCGGCGAGATGGGTGGATAGGCAGGCTGCTATCAGAGCTGGCAGTCTTGTTGATCCATCTGATGGAGTCTTGAAGAAGGTAGATGGGTACGGAGGCCCGGTTCCTGCACCTAGCGATGCCTTGAGAGCTTTGGATCAAGACGCGAACAAGAAGGCGCAACGGCCTTCTCCCGAGTCCATATCTCCTCTTTCCCAACCCTTCAAGCACGACCGCGAATCCTCAGCTGCCTACTCCTCCTCCTACCCTTCCGGGCCCCACGACGCGAAAGCCCCGGTGGTCCAGCAGGTCCTCGATGGCGAGCAGGACGCCATGGTCCCGGGACCCCTGGCGAAAGCTGCAGAGGATCATCACGATATAGTGGAGGATGGTAGGGACAAAGCTGTGGAGGACTTGAGCCGAGCGACCACGGCCAGGGATGACAATAGGGCGAAAGCGGAGAGGGTTGGAAAGAAGAACCTGACGGAGGAGGAAGTAGATGAGATTATCTGGGAGCGCTTGGGTGGGCGGTATTGAATGTCTTTTCGAGTGGTTGGACAGGTATGTCGAAGGGTTAGGTAGGCAATGATTCAATTGCGGAACTTTCGTGGCGAATATGATTGGATTGGATTAGGCCATTCGGTCGCGGCCGCACCTGAGCTGACTTGCTGCGTCCCCGCTCATCGTCATCATTCCCTGATACAGTCATTCCACGCTCTCAAAGCCTGATCGCCATAACTCCCCCCCGTGGGATTCTGCCTCTCAATCGCAGAAACCAAGCCCGAAAGTCCTTGCTCGTATTGTTTGGCGACGTCCTGTGCTCGTTGGCGCTGCGGCATGGCGTCCTTGAGGATCTTGTCGGCGAGGTGTAGGCCGTGCCAGATGGGGACGCTGTGCAGGATGGCGTATTGAGGGCCTGTTGGGGCAGGGATCTGTGGGATGGACTGCGCGAAGTCAGTATTGGTCAAGGACGACAAGCTGATTGAAATGGGGGCAAGCTTACCATAGAATCCCGATTTGCGTCTAGACAGCTCAGTAGTCTGTCGGCATAGACTTTGACCTTGCCCTCCCGATCTTGTCCATCTTGATGCTTATACGCGTTCACTGCCGCCAATTCCAGAAACACGCCCACAATCTCTGGCCTCCTCCTCGCATCATCTTGCTCCACATACTTCCCGCCACCATGCTCTTCCCTCTCCAGCATCATAGCGACCTGGTTCGCCTCCTTCAACGCCTTTTCCACCGCCTCTTTTTCCCAACCAGTCCTCTGCGCATAGTCCCTCAATCCAAATACCAATTGATCCAGCACCTCCCGATTCCGCAAAGTCATGCCCGTAAGCTCGCTTTGCAGCAAACACTGAATCACAATGCCCAACCTCCCTGCCTCACCTGCCTTTCGCACAATCTTTCCAAACGCCTTTCCTTCCATCTTACCGAGCGCTTTGGCCCTCTTCATCCCGATCAGAATATTGGGTAATTGTGCCCAGGCTTTAGGATCCTCGCTTTCGTAGATTAAGTCTAGGGCTTCATGAAGCAGTTTTGTGCGGTTCGGAATCTCGGTCCGGCGGTCGATCCATTTGAGCTCGATGTCTTCGTCGGCGATATTGATGACTTGCGGACTGTCCTCGAGGAATTGTTTGTTCTTGGTGCCGAAGATGAGGCGGCGTTCGAGGTTGTTGAGGTAGGCGGGGATGAAGTGCTTCTCGCGCATGGAGAGGAGGACGTCGTTTAGTTCGGGGGAGGAGGTTTCGGTGAATTTGGGAATGCCGTCTATATGATGTTAGCGCCGAGATAGGAAGGAGCGATTGGCGAGAACATACGCTGTTTCCGTCTGGTGGTGGTCTGGGAGAATGCGCGTTTGGCGGCGTGTCGCGTGCCATCATTCTGGGCGGCGCGTTGGAGGCGCAGGGCGCAGCGGGTGCATATATTGCTCATCTTGAATACTGTGGCAGGAGGTGGTATGTGGAGAGAGTATGTTCAGGACAATGGCTGACCAGATGAAGCTCTACAAGTCTTGGCTCCCCCGAGGCCTCCGCAAACCCATACCAGCAGCATCACCAACACTACACGCGATCAAGATAAACAATTGTCAACCATGTCACTTTCAACGCCTTCATTACGACCTTTAGCAGGTCTCAAACAAGCATTGCGCCAATGCCGAGCAGAGCGACAACGCGAGTCGCGACGATGGGCCTCCACCGAGGCAATCCAATACCCTTCACTTCAGACAAGATATCCTCCACCAACGCCCGGCTTTCGGACGAGTCAAACGACTAAGCAGAATCGTATGCCTTTCCGTAATCACAAACGTCCAGGGAATCGATACTAACAGCCCCCAGGCTCCGAACAAGGCCTCAAACGCATCCCTGTCGTCCCACCTCCCCGCTCCACCCTCAAAGCCTGCCCCGACCCCATCGCAGCCCTCGCCACCACCCAACTGAAAACCCTCGACCCCACTGGTGCCCGCACCCGCCTCTTCTCCCCCACCAACCCGGACCGCGTCCAGCCCGGTGACATCCTCCTCGTGCGCCACAAATCCGGGGACCCCTGGTCCGGCGTCGTGCTTAACATCCGGCGCCGCCACAGCGTAATCGACACAGCTGTATTGCTTCGGGGCCAATTGACGAGAGTGGGCGTGGAGATGTGGGTGAAAGTGTATAGTCCGAATGTGGAGGGGATAGAGGTTGTGCAGAGGAAGCAAGGGAGAAGGGCGAGGAGGGCGAAGTTGTATTATATGCGGCAGCCGAAGCATGATGTGGGATCTGTGGAGGGACTGGTGAAGGCGTATGTGAGGCAGAAGGCGGGTGGGCCTGTGAGTGGGAGTAGGGTTAAGGGGAGGGATGCGGGGAGTCATAAGAAGAAGAGTAATAAGAAGGGGAGGAATTGAAGAATATGTGATGTGAGGGGAGATACTTAAAGGTATTGAGATGCATAGCGACGGCGTTTTGGGGAATGTGATGTCAAGAGGATTGATCATATGACTGCGCATTTATGGCAATTTTTCAGCATGCAATGATCATTGCACTTGATATGCTACGCCCCTCGCAGCACGTGGAGCATCCACGCTCTACAGCAAGAGCCCGCGATCCCCCTCGCCAGACTCCTCACGAGCTCACCCTGCGCCTGTTACCAGAATCCCGCTCAACCATCTCCACGAGCCTCCTTAGCTCACGCCGCTGGCCCCGTCGCATATCTCCGCCACCCCTCTCCATCCCATCAAAAGATCGCCCTCGACCCGATTCCTGCGCCTGGTCCAGCCATCGCTCCTCATGCGCGTCCTCTGCGTCTTCATCAAACTTATCTGCCAGCTCCTCGGGGCGGACGATGCGTTCGAGCGATTTGATGAGGTCGATGAGACCTTGAAACAGCTTTTTGTGGTTGTGGAGGTCTCGCTCTAGGATCGCCAGTCTGTGCTCGTGCTGGCGTAGTGTGGCATCCAGGTCTGCTGAGAAGAAGGAGGGAGCGGCCATGGTGGGCCCGGAGTCGTGCAGAGAGGTGGCTGAGTAAGTTTTGGAAATAAATGAGGAGCTAGATTTGTAGTGCCTGCGAGAGTGTACAGGAGCAAACCAAATGAAAGCATGTGGCTGTGTGCTTTGTGCGAAATGTCCCATTGTACAGTACGAAATACAGGAATTCGTTCGTCCTCGTGGTATCACCAAAGAAAAGCCCAATAATGCGCCGAAGCCCCAAAGTCATGCGTAGCAAGCAATCATCAATCCTCCATCTCCTCATCACTATCCAACAACTCACTATCCCCTCCCAGACCAACGCGCGTGCCCTCCGCATCCGGCGCTCCAATCGTTGTACCCCCGAGCGTCGTCGCCCCGCACGTCTTCGTGGTCGCATCGATCGCCGTCTCCTCACCTACATCTCCTTCATCCTCCTCCTCCCCTTCGTACACGGTCGACTGATCGACACCTCTGACCGGAAGCTCAGTAGTCTCCACCACCGTCGTTTCCTCCCCTCCACCGCCGCGTTCCGCAGTCGCAACGTCGTGCATGAGTTTGAGGAGCTGGTTCTTGAGCTTGGTGAGGGTATTCCTGCCCGTAGCATCCGTCGCGACGCCCGTATCGATCGCTTCGGTGCTAAGCTCCAGCAAGCTAGCGAGTCTCTCGCCGTCGCAGCCGTTCTGCGGGAGGTGAAGTTTCCCCAGCATCTGGAAGAGAACTTTCTTCTCATCCTTGGTCACCTGGCTCGTGACCAGGCGTTCGAGGATGTACTCGCAAAGGAGGAAATGGATTTCCTCAGCGGCTCCGGACTCGTGCTTTACAGTCCCAGCTGCTTCAGCGAAGCCGACAATTTTTCGCGGGTCCGTCCAGTCTAGAAGCATTTGGCCGACTACACTTAGCTTGACCATCCCGCCACCTTCCTCGACATCGGAGTCAACTTCTGCTTCCTCTGCGTAGGCGTTCCGCAATGTGGAAAGCTTGGCGAGGATGGAACAAGCGACTGAGACCATGCGTGCGGCGTTCTCGGCGCGGGAGTGGCAGTACACGGGGATGAAGTAAGAGAGGGATTGGCGGAGCTGGGCGTTGGAGGCGGTGTCGGGGTCGAAGTAGGCGACGACGAGTTGTTTCAGGAGGTCGGTGTCGGTTATGAGGCGGGAAAGCATGGCTTTGGAGAGGGAGGTGGCGCCTGTGGATTGCACGGCTGGGTCGTCGGATTTCAAGCTCTTGCTGAAGGCTTTGAGGACTTGTCGGAGAAGTGGATTTTCGGCCGGCTGTTCCGTGGCGGTTGTTGCGTCGACGTTTGTGGTGTATGGGGCGGGGCTTGCGAGGAGGGAAGGATGGGTGATGAGGATGTCGGTGATGGTTTGCAGGCAGATGGCTTGCAGAAGTGGGTGACCTTTGGCGAAGCAGTGCAGGAAGAGAGTGAGGTTTTCTTCTGCGAGGTTCTTGCCGAGCAGGCAGCAGAGGCCTAGACAGACGAGACCGCGCTCGCGGATGGGTGCTTCTTGGCTGCGGACCGCAGGGACGACGAGGGTATTGAGCATAGTGACTAGGTGGACGTTCTCCTCTGGTCATGGTTAGCAGCAGGACACTTGACGAAAGATTTGGTTGACTTACCCAGGTCGCATTGCACATTCTGCAACATGCACTGCGCAATGTGTAGGCACTTCAGATTGACCATCAACTCCTGCAGCGCCTTTATCTGCTCCTTCTCTGCCTGTTCGGCCGTCTGCTGCGCCGGCTTCTGCTTTTTGGCAGCCTTCGCGTGCTGCTGCTCCTCATCTATGAGCTCTTCGGTCGCTGAGTGGAAGGAGTCCTCAGTATTACTGGTATTTTCCGTTTCCGTGACGTCCTCCATGATTGCGTCGTGAACCTCGGCCACTGCCTCAAGCACAATCCCACAGAACTCGCGTTCACCCTTGACGTCTTCGCCGCAGACCAGCCGCAGCACTTCGACGACTAACTTCGTCGCCTCTTCAGGCAGCGACGGGTTCGCCAGTGCCACTCGCATGAGATTGAACATCTTTCGTCGGCCGAAGTCATCTGAGTAATCAAATGTCAGAGCCATGTGCAGCATTTGCTCAACGACAAACTCGCGTTGGACGCTGTCCTCGGCAGCTTCTTCGTCCTCCTCGTCTGCAGCAAGTTGTACAATCTCCACCAGCTTCTGCAGCTCGCGCTCAAGCAAGAACGCGAATTTGGTGACTTCAGGCAGCTTGTCTTCAAGCATGCCGTCAAGCATTCTTGGGCCGTCGTAGCCATCTTCTTTCCCAGATGTGCGACAGTAGTCGTTGAATGTGCGCGCGACAAACGCCAATTCCGGCGATAGATCTGTCCAGAATTCATCTGGAAATGAGACATACTCGACGTAGTCAGGTCTTCCTTCCCAGAATTCTCTCATCGCGATCAAGGCAATGCCATCCTCAACACCAGAGTTGACAACGTCGATACGCTCAAGCAACTCTAGCAGCGCATCAAGTGATGGCGCCGCGGCTTGGTTGATAGGCTTCACCTCCCCGCCCTCTTGCTGTTCAGCGGCTTGATCTGCAGGCAGAGCAGCGCAGTCCTCGATCCAGCGCTCGCGGAAGAGGCGCGATGTAGCCTTGCGGACAGTCTCATCACGGTCACGCATACCCCACCGGAGCAGCTTCTCGCGATGTGTCAAGCTCAAATGTCTAAAATCACCAAGCGCAGGCAGGAGGCGTGCATACAGCGCTCGTCTCGTAGATCCATCTGCATCTCTCGCTCGCTCGAGAAGATATGGAAGGACTTCTTTCGTCAATGGTAGATTCAGAAGCAGATTTCTTCTGACTTCAGCAGCTGGATCGTTTTGGAGAATGTCCAGCAGCTTGCCCAACACGCCTGCCGCGACCTCATCATCGGAGTCTGAGTCATCCCTGTTCTCGTTGTCTTCCACCTCCGCCGCAAGCCTGCCGAGACCATATACTGCCTGCAGTCTGACCGGCGCCTCCTTGTCGTGTATGCGCTTTAGTAGCGCAATCCTGAGCTGGTGAAACAGCTGATCGTCCAGAGTATCCAAGCTATGCACTAAATGGCTTGTGACTTGTGTTGCTCTAAATCGAATCGCCTTGTCTTTGCAGCTGAGCAGTGGTAGAAGCGTACTCAAAACAGCAGTTGTGAGTCTGCTCGTTGGCGTCTCGGGTACACTGGTCGCATCTGGATCTGCCTGATTCGCGATCTCGTTGTCTTTTTGGCTTGCGACGCTCAAGAATGTGCCAATGAAACGCACAATCCTGTCTCCCACTGGCTCCGCCTTCCTGACTGGGAGCACGCGCAACACGCATCGCACAAATTCGTTGTCGAAATCCTCCTCGTCAAAGTCCTCTTCCTGCTTGCCCTTTTTCTGGTTGATTGGTTCATAGCAACACGCCTCTTGCACTTTGCGTAGACTGATCACCGCTTTTCTGTGACCGGCTGTTGACTTCTGCGCATCGCCAAACACCATGCATACTGCGCGTCGTAAAGTCGTATCTGCGCCTTCGTCCGGTACTTCGATGGTGGGAGAGCTGTTGCGACCAAACTTGAGATTCTGTGCGCTGGCTTTTCTGGACGCGGCCGACGACCGCGCACTCCCTCGTGCAACTCTTCCAGGCATTTCCTCGTGTCGTCGTTAGTAGTGTCAGGTCATCTCATGGCATTCATCTCGTTGTTGCTGCCAAAGCCCAGTAAACAAAACATTGCGGGGATCGTCAATCACGGCGCGCCATTGGTGTGGAAGCGCACCTCGGATAGCGTCATCGGACATCCCAAACTTTGAAGACCACCTCCCAGAACACAGGCAGAGCTCTCTGGTGCTCTGTTCGTCTCACAATGTTCGCACGCACAGCTCTCCGAGCAGCCAGACGGCCCATAGCATTTCAAGCATCAAACCTAACACAGCGCTTCTGCTACGCTACCGCTGCAACTTCGGACCCAGCCAAGTTCTCCCCCAAAGCCGTTGAGATGGTCAACGCACATGGTGTCGAGATCTCGAAGGCCCAGCGCATCGCCAATGATGGCTTCGTTGATGGTAGGGTGCTCCGACAAGCACTGTCGAGCCAGACATTGACTGATGCATAGCCTCTCAGCGATCGGCAACACACCCTTGATCAAACTCAAGAAGCTCTCCGAAGAGACTGGCTGTGAAATCCTAGGCAAAGCAGAATTCCAAAACCCAGGTGGCAGTGTCAAGGACCGTGCTGCTAAATTCCTGATCCGAGATGCGGAAGAGAAGGGTCAGCTACGCCCAGGCGGAACAGTAGTGGAGGGCACAGCAGGCAATACAGGCATTGGTCTTGCCCATGTCTGCAGAAGTCTGGGCTATAAGCTGGTTATCTACATGCCCAACACGCAGTCTCAAGGCAAGATCGATTTGCTCCGATTGCTGGGCGCAGAAGTCTATCCTGTCCCTGCCGTGGCATTCGAGAACCCCGAGAACTACAACCACCAAGCCAAACGCCATGCCGAAAGACTAGACAACGCGATCTGGACGAACCAATTCGACAACACCGCGAACAGACAGGCGCATATCGAGACGACAGGACCAGAAATCTGGGCGCAGACGCAGGGAAAGATCGATGCATTTACTTGTGCTTCCGGTACTGCAGGCACTATTGCTGGCTGTACACGATACCTCAAGACTGTTTCCGAGGGCAAAGTGCAGTGCTACGTCGCCGATCCTCCAGGCTCCGTGATCTACACCTACGTCTCCACAGGCGGCAAAATGACCGAGCGAAAAGGCTCATCGATCACAGAAGGCATCGGTCAGGGCCGAGTAACAGATAACCTGAAACCAGATATCGATCTTCTTGACGGCGCGCTGCATATCCCCGACGAACAGAGTATCGAGATGGTCTACCGGTGTTTGGACGAGGAAGGACTTTACCTTGGTGCGTCGTCATGTCTGAACGTGGCGGCAGCAAGGAATCTGGCGCAGAAGCTGGGACCCGGCAAGACGATCGTTACAATCCTTTGCGATGGCGCGTATAGGTATGCCGACCGGTTGTTCAGCAAGAAGTGGCTGCAGAGTAAGGGCTTGTTGGAGGCTGTGCCGCAGCATTTGCATAAGTATATTGTGCTGGAATAGATGCGCTGTAGCAATGGATGTGTACATATATCGAATGGCAGAGCGGTCAACAGGCCTTAGTGGTTGAACAGAAGCTGAAGTCGCACTTGCCTTGTGGATGCTGGTGCGCGGTGGGCCCTTCCACATCTCCGCTGAGGTGAGCACCTTCCGCAAGTTCATGCGCACCCGCACGTCTATTCCGAGTTTCACTGCATTTCTGGCTCGAATATTGCGACCCGACTTTGACTTCATTCGGACTTCAACTCTTTCTCGATGAAATCACCAACATCAGACATCTGCTCCACTCGACATCGACGTCAAACCCTAGCGCGACATGGCAACTTCTGCCGATATGTCTGCCAGCTTGTCAACCACGACACATCAGTCACATGAGCAAAAATCTCCCATCGCCGCCACGGCAGGCAGCATTCGTCACTGCGGTTTCCTCGACTTGCCACCGGAGCTGCGAAACGTGATATACGAGCAAGTCCTCATTTTCAAGCATGTATCCAGTATTGCTACGCGAATCATTGGCATCCACTGCATGCCTGCGCTATTGAGAACGTGTCGCCAGATCAAAGACGAGGCGAGTGCCATCTACTTCAGCCAGAACAAGTTTACAGCAATCAGCAAGAAGGGTGCACACGCCTGGCTTGACAACATTGGGCCTGCAAATTGCGCTCACATTCGCAGTCTGGACTTGTGGTGGCTCGATCGCAAAGCCTAGCGACAGTGATAGAGGGAGTGGGAAGCAGTCACTGATGCTGTTGATCTGACCTGCGTATTGCCGGACCGGAAAGAGTTTGTGTCAGGAAAGATGCTGCGTCTGGCAGAGGAAAACTTCAAAGCTTTCCTCGCCAAGGGTCTGAAAGTAGCGGCCCTCAAATTCTCCGATGAGTGACGGCAGAGGCCTTTGTTGCATCTGTGCAGAGGCTTGGGTGCAGGCAATGAAGTGGTAGAAAGTGAACTCTACAAACGAGTCTGAAGAGGTTTGAGAATGGCGGTAGCAGAAAGGTCGTGACGGTGGCCGCTGACAGAGCTTGTATGTGGAGGGATGCATTAATATTGAGGACTAACGTTTGCTCACAGAATAATGGCGGAAGGGGTGTAGGTGTATGGTGCACTCTAAGTCGAGCCCACAGCTCAGATAGCCAAGGCTAATGAGAATCATCCCATGTTCGGTCACTGGCTCGAATTCTAGGTCTTCTATCGCAATGACGGTCTTTGCTCGGCGAATTATTGCAAACCCCTATGACATTGCTATCGAGAATGCATCACTCGAGCTCGGCTTCTCTCGGCGCGCAGAACGGCCTTATGTCCCAAGGCGTAAAGTCCTCAATTCAACAGCAATCTCGACCAAGCGACTATCAATGACTTCTGCCAGTGTTCTCCTTCCTCAACTTTTCAAGTCTTTCCTCAGTCAGCCGAAAAGCTTCCGGCATACCAGTGCTCTCCCAGCTGTGTCCAGCAATCAGCTTCGCAAGCCCTGGCGCAAGCGTAAAAGTCCTCGCCATCCCATGTCCATTATGACCAACACAAGCCCACTGACCCGGCTTACCAGGCACTCCACCCACGAAAGGCACACCATCACTCGTCAAAGCAATGATACCACTCCAGCTGTAATCGTAACCCTGACCAGGCCCCATCGTATGCCCGTCATTCCAGCCCGAGAGTTCTGCTTCTGCGAAAGTACGAACGGCGTCTTGGACTTCAGGTATATTGGCCATACTGTCGTCCACGCACGTCTCGGGATGCTGCTTCAACCACTCATTGAGTTTCATTTGCCCAGGGTTATCTCCGCCGAACATGACAAGCCCATCGCTGGTGCATCGCGAGTTTATGCTGAAGAGCCCTCCATCTGGGAGAAGAACGCCATAGGAGTTCTTGAGACATCGGGAGCCCGAAAATGAACGCGGTGGTGATACTTTCTGGCAAATGTGCGGGCGTGGATATATCACATCTCGGAAGAGTGGTTCAGAAGCCCCTGCGTAGGCATTCGTGGCATGCACAACTATATCGCAGTCGATGTCGCCACGCTCGGTGTGCAGAGTCCATCGTGCTTCCGCATTGGAGCTGCTTGAAATTTGCTGGACGAAAGTGAAGGTATGCAGACCGATGCCTGCTTCAAGATTGGCTCGCATAATGTGACCGGCCAGCTTTCTCGGCTGCAACGTCGATGCCGGCCAAGCATAGCACGCCTGCGCGCTCTTCAGGCGAGTCTTGCGAGCTGCTTCTCCCGGGTCCGTCGTGACTGAGATATGCTCGACACGACCACCAGCGGCTTTGAATCGATCAAAGTTCTCTCGGGCGGTCTCTGCTACGGCAGCAGACATGGGGACGTCGAAGGTGTCGCCGACCCAGAGATCGCAGTCGACATCGTGTTCGCGAACATATGCTACCAGACTCTCCAAGGTATCCTGCTCATTCTGTAAGATCTATTAGGATGTCAGCTATCATTCCCGCTGCTGGAAAGCTGGATATGCAGGTGACGCACTTTGATCGCTTGCTCTGTCCCAAACTTCTTCTCGTAGGTAGCGAAACCTCGCCATTGGTCTGGTTTGCAGTGGCCAGCATTGCGTCCCGTGGCACCACCGCAGAACTCGCGAGCCTCGAGAATGTGGATCGAGGCTGTTGGGCGTTCTTTCTTCAGCTGACTGGCTACCAGGCATCCTGTGATCTGTTCACTGTCATTGGAAGGGCCGTGCAGATGTAATTTCAAATGGGCTTACACCACTTCCTATCACGACGCAGTCAGCCTGCTTGGGCAGGTCTTGGCTCGATCTATAGTTGAGAAGTGGATCGCATCGCCTACATTTGGCATCAGCAAATGCTGTCATGAGCGATGGTATGTATCAGAACTCACACTTGCTGTAACCAGTACGATAAGGAGTAGCCTTCCTGTTTGGGGTAGCCCCATCGTTGTGTATGTGCTGGCTTGTCAGTGTGCACGTCTTCAGGTGGCAATTCTGGGACGCTAGCAGCAGATGGCTCTTGAACACGTCTCAAGACCATGATGAATGATGTTATGCAAACGAAGGCGGTGTAGTGTCATATCAATGATACTCAGGGAAGATAGGATGCATCGATCCAGCTAAGCTCATGTGAGTTGCCCGAGCTCACCGGCCAAAGTCCTCGCATGATCATACTGCCATTGTGCCAGGCTCGATGGAGAGCCAGTGGTGCACGATAAATGCGAGACTTCAACCCCAGGTACGTTCCGTCATCACCATGGTACATACAGACGGTAGAGAGGTGGTCGATGTGTAGCGGAGAGGATAAGGCAGTGAAGTGAGAGGTAGCTACGCTATGTCCGTCAAAGCCCGACCCGCAATATTCCCGCTGACCAGAATAAAACAGCGGGACACATCCTTGACAAGTCGACAGATGTGTACCTGCTACCTGTACATGACGTCTCCTTGAGGTGTACATGGTGATCAACACCATCAACTTGGAACATAGCAAAGGTCAAGTATCAATATCCATCTTTTTCTTTTCCACTGTCTTCAAAGCAACAGCACGATGTCAAAACAAACGCTCGCCATCATCGGCTCGGGATGGGCGGCCTTTCCACTAACCCAATCTCTCAATCTATCGCGCTACAATATCAAAGTCATATCACCCACCAGGACGCTTCAGTATACGCCTCTACTGGCCAGCGCGGCGTGTGGGCTATTCGACTTCCGTCTGGCTGAGGAGCCCATTCGAAGACAACATAGGACTGCGCTACAGTATTACAAGGCTGCCGCGGAAAATGTAGACTTACAGCAACGAGTCATAACTTGCATGCCATCCGTGGAGGATCTCTCGAGAGCGCCGGAGCCTTTCCATGTGGAATACGACAAGATTGTCCTAGCACCGGGATGTGAGATCCAAACCTTCAATACTCCAGGAGCGATGGAGCATGCACTTTTCCTAAGGACAACGAACGACGCAAGAATCCTGCAGCAAAGGCTACTGCAGATGCTGGATGCTGCATCCTTACCTGGACTGACCGAGGAGCAACAGAGGGACATCCTGCACATCCGCATCGTGGGCGGCGGAGCCATCGGGATCGAAGCCACGGCCGAGCTGTTCGACCTCTGGCACGAGTCAATGCGGCATCTCTATCCTCACCTCGATGGGAAAGTCCAGATCAGTATCCATGACGTGGCACCACAGCTCTTGACCACTTTTGACCAAAGCCTGAGTCAATATGCCATGCAGAGGCTGAAGGAGCGCAAGGTCGAAATGAAGACATCTAGTCACATTGAGAGAGTCGAGGCAGATGCTATCTACACGAAAGAAGACGGCCGGCTTCCATACGGCATGCTCCTCTGGGCTACCGGCAACAAAGCCAGTCCACTACTCGACAAGCTCGACGTGAAGAAGCCCGAGAAAGGTCTACCCCGAATCTTGACAGACAAATACCTCCGTGTCCTCCGACCAGACGGCAGCCCCATCGAGTCAGCCTTCGCACTGGGAGACGCAGCGGACGTGGATGGCCAATCACTTCCCACACTAGCTTCCGTAGCGTTGCAGAAAGGCGACTACCTCACAAACGAGCTCAACAAGCCCGAAGCGGAGCAGCTGAAGCAGCCGTACGACTACAAGTCAGTGCCGACCCTGGCTTATATCGGAGCGCACGACGGCGTCATTGGCGGGTCGTCAGAGGGCAGAGGCGAAAAGGCATGGTTGGCATGGAGATCTGGGAGTCTTTCGTGGACGAGGAGTTGGAGGCGGAAGCTGATGATTATGATTAGTTGGTTTTTCGTATCGTTGAGCGGGAGGGATATCGCGCGGCGGTAGGAAAAGTTCAGTACCCGAAAGTCGCCCTTGCGCTGTCCCCGAGCATTCTTTTCGCTTGCGAGCCGCGCGCATGTCAGCCATGTGATCCACTGATTTCATTGCTTCCAGTGTGCACGCCTGTCTTGAAGAGCATCGACGGAAGAGTCACGACGCGCTTCTGCTGTGAGCGCACGCGCCGGGTTCTTGACTGGACGAATACACTAAGCATATATCCGAATGCTGTGCACGCTCACCTGCTGTGACGGCTCGTATCGACTTCGTACCTACCTCGCGCTAGAAGTGTTTGTTATGCCGACGGACCATATACGCGCGAGCCGGCTATCGAAATGTCATGTCGGGTCCGGCTGAGCTTGTTTAACGTATCGCTCTACTAGGGCCGAGAGGGATGTTCGCTTGATATCGCTTGATGTCGCATGTTGCACCAATGGCCTGCAAGGCTGCAAGGCTGTGCTTGATCTCAACGTCTGTTGTGCTTTTGTAAATACCATCGGCATCATTCCGTCTTGCACTCCGTGACGAAAGTCACCTCGCATACAGAAAGGGCTGCAAGGGTCAGGCCATGTGCTCGGAGTTCCGACAGTGGTATGGTATCTTGCAGCAAGTAGCTGGTCATCGCCAGCACGCTGCATCGTCAGGCCAGAAGAGATCTAAATGGCAGAGCAGCATGGGCGGTAAGAATCGAAATTTGAAAATGCAAGAGGCAGCAGACTAGCTTGACAGTGCATCCCCGTTCAGAAAGTATGTCGACTGGCAACAGTAGCCTTATCTACAGTCACGAACCAGCCATGTACAACCAATCTCTCTTTGACGACGTCCTGCTCCTATGCGTCTCATTAATATATCCATGCAGCCAAAACATAATCGTAACACGACCCCCGCCCATGGTTTTGTCCAAATACGCCCTGGCTCGCCTCCCGCTGATGAATGGCAGCATGCACGCTCGTGTGATACAGACAAAATGAAATTGATGTCCACCTGTTCCGTCACGACCTTTCTTAGCGTCGAGCGGAGGAAGCAATGGTTCGCTGTCGTTGGTGTGCGGCATTACGTCTTATGCAAGACCAAGAAAGCATTTACATGATGTTTGCCGGCAGGCTGCGCTTGACCTTGCGGGTCGAGGTCGAGTCACCGTCGGCAGAGCAGTTGGGCTTGAAGACGCCAAGGTCAACCAGCCATGCACCGCTGTTGAACTCGGAGTAGACGGTCTGGATCAACCAGGGCTCGGAGCCGTTGCCACGCTCGAGCTCCATGACGATGTTGCCGGTCACGAACTCCGGGGTGAGAGCAGTCCTCCAGCGCATGACGACCGGGCCAGTGCACGCGTACCACATGTTGAGCATCTCGAAGGGGATGTCCGGCTGGCTGCCCTGGCCGGCCTCGAAGGCGGCGCGGGAGTCGAAGGTCACGGCGCCGAGCGCCTCAGGGCCCGTGCAGCCGGAGTCGATGAGGGTGGTGACGGAGTCGGAGTAGTCATTGTAGTCGGTGGTCAGGTACTGGTTGGCGAAGTCGTTCGAGTAGTTAGAGATGAGGGTCTTGAAGTTGTTGGCAACCTGGGTGGCCTGGTCGTAGGTCATGCAAGTGTCGTTGCAGTCCCTCTTGACGAATTGGTTGGCGGTGGCACCAAGGGCGAAGGTCGCCGCGGCAATGATGAAGCTGCGCATGATGATTGATTGATTCGGTGTTGAATTAAAAAGACGTAAAGGTCGTCTGTCGTGTAGAAGATCGTCGGACTCTGAAGCTGAAGTTGAACGAGTGTCTTGTAGTTGGAAAATGCGATCAGCGAACGACTCGAGCGACTAAGACTTGGTGTTGCGGAGGTTGAGAAAGCAAGGAACACGCGCTGGGACAACGCTGCGCTTTTGTTTCTACCGGCTCCATCCTAGGCACTACAAGAGTAAACGCCCAGTTGAAACGGGTAATTTGCCTGGGTGATCTAAATACAGTTTTGACCAAACTCTGACTTCCAGATTTGGTCGTCTCACGGACCCCATGTCTCCACGCGGGTTTGAGAAGCTAAGCTTGAATAGAGCGCACTGTAGGGCTAGGCAGCAGGGAGCCGCGGGCTGGTTGGTTGAGGACTACTTCAAGATGCTGACGGCTGGCTGTTCCCTCTTGCAATGCGGCGCGCCACAGTACGTGGAAGCGATTTCAGCCAAACGGTCTCGGTCTCGGCAAGCCCACGAATCCATTAAATATCAGAGAGTCCTAAGTTGTGGCATTGCGTGGACTTAAGTTTGCCAGTCCGGGTTCTCGGATCCGCGGGCGGCTGGAGTCTTCAAGATCGAGCAAGTCTGCACCAAACAAGCCTCCGGATGTCAGCATGCTGGCACTGCTACTGCAATACCTCAAGTATCACACATGAGGTAGCCGGTCGTGACGGCATGCGTTTCAATAGAGCATTCGAATGCGGTGTTATTGTTCGACCTGCGCATGAGCCGTTGTGTGAGCGCGTCTCGTGTTTGTCGGCAAATAACAGCGATGATGACAGGAACAGAGTTCGAAGCGTGGTCGAGCTGCATGGCTAGCGCAGCGCCACTGCGCGTATTCGGATGCAGGAGGCTTAACTGCACCCCAGTCTCCCAGATATCGTTATAGGAACCGGATCTGCCCCCTGTCTGTGTAGATTCCTTGAACAGCCTGCTTGTGCTCGAGCTGGCCGATCGCATCTTGTGTCACGTCTGGCTGTCAAAGCCACCACCTTGTAACGGCCGAACCATAGGAATATTCCGCCGAGTCGTTGCCACGCGAGTCTCGCCAGTTGGCTAGCTGATGTGGCGTGTGGTGAGATTAAGTGGCTACGGAGAGTTGGGGATGTCCGATGCACTAGGCTATAGCGATAATAGTGGACTAGCTCTGGCGTCTCGAGCATCATGACTCTGCAAGATTCACAAATCCTGCCTCATAGTTATCTTCACACATACGCGTCTCCAGCCAGTGAAGTCCACCTCTTGTTTCGAAACCAGCGCAATAGACGAATGGCCATTGTTTGTAGCATGCGCTCCTCGGTCATTCCCTGTCAGGCATATCTATAGCCTGGAAATGGCATCATACTTTCGACCACCATTTCCGGCCACTATGAACACTCAGAACGATCTTACAAGTATGACCTGGCTTCCTATGCACTGGTAGCATTGTTTGACTCTTCAGCTTTCCGCTCTTGTAGAAATTAATGCTTCTCTAGGCGTTTGAGTCGACGAGACTTGGCGCCCAGTCAGTCTTCAGAGACTAGCCGAAGCGAAAATGCAGCATTGAGAATGCATTGATCCCTTGAGCGCGCCGCCATCATTGCGCGCTCCAATATTGAAAACAGTCTGAACGATCCTCTGACATGGTGGGAAGCGCGTATGCATGTCTGACGGGTCGATTGCGGACGGTCGTCAATTCATGGACCTGGAAGTCTTCCAGCATCTCCAGACATTCAATTCGCCTTGGTTGTGGGATCCTGCCCTCGCAATCGTTCTTGCCTCACGAATGCCATCACGCTGCCGTATCCTGCGACTAGCACTTGTGGCCTGCTCTTACACAACGTAAAAGGAACAATCAGCACGATTCAGCGAAGCACGAACCTATGCTAGGCAGTGCTACGCTTCGCTGCAGCCTCTTTGCGGCATCGATTGAGACTAACATGCACATCTCCCAACATGCTATGCTACCTGTTCTCACGCTCAAATGGAGCGAGCACATTCCTCTTCAACAACACACGAGTACAATCCAGCCATGCTTCAAGACCTCTGGCACGACGATGGTGGCAAGCTGGTAGATCTCGTCCATCGGATCCTCGATGCAGACTATTCTCCATTTGGGTCCTTCCGTTCTCGCTCCATCAATGAGCAGGTAGCCGCGGCCCAGGATACTGTGCTGTGACTCCGCTCTCGAAAATTGTGCACAGCTTACAGACCGTATCAGCCTAGGCATCTGCACAGGCCCCGGCGCATGAGTGCTTACAAAATCGAGCGCATGATTTCAAGCAAAGTCGATGCCTGTTGCGAAAGCCCTTGGACATGTCAGTGATTCAGAGGCTCTAGTAGAGGCTGTGACATTGACGATTGTCAAAGCTCAAAAATGCTCTGTAGGGAATTCACTGCTCCACAGCATGCACATCACCATCACCCTCATCGCCGTAAAACCCAATCCCAACCCCACCCACCTACCCAACCGTCCCCTTCCCCCCAATCCCCACCTCCACCCTCCCCACCTCCCCCTCCTCAAAAACCACCTCCTCCCCCACCAACGCCTTCCTCCTCGCAATCTCCACATCAAACGCCGCCTTCGACTGAAACACCGTCTCCATCTCCTCCAAACTCCGGCCCTTCGTCTCCTTCAAAAACAAGTAAACCAACGCCGCCATGACGAGGTCCAGCACCGCGTAGAACAGAAACGCGTACGAGCCCCAGGATTTGATCATGTAGGGCGTGACGAGGGAGAAGAGGAAGTTGAAGAGCCATTGCGTGGAGACGCCGATGGAGGTGCCGATTTCGCGGATGCGGGAGGGGAAGATCTGGAGTGCTCAATGCGCATCAGTGAAACCTGCGCCCAACAGCGACGTGCATGGCTGCGTATACGAACCTCCGCGCAATAAGGCCAAGGCAACGGCCCCCAGCTAAACTGATAAATACTATTCGTCAAAAAAATCATCGCGACCGTCGCAATCCCCGCGGGCGTCGCATGGTTCCCCACCGGCGCGGGCGTAGTCTGGTTCACGACGGTGACGATGACGAAGCACGCGGCCATGAGGAGCGCGGACGTGTAGAGAGTCGGTTTGCGGCCCCATTTCTCGGAGAAGAAGAGGATGTAGGTTCCGACTGTGAGGAATTTTTCGGCGCCGAAGAGGCCTGTGATGAGGAGGTCTTGGGAGCCGCCGCCGACGAGGAGTTTGAAGAATTGGGGGCCGAAGTAGGCGAGGGCCGTCCTGGGCGCGAGAACAAGTCAGTGGGAGCGCTGTTTTGGTTTTGTGGGAGAGGGAGGACTTACATCCCGGTGCATTGTTGACCTAGGAAGACGCCGAATGCGAGGAGCAGACGGAGACGATTCGCCGGTTCCAGCAGCTCTTTCTTCTTGAATCCTTCGGTTGCGCGGAGTTCTTCAGCGAGGCCGAGCTTGATTTCGTTGAATTCGGCTTTCACCTCTGGGCCATTGTCTGCTCGGATCCAGGTGAGACTCTGCCAGGCTTCGTCTTCGCGACCCTTTTTCATGAGCCAGCGGACGCTTTCTTTCTGCGTGAAGAGACCGAGTGCGAGCACGGCGGCGGGGACCAGTTGCAGACCAACGGGGATTTGCCATTGCGCGGGTTTGCCGGCGAGGGATTTGGAAATGCTGACGCCGTAGTCGATCCAGTAGCTGATCTGGGCGAAGAAAACATCCTCTATTAGCAAGTGCCCGCTTCGGAAAAAATTCCTAGCTGGTTAACGAGGACTTTTGCTCACCATCACGCCCAAAGCAAAAAGCCACTGCATCCCGGACCCCAACATCCCTCGAATCTCCTTCGGCGCCATTTCCGCGTTGTACGCCGGCACCACCGCCGTCCCCGCCCCGAGTCCCAATCCACTCACCACCCTCCCAATATAAAAACACACCAAACTCCCGCTTGGCACAACCTGTAGTACCACTCCCACACAGAAGACCGCCATAGCAATCTGCACGGTTTTCTTCCGGCCCAGGCGTTCGGATACGGGGATTATGGCTAGAGCGGCGAGGAAGGCGCCGACGTTTTGCAGGGAGACCATGACGGCGGATACGGTCGTGCTGTCGGTGTAGTGGAAGGAGGATTTGTAGGATTTTAGGGTCAGGATGCCGCCGACGATGCCGGTGTCGTAGCCGAAGAGGAAGCCGGCGGTGCAGATGAAGAAGCCGAAGAAGTAGGCGCGGAGGGCGCCGAGGCGGGTGCCGTGGAGTTTGGCCATGGCGGAGAGTTGTTTGATGAGGCACTTGTGGGTGGAAGTTGGGGAGGGGATGAGAACACCAGGCTGATGAAGCCAGGATGTATAAAAAAAATATGTGCTGTTGAGGGCGGATCGGACGTTTTGACGTATCTACTCGCTTGCTGGGTACAGCGAGCGCCTCTCAGTCCACGCGAGCCATCCGTATGCAGTAGTTACTCCACCAGTGATGTTGCTACCGCACAGTGGCGTGCTCGAAGTCCAGATATGTAGGTCGCTCTAGGCAAGCTCGTTTCGTGAATTTAGCTTCAACATGAATGTCCCGAACACTCTATGTAGGATCAAGACATCCGCAACACTTGAATGTTGCCTGTCAAGTGGAGGTCCCGACAAGCTTTCACCTCAAGCACTTCAGCATGAACAAGCGTACACGCCAGCTCGAGGTGCTCCATGCTGTGCCGTCTTGGTCGACCAGAGTCCCGCATGATGTCCCCAGCTTGCTTGCTCGAGGTGGGATTCGCACGCCATCGAGGCCCCGGGAGCACGCAACTCGATAGAGGTGGGGCTGGAACATCTTTGATCCTGGCCGATCTGATGCTTACCTTACCATACCCTACTACCCTACATATAGCGCCGCATCTGAGACACTGCGGAAAGTCCTCCGCATTCGGCATGTGATTCGCCGATGGTTTGTTGATGGGCGTCGCGAGCAAGCGCGTCCCGACCAGACTTTCTGCTCTTCTTCAGGTACGTCTTGGCGGTTTTGACCATGGCATTCGCGGCTCACGTGTGCTTACGTTTGGCAGGTGCAGTGTTAGCTTGTAAATCTAACAAGTTTGATTACGGATGGTTTGCGAGCGATGAGCGGGGTTGAAGAAGGGCAGCAAGATGGAAGGATACCTGCGCAGATGGAGACAAGATCGTCTGGACCGGCATCAGTACGATGCGGCGATATTCGTGGGGGACAAGCTGCTGGCTTTGACGAGTATGTGATTGCTAAGGGAGTCGTATGGATGTGTATGTGCTGAGATTGTACCTAGATTCTGACAGCGACGCCTACGCGCTCGCGCAAACACACTTCGCTGCGGGCAACTACACCCGCGCCCTCTCCTTCGTCACGCGCTCCGATCTCCTGCAACGCTCGCCCGCTGCCCGCTATCTCGCGGCGCACTGCTACATCAAGCAGAATCGACATGAGGATGCGTTGCAGCTGCTCGGCGACAAGAACCCGACACACCTCATCACGACTGCGGACTCGGCGAGACGGAAGCTGCAGCATACGTTGGCCAATGGCGGGGCGAGGCATGGGAAGAGTAAGCTGCCGTCGAGAGATCGGGCGGATCGGAGTGAGGAGAGGGACTTTACGGGGGAAGAGGATCGACGGTTCGAGGCGGGCATGTGTCATTTGAGAGGATTATGTTATGCAAAGCAGAATGCTTTCGATCGGGCGAAGGATTGTTTCCGCGATGCTGTGAGGATCGACATACAGTGCTTCGAGGCGCTGGACGAGTTGATGCGGAATAAGCTGATGAGTCCTGGCGAGGAATGGGGCTTCTTGGACAGCCTGAACTTCGACAGTATCGAGGCTTCACAAGCTGGACGAGACGGAGCGGGAGAAGCGGCAGACTTCACCCGAAATCTCTACATCACCCGCCTGTCCAAGTACGCGCGACTAGACGACTTCAACGCCGCAATCGACACCCTAAGCTCCCACTACAAGCTCGCGTCAAACCCGGATATCCTCCTAGCCAAAGCTGAGATCCTTGCGACTTCTTCCCGCTTCGAGCCAGCTCTCCAACTCACCTCCTCAATCCTCGACTCCGACCCCTACAACTTCGGCGCCTTGCCTCTCCACCTCAGTCTCCTCTACCAACTCGCCCACACCAACGCCCTGTTCGCCCTGTCCCACGACCTCGCCGACACCCACCCTAACGAACCCTGCACTTGGCTCGCAGTAGGCACCTACTACCTCGCCACCTCCCGCATCCCCGAAGCACGCTCCTACTTCTCCAAAGCCTCCTTAATGGACCCGCACTTCGGCCCCGCCTGGATCGGCTTCGCGCATACCTTCGCAGCAGAGGGAGAGGGAGACCAAGCAATCGCAGCATACAGCACAGCAGCCCGCCTATTCCAAGGCACGCACCTCCCTCAACTCTTCCTAGGCATGCAAGAACTCCAACTCGACAACCTAGCAATCGCCCGCGAATACCTCACCACCGCCTACCGCCTCTGCGAACGCGACCCCCTCCTCATCAACGAACTCGGCGTCTGCGCCTACAAAGAAGACCGCTTCGCCGCCGCCGTCGAGCACTTCGAACTCGCCCTCGCCATCGCCGAAGAAAACTCCTCCCCGCCACACCAATCCAAAGAAACCCGCCTCAACCTCGCCCACGCCCTGCGGAAATTACACCGCTTCGCCGAATCTCTCGAGCAATTCGACGAAGTCATCCGCCTCGGCTACCGAGACTGCGGCGTTTTCGCTTCGAAAGGTTTGGTGTTGCTGGAGATGGAGCGGCCGTTTGACGCCGTGGTGGTGTTGCATGAGGGGTTGGCGATGGCGCCGCAGGATCCTGTCGCGAGTGAGTTGTTGGGGAGGGGATTGGCGGTTTTGGAGGGGACGGGGGTGTTGGGACGGGAGGATGAGGAGAGGATTGATGAGGGGGTTGGGGGGAGGTTGCAGATGTTGAGGGAGGGGGGAAGGAGGGGAGGTGGGGGGAAGAGGAGGGGGAGGAGGGGGTTGGGGGATGAGGAGGAGGGGATGGAGGTTGATGTTGCTGGTAGTGGGGGCAGGTGGGAGGGTTGAAAGGGGGGAAAGGGTCTTTGCATAGCGTGGGCGTTGTTAGGAGAGGGAGAGGAAGGGGCAGTACGTTGCTGCTAGATAGATGATCCTCAGCACGTCACGTCACGTCACATCCAGAATCTGAATCTCTCTCTCCATCCAGAGCAGTCCTGAGAGAGATCTCCTTTTGTTTGATTGTACGAGCGCTGATGACACTAGAGACTGACCTGACCGACTAAGTATAAGCAGCAGCGCCAGTCCCTCCGGTTAACGCGAACGCAAATCTACACGGCCTCTACACCCGCTTATCTTGAGCGCGAGATCAAAGTCGCTATGAAGTAACTCCCTTTTATCATCTGGACTTCACCGCATATTTTTAATGCTGTAGGATCTCTCTCTTTCTCAGCAAAGGTTAGGGGGATAAGGTAAGTGAATGGATTAATGCTTCCCGTGAGCTAGCTACTCTTATAACGGCAGAAAAGGAAATGAACAAATGGACGGGACTTATTGCACTTACTGCTAATGCGTTGGGTGTTCTGACGGGCCAGAGGCAGAGACAGAGGCGAGTACATGAGAGGTGTGCTGGAAGGTAGGCGATGGATTAGGTGAAGGGAGGACTGACATAACTATCAGGAGCAGCGCCAGTCCGTCCGTCGAACGCAACGCAACGCTCCCCGAACTGACTGACTGCAACCCGCTTGTCCATCTAAGCGCAAGATCAAACTCGCCACGAAGAAGCTCCCCATAGGACTCTGGATCATCGCTGTATTTATTTATTCTGTACGAACCCTCGTCCTTTAGCAGCAAGGTGTACGAGAAGAGGATAAGTGAAGGGATTGCCTTCGCGTGAGTCTATTCATGTGGCTGAACTTATTTACACAGCAGAAAAGGAAACGGACGGATGGACTTTATTGCAGGTACTCCTACTGATTTAATGCTAAGGAGGACCGTTCGTCTGTGGTGGTATAAGGGAGAGTCGGAGGCAGAGACCAAGCAAGCGAAGAACTGCTCTGGAAGATGCCTTACCAGGGAAGGGGGCAGGGGGAGGTAAGGAGAGGTGGGGGCCACAAAAAGACGAGAAGGGGGGGATGCAAAGTAAGGTAGGCAGTACTGTTGCTTAATGAGCGGACGACAACGACACGGCGATGCCCATTCCATTCCATTTTCATTCCGTTGTGCGCGCGTTTCGTGCTGTCTTTGTGTGGCGAGCGAGCGAGTTCTCTGCCGCTCGGGGGGCGCAGGCGCACTGATTCCTCCTTGGCTCTTTGGCTGTGTGTATATGACGGCTTCTGGCACCAACCAACCTAATGAGAAAAGTCGTTGAGGTGCTTCGATGTCGCTGCTAACTAAATGACTGACTGACTGAGCAGGATGGCGAGAAATTAATCTTTTTCTTGAGGACTTTCCTTTTGGCTTCAGACCTTTAGAAGAATACCTTACTCGACTATGCGTTGGGGGTTGAGATATGGGACATGTACAGTAAGTAAGGTGAGGTCATCTGGTTGAGGAATCTAGAATAAGGTACGAGAACATCTCTATTGTATCTGCTCGGGTCCTTGGGTGTAATCTACTCGCTGCACCTTCCTTCCTGTCGTTCGTCTTAGTGTGCGGGCATAAGGTACCTACTACGCAAATTTCGCGTCGCGCATCGGTTCTTCTGGGCGGCTAAGGTATAGAGCAAGAGCAATGATATCCTCACGCCATCTTCTTCTCCTCCTCCTCGGAAAAGGAAAACGGATTGCCGAAAGGCCCTTCGCTCGCTGTGACGCGAAGTGTGATGAATGCGCATCCGCACTGCATCAAGTATATAAACAGCGGACCTTCGCTTGGTATGACGCAAGAGGTGTGATCAAGCCCCCAGGGTGCATAGCACTGCATCAAGTATACACAGAGGGTCTTCGCTTGGTATGACGCGAGAGGTGTGATCAAGCCCCCCCAGCTGCATAGCACTGCATCAAGTATACACACGCACACACACAAAGCCAAACAGCAAGATGTACAAGATGTACTCAAACCACACCATCTCCACACCATAACAAAAGCCGGATGAATCGCACGCACGAACCGTCACAGAAATACTACATTCCAGGATCGCCCGTTTCACTTCACGTATGAGACAAATTCAAGCACTGTCAAGAACCTTCAAGACTTCCGACCTCGCGACTTTGGCGCCAAGCGGGACTCCAAGACAAAATTCCAAGAAGCTTGTCGCCTGTGACAAAGCCAATCCAACTCTCGAATACCACGCTTCGACAAAACTTTCATGCATTCCGTAGCATTTCTTCCTAGAAGCATCCAGCTCTCCCATGACATTGCTTACGCTCACACCAAGGACGTTGCTTGAGAACGTGCTCAGCATACCAAGGTTCGGACGCCGGAGTTTTTGGGAGGTTGACGATGACTCTCATGGCAGACTCTTTCTCGTGTTGGTCCCTGGAAGAACTTGTGACAGCGCCTGTGTCAGCGACAAGTCCGATTGAGGAGTCTATCAAGCAATGCATGCTTACTCTCCCTCGCTATGCCACTGTGCACAATACGAGGTAGGCCATGGATTCCTTCACGCCCACCCAGGTCCCAGGAGGCAGGCTCGATTCACAGCCAGGTCGGCCAAGCTCGAGCTGTTTCGCAGTCATCGATCGTAATCATAGCTATGCACAGATGAATGTTAGCAGAAGACATAAAATAGACCTCTGGAAGGCCTCAAGTGCTCGAATCTAGATCCTCCAGACCACTCATCACCACTCCTTCCGACCATAGTGAATTAAGAAAGACTTTCATTACAGTCCTTACAACATGCATTTCTCCAAAGCTTTCATCGCCTACGCGGCCCTCGCCGCCGCAGCGCCAGCACTCCACCGCAACGGTGGACGCGCTGAGGTCGGCCGCCCCGCAACTGTGGAAGACTTCCGCCACGCGGGCATTCCAGTGAAGCGTCAAGGCTCTGGCAGCCTAGGCTCTGGTAGCCAGAAACCCGAAGATTGCGACGAGAAGGGCAACTCCTACGGCTCCGGCTCTGGCAGCGGAGCCAAGGGCGGTGCGGCAGGTGGTGACACTGCTGTGGACCCGACCCAGGCCACCACACCTGGTGCTGACAGCGACAACAAGAACAGCGCCCCTGGAGGATCCGCGGACCCTCTTGGTGGTGACAGCCAGAAGACGCCTGCAGGTCAAAGCGACGTGTCGCCGGCCTCACTTTCGGGATCAGACTCAGGTGGTGGTGAGTAGAATCCGTCTGCACCCCAAGTGGGCTCTAACAATAAACTATCTTGTCCATTTCGACTAATCATGTGCATCATCTACAGGCGCAGGTGGCTCAGGCTCAGGTGACTCAGGCTACGGTGGATCAGGCTCAGGCGGAAGTGGCTCTGGCGCCGGTGGCAAGGGGGGCCTAGGCGCCAATGGCGCCTCTCCAGATGCCGTGTCACCAACCATGACTGGTGGTAGCCCGGCACCCGCGGGTGGAGCGGCAGGCGGAGGCCTTCCTGGCGGCCTTGGTGGCAGCGCGAACGGCATCGGTGGTGCAGGCTCTCAAAGCGGCCCTGGCGGAGACAGCAGCGACAGCTCACAAGATACGACTTCCCCCACCGGCGCTGGTGGTGACAGCGCGCCTGGCGGTGCAGCTGGAGGCCTCCCGGGCGGCCTCCCAGGCGGCCTCGGAGGCTCAGGCAGCGGTGGTGCAAGCCTCTTGGGCGGCGCTGGCGGAGCCAATGGCGGGGACGCCCAAAGCCTTCTCTCTGGCCTGATCTCGCCTCTCCAGGGTCTGCTGGGATCGTCAGGCCTCAAAACCAGCTCGCCTATCAGCGACCTACTTAGCAAGCAGCACTTGACCCCATCGAGCCCTATCGGACAGTTCCTTAGCTCTATTCACAGCGGCGCAACCGGCGGCCCGAGTGGCGGCGCATCTGGATCCATGCCAGGCAGCCTCAGCGGTGCAGACAGTAACACAAACAGCGGCCCGAGTGGCGGCGCATCTGGATCCATGCCAGGCAGCCTCAGCGGTGGTGCCGACAGCCCCACTGGCTTCGGCGCAGGAGGCACCCCGGGCGGTGCTGCAGGGTCAGGACCAGGTTCCACTGTAACCGACCCTACTTCGGCGAGTGACAGTGGAGCTGGTGGTGCAAGCGGAGGTGACGGCGATGGTCTCTCTGGTACAGGCCAGGGCGCTGCCCACCTTCCAGCTGGCATTACCCTCCAAGACCCCATCCAGAAACTCCTTGATGCCCTGCACCTGACTGGTTCCAGCAACCTCGGCAATCTGTGAGTACTTACCTCTCCCTTCATATATCTGATCAACTGTACTAACGAAATATTCTACAGCTTCAGTGGTATGGGCCTGAATAACGTGCAACCTGGAGCCTCGACCGGAGGTGCTGGAGGTGCTGGTGGTGCAGGCGGACTCGGTGGTGCTACCCCAGCTGGAGGTGCTGGTGGTGCAGGAGGACTCGGTGGTGCTACCCCAGCTGGCGCTGCCGCTCCAGCAGGAGGACTTGGTGGTGCTGCCGCTCCGGGTGGAGCAGACAGTGACGCCTCTCAGGCCGGAGATACTGACGTCTCGCCGACCTCAGCATCGTCTGACAATGGAGGCAGTGGATCTGGAATGGGAGGCGGAGACTCTGGAATGGGAGGCAGTGGCTCTGGAATGGGAGGCAGTGGCTCTGGAAGCGGAGGCAGTGGCTCCGGCGGGAGCGGCAGTGGACACGGCGGCTACTAGGAGCTCTCGAGCTGAGTGAAGGTGGAGTGGAATAGGGCCAAGGAAAAGCTTTACTGAGTGTCCGTCGTCCTTCCTTTGGAGTTATTCGGCATAGGAGAGTCGTAGAGACTCATTATGTACTATAAAGAGTGTCTGTTCGGATTAGCACGCAGTCCTTGCCTAACTTGACTCTCTCATTGTGCAAAGTCAGAAGTTCTCGCGATCATCACCTCTCTGAGTTTTGAGCATCGTGTCGAGTACAGTGGTGACTTCTATAAAGTGCACGACTCTCATGCCGTCATGTGTTCAATAGATGGCCAATGCTCGTCTGCAGAGCAGAGGAAGGAGCAGTTGTTGCTTACCACTCGGGACTATCCGGCGCTAATGCTGAGCCTCCAATGCTCACTCACTCCAACCCAGCTCCCATCTCAAGCATTGCGATCCCCCGACCACCACCACAATGCTCCAACGCACCACCCGGGCCTTTCTGCCCGCCCTCACTCGGCGCACCGCCCTCCGGGCCTACAGCCACGTCAGCGACAACCCCGTTCCCGCCAACGACCCCAACCCAAGCCGCCCGAACGTCCGCGACAGCACCACCAGCAATCTTCCCACTTCCTCCGAGGGAAGCCATGATGCCACATTACAAGAGAGCCTGGAGGCGGGGGAAGAGAAGCGGATAGCGCAGGCGCCGAACCGTGCGACGACGTGGTCGCGGAGTCAGAAGCCGAGAGCGGAAGCGATGGTTGGGCCAAGGTTTGAGCAGACGATTATGGAGGATCAGGTGCGTGGACATGCGCGGGAAGTGGATGATAGAGGGTGACGATAAGCTGACGAGGGGATATAGCCACGCCCATACGCAGCTATCGAGCTCATCCACAAGCAGCCCGTGCGCTGGACAAAGTCTCGCAGCGTCTCCTGTGATGGCGGAGGCGGGCCCTTGGGACACCCGAGGATTTTCATCAATGTGGACAAGCCGCAGATTTGCTGGTGCACGTATTGTGGTGTGCCATACGTAAGTTGCAATACTGCTATACAGACCACATCGAGCTCTGTGACTGATGCTGTGAGATATACAGGCACACGAGCACCACCGCAAGCACCTTGAGAGCCTGCCAAGTACTACATACCCGCTTACTGCTCCGAATGACCCGGCTACGGTACCTCACTCGCAGCTTACGGGTAAGACGGGGTCGACTGAACCGTTACAGTCGAACAGCGGGGCACCGTTGGAGCAGAGGTAGATACGGGTTGTGTTGCAGGGTGTACATATAGTGTCATGGAAGCATTGTGTGTTGAAGTTTACTCAATTCGTTCTAGTGGCTCCGCGTTCCCTTCCACAGGGTTGTCAAAATCATCGCACATACTCGTGGCGAGTGCGCTATCAGTGGCGTGGGCAAACGATCAGAAGCCTTCGACGGTTTTTGGCTAATAATCCCCTTCGATGCCTTTCTAAACATCGCACTGATATCTTCCAATATGCGCTTGTGAATCCCAGCAATGGGTCCGAGATATGGACCTGAAAGTGCCTGGAAGAAGGCTGCTACGTCACAAACAAGCCCTGATCATCCGCCTCGCCGTTTTCAGTATTCTCTTCCGCTGCGTTTGCAGTACCCTCTCCATTGATCTGCACTTGCATCTCGTCTACGCCACGCATGGCTTTCCCGCCCGCGACCAGACCGTCCAGCTCCAAACCCACGTTCGCATCCATAAGCCTCGGATCGATCATTGAATCGGTCATATCGTGGCCAGGAACCTCTAACGACATGCTGTCCTGTATGTCTTCGCCTTGCTCGCTATTCCCACCAACGGCGTTGTCTTTTGGAGCAAGGGCAGGGAGATGGCTCGTCGATCGGCCTCGTGATCCTCTACCTTCATTCGGTGCCTGCCCCGTCTCCTTCTCTTGAGCCTCCTTCTCCTGATACTTTGCTTGCACCAACAGAATCCGATACTGCCGCATCAACTCAATCTGATGCTCATTGCAGCCTGCCTGCACAAGTCTTCGAGCATCAAAAGCTGCCAGCCCATCCGTATCTTCTGGAGCATCTCTCACGACACCATAATCTTCCTCTGGTGGCGTCTCGCCTTTTTGCAGAAACCGTATTTTGTCCTTCATGATGGTGCGTACTTTTTGTATGACGCCTGGCTTGTACCAGCCCCAGGCGTCAACGGAGCAGGTTTCCGCCACCGCTTCAGGTTTATGCAGCAGACCATGAAGGATTGGATCGGTGATATCGCATGCCTGCCAGGTGCGACCATCTGTGCGGATGACGGTGCCGTCAAAGATGTGAGAGTTCCAGATCTTGGCTTTGTGTAGGGTGATGCGAGCAATATCATTGTTTGTGCCTTTGCCTGGGATTCGTTCGCCATCGAGCTGGAACATTAATGGTTGGTAGAAGCGATACTCGGGGTCCGTACGTGGGTCAACACCGTATTTGATGATAACATCGCGCCATGCGCCGTTCGTAAACATGTATCCGACTGTCGGTAATGCATCCTTGATGGCAGCCGGCTTGTGGACTTTCATGGTGTTGACAGCTACTCGAGCCGTAACAAGTGGACGTTTCTCAAGAAGTCGACCAAGATCTTCGGCGCATCTTGCCGCGGCGAGGTCTTTAGATCTACCTACCCAGCCTGGAGGCGGGCCGTTCGGTACTTGTTTGGCGTCAGCAGGGATGGCTTCCACCGTTTTGCCGTGCTTCCATGAGGTGGTGAAGGAGATCGGATTGCCGTTCTCATCGTAACCATAGTTTACGCCAGCGGCCTGTCGGTATTCATACGGCAGCGGTTGCTGATATTGGGTGAAGTCCATGGGCATGGGATACGCCACACCTCGAGTAGCACCGGGGGAGAGATCGATATCGACGTCTTTGAGAGCGCTGTAGCTCAAGTTCGTGAGTGGCTTCTCGAGCTGCCGGAAGACTGGCATGTCATCCGTCCTCAGCTGATAGTCGGGCTGTCGGCGAAAGCGGTGTGTCTCTGGGACCATGCCCACGGGCTTGATACTGAATCTGCCCTCGGTCTCTCTCAGGCGCTGCAAGAGATCCGGTGCTTTCATAGCGCCACTGTTGAGCTGTGGTTGCGCATCCTCGACGAATGGCTCGTCTGAGCCTCGCTTGCGCTTGCGACCGGTGCGCTTGGGTACAGTGACCTTGATGAGAACGTTGCGTGTGGGTACAGCTGTAGACTCAATCCTCTTCGCGGTAGGGTCATCTGGCCGTAGCGATACGCCAACGACAGGCTCCACTGCTGCCAGCTTGTCGTCGGTCTTGATTTTGCTGTCCCCGATTTTATGTTGGATTGCCTGGGTAGAGGTCAGAAAAGACTGATGGATTGCGCGCATCTGTCAATACTTACATGCTTGAGCATGGGCTCGCCGCCCAGCGACTTGTAGCCATTATCGAAGTTCTTGACAATACATGGATGTTCGATACTTACTATCCGCTCGTTGGGAACTACGTACGTTGGAGCAGGAGGTCGCGCAGGCGCTTCATCTTGTGCCATGGTGGCTGTACATTACCATTGCAATGTACCTACGTTGAAGACTCGAGATACTATGTGTACGACTCGAATCATGTATCTCGAAGCTTATGCGTTGGTTCATGCACGAGGAAGGAGTCCCTGAGTGTTGTGAAGGGGTCGATTGCGAGGTAGCCCCGCTCGCCTTCCCGTGTACACCTCGAATTGAGACACAACAACGTGATACACTGCGCGCCGCGAGCTGCTGGAGATTGATGCTTATTCACGGTGATCCTAACGTCCTGCAGATCCACTATTTACGCACACGAAGCCTCGAGAACCGCCGTTTCGGTCACCTGACGCCAGCTCCTCCGGCAGTCTTGGCATGACTTGATCGTCGTGAGAGAGGGTCTCACTACCACCGTCGATCGCCTCAAGCCGCCGCTCCTTTGTCGCCGCAGCACGATCACCGCACCGCCCAATGGCCATCTAGAGGCGTCGGCCACCCCCTACACCACCTTCCCTTGAATACTACATCACCGCCCGTGCGACGCGACGACGGCGGGCCACAGCCGCAGGAGAGAGAGCAGTGCTCGAATAGCGACAGGCGAGCCCGGAAGTCGGTCGGATTCCCTTCCCTTGCTGCAGAGCGGCATTGGCTCGCTCGCCGACACCTGCGCCGCCTAGAGGGCGCCAGACAGAATGAAAGGCTTCAGACAGCGCGTGGTGCGTACACCCTCCCAATCCTCTCCCTGCGCGTGGTGGTGCAGATGGTGTGCGAAGTGTACGTCATATTGATGGGGACTATCTGACAGCAAGAGCAGCTCTCGAGAGCCAAAGACCGCGAGGGCAACAAGCTCGCCAAGAGCAAGAAGGACTCGTCGTCCGGCACCGCATCACCTCACGGCGGCTCCAGCCAATCGCCCGCCGGCTCCGCGCACGCAACCCCCACCTCCAGCACCTCGAACCTCGCCGACTCACGCAAGAACGTTCCTGATGGACCTACGCAGCCGGGCCCAGGAGCCCCACCGCCTGGCGCGGCACAGATGAACATGGGTGCGGGCCCAAATCAGGGCAACTTCAATCAGGGAGCACCCAGCGGCGGGGCCCAGGCTGGCACCCCGAACAGACATGGACAGCTTCCGCCCAGCGTGGTAGTGTCGCCCAGTGCGCCTGTACATATCACTAGACATTGACTGCATGATGGACGACAGGCTGACAATATCTAGCACGTACCTCCGCCAGGCGCAGCAGAGACCATGCCGCACGACCTCGCCCCTCCCAAAGCCGGCCAGAAGAGCTTGCTGTTCGACCGACTACAAGCGACGCCCAAGGATGTGGTGCCTGAGGGTGTTAGGACGCCGAAACGGCAGCACTCGTCGCGCTTCGACATTTCTGACCAGAAGCAGCGCGAGCTCGAAAAGCTGCCCGGCTTCCACGAGGTGCCTCCGAATCGTCGTCAAGAGCTGTTTATGCAGAAGCTGGATCAGTGTAACATCATTTTCGACTTTAACGATGCCTCCGGTGACATGAAGAGCAAGGAGATCAAGCGCCTGGCGCTACATGAGTTGTTGGACTACGTTGCGCAAAACCGCCAGGTCATCTCGGAGCCGATGTACCCGCGAGTAGTGGAGATGTTCGCAAAGAATCTGTTCAGGCCGATCCCACCGCCGACCAACCCTCAAGGCGAAGCCTTCGACCCCGAGGAGGATGAGCCAGTGCTCGAAGTCGCCTGGCCACACATCCAAGTCGTATACGAGTTCTTCTTGCGGTTCATCGAGAGTCAAGACTTCAACACGAACTACGCGAAGCAGTACATCGACCATGGCTTTGTCTTGCAGTTACTCGAGCTGTTCGACTCTGAAGACCCTCGAGAACGCGACTTCCTCAAGACCACACTCCACAGGATATACGGCAAGTTTCTCAACTTACGGTCGTTCATCCGACGGAGCATCAACAATGTATTCTTCCAGTTCATATACGAGACGGAGCGATTCAACGGCATCGCGGAGCTTCTGGAAATCCTTGGATCCATTATCAACGGTTTCGCGCTGCCATTGAAAGAAGAGCACAAGCTGTTCCTCACGCGTGTGCTAATTCCTTTGCACAAGGTGAAGAGCCTGAGCATGTACCATCCACAACTTGCCTACTGTATTGTCCAATTCCTCGAAAAGGATGCCGCACTCACCGAGGAAGTCGTACTTGGTCTCCTACGGTACTGGCCCAAGGTCAACAGCACAAAGGAAGTCATGTTCCTGAACGAGGTGGAGGACATCTTCGAGGTTATGGATCCGGCAGAGTTCGCCAAGGTCCAAGAGCCCTTGTTCAACCAGCTTGCCAAGAGCGTCGCGAGTCCGCATTTCCAGGTCGCGGAACGAGCGCTATACTTCTGGAACAACGAGTACTTCTGCAATCTGGTCAGCGACAACGTGGATGTCATTCTACCGATCATGTTTGCTCCGCTATACGAGAACTCCAAGGGGCATTGGAACAGGTGAGCTCGACAATGCCAGTAAGCCACGAATGTTTGCAAAAGCTAACAATGATGACAGGACAATCCACGGAATGGTCTACAACGCCATGAAGCTCTTCATGGAAGTCAACCCGCAGCTCTTCGACGAGTGCTCGCACGAATACACGGAACAACAGAACAACGCGGAGGCGGTCAAGCAGAACCGACAAGCCAAGTGGGATCGACTGTCCCAACTGGCAGCATCGATGAAGCAGAACGGCCACACTGCCAGCGCTGGTGGTGGCGCGCCGCCAGTCATGCCAGTGGGCAGCAGGAACGGGAGTAAAGTCACAACTCCAATGCGGCAGGATGACTCGGATCCTTTGAGCAGCGAGGGGCAGAGGCGGATGGAGAACTTGAGGCTGCAGGACGGGGGTGGGGAGAGGAAGTACAACTCGGTACGTTGAGAGTGCCCTCTGTCCTGTGTGGGTTCGATTCCCCTCTCTGCCTCTTTCCGCGCTTTCTTATCCACATATATTTGCTTGCGAAGCATTGAGCGTGTTGATTCACAACTTTTGAAAGAAAGAAAGCGAGGACTATACATCACATCCGTCCGGCTGCTGTTCTTGTGAGGGGATTCATTCTGGGAGAGTGGGAAGATACTTGATTCTGTATCCTAAGCATACGTTTTAAGGACTTTTTTTTTCTTCTTGTGTGTGTGTCATCCTGTCATCCCTTGCATGTTCGCACTGTCTCATCTTACTCATCATCAATCTACCTTACTCACACAACCCTTCTTCCTACAGCGCCTCCCGCAACGATCGCCTGAGCGCGCAAAGCAGAAACTTCGATCGGCTCAGACGCAGAATTCTTCGACCTCTTCCGCGGCAGATACTAGCAATACCGGCAGCTCTGGCAGCAGTAGCGGCAGCGGCAGACATCACCCGCAGCAGCAGCATAAGGCTTCGATCGGACATGGCATGACGCGTGTGAGATCGAGGAGTAATAGTGGGTCGAGTCATCATCGGCCGGGTTCTTCTTCGGGGAGTGCTGGTGGTGGTGGTGGTGGTGGTGGTGGTGGTGGTGGAGGAGGGAGGTTTGGGAGGAGTGATTCGGCGAGGGGAGGTGGCGGCGGTGGTGGTGGTGGGAGTAGGGGTTGATAGAAGGGCGGAGATCGAGGGCTTGTGAGACGCCGGAGGGTTCTTAGGATCATGGATGGTGGGTGATGATGTGGGATTTGAGAAGGGGGGAGAGGGTTGAGTAGGGAGGGAGGAAGGAATGACTGGGTTTTTTTGGCGAGTTCTTCTGGGCGGTTTTGGCATGTTGAGAATGAATGGAATGCAGACGTTTGAGAGAGAGGAAGACGGCACATATAGGATTTTTCTTGGAGCACACAGACAGACAGCAGGTGCGACTTTTGATGGGCTGTGGATAATACCAGCTTCGGGATGATTGAGAACATATTTGGTTGTGCATGGCGGGTTTTTCTTTCTCCTGGGGTGTATGCTTAGCTTTTCTTGGGCATTTGTATATGTCTGACATTCTGACGTTTTGAGGGCTTGTGCGAGTTTGTGGGATGTTTGGCAGTGTAATGTTAAGGTTCACTTGCATGGGTGTTGTTTTTGGTAGACGAAGGGAAGGTGCAAGCGAAACAACAGGTGCTTTTGATTTCGCATGCGTTGGGTTGATATTGTCATGGTCTGGTCACGAGGGTGAGGGACGCTGTAAGACTCAGAGTTCGCGACTCAAGAAGTTGACACACTTTGTGTGTTATAGTCATACACATGCTGTACACTTCGCGCCTCCTCGCATACCAAACCTATAGAAAAATGCCGTCGCACATCTATTTCTTCCCCTTCTTTCCCCGACTCGCCCTCTGCTCCGCCATCCTCGCCTTCCTCAGTCCCCTCTTCCTCCACGCCGCAAACCGGTCTCCCGGCACGAAATCCGGATACACCCTCGTCGTCTGGCCCTTCCTCCTCGCCTCCTCCTCCTTCCTCTCTCCAACACGACCGATCTCATAGTTCGCCTGTCGGTACTGATATCCCGGCCTCAGCGTGACCACAGTATCCTCACCACCCTTGCGAGCACGCTTGACGATCTTGCTGCGAGCGTCGTTGGAGACTTGGCGGATGAAAGTTGGGTTTTGGGGGTCGTGGGTGAGGAGGTCTGCGGTTTCGGTAGGGGTGGGTTTTGGCATCTGGTAGGCGAGCATGCCGAGTTGGCGTCTGCTGGCTGCGTGTGGTGGTGTGGGTAGGGCTTGGTCTTTGGCAAGGGCGATGCCAATGAACTTGTGGGTTGGGTGGCGGGCGGGATCGCGGTAGTATCTCACGTAGCCGGGGGCGCCGGCGTGGATGGTGTGGTCTCGTCCCTGGGGAGATGTTAGCACATGATTTGAATGGCCTTACTGGGATGTTGTATGCATACCATGAAGCAGTTCTCGCCTGGAAACCATAACGTGCCTCTCTGCTTGAACAGAATATTGCCCGGCACGACATACTCTCCTCCGCTCTTCTTTGCTCCCAATCGCTTGCCTGCGCCATCCTTGGCTCCGTTGGCTCGTCCCTGTGCTTGGTGCGATGCGTGTCTCCTTCCTTCTGCTATGCCACCAATGCGAAGATCCCGCAGCGCATTCGAGAGCAGATTCAATGTCGCCGACGAGGGGGCGCGCGGTGCGGTGAGAGGAGGCATTGCGACGATGTGATTGATGCCGATCAGAGCGCGATGGGTGATGGAGGTCGAGGTCGATGGACTTGGCTTGGCGAATGGTCGGGCATCCCCGCGACTCCGCCTTCACCAGCTATTGATGTCCAATGGTGGGATGTGTATAGAACACAAGAAACACATTACGACCAATACATTCAGCTTACCGCATACGTCCAAACAGATCGCCAATCAAGGACCACTACGCCGACCTGCGCTGTACGAGTAACCCAAAGGAAGTCTCACTAAACATCGAGACCGGGCCTCAGCGCCCATCCTCCTCCATCCACAATGGCTTCCGCCCTCTTCTTCCTGGATCTCAAGGGCAAGACACTGCTGGCCCGCAACTACCGCGGCGACATTCCTCTCAGCGCCGTGGAGAAGTTTCCGACTCTTCTTTCAGAAGCAGAAGATGAATCATCCTCAACTCCACCCACCCTGACAGACACTCAGACTGGGATCAACTACCTCTACATTCGACATGCCAACTTGTATTTGTTGGCACTTACAAAACGCAACTCAAATGCGATGGAGATATTGTTGTTCCTACATCGGGTAGTGGAGGTCATGACCGAGTACTTCAAGGAGCTAGAGGAAGAGAGTATACGAGACAACTTCGTCGTAATTTACGAACTACTAGACGAAATGATGGACTTTGGCTACCCTCAAACGACCGAAGTCAAAATCCTACAAGAGTACATTACACAAGAATCCCACGCATTAGAAGTGCAGGCACGACCACCAATCGCAGTCACCAACGCCGTTTCCTGGCGAAGCGAAGGCATCCGATACCGCAAGAACGAAGTCTTCCTCGACGTGGTCGAAAGCCTCAACCTCCTCGTCTCCTCCACCGGCAACGTCCTCCGCTCTGAAATCCTCGGCGCCATAAAAATGAAATGCTACCTCTCCGGCATGCCCGAGCTCCGCCTCGGTCTCAACGACAAAGTCATGTTCGAAACCACCGGCCGCACCTCGCGTGGTAAATCTGTGGAAATGGAAGACGTCAAGTTCCACCAGTGCGTGCGTCTATCTCGCTTCGAGAACGACCGCACTATCTCTTTCATCCCACCCGATGGTGAATTCGAGCTCATGTCCTACCGCCTCAACACGCAAGTCAAGCCGCTGATCTGGGTCGAGTGTGTGGTCGAGAGCCATTCAGGGAGTAGGATCGAGTATATGCTTAAAGCGAGGGCGCAGTTCAAGAGGCGGAGCACAGCGAATAACGTTGAGATTCATGTGCCTGTGCCAGACGATGCGGATACGCCGCGGTTCAGAACGAATGTCGGGAGCGTGCACTATGCGCCGGAGAGCTCGGAGATTGTGTGGAAGATTAAGCAGTTTGGGGGTGGCAAGGAGTTTCTGATGAGGGCGGAGTTGGGGTTGCCTTCCGTTAGGTATGTGTTGGATCTTCCTTACACTCGTTGTCGGATTGATCCTCAGAGGGCTTTACTGACTGTCTTTGCAGAGGCGACGAAGAGCGCGGTGGCGGCATGATGGGTGGGTTCGGCGGCTCTATGGGTGGGACTGCGGCTTCGAAAGCGAAGAGACCGATCAATGTGAAGTTTGAGATTCCTTATTTCACGACGAGTGGGATTCAGGTGCGGTATTTGAAGATTATTGAGCCGAAGGTACGTCGTGATTGCATCCATGGAAATGAAATGAGGTGTGCTGATAGTCGTGACAGCTTCAATACCCCAGTCTGCCCTGGGTGCGGTACATCACGCAGTCTGGCGATATTGCGGTGCGGTTGCCTGATGCGAATCCGACGTGAGGCCATGAAGAGGACAGCTTTGGCGTATGAATTTGTCAAGTTTCTTCAATTTGGTTTTATTGCATGGCGCGTGGCGTTTTTGTTTGGACATCTGATCAGCATGCCTTTGAAAACGTTTTGGAGCATGGACGGGTATAGGACGATCTCGAGTCGCAGCCGGAGGTCGGCTGGAGAGACGGTGGGATGATGGGATACGATAGAGTCATGAATGGAATGGCGGGTCCTACTCGACCTGCAGGCTCTGAATTTTCGATCGCGCTGACGCGGATGACTGCCGTGGTGAGTGGGGAGACGTACATTTACATGATATCTTCAGGGCGTCTGTGCTCTTTCAGGTGGAATGAGATTGCAGTGTCGTTGCTGAACGACAGAGTCTGCAGCTTCGCGAACGCGCGTGATGGACTTCTGCGATGCAGGGACGGGGACCGTGAGTGTTGCCACAACGCAGGAAGATCTTCATTAGTCTGCTCCACCATATGATGCGGCGGCCATAGAGTTACACAGATTGATCATAGATGCGGACCTTTGGAGCCAGAAGTATCGGCAAGCGAGCGGTTTCCGTTCACTTGGACTTGGACTGGCCTTATCTCTATCCAGGAAAGTGTGTCTTCATTGGAGTCCTCACTGCTGATGCTTCTTTACATGGGTTTATGCAAAGAATGCCGTCCGCGGATACTCGATGTATGCTTGCCTGCTGACTATTGCCTTGCTCGCTTTTATACGTCGCATCTGGCGGGTGCTAGGACCTCTGATCTAATGATGCTCGTCATTTGAGTTCGCCGCGTTCTGGAAATATTTCACTGTCCCGCGCAGTCTTTCCAAGTCTGCGGTTGCAGCGCCTAAGAGACCTCGCGGCAATATGCTCTGCATCTACTGTGGGATGTCGGCATCGTCCAGCTTTGGAGGTTGTATGGATATTCGTCGCTAGGTAGTCGTCCATCGCTAGTTGAGGAGACGAGACGTCGTCTGTACGCCATCACACCGCGCGAACCGAAGGCCAGTTCAAGAATTGGCTACCAAGCGCTCGAATGGCCGCGGCGAAGACTTTCCGAGGAGCGCTGAAGTCTTTGAGGTGTCTGTTCCTGTCGCAACACTGGCTACTCCATGGTCTGTATGGAGGTTGCTTGATCGTGCACGGCAGGCAGCAGAGGTTCGAATGGACAGCTGCTCACTTCTTGTCTTTTTTCGGATGCTCCCTGCTGATATGAGCTTGGAGCTTGTGCCTGATGCGCACATTTCTTTGCAGGTCTTGCATTCGAAATGTAGCGGTGAACGATTGATGAATGGCTGTACGTAGCTGTTGAGCGATGAGGCGGTCGGCGCCCTCTTGCCCATCGCTGCATGCAACGGTGTCGGCCAGTTTCCTCCAGCGCTGCAGAAGTTGGGTTCAGCTGGCCTGTCGAAACTGCCATCTCGCTCGTAGCCGTCTCCAGTGGCGTCGCTGTCTTTGATGCCTTGGCCTCATCATCCGTTCACCTGCGGTACCTTAGTAACAATCACGGGTACGGAATGTTGTTGATTTGATGTCTGTGACCCTGACAGTCACGCAGCTGATGCTGTTGACTGACTGATGCGGCTGACACCTAAGAATGATAGTTGACTGTTGGCGTGACGCGGTTGACTGCTTGACTTGACTGATCTGATGCATCAGCGTTTGATGCTTGACTAACGCAAATTGATGCGTCATGAAGTTAACGTCAGCGGGTTGACAATCAAATGACACTTGAAGCCACTGCTTGATACTCCAAATCGATTTGACTTGTTGATCCTCAGTCAGCCGCCCCACTTGCGGCGTCGTCCTTGCCTTCAAAACTTCCACAACTGGACCACTCGACTTGCTCACTGCATCACACCACAAACATGTGTTTCCCGTGCTGCTGGCCGTTCGCCGACATCATCCTCGAAGACGCGCCGCCATCGCGCAAGCATAAAAGTCCGAAGAATCGCATCACTACTATCAAAAGGGTAAGTCACTCCTTCCGCTCGAAGTCGCTCTTTCTGCATGTGATGAGCTTGATCCGGCATTTGCCGACCTCACCACTATTTTTCGCCATCACGATCCCCTCATTCTCAACTTCAACATCACCCACTATCAATAACATCAACAAACACCAAACACAATAAATATCAATCAACCATCATCCACCATCAAATCACCCATCACCGTCAAAATGACGGCCACCACCAAAGCCGACAGTGACGACGGCTACCAGCACTGGGGCGACGACGGCGACTTCCTCAAGTCGCCGCCAGCTTCAGTCACGGGCTACGACACCCACAACGGTCTTCGCAGCCACATCTACGAGCCGGCCTACGACGACGATGACAAGTCCACCGTCGCCTCCGTCAAAACCGTCAAGACCGCGAAGAGCGAGAAGTCGGACAAGACCAAGAAGCCGGACAGCCCAAAATCCGCTCCTGCCCCACTGCAGCCCCAAGTCATCTACACGCTTCCCCAGTACCAGTACCCGCAGATGATGACTTACCCGCAGCCACCGATGCAGTACACCTACGCCGCCCCACCGCAGCACTTCGCGCCGCCAATGGGCTACTACGGCTACCCGGGCTACCATGGCCACCCGATGGCTATGCCAATGCCGATGATGATGCCCGCTCCTGCTCCGAAGCCGGAGTACAAGCCGCCTAAGGCTGCGAAGTGGCAGGGCCGCACGAAGAAGCAGGTTGAGGAGGACAACATGAAAATTGCGGCGCGCGAGGGGGCGTGCGAGAAGAGAAAGGTACAGCCGGTGGGTGTCAAGGATGACCAGATGATGTGGTGTGTCGAGCCGGACGGGTCCACGACTCTGCGGTGAGTGCCTTTTTGATTGATCCTGCCATTTGAGGAGACTCATTTGCTGATTGTGAAAATTTCCCGGTGTAGTACCTTCGTATCAATTAAGGAGCTGGCCGGCGAGTGGAAGCAGTATCCGCAGTACGAGGATGCCTGGTACTTCTTGCGCGAGCAAGAGAAGAAGGAGGATTGACTCGACATTCTACGACGGTTCCGGGTTGGCATATGAGCATGCTGTGGTCAGCAGCTTTACGATGGCCACACGCGCCTGGCTTGTGGATATGTTCGCCAGGAGAGGCGTTCTTGGAGAAGGGTCACAGGGCTTGTTTTGGTCATGCTTTGGCGGCCGGCTCATGCATGCAGCCACGTCTACCGCCATATGAGCAGGCAATGGCATATGAGTGCAACGATGTACACTAGCTGAGCTTGTGGCAATGACAACGAGATACGGAGACTCACGTAGTCCATCTCAAAGTTATCCCTTGGAATGCATTTGGTCATACTCTGTACCACTTGGAGCACCCATCCCCTACGGCACTCACACTGCATTGCCTTGACCAACCACAGCGGACGGCAGCTTTGGCCGATGACGGTGCCAACCTCTCTCCAGCAGAAAACGCCAAAGCTACGCCCATTGTGGTATCCTTCACCAGCTTGGCCCATCTATAACTTCTGCTCCGTGCCAAGTCACATTTTCTCGCCTTGGATCGTAGCCACAACTTTCCTACTATGCTTACTCGCCCTGAACTCCAAATACCAGATTCCCTGCCACGTCCCCGTATTGAGCCTTCCATCCGTGATCGGCACACTGACACTGGCCCCAATCAATGCACTCTTGATATGCGCCGGCATATCATCCAGTCCCTCTGCACTATGCCTATACAGATTGCCCTTCCTGTCTTCTGGAGCAATGCGGTCTAGCGCATCGCTCATATCTTCTCGCACTTCCTCATCCCAGTTCTCGTTCAGGGAGAGGGCGCAAGAAGTATGTTGGACGAAGAGGTGCAGGAGGCCGGTCTTGATGGTTTTGATCTCTGGGACTGACTGCGTGACGTGGTCCGTTATGAGGTAGGCGCCACGGGATTTGGACGGGAGGGTGAATTGTTTCTGAATCCAGGCCATTTTGGGCTGATTTTGTTGTGGTATCTGTGGTGCTGGCGTGTGGCAGCTGTTTGGTGGGCAACAGTTGCAAGTCGGTAATAGCGCTTGCTTGGGAGTGTAGTCTGTGCCAGAGAGGAGGTCGAGGGGCCAGAGAATGGGTCGCAGGATTATTTGGAAGACAGAGGGGAAGAAGGCGCAGATGAAGATGGCGAGGAAGATCAGTGTGTTTCGTAAAGATGTGTCGTGAGGCATAGATGTTGTATTGAACATAAATTGATCTTCATGTGACGTAGCAGCTCTATGACTGCCGCAGTTCTGCCTTGTATGTTTTCAATGCCACTGAGAAGTCAAGCTTCTTAGCGCCGGCATCGGCCGGACCCAAAACTTCGGAACAAAAATGTGACTTGGCCTTGGATCGCTGACAATAGTCACAATGTAGAAGACTCTCTCACGATTCACTGCCACTCGGCTGTGAGTCTTTGCAGATATACAGTTACACACCATGGCGATGCCGTCACAACCCAAGGCCTATCGCGCCTTTCCTGGCAGCGCCGCTTTCTCGGACTTCCGACTCAAACGCCTTGCTACGGCTGTTGGAGCCAAGGATTTGCAGGCAATCTGGGTGCATTATGTTGCGTCTTCCCGGGAGCTCCTGGCGCAGCAGATAGATGTTCTGGATCAGCTGCTGGAGTATGGCGCCTATCCTTCTTCGAATGACCCACTTTATGCAAGGTTGTTGCAGGCTGTTATCAATGGCAAGGCCGAGGGCGAGGATGGAGTGAAGGTATTCTATGTGGTGCCGAGAGCTGGCACGATTAGTCCGTGGAGCTCGAAGGCTACGAGCATCGCGCATGTTTGCGGGCTCGACGGAGTTGTGGAGAGGATTGAAAGGGGTGTCGTATTTGCTGCGACGTTCGTGGAGGGGAGGGAGGTAGGGAGCGAGGCGTTGCACGCCTTCTATGATCGGATGACTGAGAGTTTGTCTGTGGAGCCCCCGAGACTCGAGGAGATGTTCGGGCAGTTGCCTCCACAGCCCCTGAAGAGGGTGCAGTTACTGCAGAGTGACGGAAGTCCCAAGGATGCGTTGAAGCAGGCGAACAAGGAATTGGGGCTTGCGCTGGACGAGTCTGAGATGGACTATCTGATCGATGCATATACTAATCAGCTCCAGCGGGATCCGACTGACGTCGAACTGTTTATGTTTGCGCAGGTAAACTCGGAGCATTGTCGGCATAAGCAGTTCAATGCTAAGTGGACCATCGATGGCGAGGAGAAGCCAAGGACTCTGTTCTCGATGATTCGGAACACTCATAGCACGCATCCACAACACGTCATTTCTGCTTACAGCGATAATGCCGCGGTACTTTCTGGCTATGAAGGCTCGCTCTGGAGTCCTGAGAATTCGACGGGCGAGTGGAAGCAGATCAAGGAGACTGTGCACTATTTAGCGAAGGTTGAAACGCACAATCATCCAACCGCCGTTTCGCCTTACCCAGGCGCAGCTACGGGTTCTGGCGGTGAGATCAGAGACGAAGGCGCCGTTGGCAGAGGCTCGAAGCCAAAGTCGGGACTTGCTGGGTTTACGGTGTCTGATCTCTTGATTCCGGAGCATAGACAGCCGTGGGAGTTGGATGTTGGGAAGCCGGCACATTTGGCGAGCAGTCTCGATATCATGCTCGAAGCGCCCATCGGCAGTGCTGCGTTCAACAACGAATTTGGCAGACCATGCACCACTGGATATTTCCGAACCTTGACGACAAAAGTACCTGCTGGGGATGAAAAGGAGGAGATCAGAGGTTATCACAAGCCTATCATGATTGCTGGAGGTGTGGGCACGGTCAGGCCACAGCATGCGCTAAAGGAGAAGGGTTCGGTGAGCGCTGGCGCTCATTTGATCGTGCTTGGCGGACCGGCTATGCTGATCGGTCTCGGCGGTGGCGCGGCCTCGAGTATTCAATCTGGCGAAGGGAGTGTGGATCTTGATTTTGCGAGTGTGCAAAGAGGGAATGCTGAGGTGCAAAGGAGAGCGCAAGAGGTCATCAACACTTGCACGTCCCTTGGCGCCAGCAACCCGATCCAGCTTATCCACGATGTTGGCGCGGGTGGGCTGTCAAATGCCCTACCTGAGCTGGTTGAGGATGCTGGCTTTGGCGCTCGATTTGAGCTGCGCGAGATCGACAATGCCGACAAGAGTCTCAGCCCGCTGCAGATCTGGTGTTGTGAGGCGCAGGAACGGTATGTGATGGCTGTCGCGCCGGATCAGCTAGACACTTTTGCAAAGATTGCTAAGCGGGAGCGATGCGGCTACTCTGTTGTCGGCAAGGCGCAGAAGGACCAGCGATTGATCCTTATGGACCGCGACTCCAAGGAGGAGCCAACACCGATCGATTTGCCGATGCCGATACTGTTTGGGAAGCCACCGAAGATGCACAGGACCGTCGACTCTCGCAGGCTTAGACTACCGACTTTCGACAGCACGCTGTCTACGTACTTGCCCAAAGCTACATCGCAGGCTGTGCTAGGTCATGCACTAGACCGCGTTCTAGCGCTCCCGTCTGTTGGCTCCAAGTCCTTCCTCATTACCATCGCCGATCGCTCAGTTGGTGGCCTGACGGTCAGAGACCAGATGGTCGGTCCCTGGCAGACGCCCGTCGCCGACGTTTCAGTCACCGCTACATCTCTTACTCCCGGCATCAAGACCGGTGAGGCTATGGCTATGGGCGAGAAGCCTACCCTTGCTCTCATCTCTGCTGCAGCTTCGGCGCGGATGGCTGTTGCTGAATCACTCATGAACATTGCTGCTGCCAGCGTAGAGAACAGGCTCAACCGCATCCGTCTCTCGGCCAACTGGATGGCGGCTAGTAGTCATCCTGGAGAAGGCGCTGCCTTGTACGAGGCTGTCGAGGCTATTGGCATGGAGCTGTGCCCAGAACTTGGCATTAGCATTCCCGTGGGTAAGGACTCGATGTCGATGAAGACCAAGTGGGCGGATAAGGAGGTCACTGCGCCATTGTCGCTTGTCATCTCTGCCTTTGCGCCTGTCAACGATTTGAGCAGCACTTGGACGCCGGCATTACGCAGACAGGAGGAGGTTGGCGAGACCGTGCTCATGTTTGTCGATCTGGCTGAAGGCAAGAAAGCGCTCGGTGGCTCGGCGCTGGCGCAAGTGTTTGGACAGGTCGGCGATCAGGTGCCCGATGTGCGGGATGTGGAACTGCTGAAGGATTTCTACCACGCCATCGAGCAGCTGCATGAGTCCGACATTGTGTTGGCGTATCATGACCGCTCTGATGGCGGTCTTTTCACTACATTGGTCGAAATGATGTTCGCTGGGCGGTGTGGCTTGGAGGTCATGCTGGACAACATTGTCAAGTCCGGGCGGACACAAGACCTGGTCGAAACGCTGTTTAACGAGGAGCTTGGTGCGGTCTTCCAGATTCGCAAGAAGGATGAGAACGAGTTCCGAGGAGTCTTTGCACCACTACGACCAATCGTCATTGGTGCTGTACCAAAAGCGAGCAAGCAGGACCTGGCCCTCTATTACGGTGCCGACTGCGTTTACCGCGCTCCTCGGAAGGAGCTACAGCAGAAGTGGTCGCATACTTCTTGGGCGATGCAGAGACTGCGCGATAACCCTGAATGTGCTGATACGGAGAAGGAGAACATCAATGACGATCAAGACCCAGGTCTTCGATACAAGCTCACATTCAAGCCTCAAGAGAACATCCTCAGCTACACAACTACGCTTACATCACAAGTCCGCGCTAAGCCTCGAGTTGCTATTCTGCGTGAGCAAGGCGTCAATGGGCAATCAGAAATGGCCTTCGCTTTTGCATCAGCCGGCTTCTCGCCCATTGATGTCCACATGACCGACATCTTGTCTGGTCGCTTCTCGCTTGCCTCTGTCGTCGGCCTGGCGGCTTGCGGTGGCTTCAGCTACGGCGACGTCCTCGGCGCCGGTCAAGGTTGGGCAAAGAGCGTACTCCTGCACGAAGGCACTCGCGTTGAGTTCAAGAACTTCTTCGAAAGGAAAGACACCTTCGCCTTGGGTGTGTGCAACGGCTGCCAATTCCTGTCCAGGCTCACTGAGATCATTCCGGGCGCTGAGAACTGGCCCACGTTCGAGAGGAACATCAGTGAGCAATACGAGGCTCGAGTCTGTATGGTCGAGGTCTCCGATCCACCACAGCACCCGCCTAGCGTTTTTCTGCATGGTATGCACGGCTCCTACCTACCCATCGTCACCGCACACGGCGAGGGCCGAGCGCAATTCCCCAAGACGGGCAGCTCCTCCCCGCAGGCGCTCATTGACCAAGGTCTCGTGTCGCTGCGGTATACAGACAATTACCTCAAGCACACGGAGAAGTATCCGTATAATCCAAACGGGTCGCCGCTAGGCATTACGGGTGTGCGAACGCCCGATGGCAGGGTTCTGGCGCTGATGCCGCATCCGGAACGAACAATTTTGAAGGAGGTCGGCAGCTATGTGCCAAAGAGTCAGGCGAGGGAGTGGGGCGAGTTTGGGCCATGGGTGAGGATGTTCAGGAGTGCTAGGAGGTGGTGTGGTTAAGTGATGATGTGAGCGGGGGCTGTGTTGCGCGATATGCAATTACCATCGGCAAGCGCTTGAGTTGGCGAACATGGTGCTACGCGTTTGCATCAGCATTGCTGCTTTGAAGATCGCCGAGGTCCCAATTAAACCATTTGATTACACCATTAGATTACACCTTTCTGGTCGGCAGCCCTACTCATGCACCACAGTACTGAAGACACGGGCCTTTTCTCGTCCCAATCCGGCTCAACGACGTCCCGAATCTGTTTGACAACCTCGCAATCGCACATCGGCTCTGTATTCTGCCTTTCGCTACGTTGAAACGCGTACGACGCTTTCACGCTCTACGATCGTGTCCACCTGACATTGCCGCTGGGGTAATTCAATGCACCCTTCCGTCCGCTTTCAGAGGGGTACAATGGGCCGTGGACAGTGACATGCTCGTATCCGCTGTAACTGGTATTGTAAGAGCTTGCTCTGCTGGGTTTCTGGAGCGAGGATGTGTCTGCTGTGTCAGAAGGGCTATTGGTCGCATTATTGATTGTGTTGGTGCTATTAGGCATGATATGATGACGGCTGTGATTCGCTTACTTTGCAGATGCTGTGGCCGTATGCCGTGGACGTCTAGACTGGGTTTCAGAGTGGTGTTAGAGTTTTGGGAGCTGCTGATCTGTTGACAGATGCGACGTGCTTTGGCGATGGTGGTATATGGCAGGTTTGGCGGTACGGAGAGATGGGTTCGTGTTTGTACCCAAAACGGACTCAATTGACAGCCTACCATGTCAGACTCGTCTGTCCCGAAGACAGACTCGATGTGCCGTTTCAAACTCGATCAAACCTCTCACGAGACAAAGATGTCTTGAGACCTTTGTGTACTTCACAATACTGCAGTCGTGGCATGCACCGCGTAAGATGAGACATTATTTGGATGCAGTCTACGAGAGCTGGCGGACAGGCTTTGCGCTGTGTCAATGCCAAGGATCAGAGAGCGATTATCGCAGCCGGAGCCGGTCAAATGGTCATAGACTGTGACTCCCCCGACATCCAGACGTGCAGACATGCTGGTCATTTGCTGAGCCGGGTTGGTCAAGAGTCAAGACCTCTGCCCACGAGCTTTTGCTTCGAACAACGTTCGCAGCGGGAGGCCCCAATGCATATCTGCTGCTCGATTGGCAAATGCGACGTTAGTCGCGTCACCATCCGTGCTTTGCCGGTGATCCGGTGGCTGATTGCAAGAGCTCACGGATAGCGGATCCGATGTACAGAGGATTGATGTGCAGCAAGCACAGACGATGTGTTCACGCTCGTTCCTGCGTCGCTATCTCCTGCCCTTGGACCAGTGTTCAGTCAGTGCATCTGAATCTTTCTATCAATCCGGGTCGAGACCTCGAACCAGGTTGCAATTGAGATTCAATCACAACTTTCGATCACGACCTGAGACCAGTGTCCTGCGACTCATGCGGACAGAACGCTACGTTCCACTGGATGAATGCATTCGAACCCTGTATATCTTAGATCACAAAGATCACCGACACAAGACCAATGGATCACAAAAGCCGTTGACACGCGATCAGCAAAGTCCTTACCTCACATTGCGGTGCGCTTCTGCCTCTCGGCTCACTTTTCCGGCTGGCGATCCTCTAGTCGTGTCATGTACATATGCCCAGCCCAAGCCCTCACTGTCCATGTCTGCACCTACTGTGACAGCTTCTTCAGCGACCTATCACGACAGCCTGATCTGTCATTCGCTTAGCATGAAGGGCAATACGAGCCGTCTGAGAAACGTCCTCAGGACGCAGCAATGTATGCCTCCTGATGCTTGATGGGGCAGCCTTCCCGCCAGTGCTCTCCGCGTGTAACATGGTATGTTCGACCACTAGACATGGCACACAGTACTAGCTCCTTGGCCTAAGACGCTGTCGACAATAGCCATTCGCTGTGAGAGACGATGCGGCATGCCCAAACATACGTACTTTCTGGTCCGACCTTAAGGTCTGCGTCGTGCGAAAATCAAGATCGACGGTTGTTGGTCCTGCCAGGTGAACCCGACCGTGCTACGGCCATAGAAGTAGACTTGCAGATCGCAGCGTTGCATTCTGCAAGGATCAGGATTCAATCGATGGTTGATTTATGAAAGCGCAACAAACCTGATACATATCAAAGATGTTTTGATTGGCGGAAGCCACGAGGCCGTCTGATCCTGACGGGCAAATCTCTTCTAAGGGACGGCGGGCCTGAGCTACCCGCTTAAAGCACAAACTCTGTTTGCACATCAGGCGCAAGCGGACCGTCTAAGCTGTGGCCTGCCCTCCTAGTGGTGGAGGTTTGGACCCTTGGGCCGACTGCTGAGTCGTGTCCAACAGCGTGGTTGTTCAACTTCCGTCGTGTGTAATGCAGAATGAAAGTGTAATTCGACGAATTGCTCGACATTGGCTTTGATGTGCGATCTGAACGATATGGAGTCAATGAACGCCGAATCAGAGCAAAGTATGGAACCATCGACAGAGTCCGCCCTTGAATGTTCGACAACTATACAACATTGAGATGTCCAGTGGCCTTCAAGGCGCTAGATTCTCCATTTCTTGTCCTCCCAAAACCCCCAGCCTCTCCTCCACCATCGCTCTCGTCCCTCGAAGCAAGACTTCAACACGATGTCTCAGGATATAGGATGGCATTTGATAGCGAGAGCCGAGTCGGCGTCCAGTCAGGTCATCAGCGCCTCAGACTTGACGCTTCCCGAATCAGCAGCGACTACAAATTACGCCGTCGTTGGAGTCTTCTTGGGCTTATCGAGTGAGTCTACAGGCGACAAATTACCGCAAAGACACGAGACTGATCGGCGCTCATAGCTCTTGCAACTTTTCTTCGCGGCTATGCTATGGTTGTTTTGAAGCGCAAGGGTGGATGGGACGATGCGGTAATGGTCATTGCCTATCTCACGGACATTGGACTGGCTACAGTGCTCGTCACAGCCAATTTCCAGTTCAACAAACCTCTGAGTTTGCACTGGATCCATGAAAATCTCCTGGTAGGTGCCCATGTGCCATCAAGAACTGCGCTTCAGTATGTTGCTAACTTTCTCAGCTTGCATGGATCTATCAATTCTTCTCGATCACAGCTCTGTTCTTGGTGAAGCTGGCGATTTGTTTGCTGCTTCTACGAGTCAGTACGTATTTGCGGACAAACGCTCAAGACTTGCAATCGCTGATTCTTGAGATATGCAGAACTCGACCTGTGGAGGGCGTTTCGATGGGCGGCTGGCGCGGTGATGGCACTCTTGATCGCGCACTGGGCTTGCACGATCATTATTTGGGGCGTCCAATGTGTTCCAATCACGAAGTTCTGGACGCCAACAGAGACAGGAGGCCAATGCATCTCCTTGAACGAATGGGCTCTGTGTAAGTGCAGCTTTCACAAAAGATGATCTTTCAGAGGAAGGGTGTTGCAAATGAACCAGTGCTAACTGCAGCTCAGCCGTCAACGCCATTACCCTTGCTACAGACATCATGGTTTTGGCCCTCCCGATTCCATTGGTCTGGATGCTTAATGTCCCCGTTCGGAAGAGACTGCAGGTCATTGCATTACTCTCTGCTGGTGGTGTGTCTATCATCGCCGGATGTCTGCGCCTGTATTACCTCACCAGATACAACGAACACAAAGGGCCTCTTGTGAAAAATATTAACAGGGCAGACATGTGGTATGTCTCCTTCCACTGCGATATATCATTTTGTTGTGGCTAAGCAGGTGCCTTAGGGCGTTCATCGAAGTCAATCTGGCCATTCTGTGCGGCTCTGCTTATGGTATGTTTCTAATTCACCCTCGACTTCCTGATCCTTGCCATAGTGTTCTGACAGTCGGTCTACAGCCTTCCAAGCCTTTGCAGTCCACATTCATGAGTTCTCCTCCAGACGGAGCGGTTCGTCAGGCCAGACCTCGGAGAAAAGCAAGAAGCAGCAGAAGAAGAAGAACAAAAAGTTCTTCAGCACTTTCCAGGCATCCGGGTTCGACATTGAGCATGACATCGAAATGGTATATAACAACAACAATTCGGAAAGCACACCATCTTCTTTTCGCCAGGACAGCTTGCCCACCAAGCAATCGCTGGAGACCAACACCACTTCTGACAGAAAATCGTCGCTGCACAACGCGGCATCGACGTTGTATTCGGAGGATAAGGTCTCAAGTGAAGACAGGTCCTCCTCAGTGCAGGGTTACGGGTCAAATCTGAGAGTACCGCGAGTCATCCCAAGCTACGAAAGCTTTGGCAGCGGGAATGCCATCCTCGAGCCTCCTCGGCACTGAGCATGGGGTAATTCGAGAAGAGTAAATATCAATGTGTTCCAGATGGAAGAAAGTGGGGTGGTCTCTGATACAACATTCTCGTGGTTGATGCAAGCAGCTCATGTTGCAGCACGAATATTAAGCAGCATCTTTTGCTCACAGTGGTTGAGATACGTTTCGCTGTTGGCCCACCACCATGAACCTGCACTTTCCCATTACTTCGCCAGACACAGACTATGAGCTTGTGCAGATGGTCAGCCGTCGACAAAATGCTAGACTGTGCAAGCCTATGGGGGAGGGTCGATAAGCGATTCAGCAGATCGTGATGATGCACTTGCTTCGAATGATGCCTATGATGTGATCAAGCTTTCCGGGTAATGTGGTGTCGAGAGAACTAGTGCCTGACTCCATGCTGCAGCCTGCAGGTACATGAGTTGGGCTGTAATTTGGTTTGAGTTCTGCTCAGGCCCAAGCTAGTCTGCGCCTCAACTCGCTAAATCATGCAGCCACTAAATTACCGTTTTCCGTCGAAGGCCTCAACGTCGGCCGATGCGAGATTCGCAATGGTTTTCAGTGTCCATAGGCTCTTGGCCTCGAACCTTGCGCCGACCCTGGCGTCATACATTGGCTCGAAACTTCGCTGGCCGACTATTCCGGCAACCTTAAGCATTTTCATACAACGATTCAGGAAGACTTACTGTAGTATTCCAGCGTAGATCTTATACTCGATTCACTTTGCTGTGTCGAGGGCAAAGTGACGCAGCGAGAGATATGGCGTTGAATTATATGGCTGGTCGTACGCGCTTGTCGACACAAGAGAGTCTATAGGCATGTGTACTGTCAAGGCTCTTTGATCAGCCTGCACAGCTATCATTGTACCGCAAAGCCGCTCTGCGCCAGTGTCATTCAGGACAATGCGGTCCCTTATCACCTTCTTAACTCTGGTTGGCGCAGGCATAGCTTTTCCCAATCTTCATGCCTTTCCTGAAGCGACCGATGCGAATAATTTGAGAAGGAGGCAGCTCGACAGTATTATATCACCGCCTTTCGACGCTTCGCAGCAACTGGTCGACGTGACCGGCGAACATGAGTTCGTTCCACCTGGACCAACAGATCAGCGTGGTCCATGTCCGGGACTGAATTCACTGGCGGTAAAGTCATTGCAAAGAGGCAACTGTGCAAAAAGAGATATATGCTGATCTTCAACCACTTCTTTGTGCAGAACCACAACTTCCTCCCTCACAACGGTATCGCCACGATCGACCAATTCATCGCGCAGACTACGGGAGGTGCGTCTCGCGATCTCTGCTAGACAGTATAGATGTGCGATTGGTTATCCGCTGACAAATCTGTACAGTATTTGGTCTCGGTCCAAGCATTGCGCTGTTTCTAGCTGTTTATGGTGCCGTTATATCTGGAGATCTCACCCAGTGGTCAATCGGAGGCCCAGATGCTAGAGTGCCTGCACCGCTTGGACTAGGACTCCTTGGTCAGCCGCAGGGCATTTCAGGTTCCCACAACAAATATGAAAATGATGGGTCGCCAACAAGGGGTGATCTTTACCAATAGTACGAATTGGGCGTGCGCTTACAGCATTAAAATCGATTACTAACGGCCTCCTTCGTCTCTAGTGGTAACGACTACCTTCTGCAGATGAACCAATGGCAAGACCTCTACGACGTCGGCAAAGCAGAAGACGATTACAACATCGATAACCTGATCGATCGCCGCGCGGCACGCTTCCAGGAATCCATTGACAACAACCCATACTTCTTCAATGCTCCCGTATCTGGCTTCATCGCCGAACATGCCGCCTGGTCTTTCATTTTCCGCCTGATGGGCAACAAATCCGCTGAGTATCCTGCCGGCAAGCTCGATGGCAATGTTCTCAAGTCGTTTTACGCTATCACAGGTGATGATGGTAATTTCACCTACACGCCGGGTCACGAGCGGATCCCGTACAATTGGTATACGCGGAACGCCCTTGACCCCTACGACTATCCTGAGGCCCAGCTTGATGCCATCTATGCAACTTATGGCAAGAATAACCCCGAATTCGTCGACATCGGCGGCAATACCGGTACTGTGGGCTCATTTGTTGGTTTTGACCCGGACAATATCACCAGCAATGTATATTCCATCAACAACCTCCAGAGCGGAAACAATCTGTTCTGCTACTTCTTCGAGCTTACCACCCAAGAGTTGCCGGATATTCTTTCAACAGTGTTTTCGGATATCCAGCAAGGCTTGAACATGCTTACTCCCATCTTGAACAATGTCACGCAGACATTCGGCTGCACGAAGCTCGAAGCCATTGATAAAAGCCAATTCAGTATCTTTCCGGGATATACGCAGAGTTACGACGGCTACACCGGGCAATCGACGTCCGATTCGCTTCTGTAATGGCTTGACAAGAGCTGGGAGCATTGGGCAGATCAGTGGGCGCGTCGTTGGTTTCGAAGAAGACACTTCATGTACAGAATATAAGGAGTCTATGATACGCTTGCGGCCCATGAGAACGATCGACAAGTTCCTACAGCAAAAGAATTCTCGTCGGACAACCTGCATCTGCAGGTCATCGCATTACTATCATGTTTGACCAGGTTCAGAAAAGGTCATGCAGACCATGTGATTTTCTGCTGCTCGTACAGTAAATGGATATTATCTCTCGGATCTGCAATGCAATAGAATAGAGCATTGGAGTTTTGGCAGGATTAATTTCAGATGCACTCTCAGGGCCATCAGGAGCCACTGATTCAATATCAGTAGTGGCGCCGTGGTGTGCTACACCTCTTGGAAAACTTGAGTTGAGGAACGCGAGATGGAGAAGCTTGACGTGTCAGCTGTCTGCAAAACCCGAATCGCCTTGTGCTCAGCAGACACCCAGCCAGATCAGCATGTCATGACCAGCCAGCAGCCCGTTTGGAGAACTGCCAACTGACGTTGTCGATCAAGACTCTCAGCTATTGCGATGGAAAGATCCACACCAAGTCGAGGCGACTTTGGCACAGCCTCACCATCAATATGGAACTTCTATCAGACGCCAAAACGTCGGCAGTATTTTGCTTAGACCTAAAGCAACGCACAAATTTCGCTTCTTCGATCTGGTGGCGTATGAGTGGCTATGTGCTCCGCATTGTCAACGCAAGACCGGAGAGCGATATCACTCCAGCTTAGAATATGGGCGAGACATATCTGCATATCCTCGTATCTGATCCTTTATATCCCCGCACATGTGTCGTGTACCGCTCTGGACAACTGCCTGCAACTCACAGTATTGATCACCTTTGTCCAGAGCAGCAGCCGCTAAAATGCATCCCATTACAATCATCACCTTCCTATTCGCGCATCAAGCTTGGGCAGGAGTAAGTCGTACTACTGTCGTCAACCTCTCCAGTCGCAGACTGTGCAGTTTTGGTGAGGATGCCAGATATGTGATGATAGGCAGTGGCCCGGCACTTGCACGAGTCTTGAGACCGGCCGCAAGCAGATGTGCGGTGAAATCAGTATAGATTCTGCAGATCATGGCCACGAAAACAAGCTATAAATCCTAACGCAGACGGCGCCATGCCATTCTGACGAGTCCAGAATCTGCAAACTCGATGCTGTGATTTTAAGAATTACCGGGGGCACGACAACCGCGCTCAGGGCCAGGTGCAGTGGCAATTAGGTGGTGCTTATCGATTGTGGTCACAAGAGCGTGGTTCTAAACGACTAGAACTACCCTCGTACACTATCTTGCCAAGCTTGTCCCTATGTGACCTTGCTTTTCATCGTCTCTGAGAATGAAGCACTTGGTTCCAGTGTCACCGTCCAGGCACACTACGGTAATGCAAATGGAATACTCGACATGGACGAGACAGTCTGCTCAACTGCTGATATCATTCCTGCCACGAGGATCGTAGTCTTGCTTCCTCACTTTAGCATCAAACGGCAAATAAAATGGCTGCTTTTTGCCTTCTTAGACTTCCTGGGCGAGTGCATTCTCCGGCCATGTTGTCTAGAGTCAGTGGTGTCGTCAAGCCCTCCATTGCTTCGCGCGGACGCGCACTCTCGATCGACCATGACTCGGAATCGCTCTACGCTCACACATCTGGCCGCTGGCTCTGGAATGAAGAGCAGCAAATGAGATGTCGGTGGCGGAAGTTCAATGTTACGGCCCTTGCACAGGTTGCGGCGCCGGCGGTTGGTTCACAATCATGTGTGAACCTCGCCAAGCTCTCCGAGGGCAGCTACAACAAAGCTTTCCTGCTCAGAATGGATGACGGCAAAGAAATAGTCGCCAAATTGCCCAATCCAAATGCAGGCTATGATCATTTCACCACCGCAAGCAAAGTGGCTACAATGGATTATGCGCGAAACGTTCTTAGTATTCCTGTACCCTCGATCCATGCTTGGAGTTCGTCTGCAAACAATCCTGTTGGCGCAGAGTACATCTTGATGGAAAAATGTCCTGGTATCGAACTGCACAAGGTCTGGGCCACGATTTCAGATCGTCAAAAAGCTTCCATAATTCATAAGCTCGTGAGCTATGAAGCTGCGTTCGCTTCATCAGCACTTCCTATGTACGGGAGCCTTTACTACGCAAATGATCTCAAATGCACCAAGGCGAGCCAAGTCGCCCTCCCGCCATCAGAAGACAACCGGACACATCCAGAATTTGTTATTGGTCCAACCACAGACAGGAATTTCTATGATCATGGTCGGGCTGGTGCTACGGGCAGTCTAGGACCGTGGTCAACGATCGAAGAATACAATCTCGCAATTGCAGAGCGGGAAATGGCATGTCTGCAGAGGTCCTCACAATTTCCAGGCCCTCAGGGATTCTACAATGGTCTCGGCCAATACCAGCAGAACTCCCAAACAAAGATGCGGACTCTGCGAGATTTCGAGAAGGTGGCCAGGTATCTGAAGCCAGCTGATCCAATTCTCTCACGGCCAGTCTTTTGGCACACTGATTTACATTGGGATAATCTCTTCGTCGATGAGAACGATCCGACGCAGATTACAGCGATCATTGATTGGCAAGCAGTACACGCAGCTCCGCTCTTCGCGCAAGCCCGGCATCCAGCTTTCCTCGAATTTGATGGCGAAATTCCAGACACGTTTGATGCGGACGCTATAAGACTACCTGACAACTTCGAGAATCTCAGTAAGGACGAGCATTTCGCTTCAAAGACGCTGCGGGGCGTTCAGATACTATGGAAGCTTTATGAAATCGAGCTCGATTGCCAATGCGACGACGTCAGGCGGGCTATCCGCTTCGGCCAAGGCCTGCTGGGTCGTTTGCCTAGTCTTGCAGGAAACATCTTCAGCGATGGCGAACTGCTTGCTGAGGAGCTTTTGATCCAATTACAGCAGCAGTGGGATCAGCTCGTCGATGACCCCGTTGCAGAGCCTTGCCCGCTGGCTTTTACGCACGCGGACCAACTTGTTCATGATGAGCAATATGCTCTTTGGGCACAAAGCATCGAGCTCATGACCGAATTTCTGGGTAGTATCGGCGGCTACCGTGGCTGGCATGGCTCCGTAACCCACGAACAGTACAATCTGGGAAAAGAGCATATCAGGCGATTCAAGGATTATTTCATCTCACGTCACTCGGCGACGGAAGTAGAGCGGAGGCGATGGATGGAGGTTTGGCCTTTCCGAGACTGAGGACGCAATTCAGATATTTGGTGGACAACGTCGTCAGCGTATGGATCGATGGATCTGCGGCCACCAATGGGAATCGAAGACCAATCGTTATCATCAATCACACCATCTCAAACAGCGATCATTGACCGCGGCGGGATGGACATTCCAGGGCTCGTGGATGACGAGAAGGCTGAGGCCATGTGCGATGACTGCCAGCTTATCTCTCGATTAATTGGCAAGTGCCTTCCAACGTGTACCAGCATGAAGAAATGAGATTACATGCATGAAGGACCTGAGCAGCAGGATTTGCACAGAGCGAACGTACGTTCAAGCCCACCCCGTCCTGAGTCCTTACTCAAGCTGCCCCCCCATAGCATTAATCCACTGCCATCGGTGAGTCCCAAATAGTTCTTCCGGCGCACCAGGATACCGTCCAAAGACCACACTCAAACCAAGCAGCCTCCTCACGGCAGCTCGCATCAAGATCAGAACGGCAACATTGAGGAGCTGATCGCGAGTGTAGAGCGACATTCCATACTGCCCAACATACTGAGCCCGACGGCACGCCCAGCTGATGCTGACGTCGGCGTAGCGGCAAAACAGATAGGCGATCACGTCCACGCAATCCATGATCAACATCCCTTGGAATGTCTTCTTGGCAGGTGTCTGAGCATCGAGGCTTTGGAGCAAAAGCAGCATTGCGGCATTGCTCGCCGCGGATGTATTGACGGCGAGGAGGAGCGGCAAGGAGAGCTTCCATCTGCGCATCCTGATTACCCATGCTGGCTTCGCTGGTCCAGACGGAGGAACAGCATCTTTTGGGTCGTGGCTGGGATCACTGGCGACGATTGGAGTGGTTGGGGGAAGCATGGAGTATAGCAGATTCGGCATCCACAGCCCAAGACCTAGGTGGAAGATACTTGGTACCAGGCCAGCAAGCAGCCAAGGTGGTACGGCAAGCCATATCATGAAGACCGAGTAGAGCGGTTCCGCAAGAGCGTAGAGAGCGCAAAGCGCGATCGGCGTGGGCAGGTGCGTCACTGGGCTTTTGTTCTGCAGTGCGCAGGGTGATGTGAGCCATTGGCCGGGTAGAAGGCTGCACTCGTGAAGAAGACATGAGCCAGCGACCGCGTACCAGACGGCGTTGAGCGGCGACATTGTTGGCCGAATCAGCAGTTGACCATGATCGAGTGCTGGTGAACTCGCGTAGTCTTCGATACTGCGTGGAGAAGCGTTCACAAAGCGACCAAAGGGAGGTAGGTCGACACGAAGCACGATGTCACGATATTGTTTCGCCAAAGGTTGCAAGCTCCCGCTATAATCGCTGGTGCTGTGAGCCTTCACACTACGATCTCTCCGCGGAGCCCCCGCTTCTTTTCGAGCGGCGCAGCATCTGGATGCTCATAACGTCACAAACATACTCTCTCTATGCCCAAGGTGTCATGTTGTGCCACCTGTATCCAATGTGGATGCTCACATAATCGTGCCATTGACAAGCAGTTAGCGACGAGTGGATCGCACATTTCTCCGAGTCACTTAACACGGATATGACCTCGTCACTCTGACCTGCTGCGCATTAATACCACAATTGTGTTTGCAAACACGCATACTTTCAACGTCCACATTTGCCTTTCGCCTGTTGCGTCTAATGTCAAAAGAGCCTTCCACCCACCCTTTACCCACACCACTGTTGGCTTCCTCCCATACACAAACCCACCCTCACAACAAATTCCCAGCATTCTTCCTCCGCCTCTCCTTCTCCCTCTCCTCCTTCCTAAAAAACGCACTCCTCGCCTTCTCCAACTGCTTATTCGCCCCACCCTTCCCACCCCTCCCATACTCCATATACGCCATATTCTCGCCTCCCGCAAGACTACTCAACGTCCCCGCCTGCCTCTTCACCCCCGTCCCCTTCTTCCCCGCACCACCACTCTTCTTCCCACCAACCGCCCTACCATCCGAAAACAAATCATCCACGATCCTCTCCTCCTCTCCCTCCGTCTCAGAGCGGAGTAAGACGTCCGTGAGCAGGGACATGCGTTCCTCATACGTTGAAAACTGCAACCCGGGCATCCGATCGATACCATTAAGGTGCGTGATGACTTTGAACGCATAGCCCTGATCGACGAGGAAAGCCTGGCGTTTAGAGGAGTAAAACATTTCGTTCGTGTCCTTGCTGACGAGGGAGTAGAAGAAGGCGTTGAAGCCCTCGTCGTTGCGGCGCTTGGCGCGGAGGATGCGGCCGAGGCGTTGGGCTTCTTGGCGGCGGGAGCCGTAGTGCGAGGAGATTTGGATGAGGCAGGTCGCTTCGGGGAGGTCGAGAGAGGTGTCGCCGATTTTGGAGAGGAAGACGGTGGAGACGGCGTCGTTGAATTGGAAGTTTTGGAGGACGGTGTCGCGTTCGCGTTGGTTGGTTTCGCCGAAGATGAAGGGTTTGCCCATGCCCATGGCGTATTTCTGTAATGCGTAGACGTTGTCTGAAAACACGATGATTTTGTCGCCTCTCCTTTCGTGAAAGTCGATCAGGAACTGGCAAGCCTGGTATTTCCTTGGATTCATCGTAGAGAGCAGGGATCGCTTATTCGTAGTCTTCGCAAGTAGGTATTCGCCATAAAATTCGGTAGTCATAGGACACCAGACTTCAGCGCATTGCACGCGCGCGATATGTCCTTCCTCGCTGAGCTGGAGCCAATTAGCTTCGTAAAGTTTAGGCCCGATAAGGAAGTTGAGATCTTTGATTTTATCGTCTTCGCGAAGCAAAGTAGCGGTGAGACCGAGTTTGGAGTGTGTCTTGATGCGCTCAGTGACTCGTCTGAACATCTCGGCCGGCACGACATGGACTTCATCGAGGACCATGAGGCCCCATTCGCGAGAGGTGATCTGGTCCATAACTTGCTGGCTGTCATGGGCGCGGCGAGCGTTTTGCGTGACCATGGAATAGGTGCAGACGATAATGCAGGCGCGGTTAGGGATGCGACTTTTCTCAGAGGAGGTGAAGACCACGACATCGTCCGGGTTGACGTTGGACCATTTCACGAATTCGGCTTTCCACTGCCCGGCGCTGGTGGCTGAAGTGCAGAGAACGATGACGGATTTCTTCTCTGTGCATGCGGCGGTGATGCCGACGAGAGTCTTGCCGGCGCCACATGGCAGGACGATGATACCGCTTCTGGCTCGTCCGTTACCAAACATCTTGCTCAAGGCGGTCTCTTGATAGTAGCGGATTTGCGTGCTGGGCTTGAGGTCGATATCCAGCGTTGGGTTGTGTTCGTCAGCTCGGAAGTCATACTCTTGCGTCAACGGTAGTTTCATGACCACATCGCAATGCTCCTGTACCGTCTGGATCTTGCTGCCGTCAATCTCAAATGAGTGCACCTGATCTATCTCATCATCATCCTCTTCCTCGCGCAAGAAGTCGGTCATATCTTTCTCGGCTTCGCGACCGCCAAACTCGTCATCAGACTCCTCTTCATCATGCTGACGCTGCTTCTTCTGCTGCTCCAGAGCAGCAGCAGCTTCTTTATTCTGAACAGCATCTCTGGTACCAGGTATGATCAAGTTGCCTTTCGTAGCAGCCCTCTCGGTTTGGAGCTCGCCTGTGTCCTCGATCCGGCACGCCGCGATGGCTGGTTCACGCAGTAGCTTCTGCAGAATGGCCGCTTCATTGCTCTCCACAAAGTACCGATTGTGCTTGAGCACGAGCCGCACCTTTCCAAACGAGCTCGTGGAACTCTTCACGAAATTGATGATGCCTTCAGGAAGCTTCGTCTTGGAGAAGGTGTCCAAATGCTTGAGGATATCAGCTTCCGTCATGCCTACGGATACGGCTGCGAAGAGACTGTGCGTGCTGATGGTATATTCATGCATATTCGTCGTCCTACTTTGGGGCTCGGCAATGTTGATTAAGAACTGTTGCGCCCGTGCGAAACTGGGAGAGAAGGTCTCGAGCACAATGCGACCATTATGCCTATCGATCCAGAGTGGACGCAGTCGGTGATCAGGCTTGAGTGGCTCATCTGAAAAGTCATGTTGAGGCTTGAAAAGACGACTGGCAGGGTCGTGGGCGACATTTGCCCGTCCCGTATTATAGGCAGATGGCTGGAATTGCTTGACTACCTCATCGTACTTGTGCTTCTCTTTCCGATCCTTCTTCCTCGTGGTCGACGCGGTCGCCAGACTGTCATCGGCGCTTGAAACATACGCATCGCTGTCGCTAAAGTCCTCGTCGCTGTCGAGGCTGACGGGCGTGTTCATGCCAGAGGCCGTCCTCTTCGCTGGCCGCCCTCCTGCCGCCTGCGCCTTGCGCTTCGTCGCCATCGTGATTAATTCCCTTGTCCTGTCCACCACCAGTTCTCAACAATTATCACGCCCAGAAGTATCGAATGGCGACACTGTTGTGATGGGTGACTCGGAATGTGGAAAGTCAAGGAAGTAGTCGAGTTGATGACCGAAGTACTGTAGCCAGAGTCGCCGGAAGCAGCCGCCGCTAGCACGTGATAGTGACTCAGCCGTCACACGGGCTGTGCTTCTAGCGTGAATGTTTTCTTGCTTACATGTAGCGCATGTACCCTTCTGAGAGTCAGATGCACGATTGGAAAAGGCGTCAGACAAAGAAAAACGACAAAAGTCATGGCGTAGTGCATGAAGTTTGAGGTGATTGCTCGTCGATCGATCTAATTGATGGACTCGCCCCTTGGGTGCTTCACTGGCGACCTGAATGTGTCGACTGAGCTGCTGGCTGGTGAGAACACCAAACTGTATCAGACCAGACATGTAATATCCTCATGAGTGTGAACGTGGCAAGAAGAAGCAGAATTCGACGACTTTTCACATTTTGGAGCAGTGTCGCTCTTCTACCCATTGCTAATGCTGTGCATACGCCTCATTCAAGTCCTCTCTCCTTGCAAACTCGTAAGAGAATGCATCTACTTCTCGTAGACCCAGTCGTGGCCAGCCTGCTTCCAGCTCTGGATCTCGCTCTTGTCGAACCACAGGGCAATCTCCTTCTGGGCGGACTCGACGGCGTCGGAGCCGTGGCAGACGTTGCGGCCGACGTCCTGCAGATATTCGTCAGCACATAAAGTATCATGCGTAATTGGATTGGTAAATGGGCTTACAATAGCGAAGTCGCCACGGATGGTGCCCGGCTGGGAAGCGAGTGGGTTGGTGGCACCGAGGATCTGGCGGCCGGTCTTGACGACCTCACGGCCCTCCCAGACCATGGCGCAGATTGGGCCGCTGCCCATGTCTAGTGTGTATCCGTCAGTGTCTGTCCTACAGTATCTGCTCTTGATTGTAGATCGACGTACAGGTGACGAGACCCTTGAAGAAAGGCTTCTCGCTCAGGTCGGAGTAGTGCTTCTCGAGGTGCTCCTTGCTGGCGGTGACGAGCTTGATGGCGACAAGCTTGAAGCTGGAAGAGGATCAGAATCGTGATCGAGTGAGGGTAGGCGTCTAATGGCTGTTGTTCATACCCTCTCTTCTCGAAGCGGGAGATGATCTCGCCGACAAGGCCACGCTGTGATCGTTCGTCAGCACTTCTCCATCATCGCGACCAACCTATGAAGAGGTCGACATACCTGGACACCGTCCGGCTTGACAGCGATGAAGCTGAATGTGCCATTAGCCTTCTCTGCCCCTCTTCATCCTCATGCCTAATATGTCAATGCACATACGTCTGCTCGGAAGTCATCTTGTCGGGTTGGTTGTGCGTGAAGGGTAATATTGGTCCTTGAGTCGAAGTTATGTGAAGATTGCAGGATGTTGGGGCGGTGTGTTGACAGCTCTAGACATTTTCTAGACCTCTCAAGGTGGGATGGTGGGGCTGGTCAATGGCAGATGCAGGGGTCATCGGCAGGAGGAGAAACACTGCTTCCGACGCAGGAGCTATGTCCCTAGCATGTGACAGTGGCATTGGGATTGTGAGAAGTAATCTGGGCAATGTCGAGTTGGGTCAGATTGCCTGAGATGACCAGATCCAATGGCTTGCCCAATCGGTGGGCGAGCTTGTTGTTGCTCTTCGCAGCGCTATGCCTTTTAGTCACGCCGGCCGGTAAGCAAGCAAGCAAGCTCCAGCTGTCCTTGACGTAGCATTGGATGTTTCTGTATATACACATGTGCAGGAGGCTGATGGTCGATAGTGAGTGTAAAGAAAGAGAATTTCAAGACGTGCGATCAATCGGGCTTCTGTAAACGCAACCGAGCCTACGCCGACAACGCCCTTTCCGATTCCAAGTTCGAATCGCCGTATGCTCTCGATGCTGCCACTGTCAAGTTCGACAAAGGGATCTTGACCGGGGTCGTGTCGAAGAGATTCATCACTACTGGCCAGACAGTCAAGCTCCCACTCACCGTCGCTTTCTACGAGTCGGGCACTGCTCGCGTGACCATCGACGAGGAGACGCGACAGAAGGGCGAGATCGAGCTCAGGCATGACAGCAAGGCGAAGAAGCAGCGGTACAATGAGGCGGAGAAGTGGGCGATCGTGGGAGGGACGAAAGTCAGCAGTGGTGCTGCCACAAGCCCGGATACGGACAAAGGCACAACCAAGATTGTGTACGGGCCAACGAGCAAGTTTGAGGCGGTGATCCGTCACAGTCCCTTTGGCATTGATTTCAAGCGAGACGGCGAGACACAGATCAAGTTCAACGACAAGGGATTACTAAATGTGGAGCACTGGCGGAAGAAGGTGGAGAAGCCGGCGGAAGAGAAGAAGGAGGGCGAGGAAGCTGCTGCCGTGGAGAGCAAGGACGAGGGCGGTGAAGACGAGAGCACGTGGTGGGACGAGTCGTTCGGTGGCAACACGGACAGCAAGCCGAGAGGCCCCGAAGCTGTTGCCTTGGACATCACCTTCCCTGGTTACGAGCACGTCTATGGTGTCGCTGAGCACACCGGACCATTGTCGCTGAAGGAGACTCGTGGTGGCGATGGCAAGTACACCGACCCGTACAGATTGTACAACAGCGATGTCTTCGAGTACGAAATGGACAGCCCCATGACGCTGTACGGCGCCATCCCATTCATGCAGGCGCAGAAGAAGGACTCGACGGTCGGCGTCTTCTGGCTCAATGCCGCCGAGACGTGGATCGATATCACCAAGCACACGACCTCCGCCAACCCGCTCAGTCTTGGTATTGGCAGTTCAAAGACCACTCAGACGCACTGGATCAGCGAGTCGGGTCTACTTGACGTCTTCGTCTTCCTCGGTCCCAAACCACAGGATGTCATTGGGGCGTATGGTGAGCTTACCGGCTACAGCCAGCTTCCACAGTCATTTGCCATCGCCTACCACCAGTGTCGCTGGAACTACGTGACCGACGAAGATGTCAAGGATGTCGACCGGAAGTTCGACAAGCACAAGATCCCGTACGACGTCATCTGGCTCGACATCGAGTACACCGACGGCAAGAAGTACTTCACCTGGGACCCCATGACCTTCCCCGACCCAATCGGCATGGAGAAGCAACTCGACGAGCATGAGCGCAAGCTCGTCGTAATCATTGACCCCCACATCAAAAACGAAGGCAACTACCCTGTCGTCGACGAGCTTAAATCAAAAGACCTAGCCGTGCACAACAAAGAAGACAGCATCTACGAAGGCTGGTGCTGGCCCGGCAGCTCGCACTGGGTCGACTGCTTCAACCCCAAAGCCCACGAATGGTGGAAGTCCCTCTTCCGCTACGACAGATTTAAGGGCACCTCAAAGAACACCTGGCTCTGGAACGACATGAACGAGCCCTCCGTCTTCAACGGCCCAGAAACCACCATGCCAAAGGACAATCTCCACCACGGCCACTGGGAACACCGCGACGTTCACAACATCAACGGCCTTACCTTCGTCAACGCAACTTACGATGCCCTTCTCGCCCGCGATAAAGACGAGGACAAACACCCCGTCCGTCCCTTCATCCTCACCCGCTCCTTCTACTCCGGCTCCCAACGCATGGGTGCCATGTGGACCGGCGACAACCAAGCCGCCTGGCCGCACCTCGAAGCCAGCATCCCCATGATCATCTCCATGGGCATTTCCGGCTTCCCCTTCGCAGGCGCAGACGTAGGAGGCTTCTTCGGAAATCCAAGCAAAGAGCTCTTGACACGCTGGTACCAAGCCGGTGCCTTCTACCCTTACTTCCGCGGGCACGCGCACATCGACACTCGTCGTCGTGAGCCGTATCTGGCTGGTGAACCCTACACTGGCATCATCACGCAAGCGCTGCGACTACGCTACGCCTTGTTACCAGCATGGTATACAGCCTTCCACGAGGCTTCGACGACCGGCGCCCCGATCATCCGGCCTAATTACTACGTCCATCCAGGCGACGAGAAAGGTTTCGCCATCGACGACCAATTCTACGTCGGATCCTACGGCCTCCTCGCCAAACCCGTCACGAAAGAAGGCGCAGAAAACCAAGAGATCTACCTGGCAGATAAGGAGAAGTACTTCGATTACTTTGATTTCTGGACCTACGAGGGCCCAGGCACCGTCAACGTCGCCGCGCCTCTTGACACTATCCCCCTACTCATGCAGGGCGGGCACATCATCCTCCGCCGCGACCGCCCGCGCCGCAGCTCTGGCCTCATGAAATACGACCCTTTCACTCTCGTCGTCGTGCTTGGAAACTCAGGCGACGCCGAAGGCACACTCTACCTCGACGACGGCACCTCCTTCGACTTCCAGGACGGCGCCTACATCCACAGACGCTTCGCCTTCTCGTCTGCTACCTCCTCCCTAACGTCCGAAAACCTCGCACCACCTGCTTCAGCGAGCAGCAAGAAAGCGAAGGAGTATTTGAAGAGTATGGAGAATGTAAGGGTGGAGAAGATTATTGTCGTTAATGCTCCTGCGGCGTGGAAGGAGAAGAAGGAGGTGCAGGTTGCGGAGGGGGTTGGTGGTGGGAAGAGTAAAGGGACGAGGAAGGTGGAAATGGAGTGGGTGGAGGGGGAAAAGGAGGGGAAGGCGAGTTTTGTGGTTGTGAGGAATCCGGGGGTGAGGATTGGGGAGGGGTGGAGGGTGGAGTTTTAGAGAATTTGAGCGAGATGGAGGGAAACTTAGAAGAGAGTTGATAGATGTAGGTTTTTTAGATTGCGAGATGTGCACCAGTTGATCGGTTTCGTTGGCCGGTTGATGCGACTCAGTGTTGTATACGTGACTAGTCGGTCTCGCGACCCATTGCGTGGTGAGGATGTGTGACTGACTGTCTTGACGCTACTGGTTGTTCGTGTGGAACTCTAGGTGTCGACGATCGTTCGAATTGCGCAACAAACCACTCACCCTGCACTGCGAACAACGGCTGTCCATCAGATTATCAGCACCAGTGAGACGAACCCTCGCCATAACCTTGTGGCCTCGATATAGTCGCTTGGATTGGCATGTTCCCTACCGTTCGACGCGCCTGCGATGAGTGAGTGAGATGAAGCGATTATTCGTCCATCAGGCCATACACGGCGACTTTAAAGGGTCGACGACCTGTCGAACCGCACGATGGAACGTTCAACATGCACTGCGAATTGCTGTTCGTCACGTTGTGAGCAGCATCGCAATGCGCTGGGGATGGTTGCTGTCTACCAGATCGTAAGCACCATTCCCGTGACTGCCCCGCTGATATTGCATATTTCTGTCATGCAGTCAGTCAGTCCGCCCTACATCAAACCTCTGCAAAGGCCATCGCGCTCCTTAACGCTAGTGCACCCTATACTGTAATCAGCCTCAAACAAATACCATATCCAATTATTTTCCATTCAGCCGGCACTACAATTGTCTGGTCGCGAAAGGCTATTATTATTATCGTGCTCGCCATCCCGCGTTTTCTGGTACGTGAGCTCTTTCTTCTCCCCAGCAACTCGTGCCGTGGTTCATGTGCGCTAGGACTCAGCTCCGCTTTTGGTGTACCAAAGTAGTTTAATAACACTACGTGAACCGTACTTGTAGTATAGTCCAAAGATAGCTGTTGAAAGGCTGGCAGTGGATCTCCGAGGTCATGAGGACGGAAGGAACATGAGCCGCGTCGTGGTTTCAGGTTGACGTCTTTCTGGAAGATTGCCTGTTGATCTATCATTGCACCCGAATGGGTATCGTTCCTTGCGCCTGATGGGGGAGTTCTGACGAAGCTGGAAGCAGCATCGCACTTCTTAAAGTGTCTTCGCCTGTGCACCTCGCTGTCACCGGTGAAAAACGTGCTGATGTGGTCGTCTTGAGCAGTACGAAGCTCTGGCTGCAGAGTTTGAGCAGCGCTGTGGAGGCTGTTTGACGTCGTCTGTCAAGGCGATGGACGATATAGCAGTGCTAAGAACGTCCCATCTGTCATTTGCCAGTCAGACGTCCCGTCTTTGTTGAGCTCTAGGAAGGACTGAGAGAGCTCCGGTAGCTTCAATGCTAAAAGCCATCTGTATGATGATGTACAAGTTGCAAATCTTGGAGATTACAAGCCGATGTTGCGCGTTGCTCCTCGAAGAACTCCTACCAAGCGCGGAAGACTTGCCACTGTGAAGGTTTTGGCCCCCACCGGCAGAAGTTCCCTTTCTTGATTTTTCCTGTAGCTTTGTCATCCTGGTGCAGCGTGCATGAACCTACCACCGAACGAAGAAACCCATGTCTCAGTTTGCGGCATCAATGCTGTCGTTGTTGCGAAATTGTGGACTCAGCGGTCGAATGGTGAGCCTGCAAATGCGAGGTTTGGAGTATTTCAAATCTCGCGTCAGCAAAGGCTTGCGTGCTGCAAGCTGCATGTGGTGTCTGAGATGCGAGCTGTTCCGGTAATGCAAAGATCCTTTGCAGGAGCCTGCATGATACGAGATACGAGTCGTAAGACCTCCTGCAGCTTCTTGCTTTCATGGCTCCTCGGTTCGTAAGCCCGAACGTGGCCGACGCAGCTATGGGAACAGGGTCCCTCATTTGGAGGTTGTACATTGGCACGTATGCAACGTCATGAATCAAGTATTAGCAATTAGGCGATCCCCGTCAAGACCATATGGTCCTCCGCATCACAATTCGCAGCGGCTTGTGCAGCGCTTGGATGATGATGGACAGCCTAGTGAGCAAAGGATCCTTCGCGGCTGCTTGAGTACGCTGTCCTGGCTCTCGTATGTCAGGCTGTATGCGCCTGTGATCTGGCGATTGGGTCTGGCCCTTGGCGCTGTTCTCGTGGCGATGGAACTCTCGCCGCATTGTCGGGTAAAGTCTAGAGCGTGAGCTCGCTTCCAGGCAGTCGAAGAAGCGACGATCGCATATATGAGACATATCATTGTGGCTTCTCCTGGACTGCATGCATTTCCGTCCGATACCGCAATACAGCCAGCAGAGCGAATGCAGATCGATTCCACGTGGCAGGGGCGGCACACGAGCGGATAATGTGTTTGTCCGGGCGGCTAAATCCGGCGGCTGTTTGAGCTGGAACTGGAAGTCGCAATAACAAATCCAAAAAAGCTTGTTTGAGCCTCGCTCTTCCACCTTCCACATCTTTGTATTCGACATTGTTCTCCCGCTCATATCGCTCGTGCACGGCAGAAGCTCTATGCAACGGCGCCGGGATCTCGAGATGGCGCTGTCATGCAAGGACATTGACTTCTTGTGGCGCTCGCGTGTCTAGCATTGACCGGAAGTACGAATTGCGGTGTTTTACCCCGCGGGTGACCCTACCATGCTGTTGGGCACGATTTGGAATATAGCTTGCCTGGCGACACCTGTGTTCTCCACTGCCACTTATGATCGCTGCAGCTTTCAAGTTGACGTCCGACTCGTGGCCCAAAGTCGGAGAATCTCACACGTCCAGATGAACCAGTCAGAGCCTCCGACTCCTCTGAATTTGTCAATTGTTACCGACCGTCTGGTATACGTCCGGCTTGCCGATTTTCAGTTTGCAGTGTCTTTGCATCCCGATATGACTAGTAATACTGGTGTGGAGTCTGTACATTGTGGGCAGTATGATAGGGCGAGCACACCGATGATTTGACAGAATGGGTGTGTGTTGGCGGCTCAATGTACTGAGCAATGTCCAGGAGCAGTTGCAAGGCCGCCGGTAGCCAAAGCAGCGCCAGAATACTCCACTGTCGCTTGCATCACTAATTACTGAGCCGCCAGTCTATAGCAAAGAAGCTCTCCGATCCAATCCCGACCTCACAGCGGTGTGAAAAATCGGGAAAGCATGATACAGAAAGGGCTGTCGCCTGTCACACCTGCTTACATATGTTGCTTCTGACCTGCAACAGCCTTTTTCCAAATCCATATGTCTGTGTCGTGGGTACTAACGCCTAGCTTACGGACCCCAGCACCGCAGCTATGTGCGTTGGCCGTTGGGCCACGGATATATGTCTAACATGTCGCCCAACTCTCGACCAGACGATCACGCGCAACAAGCATACGCCTCCACAATGCCGGCCACCACGAGATCTGCTGTCAATAAACCAACTGCCCCAGCAACAACCACAACGACGAGCACAGGTTCGAGCAGCTCAACATCTGCCAGTCATGCCTACTTGAGAGATGGCGAGATATCAGCTATCGAACACTGGAATGACAGTATCCCGACCAAGACCATGCGTACCAAGGACGACCAAGATCCAGCCATTGAAGCGTACATGCAGGCCAAGATGGCATTGTTCAACAGCCTCGCTTTCAGATCACGCAACAGCAGCACATCAACCTCGACATCTCAAGGGTGAAGCTTGATGGGAAGCTGACTGATCAATCATGGTGGGCCCAGCAACAATGCTCGAGCTCACGTGGCTGGTTACACAAGATCGATACTGCTAATCACTCTCGGAACCACCTCCGACAAATGTCCCGTCGCCGAAAACATAGACTTGACGCCACGTCAACTCGCCACTCCTGCTAATCCTACAACATACAAGGCATGACCTTATCAATCGACCAGCCTGGCTCGTCGATGTTACTCCAGAGCAGCTCTGCACTGCGGGTATTGGATGGAACGAAACCAACTTCGCTAGCAGCATGGTTGCTCCGCCTGCACCATAGGCCTTCACTTTGCTATGCTTGGCTGCAGATGCTGTAGGTCAACGTCAATGTCCTCTCGATGTCTGGCACGATTTTCGAGTTGGTTGACGTGGCAGCCACGTATTTCCAGATGGCATGTGTCCTGAGCACGGTAATCCGATGATATCGAGCTTCTGGCAACAATGCACCCGCGACGGTATCGTGGGGAAGCGATGAGGATCCGTGACAGAACTCATGCCCAATATCGCTCGTGACCAGCTCGGATCAGCGCGGCGGCATCTGCCTCACTCCATCTTCGAATCGTACTCGTCGTCGCCTTGCTTTCAGTCTCTGTCGTGGCCATCGAGGGCGACTCTGCCGCTGGCTCCGTTGGCGTGTTTGAATGCTGTGCAATTATACTGGCGTCCATGATACTGGAGTGTCCCGTCTCCACCATTCCCTGGTCGAGCACAGCGTTCAGGCGCATGTTTGCCGTCGTGGCTGTCCTCATGCTGTCATCGAGCAAATTCGGGATCAATCTGAGCAGCAAAGGCCGGAGCGCCAGCAGGCAGGCGCAAACTATTCCCACGTTTGCTTCCACGACCGACCAGATTACCGCCCAAAGGCCAGAGGCGCGATGCTCTCCTTTGTCGGAAAGAGCCAAAACGGTTGCAAGACGAGCGACGCTGAAACCGCAGACCGCAAAGCCGAGGACGAAGACAAGGCCAACTGATATCCTCTGTCTCCTTGGCAATCTGAGGCTTGATATTGCCGGCAGTGGCAGCATAAGAACTAGGAAGTCCAAGATGATATCTATGCTGGCAACACTGGCCCAATACGATTGCGCCGGTACGCAGGTGCCAGAAACTGCCGGATCCCAGAGTTTCTTGACCGGCGTGCAGATCAGAGGTCCGCCCACTATCGCCCAGAGTGCGGCAAGGAGGACAACACTCAAAATAGCATAAGTGAGATGGCGTGCAGGATGACCCGGGCCGAAGATGCGCAGGTACTGGAGTAAGATGGAGCATTTGGTCAAATTGACTGTAGCGGCCCACAGACTGTTGTTCGCAATGACCAGTTTGACGACTTTCGCCAACTCATGGATGTAGCTTCCGTCCGCTGTGCCTTCAATGCCGAAATTTCGTTGCAGATCGACGCTATCGTGCGCTGCGACACCGAGCAGAATTGTCATGGCTAAGGACACTGCCTTTTGTCGCCAAGAGGAAACGAATCAGCCGTCTGGTCACAAGCATGTCTTAGCATGATGATCGCGGACTCACCAGAGAACATTCGATAACCACATCGTCCCATCCTGCACATCGCGTTATCCGACTCCTTGTGTATCTTCTTAGGACAACGGTGAATGTGGCCACGAGCGTGACTGCCAATGCTGGACCGAACGTCTTCCAACTTCTGAGATCCCCAGCGCCGAAATGCGCAGCTTCAGGACCTAGATGGGAGGACGCAAGCCACGCCGCGACTTCTTCTTCTTTCAGTTCTTGCATCCTCAGGATCAGCTATGGCAGCCGGCTCAGCAAATTTTGTTTGTGTCGGTTGCGAAACGATGTGATGATGGAGGACGACACTTCAGCGACGTACATCTTGCGATTATGGTTTGGGCTACCAGGCATGATTCTTTGATGAGGAGGGGTAGCAGTCATCGTTCCAGTCAGGCAGAAGGAGATCTAGGGCGCTTGAATAGGTTAGATGACCTTTGCGGTCTTTCAGAGGCGGCGATCTGGTTACCAAGACGCTGGTATGCGGTGCTAGTCATCTTTTGGCTTGGAGCAATGGTTGGTTCGCTGCTCAGCTGGGGCGGGCAATCATGGTGAGGCAAATATGTATGTGGTTCCAAGACAGATTCAGTGTTGTTTTCAGTCTGCCATCAGTCAACATGGCGGTTTTGTATTGAGATCTGGTGATGTTTGTACATGAGAAAATGATCTTAAATCTAAATGCTTGGCATGTTCAAGTCAAAGCCAAACTGCTCTGTAGACATTTATGATGGGAAACTCTGCTATTGGCACTGCCCTTATGTATTCCACCATCTCAATGGCTTTGAGGCGTTCCGCATTGTGGTCTCTGCTCCCGGGATAAGCACGCCTTTGTGAGGACGCAGATGGGGCCAAAAAAGGACGGCGCCGGCAGATCACACGCGGATGAGCCGCACAATCTCATATCCGCGCGACCCCCTGCGTTTATACTGCTTCGTCTACACTGACATGCTGGCATGCCCCGATGTCAGTGATGGTAAGATACTTCAGCGGACGTCTACGTAATATGCCGGCCTCAGCTATCGCCGTGGGAGGACATGAATGACGTCGCCTCAGCTGAGCCGCAACCTCAGCCAGCCCAAGCAGCCGTCGCCAAGCCTGGCACCGCATGCCTAGGATGCCGGCGACGCAAGCTGAAATGCTCTCGCGAACAAGAAGGTTGTGCAAACTGTACCAAGTCCGCCCTGCCCTGTGTCTATCCTCAACCCGAGGTTGGAGTCAAGCGAAAACGTGGACCTTACAAGAAAGACAAGCCGGCTCGTGAACGCCATCTTGAGGACCTGGTCAGGTATCTGGAGCCTAGGGCTTCGGCGTCGAACGCGGAGTCTGGTGCGATACGCGATGGAGAGTTGGGTGGAAGCTTGAGTGGCTTGCCTGCGGATCTGCAACGCAATGAAATCACGCAGAGGCAGAACAGCCAGACACATGATTTGGTCAAAGATGCGCTTATAGCATTGACTAGCTCGTCGGCTTCCGAGCGAGAAAATGGCAATGACTTTGGTGGCGTCGTGTCTCGAGCTCCGCAGGCGCAGGCCCGGCCTTTGACGAGCTCACATCCGCCTGCACGCCAGGTATTCGAGTATTGGCGTCTGTTCGTTACCCGCGTTGAGCCCTTGACAAAGATACTGCATTGCTCGACGTTCGGCGATAGGCTCTTCACGGCTATTGACGAGCCTGCGAAACTCGGATGTAGTACGCACACGCTCCTCTTCAGCATATATTACTCTGCTGTCAGCACCTGTACCGCTGGCGAGGCACAGAGTAGATTCGGTGTTGACAAAGATGCATTGCTGCATCAGTATAGCCGCGTCATAGAGGGTGCACTTGCAGACAACTATGGAATGCCGACTTTGGAATCCGTGCAGGCGTTGATCCTGTATATCATTTGCTTGCGGAGGCAGGACGATAACATAAATCTCAAGGCACTTTTCAGCCTGGCTGTACGACTTGCGCAAATGATCTGCTTACATCAGGATCCAGCTGAGATGGGTCTCACCACCCTAGAATGCGAATTGAGACGAAGACTCTGGTTCCATATATGCCAGCTTGAGTCACGAGGAGCTGAGGAAGGCGAGGCGCGATCGAACACCGTATTGGAAGGCAGTGATGTGCGCTTCCCGGCAAACTTGAATGACTTTGATCTACATACGCGAGCAAATGAGGCGCCGGTCTCGAGGAGCGGTATCACTGAGATGACTTTTGCGAGGGTGAGATGGGAATCTCAAAGGATGGTATATGGTTTGTGGATCATGAAGAAGCAGGCCAAGGCGAATGGTAAGACATCGGATTTGAGAGCCCGGCAGGATGCATTCTTCGCCGAAGCATGCGTGAGGTTACAAAAGGAATATTTGGATCATATGGATTCTTCGCGACCTTACGACTGGATGTGTCGACTTTTCCTGGAAGGAATGATCAACAAGGTCCGGATGATGATCGAGCATCCGTTTGGCCAGATCCCGCACAAAGACATGGAATCTCACGAGCGCTTTAAGCTTCTTCAGTCCTCCGTCTATGTCATCAGCTTCACGCACAGTCTTGCTACAGACCAACGGATAGAGCAATGGCAGTGGTTCTTCAGGAGCTATGTTCAGTGGCACTCGCTTGCAATCGTCGTTGCAGAGCTACCTCGGATCAAGGACAGGCGTTTTACGCTTAGTGCGTGGGCTGTTCTGGATCCGATTCTGACGAACTGGGACCGCACATATGCATTGAGAAGAGGAGAAAGTGCATGGGATCACGTAAATACGCTTATCCAGAGGGCGAGAGAGATGAGGGTCATGGGAGCGGCGGAGAAGGGTTCTGCACAGCCGGGCCCCAGATCTGTGCAACAGAAGCAGCGCGGACGAGTCTCTGTAACGGGGATGGCTTCAGGTGATTACATTGCTACGAGCGCCAGTTGTCGGTCAAATACTTCTGTGGATGATGTGACAGGGACAGACATTACAGTCACACACGCTATGTCGACTGATGCTCCAGCACAACATCAGGCCCCAATCATCATGCCGCAATTTGTGGCAAACCCTAACGTCAGCCAGCTCAAGCCATTTCTGGGTTGCGCACCTACTAGCTTTGATCTTGATGTTGACTTCGGCAACTTGTACGATCACAACGAATGGGACGGACTTGGACAAGTGGACTTTGGAGCTTTTGACCAGGTCTTCGGTGATTGGGCGTTCCTCAGCCCTGAGACTGTCGAATCTAATATGTTGAATATGGGAACGGGTATCAACGGTGCGTAAATATTGCGCCAGGTCTTTCCGCACACCATGCTCTGGCAAAAGAAGACAACGGGATGGGAGCGTGCCGGGTTCCTGACAGCGTATACCTGGCAAGATCAGCCACGCATCTGAGCTGGAGACGAAGCTTCCCCTCCGTGCCCGCTTGGCAATCGTACCAATATTTGTGCAATCAACTCTTACAATTGTGGATGACAACATTCTGTATCGGAAGCGAAGCACGATTCTGCTTTGTCATGGCCTCCAATATGAACAGCAAGACAGGAACCACGATGGCGTACATCAGATATAACGTGCCGGACCTCTCGATCCCTGGGAGAGACCTAGCTATCTACTCCCCACCAGTGAGCAAGAGTGTACACAAAGAGTTTCTGCCTCTCCACGATTTCCGTACGGCCAACGATGTAGTTAAAGGGCCGGAGGGCCTTGATGTGCAGGGCTTCACATGGATCAATCACAAGTCTGCTCTTAGAAGTCCGGAAGAATTTATAGCGGGAAGAAACATCGAGAACATTTATGTGCAAGAATGCATCGATCTCGTCAAACAAGTCACTGGCGCGAAGCGAGGGGTGGTGCACAATGTGGCACTCCGTCGTCAGCCGCGCACCAGATTTGATCCAGATTCTGTCGAATCGCCACGTCGTGGTGATGCTTCAGATCGGGCAATCATGAAGCTGCCACGCGACAGGGTTCTTGGTATGTCACCATACAGCCTCTTGACACAACCAGTGACCACGCGTTAATTTGCGCTATAGTCAATGGTCGAGATGACAGTAACCATGGTGAGCCCGCTCAGCACCCGCACATTGATCACACGCTTCGTGGTTTGCGCGATACCTTCCGCTTGTGCCGTCGAGATATTACAGAGGCTGCAAGAGAAGTCATTGCGGCTGAGGATGCTCGCGCACAGGGTGCGCTCGTCAGAGTTCCGCGCTACGCCAGCTACAGTGTCTGGGTGAGTCTCGTGTCGTTTTGTGTGAGGCTAAGCAGACCAGTCTAACAGTGTAAACGTGCAGCGCCCACTCAAGCCTGTCAAACGTGATCCAATCGCCGCCCTTGATTGGCGCAGCCTAGACAAATCCGAGCTCGTGGCCCACGAGTTCCGCGCTTTGAGCGAGATAACGGAGGATGGTGAATACATGATCGAAGCTTACATGGCTCTTCCTCCGAAGCATCCTGAAAAGCAGAAGTGGTACTGGATGTCTGAGCAAAAGCCGGATGAGGTGCTCCTCATAAAGTTTTCAGATTCTAAGAGTGAAGAGGATGAGACGGTGGCGGCGGGCTGTGTGCATACAAGTCCTGTCATTCCGGGGACAGAGAATGAGGAGACGAGGCTGAGCGTCGAAGTGAGAGTGTATGCTTTCTGGGAGTAGATGGCAATGTCACTCTTGACACCTCAACACATCAGATGCTTGGCCAACGAAGGATCACTTTCTCAGTCTATCGCCCCCTGCTAGATGTCAGGCAACGAGATCAGGCGTCTGCATCTCGTCGCAAGGACCAGTCGTTTCTGCAATGCTATCTCAGTCTCAGTGGGGAGCTTTCGGCCAAGGTTCAATGCGGCCAGCCGCTTCGTGATACCAGATAAGCTCGCAAGCAATGACCGAGTCTACTTGCCCCACGTCCTTTGTAGAAGGCTGCTAACTCTCACCAGTGAAAAATATCATGACCTGCGCTGTCGTTAGCACTAAGCAAGATTATTGGCCGATCCGAGCGATAGCACATGGGATGGAAACGCCGTCAGCTAAGACCAAGAAGCATACACGAACAGCGATCGCCTGCGTGAGTGAACTGACGCATCATATTCCGCGCATGAATATACTAATAATGTGTTTCTCACCCCAAAGCGCCGCTGCAAGATGCGCAAGCAGAAGTGCAACGGCCAACATCCGACGTGTTCCAACTGCAAAGGCTCACATGCAAATTGCGAATACGATGCCAGCAACTCGCTCGCACGATCTCGTACACAGTACCTTCGTGCTCTCCAGAGAGTTGAAGAGCTTGAGGGCATTCTGCAACAAGCTGGGATCCCACAGCACAGCTCAAGGGGTTGGCGGGAATGCGGTGCAATCAACGATGTTGACACCAGTCATGTCTCTGAAAGCTCCAAATCCGCCGGTAGTTTCCTGGATGTCCTTCGAGATCTCTCATTGGAAGCCGGCGGCGGTTACGTTGGCGCATCGTCGAACATCACAATGGCACGTATGCTGAGCTCCATTGTCAAAGCTAAAGAGGAGAGTCTCAGTGGCAGTCCTGAACGCCACAAGCTCACGCCGAAGTCGCTAAGAGCCAGCCAGTTTGCAAATGGTGCCGACACTCAGACCATATCGCTTGCGAACATGGATCCAGACCTTGCAGATCGGATGCTTTACGGCTACTTCCGGCACATATCGACGTTATGGCCTATCTTTGATACAGGCCTTGTAAGATCGCTGCACACCAAGAAAGAGACGCTCGCGAGTCCTTTCGATCGAGCTATCCTACACCTTGTCTACGCTGCAGGCGGCCGTTTCCTCGAGACCACAGGTGAAACTGGAGCATTCCAATCCGAGCAGCATTACACCGCAGCTACTGGCATGTTAGATGAAGTTTTGCAATTTCATGACATCCGCTCTGTTCAAATGCTACTTCTGCTGGCAGTCTATAGCTTGAGAGCGCCTAAAGGCCCTGGTGCGTGGTCCTTTGTCGGCCTTGCCATGAGGCTCGCGATCGATTTAGGCTTACATCGCCATACCAAAAGGGCGACTTCGGGCGAAGAACGACGGAGATGTGTCTTTTGGAGTGCATACTGCCTCGACCGGCAGATATCAATCATCCTTGGTCGTCCTTTTGCTATTTCAGACCGCGATATTGACGTCGAGTTGCCCACCGGGTGCCATGAGCCTGCTGCTCCGACAGCGCTCGCAGCTACAACGTCCTCTGCGATGGAGTGCTTTATCCATATCTGTCGTTTGCGCATTATTGAGTCCCACATCCAATAGTCGATCTACCGGGTTGATGAACCAAACAGTTCCGTCGAAGAGCTTGACGCATTCATTACTCAGCTGGAAGAGTGGAAGCTCACCATTCCTATCGACGCACAGATTGCGCCTCTTGGGGCCATCAATGGTCAAGACTATTACATGGTGTACTACTACAAGCGTCTACGCTTTCTGCTGCATCCTCATATTTCAGCACCAGAACCACGGCTCTGTTACCTGCAACGGTGCGTCGAGGTATGTGCCGGAGTATGTCAGACATACAAGCGATTGCACCAGAATGTGACGGTCGGCTTCTCTCTGATGGCTTTACACTCTGTGTTCTTTGCAGGGCTGACTTTGCTCTATTGCTCTTGGCTCGCACCAAAAGAGATCTTCACGATGAAAACGGCAGATCACATAAACTCCTGCAGCATAGTGCTCTACATCATCGCGGAGCGCTGGCCAGGTGCAAGGAGATATCGCGATATCTTCGAAATCATACGCCAATGCGTTACTGAGGCGATCGAAAAGGGTGGCTATCAGCCGCGCCACGCGATTGAGCAGCTCGAACCTGACATGCACGACGCTCTTCGAGATATGCAGACGGGAGAGGGTAGCCATGAGGATTTCTCGGCGCTTGTCATGGAAATGTCGGGAAACAGACAGAAGGCTGAGACATGTTTTTATGACCCAGGACGGGAAATAGACAGTGCCTCGGTTCTCCCTGGACTCGCCATCGATTTCTCTCTGCCAGCCTCCTCGACTGCAGAGCAGAAGCTCCAATTCGACGAAAATGAATTCGGCTGGCTTGCCTCAGCTGACATAAGTATGGACGTTCAGTAGTCGTAAATGCGACCGAATTCGAGCCCTGCAGATGCCTGTTTATCAGACATCATCGATGGCTGACTTGAAAGCGTCCCATTCTCGCACCATACCCTCGACGTCTAGGTCCAAGGAGAAGTTGGCGCCCGCTATTATTGCTGTGCGTGCTTCCGGCTTTACCTTTTTGACGTTGTCCATATGATAGAAGAGGACATCGTCGTCAGCACAAAGCACAAGCACTGGACACTTTACTGCTTGGAACAACTCTTCAGAATCTTGATTCCATACCGCGCCATATATCAAATTACGTCCTCGCCATCTGATTCATCGGTCAGCCGGTCGTCGAATTCCGCAACTTTTAAAAGGCATGCTTACGCTCGGATGTGGTCGATGGCTTCTCTCTGTTTGAGAGCCAGATCGCAGCCCGGGGGCAAGCCCATCTTGCCAAGATAGTCCCAAGTCTTCATGAGGTGTGAGCCATCGTGGACTGGCTCATTGAATGGCTTCAGGAAACGCTCCTTCATTTTCTGTCTTTCGTCGTACCCAATGATCGTTGCTCCGACCAAACATATGCTTGCCACCCGCTCAGCAGCAGTAGACGCAAGCTGATTTGCCAGAGATGCACCTGAATGGTGACCGATGATGTGGAATCTCTCTAAGCCCAGATCGTTAAACACGCACAGGAAGACATCCGTGTACCAAGCAGTGCCCCGTGCATGGATGACTTCGACGTCTTCGGCTGTTGGATCGAATGATTGTCCAAAACCGGGCATATCGGGAGCGTAGCCAGCGTAGCCTTGTGCGGCATAATGAGACATCAGCTTCACATAGCTCGCCGACGACGAAGCCGACTTATGCAAGTATACGATTGGGATGTCCTGCGCAGGTGTTGACGGTATGATGTAGCGGTAATGCACCTGCTGGCCAGACGGAAGATCGACATATGCTTTCTTGACCAGAAGTGCCATCTTGCGGTGGCCGATGGCCTTGGGATGGGCTCTGTCAGATGACAGGACGTGAAGATCTTTTCAAGTGAAATCTGAATGGGTGCTGGCCGAGTCTCATCCCATGTTCGGAACTTATCCGATCTCGGTCGGGTATGGCCAAGTTTCTTCACTGCCCCGTCTGCCTTACCGGGCGCTCTATCGAGAGTCAATACAGCGACTGTATGTGACGAGTCCTATCGCCGAGCTATTTACAGTTAGGATTATGGCGAATGCTACGAAGCCGAAGCCACGGCCTGCGACACGGCCTTTAGAGAATGTTCATGATCAATGATTTCCTCGCCCTCCAGCACTTCGTCGGGAGACGTAGTGTCCATTAGCACAGTCTCGTAGGGTCTTCCAGGCGGAGGTGCAACAAGACAGATGACATAGTAGGCTGTGGCCGCGCCACAAAACCCTATGATCCAACTTACATCAAAGCAATCCGACCAGCCTGCGCTGACCTCGATCGCCCCTGTTGCAGCAATGAAGCCCGCTACTGTTGTCAGAAACGCCTCGCCCAGGAACAAAGGGGCAACACTTACGGAATGAGGGCCAGATGGCAAGGGTCCATGCAAGAAAAGCACGCCAATGAAGCCCACCAGTGAACCAGTAGATGCTGGACTGATTGCCCACGTAGAAGTCCGGAACGCGCCAATGAAGCCGCCGTATGAGCCAGAAATCGACCGCATTGATTCCAGCTAGCGGGCTCACGAACATTCCAAAGCTTGATAGAACTGTGATGAAGGTTCCAGGAGCCTGATGAAGTCAGTGAGCGTGCCTCGATAATCGAGCCTCGCGACGTGCTTACATTGACAAATCTCCACGGGTTGATCAAATAGCCTACGACGCACATTACAAGGCCACCACGAGTGACATCAATCCATCGGGGAGCAAGAGCAGCGAGATCCATTCCGCACGAAATCGAATTCTGCACCAAGTTCGTGACGACTTGGCTAACGAAGAAGCCTAGACCAGCGAAGAAGCATCCTGCTCTTGTGCCCGCACTATAGTTCCGTTTAAGAAGAAATTCGAGCACTTCGATCGGATTCCAGATTGCCTTCCGTCAAGTCAGCCTCCATGTGCTTCTGTAGCAGGAGCAGACTTTTGGCTAACCTCTCCGTATTTGTCTTTGATTGCGCTCGTAGCGAATGCGCCAAGTACGGCGCAGATGGTGACAGTGACTGGACCAGAGACCAGCTGGTGCACAGCTGGTGCTCGCTTCGTCTTCGCGAATCTCGTCCAGTCGGACTGTCGAATGCAAGCACCAGTCCAAGACCCTGCAACGGCGCTTAGAGCCTGTAAGATACGGAACGAACGCTCAGAGCTCGAAATGTGTATAGTTGGTGCGATTTTGGGCGCTCCACCATTAGAGCCAACAGCCTGGATGCTGTGAGTAATCTTTCGAATGTGGGAAACTTGATCGTGCAGATTTGCTTACCCATACAAACATGCCAAATATCGTACAGGATGTCGTGATGAGTGATACAGCGAGCAGCGGCTGTAATTTTGACGGGTGCACAAACATGATCGGCGTGAACACAACGATATAGATGACGAAGCCGATCAGTTGCTGAGTCGTGATTGCAGCAGAGTCCGGCAAGGTGTTGGCGATGTTCTTGAACGAGGGAAATATGCTGGACAACACGACGCCGGCTGCCAGACCGCCCCAGTAGGACTGAATGCCAAAGCTAGCTCGATGTCAACGACGATCGGTAGTTCGGACAGCGAAGGACTTACAAGATTACATTTACGAAGCACTTGATCATGACGACAAACCAAGCGCCATACCTGAATACCATCTTGGGGTTAGATCATGGGTCGTGAGGCAGATTTCGTGTACACATACATGCCAAAGGTAGCCCTCGACATCATGGGGAATCCCAAGTGGTAGCGGACTCCTGGTTCACCACACAGGAACGCAACAACGCCTGACAGCACGCCACCCACAGCGATTCCCCCCAGCGCGCCAGGTATATCGAGACCATTGGCCAGATTGCTTGACCCAAGCGCCCATGCTGTCGTGTTGATGCCTATAAGGACGATCAGTACATGACGTCGCGTGTGCATGATTGCAAACATGATTACCTGCAGCAACCCAGTATCCTAGAAATGCTCGGTTTGTATAGGTTTGTTGCTCTCTAGGTACAGGGAGAATGTCGTCGTTGGCCCACCTCGACTTCTTCGTATTGAGCTGCAGCTGGCGAAAAGTCCGCGGCACTCCGAGTGTGGCTATTGATGGCATAGCTGCGTTCTTAGTAAATGCTGAGTGTGAGGGAGAGTAGGGGAGGCTGAAGGATAGGCTGAGAGATACAACATCAACGTGGCACCCGCCAAGAAGAACAAATGTGCAGCCAGCAGTCCTAGCCTTGTGGCTTTTATCTGTTGCCACTATAAGCGATATCGTCCTTCGTAGCAGTCAAGGAAGCCAAGATCCTGCACTTCGGCCAGCGTGAGATAAGGCCAATGCGATAGGCACCACTCCCGAACAGACTTTGCGTGAATCAAGTCGAGTTGCGATCGATGCACATGGTATTGGAACGATTCCAGTCGAACGCCAGCTTACACGTTCACAGGGACAAAGCTCTGCCGTCTTTCTAACTTGAATGCTTCATTGCAGCATTGCTCGGCCATTCTTGATCTTTACCTAAGGAGCAGTCATCCACTTCTGCGAATCATTCCAATTCCCACAACCATGTCTGCCACAATCCACCATAGCCTTTTCTCATCGACAGATGCAATAGAGGCTCCAGACAAAGAGGCACTAGTCAATCGCAACCCGCATCGAGATTTTGGGGCTGTTGAAGCCTCGAGGCCCGACTACGACGCTTGTGCATCATGGAGTGTGACGAAGACTCCTACACCGGAATGGAGCTACGGAGACGGCGCAACCAATACATCTTGGAAGGAGCATGAAATGATTGACGTTGATCCTCACGACCCGAATCGCGAAACAAACTTGACATACAAGCTCATGATCTCTACAACAGTGCCTCGGCCTATAGCATTGGTCAGCACGACCTCGCTGAATGGAGTCCAAAACTTAGCTCCGTTCTCTTACTTCCAAGCGGTATGCGCGGATCCGCCACTGTACTCCGTGGTGTTCGTCGGCGAGGAGCCCAATGATAGCCTGAGGAATCTTTTAGATACTCAAGAGGCCTGTATCAGCATTGCAAGTGACTGGTTCGTTGAGGCGCTGAATGCTGCGTCGATCAACACGCCACCATCGATTTCAGAATGGCCACTCTCTGGCCTGCATCCGGTGCCGGGCAAGATCGTGAAGACTCCTTACGTAGCTGAGGCTGCATTCTCGATAGAACTGCGCTATCACTCGCATCAGAATATTACTGGCAGAGCTGGGTCAAGGACTGCAACAATGGTGCTGCTGGAAGCCGTGTTGTTCCATGTGCGAGGGGACACTCTCGGCATAGACCGAGCAACGGTGGACATCTCCAGATTACGTCCTGTATGGAGAGGCGGTGGCATTACTTACGGGACCTGTCTGAGCGGGTTCGAGCTACCCAGACCGAACGCGTTCAGGATTTTGAAAAACAATGCTGAAGTTCAGAGGCTCTTAGGCAAGGATGCGGACGGCGAGCCTAAGCCCGTTGACTGAATCCGAAGCCATGCCGTTGTGGCCTGGCCTCAGCAGTAGGCTTGACAACGATATGTAGATGGCAGGATAATCTGACGAAGCGGAAGTACATTCATGCATCTTGCGTGCATTTACTGGCGTGTTATTTTCGCGTTTCCTTGGCGTGCGTCACGCTGTGACACCACTCCCGTTCAGTACTTTAGGTAAACATGAAATGTCCATGCCATCACCTTCATCCTTGTCACTGACGGTTTCAGTCGTCGACAAGCCGTCTTGGCTGCCAATCATGCCTACTCGCAATACCCACTCTTCGCGCAGTAATTGCCAGGTCCTGTGCACGGCCACGACTGAGGTAGCCCTGTCAGCATTCATCCGGAAGAGACCACACATAGTCTAGAGTACTGACCGGATCGCAGGCCACTGGCGTGCCCGGCTGGCCTTCGACGGGACCACAGGTACCGGTACCAGTGCCAGTCGTGGAGGGTTGGCATTTCTGGCCGAGAAGTATGAGTCAGCCAACAAGTCGTACTGGTCATGGCGGGTAGGACAGTGAGCAGTCTAGACGCACCCAAGCCCATTCGAGCGGCTCATTCTCTGAGGCCAAGACTGCCGAAGCGAAAAGGAGCACGAGAGCGGCGAACTTCATGATGATTTTGACTTTCAGAAGGCTGATGGTGTCTGCCAAAGCTGGCAACGTCGTAGCGACGATTCCGATATATATGTCGATTCTCCTATCATCAAAGCGCTAGCAAAGATGCCAGATGCGTGGGCTTAGCCCGCCATCAATGCGTCGAGATATTTCCGGCGCGTCGCCGCTTCTTGTTATTAGTATCAGGTCGAAGCTGGAAAAATGTCGCAAGCTTGGCACTCCCGGTCTGGGATCCACTGTCCTAGGTAGCACTGCAAATTATACGTGAGTCCCGCAGACAACCCAATCTGGAGCCGCGAATTGTTGCTGACTACACTGTCAATGCCTTGAGATGACCACCGTCCCAGAGTCTACCGGGCTGGCCGCGTCTATGTTAGCGAGGCCATATTGCAGACAACAAGATCGACACAGAGTGCAGCTAACACGCCATTCAAGGCCTACCTCCCGGAAGGTTGTTGAATGTTGGTCGGTGCTAGGTGCGCTAACAGAAAGTACCGGTGACTCTACTAGCCGCGGACTGTAGCGAACAATACGAATGGACAGAATTACGGATTACCCGAGACAACGCGTTTAGGACTCCCTAGTCCCATTATTGTATGCTTCACTCTGTTTGCTATCCACCAACGTGGTCTGGCTGTTCCCAGCAAAGTCAGAAGGATACTTGAACTGGGCCGCATAATGGTCGTCCCTCACGCCTCTTCTTCCTTTGGAGCCTTCGAGATTTTCGCGAAGGCTTCCTCCGGGCACAGGGTAGTCCTCCCACATGAGGCCACGTTTCACAAGCTCAGGCCTCAGCAACTCTACAACATCTTCGAAGCTTCCCGGGCTGATAGTGTACGAGATGTTGAAACCGTCAACGTCGGCCTCATCGATCCAATGCTCGAAAACATCTGCGACCATCTCTGCCGTGCCGACAGGGGCTGGGTGGAAGCCACCGAGAGCCATCGTCTCACCCAATCTGCGAGGCGTCCACGGCTCTGTCGTACCAGCCGCATGATTGAAGTTATTCAAAAATGAATGTACAGCGTCTTCTCCTGGAGCGCCCTTGAGCTCGAAGACCTCATCGAGCGGATACTTGCTCAGGTCAATGCCAGTGTAGGCTGCAAATTGGGCTAGACCACCAATCGGGTCCGAGTTGTCTCTGGCGCGCTCGTATTTGGCTTGCGCCTCTTCCGCAGTCCTTCCAAGAATAGGCGAGATGCCGACGAAGAATTTCAGAGATACAGGGTCTCGACCTCGTGCTGCTGCTTCTTCTCGTATCTGCTTGACCGAAGCCGCTGACTGAGAAGGGAAGAGGCCGCCAATGTACACTGCCTCCGCATGTTTCGACGCAAAAGCTCGACCGGACTTCGATGTGCCAGCTTGGAAGAGCACTGGCGTCCTCTGTGGGGATGGGTGCGTCTGGTACCGAGTTTCCATCTTGAAATACTTGCCTCTGTGCCGGATCTTCTTCACTTTGGACGGATCGAATGCCATACGCCGTTCGCAATCCCACAACACCGAGTCATCTGACCAGCTGCTCTCCCACAGTTTGTAACACACGTCCATGTATTCGTCTGCTACAGCGTACCTTTCGTCGTGTGGCACAACATCGTCATACCCAAGAGCAAGAGCTGCCGACGTAGCCCAAGAAGTGACGATATTCCATGCCACTCGACCCTCACTGAGATGATCTAGACTGGATAAAGTCCTAGACAGGATGTACGGGTTCAGATAGCTGGTGCTTCCGCTAACGCCAAATCCAACCGTCTTGGTCACAGCAGCCATAGCCGGAATCAACACCATTGGATCCATGCTAGCGATCTGATTTCCAGCCTTGAGCTGAGAGTCAGAATTGCCACTAAAGACTTCCTGTCCGCCGTAGCTATCGGCAAAGAAGATGAAGCTGATCTTGCCACGCTCCGCCAGCTTAGCAAGATTGATCCAGTACGGCAATCTATCTTTGGTATGACCTTGGTCTGCAGGGTCTCGCCACTGGCCTGGCGACATGTGTGATCCGGTACATGCATAGTCGAAGAAGTTGAGCAATATGCGCTTCTTCGGCGGCGATGTCGATGATGTTGCGTCCATATTGAACGAGCCCCAGTGCGGCGTACAAGATGTCGTCTGAGAGCTATGCTCAATGCTGCAGATGGGCCTTGTGCGCATGTAGTGGTTCAGACTGCAACAAATCAATAAGATGCTACGTTAATCCACGCTGCATTCAGCCCCGCCAATACTGTGTGAGCATTTTGCTAAAGTACGGCCTTACTCAAATCCGATAGTGTATCGGAGACTGGTTATGAGAGCTTAACCAGGTGTGTGCTACTGCCGACTCTCGGATGTCTGTTTGTCGACCTATCTCCACGCAAGCAGCATTTTCGGCAACGTTCCGGTACCCTTGCCCATGCATATACGCCTATCGGTATGTACTTCGAAGCACGACTATCGATTTGACCATGGATGCATTGAGGCGCATTGGACTGGATGCGAGTCCGACGGTACGATCGTTCTATTGCTTTGATCAGATCGCATGAGTCGAGGTCAGCAACCACAGCATCGACCTTGAATTTCGGCATACTGTATTCATACTTTTTCAGTCATCCTCTCGGCACAAGCAGTCTCACTGCCGCCTGCATTGCAGAGAAGTCAGAATCATGGGCTCTGTAGAGATTCAGCGCCCAGTGCGCATCATGAACATATCTGGATCTCCAGTCGATCGACGAGAGGCTCTTTACAGCGCCGCCGTCTCTGACGAGCCAATAGATGTGTTGGTCGGAGACTGGATGTCAGAGCTCAATATGCCGGCAAGAGCATATGCCGTTGCTACGCAAGGTGCCAGTGCAATTGGCTATGAGCCATCGTTCTTGGATGCCATCGAGCCTGCCCTGTCGACTTTGGCACGAAAGAGGATCAAGCTTGCAGCCAATGCCGGGGCTGTTGCCACAAAGGATCTCTTCGATAAGGTCGTGGAGATGGTAGCGGAGAAGGGCCTGAGTGACATACTTCGTGTTGCTTGGGTTGAAGGCGATCTTGTCACCGACACGATCAACAGAGCAGATGCTTCACAGCTCAGCAGCGTGTGTACAGGGCATAAGCTGGCTGAATGGCCTTACAAGCCTTTGCTCGCCCAGTGCTATCTTGGAGGATGGGCTATTGCCAAGGCGTTCGAGGCAGGAGCGGACATAGTGCTGTGTGGACGGGTCGCAGATGCCTCTCCTATTGTTGGTGCCGCAGCGTGGTGGCATCAATGGCGACGCGATGACTTCAACTGCCTCGCACAAGCTCTGATAGCCGGACATCTGATGTGAGTACTCCTCGAAGGGAGACGCAATGCGAACCCTCGCTGAGTATCCCTTCGTGTAGCGAGTGTAGCACATATGTGACTGGCGGCAACTTCACCGGTTTCAAGTCCATGGACTGGTCCACCATCCACGACCTTGGGTTCCCAATAGCAGGTATGAAGGCCCCTTCGTGGAGCGCTTCCGGAAGACGAGAAAATGATGCTGATCGATCCGCACGTGCTATGCAGAGATATCCCATAATGGTGAAGTCGTCATCACGAAGCCTCCAAGCACCGGTGGCATCGTCAGCATTGAGACTTGCAAGGAGCAGCTGCTATACGAGATCCAAGGTAAATACTATCTCAACAGCGACGTCATCGCTATAATCGATCAAGCCGAATTCATTGAGGTCGGCAAGGACAGAATCCGCTTGCAAGGCGTGACAGGCCGCCCACCACCCGCAACTACCAAGGCAGGCATTACGGCGATGGGCGGCTACAAGGTCGAGATGAATTGGGCTCTCGTCGGCCTCGACATCCAAGAGAAAAAACGACTTTTCGACGTACAGCTCCGCCATAGCCTTGGCAAAGAGCGGCTAAGTAAGTTGACCTGTCTCGATCTGACAGTCTACGGATCTGTTGCAGAAAATCCAAAATGCCAGAATGCTGCGACGGTAGACATGAGACTAGTAGCACAAGCGAGGGACGAAGACGCAGTCAGTGAGAAGAACTTTGCTGGTCCAGCCTTCGCCTTCATCATGCAGACATTTCCTGCCGCCACATATACGAACAAGAGTGTCGTACCGAAGCCGGTAAGTCATCCAGAACGGCGTCTCGCGGTACCAGGGCTGACCAGTAGCGATGTAGTTTCAGGAGTACTTCTCAACCATCATCCCGCAACCAACGCAGCACATCCATTTCTCCGACCCAACCATACATACACTGGAAGTACCACCTCCGACTATCGTTGCGAAAGGGGTATTAAGCCAGCCATCGCACGAATCCAGCGACCCAGTACCCCTGGACAGCTTCGGCCAAACAACAAAAGCTCCACTCGGCAAGATCATCTTCGCCCGAGCAGGCGACAAAGGCTCCAACTGCAATGTCGGGTTCTTTCCACGATTCGAGATTGTCTGGCCATGGCTTCGCACGCTCCTCAGCACAGAGAAGTTCATTGAGCTCCTCGGTGGCGACTACAAGGGCCAGAAGATCGATCGAATGGAATTTCCTGAGCTTTGGGCTGTGCACTTCTTGCTTCACGACTGGCTTGATAGGGGCGTCACGGCAAATGCGACTTATGATATACTAGGGAAATTTGTTGCGGAGTACGTGAGGTGTAAGATCGTTGATATTCCGGTGAGATTCCTGGAGATGGGGACGATCTGAAGAACCTCTGAAGAATCGATGGCGAGCGCACGAGGGAACGGCAAGTGAATGTCTTTGGCAAGGTGCCGTCGACACAGGTTGTATTAGTCGTGATGTGATACAGAAATCGCATAAGACATCAACAGAGCGAAGCGACGAATGGAAATATCATTGGCTGGTCCGCTATCTGCTCTCGGTCACATCAGTCACCTCCGCGCGAGCTAAGCCATTTGCCACGCCCTTCGCCATCAAATGAAGAGACTCCAGAGCGTCTAAGATACGCTCTAGCCTCCAATCCAGCATCGACCTCAACTTCTTCAACTCATCCGCCGCTACTTCAATCTGACCATTTGAGTCAATAGACACAACGCTCTCCTCGATCTCTGGTGTACTGGTAGTAAGCGTCATTGGCTGCTCGTCCTCCCACTCCTTCTGATACTTGTCGCACAGCCTCTGATCAGTCTCTTCAGCGTCCTCGGGAAGATGAGCTCCACATCTGGGACTGGAACACATGCGTCTGCCGTGCTTGTTGTGTCTAGGCTCAAGTGGTATCCTTGTCCAGAGAGTATTGTTGGGACGCTGTTTCTGCTGTCGATATTTAAATGTACGGTCCATTGTACAATCCGAAGCTCCAATTCATTTTCGCGGTGCTTTTGCATTGAATATAATGATCGTCACACAGATCTGGCATCGGCGCCAACGCTCTAGAGATCGATGGATTAATGAGATAAGCTACAGCATAGATTGACCACAAGCAAACTCCGGCAACCTCGATCAGAGATACTACTCACAAGCCCCTACTGAACGCTGTCCTGCCTCATCCATCAGAAGAACCCTACGGGAACGGACCAAGCAGAACCAATTCAGCCCAGCCAAACGGACCTTCACCCTTCGCCTGTCTCCCATCAGAACCGGCACCTGCTGCACCGAAGCCAACTCGATCCAACAGCTCCCAAGCTCCCTCCACAACATAAATATCAATCATGTTGACCACAGCCTTCTCCGCGCCACCATCACACTGCGAGTCCACGTCTCCTGAAGCTGTGCTCCACTTTCCACACGCCCGACAATACGTCTCGACGCCATCCACGACTACCCAATAATGCTGGCCATCCGCTGTATCATAATCATGGCAATCGTATGCATGCTCTTCGTCGTTCGATATTGAAGCCATGTCTGTTTCTTTTGGCATAGTGTCGCGCGGCCTGATCTGCAGGAGGTTGAACAGCCAGTCCGTCATTATTGTGTTGGTGCTGGATAGAGGTGTCTCGTTTCGATTATGGTGTCGAATGAGTTATTGCGAGGTCCGAAGAGGTGGACCTGGCATAAGGGATAATTCTGGCAGACTAGGCCGGAGGTACTGAAGCACAGCTATAGTAACGGGCGTCCTTGTGAGGTTACCGTGAATAAAGGCTACGATGAGATCAGCGATCCTTGTTGCACGATGGACTGGCGGGGATGGAAGTGGCACTGACGTTGCTTTGATGAGCATCCTGAGCTTGAAAAGCCTGAGGGTAAGGTACTGCTCTTGATAGACAAGTGTATCGCACTGGCTACCTGACCCATATCAGAAACCACAATATCACATCTCTCAACCACCCCAGTACTTTCTAAACCACGCTCTGATCCGAGGTAAGCAAAACATTACCCAGCCTCTCCTCACTAATCCAATCCGCCAACTCCTCTCCAACTCCCAACTTGATAGCCCACAACACCATCACCTCCTCCATCACGTTCTTGTAACCTCACCCACAAGTCCACATCCCACTCGCCTTACTATTCACCCCACCATCATACACCCCAGTCCCCACACAAACACTCCCATTACCACTCCCAATACTAAAATCCTGTCGACCCGACCCATCGCAGCCCACACTACCCTTCCACAGCACAAAACTGCAAGTCGCATTCGCCGCCGACGCGACGCCCACCGCATCGACAAGAATCTCGTAGCAGACTTCCGAGTCGTAAGTGCCAGTCGAAACCGCCTGGGCGCAGGTATCGTTCGTGGTGCTGCCCTGGTAGAATGTGACAGTCGTGGAGGCGGGGAAGGGGAAGGTGGTGCCGCCGCCGTCTTGGCGGGGTTTGATGGCGAGACCGGCGGCTGTCGTTGCGAGGGTGGTGATGAGGGTTGGGAGGAGCATCTTGCTTTTTGTCTTATTGTCGGTACGAGCTTGTGGTAGGTGGATCGTGTGATGTTGACTTGAGCGGTGTTCTACTGGTCTTGTGATTTGTTGCCTGGAAGGTGATTTGCCTGTGAGTTGTGGCAGGTAGACCTGCAGGTATAGTAGCAGGGTGCCGCTTGCACTTATATCGTCCTGTGATTTGGCCGCTGATTGCTGAGTCGCATTAGTGATTTGATGTCGCAAAGGATCGTGTCATCGCCTTCATTGGAGCCGCCGATTGCTGTCTCACCTGCTATGCAAGGTTCTGAAAGTCGGAAGCTCTATTACTCGAGCGGCAAAATGCTTCCGTATGTCGTCCAGGCTAAGACAGTAAGTGTGGTTGCAAGCTCAGTGGCGAAGATGATATCTAAAGTCGTAGTGACACCATTTGAGGCGACGGTGCCTGCGCTGATAAGTGATGCCACTCCCTGCGCGTGCTATTGAAGTCACATGCACCCCAGAAATGAGGCATAATGTAACATTGGTATCAGTGAGCTTTGATTGACTGAAGTCTGGGACGTGAGGAAACGAGTCCGATAGGACATGCCCAAGACTAAGCGTCCTCGTGGGAAGCACGAGATACCGGTATATGCAGTGCAGACGCACGAGATCGCAGGAGGCTCGTCTTGCTCCAGGTCCCGCGAGCCATCGATATGCCGGGACTGTATCGCTTTGACTTACGAGCCGCATGATTGCATCCCTCCCAGGCGGTGTGTATGCCGCAGTGCAATATTACGAGGTGGGGTTACAATGATACCGCGCACAGCCGTGGCAAGCTTCCACGCATGGTCGCACAGCAGGCGAGAATATTCGGGCGTGGCCGCAAAGTCCTGGTTCAGTGGCATATGTGCCCTGCGTGCTTCGTCGTACCACTCGTGCAATATTCTGAGATGCTACCTGTAGCCAGATGTTGTCCTGCAACACCACCAACGACCGTTAGCAGCAATTGTCGCAAGCTCCAATCGATCAAAGCGCTGAGATGGAGTCTCTGGAGAGAACTGGCCATGTCTCAACATCTCGACATCAGCACAAGGATATTGCTTAGACCGAACGCGTGATTCGCTGAGCAGAGCGCCTCCGGATTACCATGACTCGCTTGCAAGGTGAATGGGACTGCTGGGGAAGAAGTATTCATTTTTTGCAATCCGTCCCGCGCACCAGCCACTCTGTCCGTGGGCATTTGTCTGCGGTCTGGCCCACAGAAATCGCCAGTCTACAGCCCAAGTATCCGGCATAGATAGTCGTTCCATCTTGTGTTGAGCAAGTCTAAGGTCTCGAAGGCATGAATAGATCGCCATAGATGACTGCAAAAATGGCATGACCAGGCAGAACTACCGGAGCCGAGCGGCATGCCGAATTGCACACACCTTCCAGGCCGCTCCATCAGAGTCATGCCGTCTTAAGCCGTCTTGTGCCCTTGACAGGCCGCGCCGGCACGACACAGCAATTACGATGAGAAAGTGGGTGTACGTATATACGTGACTGTACATCATGCACGGGTTCTCCACGTGCTCGGCGCTTCTGGTTGTCAAAAGGCCCGAAAGCAGCATGGCTGTCGAGACGGCGTTGTTTCACTCCACGTTGGAGAAGCGGGGACAGATCTCCAATCTGGAGAGAGCCGCTTTGGACGACGTCAATCTTTGTGTGGATTGCTCTCGTGCTCGCTTACCTACCGAGCCACGAATGCACGACACACGTTACTCCAAAGCATAGGCTATGTCCGCATCCGGCCGTCGTGAACCTAGCCATTTTCCTGGCACTTAGCAGCTAAAGTATGTGAGTATAAGAAAAGGAGAATAGGAAGGGTGAAAAGAAGCGATCCAGGCACAGCCAGTCGAAAGCCTAATTGTCACGCGGTTACCCTGTGCCGTGAAAGTGTTCGTTTGTGGTGGGTCCCAACAACGTCAGACCGGAGGATGGGGTGCAGCTCGGCTTCAATCGCACTGTGCAGCTTTCTTCAACAAAGCTTGGACGTTGTTGCCAGCCATCTCGCACTTGCTTCTTAACACACGGCATTTCCTTTGTTCCTGCCATCTGAGGAAAGTGAATTGTACTTGCCATTTAGAGGCATCGGCAGTGATATAGCAGGAAAGAAGAAGGTGCGTGGGAGAAAGTTCTGCTAGATCGATTCGGTGCATTGGAGCTCGTGGTCAAGCTCGGATCACGAGAGATTGAAAGCAAGTACGAGGCAGTGGCCATGTGTTGACACTGCATCCGTACAGCACACCGATCCGATCTCCCGAGACATCTCTAAACCTACCCTCAACTCCCGACTTGACACCTCGTCGTCGTCGCCAACCGCTTCGATCCCACCGCCCTCCCGTTCACCATGGCCAGAGACGTGCACCGACATGTCCTGTTCGAGGTAGCGACAGAAGTTGCGAATCGAGTCGGTGGTATCTACTCGGTGCTCAAGTCAAAGGCACAGGTCACCACAGCAGAATATGGATCAACATACACACTGCTGGGTCCGCTCAACCGAGCCTCCGCGGCGGTGGAGGTGGAAGAGTTGGAGCCCAAAGACCCGGCGCTGGTCAAGACAATCAAGAGCATGAACGAGCGAGGCATTCAGACACTGTACGGACGATGGCTCATCGATGGTGCACCGCGAGTGTTGCTATTCGACACCGGCACAGGCTACTACAAGCTGGACGAGTGGAAGGCAGACCTGTGGTCCACCGCTGGCATTCCCAGCCCACCAGACGACCATGAGACTAACGAAGCTATCGTCTTCGGCTACCTCATCGCCTGGTTCTTGGGCGAATATGTCTACCACGAGAAGGAACGTGCGGTCATTGCCCAGTTTCACGAGTGGCTGGCTGGCGTTGCTCTACCTCTCTGCAAGAAGCGGAAGATTGATGTGACGACCATCTTCACCACTCACGCTACTTTGTTAGGCCGGTACCTATGTGCTGGCTCTGTCGACTTCTACAACAACCTCCAGTACTTCGACGTGGACGCGGAGGCGGGCAAGCGCGGCATCTATCACCGCTACTGCATAGAACGCGCAGCGGCGCATAGCTCCGACGTCTTCACCACCGTCAGCCATATTACGGCTTACGAGAGTGAGCACCTCCTCAAGCGGAAGCCTGATGGTGTTCTTCCCAACGGACTCAACGTCAAGAAGTTCAGCGCCACCCACGAGTTCCAGAACCTGCACCAGATCAACAAGGAGCGCATCACTGACTTTGTGCGCGGACACTTCTACGGCCACAACGACTTCGATACGGACAAGACGCTATACTTCTTCACCGCTGGACGGTATGAGTACAGGAATAAGGGTGTGGACATGTTCATTGAGTCACTCGCGCGTTTGAACCACCGCATGAAGAGCGCAGGCTCAGATATGACAGTGGTTGCATTCATTATCATGCCTGCGCAGACCACTTCGCTCGCAGTCGAAGCACTCAAGGGTCAGGCAGTGATCAAATCTCTCAGGGATACTCTTGGGCACATCCAGAACAACATCGGCAAGAAGCTCTTCGAGAAGTCACTTGCCTGGCATGAAGGCCAAGACCCACCAGATGAGAAGGATCTACTTTCGGCGCAGGACAAGATCATCTTGCGACGTAGACTGTTCGCAATGAAGCGTCACAACCTGCCACCGATCGTAACGCACAACATGGTCAACGACGGCGAGGATCCAATTCTCAACCAGATCCGGAGATGCCAGCTTTTCAACCACCCATCGGATCGTGTCAAGGTCGTCTTCCACCCTGAGTTCTTGAGCTCTGGCAGCCCGATTCTGCCGATTGACTACGACGACTTTGTGAGAGGCACGCACATGGGTATCTTCAGCTCTTACTACGAACCGTGGGGCTACACTCCAGCTGAGTGTACCGTCATGGGTGTGCCATCGATTACCACGAACTTGTCTGGATTTGGTTGCTATATGGAGGAGCTGATAGAGAACGCTAGCGATTATGGCATCTACATTGTCGACAGGCGGATGAAGGGCATTGATGACTCGGTGAACCAATTGTCGGAATACATGTTTGAATTCACCCAAAAGTCGAAGAGGCAACGTATCAACCAGCGAAATCGGACTGAGAGACTTTCGGATCTGCTGGACTGGAAGCGGATGGGCATGGAATATGTGAAAGCAAGGCAATTGGCGCTGAGGAGAGCATACCCAGACAGCTTCGCGAGTGACGACGAGGAGCCAAGTTTCTTCGATGGCTCGGAACAATTGAAGATCAGCCGACCTTTGTCTGCTCCTGGCTCGCCAAGAGAGAGGAGCGGCATGATGACGCCTGGTGACTTTGCATCGTTGCAAGAAGGCAGAGAAGGCTTGTCAACAGAGGACTACATTGCTTGGAAGCTGCCTGAGGAGGTAAGTCGAAACACTACTACGGGAACGACGGACAAGCTGCTAACGATCTTGATAGGAGGAGCCCGAAGACTACCCATTCCCACTCACCCTCAAGCAGAAGGTCAAGGCTGGTGCAGAAGGTGGCTCAGGCACCACGACACCTACGATGGTGAACGGAAATGGCACTGCGTAGTAAACATGTCAAGACTGTTCCAAATGAGTGCGGATGGTGGGAGAAAGCATGAGCTGAACCACAAACTAAGAAGCATGCATCAAGCGGCAAAATTGATGGAAATTGATGTTGAAAGATTCCCTATCTGTACTGTTTGTGGTCTGGTGGCAATGTCACTGGAGCTGATACCTGGGTCTCGATCAGGGGTCGGTTTTTGTATTGTATGTATCTACATGTGTGTATGCCGGACACAGCGGCGTTGCAAGAGCGTCTACCACATGGCAGATTGCCTGACTTTGACACTCGCCACTCCCTGTCTCTGCTCCGATCGAAGCAGAGCCTGGAAAGTCGCGAAGGCTCATTACCGTGGATGAAGTATAGGCACAGGTGGCTATTTGTGTGGTTGGCTAGATCATTACATAAGCTCGACCACCTCACGCTAGGAGAATCTTGACCACGTTCAGCTCGCCTTCAGCCATTACGCCTCGATTCGTGCAGTCGTCAGACTCTGATGCATTGAGCCTGTTACCGACACCCATGCAACCTCCCTGCGTGTCATTCGCAGTCATGTCCACGCTACCATAACTTCAACCATTGAGCCCAGATATCAACGTCTATGCGACCTCCCTGCATACCACTCGCAACCATATCCGTAATGCGATGGCTCTCTCGCGCAGGTGCAGACACTGCCCACGCCGTACGAGCCGTCGTTCATAAAGGCTGCAAGTGCGCGACAACTTCTTCCAATCCTCGCTGTCCTGACCTTCCTCGCCGTAGCCGCTCTAGTCCGCCATACTCAACGCCCGCCAGACACATTCGAAGCACATCTCGGCCTTGGATGACTCGTTCAGCTCTGCGTAGCCCGCAACTTGACCCACTGCCTTCAAAAGCGGTTTCACGTGCCCGCCGACCGCCTCAAAGAATCCACCAAATTCATTCTCCAGCCTGCTCCTAAGCAGTGCCAGCACATTGCGCTCGAGCCAGGGCTTGGTTGCCTCCACGGTTCGGATGGGCGGGCTGGCGTTGCTCACGGCAGGGGCTGGGCCCAGGAACTGGAGAGCAGCAAGTGGGATGCCCAATGCAACGAGCATCAACAACCCGGCGAGGTGTTCTTTGTGGATGTTGTTTGTTTCGGTTCCCATTCTGCGTTTGTACTCGTCCGCAGGTAGAGGAGGCGCAACCGCGGGTCCGCCGACGACAGCACGGGCATAACAGTCGATAATGCGCTCAAGCTCGGCACTGGACACACACTCTAACTCGAGTGCCGTGATGCTCTCTCTCTCCTTCTGTCCCAGATATGTTGCCCAGGTGAACACATTCAATGGTGCAATCTTCATGATTGAGTGAAACCTGTTGATGCTGTAGTAGATGCAAGATGCTTCAGTCGTGATCTGCTGGCACACCTTGAGCAAGGCGGGACGTGGCAGGTGACCGAAATCCGGGATGGTGATGCTGCTTTCATCGTCGGTGATAAGCGCGAGCTCGTAGATGGTGTTGCGAAGCTCTGCGGGCAGCTCGAGGAGAAGTGAGCCGCGCTCGGTCTTCTTGTCGTGCGGTTCTGAATTTTGTTCATTGTCCGCTTCAAATCTGTTGATGGCGACGGTGGAGAAGCTCTCGGTGGAAGGTATATCATCCGCGTTGACAGGAGTTGCTTGCGAAGAGACGTCGGGCAGATGAGTGGGCGAAGCATGTGAAGGTGACTTGATATTTGTGCTCGACATGTTGGACTACCTCAGCGGTGATAGATCGAAGCGTTTGTGTATGCAATTGTTGACGATTTTGGCTTGCAGTGTAGATCAAATGCGCAGAAATGTCTGCTCTGAAAAATTAGTGCGACAAGGAGGGAGGGCTTGCCTAAGTGGAAAGCAGCATGTGAAGGTGGGGCTGGAAGTCTTGCTTGACGCGATTGCTTTCACTGCATATCGGGGCACCGCAATCACTCACAGTCGCCCCTCTGAATACCCGGATCATGCGTTGACGCATGGTAGAAACTGATGGACCAGAGACAACGATCTTGAATTTGCCCGCCTCTTCCACAATGAACATGCCCTCGGATTCCGACCTACCTTCAAAACCTTACAGGAGATGGTTTTGGCGTTATGAAGCGATGTTGAGGGCGGTTGACGTCGCCAGATGCTCTTCGTGGAAAGAATTCTTCAGCATGAGCAATCCTTGACAGCCTGTTCGCCACATCGAGCAGAAAACTTGTCGACAAGATCTCAAGATTGGCAGTATACAGTTGCATGCCGGTGCGTCGCACTTCTGCTACTCGTTAAGTGGTCCGCGATACGCAGACCGACTTGGCAAAAGGCCAGTCTTTGACGTGGTCAACGTATTGAACATTGCTTGATGCAACTAACAGGCTTTGGTCGTCCTATGCCTCAACATTCGTGTTCCAGATTGCTTTGCGTCTCGTAAATTCTTGGACGCCTTCGCTCGTCATTCTGCAGTAGGGTCGATGAATTGAACGCCACCAGGGAACCGGCACAGTGCAAACCTCGAGGCCAGAGCTGCTGTATCGTTGAAGTAGTATTGAGCACTATGTAAATAGCACAAGGGTGCCACGCGTGACCCTTTTGGACGAAGGCAGGATGAGCAATATTGTCGTAAGCTATAGGGCGCTTGTTCTCAAATCCAATGCATATCCAGCGAGCGCCTGGACGCTGAATTGCACGTCAATGGCTCTGCGTCGAGCTTTCAACTACTAAATGAGATCTTGAAGTCTAAGGTAGATGCTGTTCCTGCAGGCCTCGGCAACGTTCCTGCTTTTTCGGCTTGGCAACGCTGCCACGTGCTTGAGCCAATGGCCGATCTAAGCTTCCATTCGCGTCGCACGTCATCTCTACTTTGGTGGGCCTCATCAACATGCAGTATGAAAACAAGGACCAGCACATAAAGAAGAAGATCCCAGATCTCAGAACGCGTTGACTTGGCAGGTAGGAGACATTGATCACATCTCAATCGTATCAACATGCTCTACTCTACGATTGCCGCGGCAGCGCTCGCCGGCACTGCCATAGCTCAATCAGACATTCCTATTTCCTACCCGCTTCAAAAGATCCTATCTCACGCCGGCCAAGGACCTCTGTACACCTACCCTACAGACCTCACTCAAGGCATCGTGCCCAAGGCCTTCCACTCCCACAACGACTACTGGAGGCCAATCCCCTTCTACTCTGCCCTCTCCGTGGGCGCCATATCTGTCGAAGCAGATGTCTGGCTCTACAACGGCACTCTTCACGTCGGCCACGAAGAGTCCGCCTTGACCAATGAGAGGACGTTTGACAGCTTGTATATTGAGCCGATCCTATCGGTCTTGAGGGCCCAGAACCCGAACAGCAGCTTCGTGACCAACCCACCTACTAAGAATGGAGTGTACGACACATCTTCTGGCCAGACTCTGTATCTCTTCGTCGATGTAAAGACGAACGGCGAAAGCACATGGCCATATGTCGTCAGGGCACTCCAGCCCTTGCGCTCAGCAGGCTACTTGACCACCTTCAACGGCACCGGCGTGACTGCTGGCCCCGTGACAGTCGTTGGCACTGGCAACACGCCTCTTGACCAGATCCAAGGTAAGTCCTTCATGGACCCAGCATACGAGGCTGTGAGGAAGTCTGCTAACACTATCAGGCATCGGTAATGCTACCGTCCCTCGCGACTACTTTTTTGACGCCCAGATCGCCACCCTCAATACTACTCAATCAAACATCACCAGCTCCGTCTCTCCCATCGCGTCCACCGACTTCGCAGTCCAATTTGGTTCTGTCACGAACCAGACCTTCAACGCAACCCAGCTTTCGCTCCTGCAAGCGCAGGTGAAGTACGCGCACTCCAAGGGCATCAAGGTCCGCTATTGGGATCAGCCAGGCTGGCCTGTTGGCACCAGGAATGCAATCTGGAGAATTCTGTGGGACGAAGGTATTGATTTGCTGAACGTCGATGACCTTGAGGGCGCTGCGAACTTCTGGCAGGTCGATACGTTCCCTAAGAACATTTAGGAGGGCATGCATTATGCTTAGTGATCTGCATGCCTAGGCGCGGAGCTGTATAGCTTCTGTCACTCTATAGCCCCCAAAAGTCGTCAGGGACGGGCAGACCTAGATATGGATACTCAACCACGCCGAGGTCAAGACTTACTGCTCTTTCTCAGCAAAGCCGATCTTCTCAAAGTCCTCTGCAACAGAGTGTGCGCCAGGCACGATGCCCTCAGCAATAAGCTGCTTCCCCTCGTCCAACATCTTCTTATCCGTGCGTGCATCATCCTTCTGGGCAGTATCCGCTGACGACTCCGTGGTCCTTCCATTTGCCAGCACCTTAAACGGCGCCTTGTTCCTTTTGGCCTCACCAGGTCCCTCGCTCTTGGATTGGTACCCTCTGACTCTTGGACCTTGCCCTGTACTTTCTGGAAATACTCTCTCGTATACTTCCGCGAATCGCTGCGTGTCTTGCTCAAATGTACCTCGTCTCATGCTGCCACGGATGTCCGCGAAGAAGATATCGATTACGTGGTGGTTGTGGATCTGCAGTAGTACCCACGCAAGCATCTCTTTGGCGCTTAGAAGATGTTGTAGGTAAGCTCGATGATGCGTTGTACAGGCATAGCAAATGCAACCCTCGGAGAGAGGCGAGAGATCTGTAGCGTTGGAGGCAGACCAGAGATCGATGCCAAGAGGTAGTAGCCGCTTATTGTCTGGTGAGCCTGATATGCTGAAGCTAAAGTTGAAGGCAATGCCTGCGTCGGTAGCATCGGTGATGAAAGGTAACGTCAGGATATCAATGCCAAGCGCGACTTGTCTGAGGACATCGTGTGGCGTGTTCGGCGACGTGAAGGCCAGTCTCGGGAGGTGCGCCAGTTCGACTGGAAGGTCCTGCAAAGTGTCTAGATCGTAGAGTGCCAGACCTGATACCTCGTGTTTCACATCGCTTTCTGTCAAGCAGTCAACGAAATACTGCTGATGAGCGCAGCTGACTGGCAATAACGGCACAAACAGCTTTGCTCCAAGCTCTGCTGCATCACCGTCCCGCCTGCCTTTTCTGAGTTGTGCGTGGTCGTGCAGCCATTGTATCTGCCTGTCTGTGGCCTTTTCAATCCTTTTGCTTCCCAGTGCTCGTCCGTATGGTATGTCTCCTATCGCCAATAGAATATCGGGTCTGAGATCTTCGGCTGCTTCAGCATAGTCATCCACCTCCAGAGACCTGAAACCAACAGCAGTCATGACAGACACCGTGGTATTTTTGTTTGGATTCGCAGCGGGCGCAGATACTGGCGGCGTTCTCCTTGCTCCCAGCACCAGCAATGTAGACTTCGGGAGAGCAATGAATCGACGCAAAGAAGACGAGCCATCTTCTGGCTTGGAAAGTCTAAAGAGAGGAGGAATGTCGAATGGATACTTTTCTACGACTTACCGTTCTGTCAGATATGTCAACAGCTGGTACAGCATTGGTCACGCGACAATGCAAACTTACAGTCTTCGAGTGCTATATAAGCTCCGCGTATGTTCGTGGACCGAGCAAAAGTATCCTGGGTAACATGAGGGACGGCGCCACGAGACGTGATAGCCAAATAATGCGGCGTTTCAATTGCGTGCCTTCCTGCTACGGACAGAATGCCTAAACGCGGTCCCAGACCGCTAGTAGCCTGCTGTATGACTGCAAAAAGTTCATCGGGCAATTGTCCAAGTTTCTGGTCAGCCATGCTGTGGTCACTGGCTCTTCATGAATTGTCAGTAGTGATGACAAGCTTGAGCCCAAGAGAAAATCGTCGGCTTGGGCCTGCGCCAAGCGCGCCCCACGCCTCACAACATGGATCCCTGTCGCGTCGTCCAAACCTTATCCTTGGTGTTTCTTCAACCCTACAGCGGTAGCTCTGGATCAGGAAGTGACAAAACAGGAAACTTGCGACTTCAGTGAAATTGGTCTCGAGGCAGAGTGTTCCTTGGACGACAATGTCCTTTGCAAAGCGAGGGATTCTTATCGTCTTTGAGGGTCTGGACCGCTCTGGCAAATCGACACAATGCGAGCGACTCGTCGCTCACATACGCCAGCAGGGCAGGGTCGTGCATCATCAAAGATTTCCAGATCGGACAACGACGATTGGGAAGATGATCAATTCCTATCTTTCAGGTGAAAGTCAGACCGAGGATCATGTTATACACTTGCTCTTCTCCGCGAATCGCTGGGAGATAGCACCTAAGATAGAACGCCTGATTGCGGAAGGCACGACTGTGATAGTCGATCGGTACTATTATTCTGGCTGTGTATATACTGCGGCCAAGCAGATACCTGGCCTCGACTTGGCCTGGTGCAGACATCCAGAAGTCGGACTACCAAGGCCGGACCTGTGCTTGTTTCTCGACATCAGTGCTGCAAAGGCTGCCGAGAGGGGAGGCTTTGGTACCGAGAGGTATGAGAAGAAGGAAATGCAGGATAGAGTGCGTGAGCTGTTTGGTGAGCTGAGGGAACATGACGATGAGGCGAGCGATATTGTCGTGATCGATGCTGGGAGGCCCATTGAGAAGGTCGAGACGGACATTCAGGCCGCTGTCAACAATGTCGTGGTCCGAGGCGACTCCGTGCTAAGAAGGGTGCAAGCATGGTGATTATGTCGATGGAAGCACGAGTGGTCTTTCCAACGCGGAAAGGTGCCTCGTCTTGCTGCGAAGGAGTTTGCTCGTGGCAATTGAGCCTTTCGAGGGCTGTCGATGTCGCAGAGATCTGTCTCCAATCCAAACAAGCAGGGACTGTGGCATGTTGCACCATATCTTTCGGCGAAGAGTCGGCCTCGCTACTGCAACACCGCTGGCTACAATTGGTGACGCCGGGCTTAATCGCCTACATCATGCCTGGCCCTCAATACGTCTGATGGCAACGAACAGACGACCTGCATGCAATGATTTTGATATCTTCCGATATCTTCTTTGTCCAGCTACCACCCTTCTTACCAGTCACTTGCTGGCTTAAAATGACGCAAGTTTACGTAGGGCCGCGCTGCGATCGTCGATGGCTTTCGTACACTACATCAATGCTTGGGTGGGGAGCAGCTTGATAACGTGCAATGTGCGATTGATTGCTGATGCGCTTTGACGTACTGCTGCATTGTCACCAGAGACGAATTTGACGTTCGTGGTCGCAGTGGATTGACATGTGAAGAACCACTCCCTCGTACTTCGGAGGACGGTCAAAGCGCAGTCGCTGCTTGCGAAGCGCGTCAGTGCATTTACGAAAGAGCTGAATCATCTCACAGTCACGTTTTGGAGTTATAAACAACCCTTCCGGGTCGCTAGGACAAAGGATACATCGACGATGATTCCCTCTCGATGTTCTTCCGTTTCTCGATGAATAGAAAAAAGCTCATTGTCTCACAATGTAACCGCAGAGCCGCATCGAGGATTGAGGAGCGCATGCATACCCGGTACAGCGTGCGCTGAGGTCAGAGCGGAGAAGATGACGCCTTTTCTATGGACCTCAGTACCATCTCAGCGGCGTAGGTACCGCACCCCGGACTCATGTTGCCTTCAGCCGCATCACCTATGCCGGGGTGTCGACGTGCGGTTTGGCGGTTTTTTGTGCAATGGGAAGCAAACAGGCGCAGCAATGCGTCATCTTGTATCACAATGGTCGCTCGTGTCGCAGTAAGTGTCACAGAGATCTGGTGGATCTAACATCTTCAGAGAGTGGCAGGCACTTGCAAGATTAGCCTAGCCCAGGCATTTGGTGCTTGACGCAGGCGCGGTGGGCCATTTCGCTGTTTTCCCTGGCAGCGGAGTCGCGCTGAGCAGTAGGAATCACGAATCGGCGCGAGGCAATCATTCGCCTGCATGGGTTGCGTTCCTCGCGTCGACCAAAATTAAGTCATTCAGGGTCTTCTCTAGGCCAAAGCGCCCAGCCGCTAACGTCATTGGCCGCCAAGCCGTTCCGAACCTCACACCAACCGTGACTCTATTCCGGCCGCTATGGCACGCGTTATGTTGATCATTGTCTGTTCGAGGCCGCCTTGGTGCATCATCTCAACACCTCAGCGGATAGTCACGCGCCATATGTTGTCCGCGGAGCGTTCGCAACATCAACGAAAATGTTCAAAGAATAAGCTCTCAACATACCTCAAGGACCATGATCCTATTAAGGGAAGTCGTTTGTTCCAACAAAGTCATCCTCAACTGAAACAACAGAGCTCTGCGGATTAGTAGCCTACCTGCGTCAAGCCTGCAGATCTATTACCATACCTATCCTCGCAGGGCGTCGACTGCCCGCCCTCGTCTGCAGGCATCAGCAGCCCGTCTGCCTAAGCGACCAGGCCGGCTATGGGCTCAATAAGCTCGACTAGCTCGCCGATGCTCGGCTACAAATGAAGCACTCCGGGCATCGGCAGCTGCCTATTCGCGTGGCTCTCTTTATTCTAGGCTTCGGTTTGGAACCCTATGTTCTGTTTGCGACCACAGACTCGCCTTGCCTGTGGCGGTCGTCATTGTCTGAACGATCTAGTATTCACAGAACGCAGTGACTTGCGCTGCATGAACAGTGGTGTGCTCACTCGTGACCGTTATGCGGCAGCCTCGCGCGCCTCCCGCCCAATTGCAACCGCTCTTGACAAGCTTGTCGTACAGATTTCGGCTTTGTCTGCACAGTGTCTGCATCATTGAGCAGCACGCTAGTGCAATCATGCAGAGAACCAGCCGTCGGCATCTGGGTCAGGGTCCTATCACACTGACGCAGGGTCCCCGCTATATGTATCAGGGATGAGGTAGTGTGCTAAGGTTGCCCTTGGTGTGTTGCAGATAGCATATAGGCAGACCTTGTTTCCTGCACAACTCTTGACTACTCTTATCCACCCTACGCACAAGAAAGCATCAGTACACATTATTGTCGACAGACCAAATCGAACGTATCGCAACACATTGACTCGGACCTTAACGCTATATCAGCCAATATCACAACCATTCACGCCATGTCTTCCGCCGAGGCTCAGCGCGCATACCAGAGGGGTGGTTTCATGGAGCCCGTGGCAGCCCAAGAGCAGTTCTCGCAACAATATGACCTTGCAAACCCGGAGAAGGCTATGGCCTCATACCAAAAGTAAGTCGTGCACCGTACTGAACCCCATGTTTGAGCCAATAGTTGACTGTCATTGCAGGATTCTTCACCAGCACACAAAGCAACAATTTGAGAGTGCCACCAAGTCTTCGCGACGACGATCACCACATGGCGACGAAATGGCAAGCCTCAGTTCTGAGAGCAGTCGGGGCAGCATCAGCTCGACAGGCTCATAAGCATCTCGTGTGGTCGAAAGATACAAAACATCCAGCCTACTTCCAGCATGATAATGTCTAGGATCGTATGGCTTGTCTGACATTAGCGAGCGTGGTTATTAGGGGGACGGATACCAGGTGTTATGGATTGAATTTGGGAAATCATGGCGAGTCCTGTTGTACGACTTTACGGTGGTTAGCCCCTGCTCATTGCTGCATGAGGCCTTCTAGTATAAGACTGCATAATGCAGTTTCTCGAATGACAAGGTCGACCAATGCAACTATACTATCTACCTTATCGATGTTGGTCTCAATATTGGATTCAACTTGGGAGGATTTCAGTTGCACGTCTATAATGTGCAAGGTGCTGCAGAGTAGGATTATTCTACCGACATGCTCCGGCCTCGTGCCTTGTGCATTGAATGCGTGCCGTCCGAATGCAGTCGTGTTAAAAGGACTGAGGTGGCACTGACCGTGTAAGCATCAAGAGACATCATCTAATACTGGATGCTCTAGTCCCCATCGACAGAGTGCAGAACACCGATTCTTACAGAGATATGACGAGGCACCCAGATGGCAACGAGGCTCGCGGTTTGCTCTCGCAGATCAGACGTACATACGCTCCTAAGTCTACTGCTTGGCGCCGGTGTTGTGGCCCGTGTCGCGTGTTCGACGTCGAGGATGGGAGGTCACCCAGAGCATCGTCGCGAGCAAAGGTATCGAGTCAAGTACGTTCGGCGACTCTGCGATACCCTGGGGCTTGACTGAGAGCAAGTCATTACAATCGACTTGAAGGTCTCGTTGGTGTCCACATCTAGTGTTGATGAACAAGAGGTTTCCTGAGCTGGAAGATCTGATAGCCAGGGGTGGTCTGACCGCGAAAGACCCACTCCTATATGCAGGGCATTGGCTGTGCAACAACCGCAGTCGCAAAATGCAGCTGCAGATTTTCCGCCTTCGCTAGCAAATACCTACATGCGGCATTGTTTCTGGCATCCTCGACAGCGAACATCAACACGCAGCCGCATCTCTTGCATACTTGACAGCAGGTCCAGCCCGCGGCAGGATCTCTTTGAATCTCCAGCAACAGATTACCCTTCAGCTTTGACGGCCGACTGCAGAAAAGATATCTGAAGGTGAGTAGCGCAGAACCGCATCAAGCAATACATAGTTCATCCCATCACGGCATTGGCAGCGGCGTGACATTAGAGGCAGAGGCGCGGGAGTTAGGATTGAGGACACTTGCAAGGCCACCAAGGCCACGTGCAGATACTTCAAGGCCACGTGCAACCTTTCAACAAGGTCAGAGTGAGCTTGTGACAGCATGGACTGGAGCAGACATTGACACGTGCAGAAGACACACATACAGCCAGCATGTCGGCCTCTGCAAACCTCAACAACGGCACGGCCAACGTGAGCTTGGCGGAAACCGAACGCCCTTCTCCTCTTCTGGCGCTTGCAGCTGAGCTGCGCAATGCCATCTACGAGTACGCCCTGATCGATCCATCGGGCATCAAAATTCCAAGATCCGGGAGGATGCCGCCCCCAGCGCTCTTCCACGTGAACAGACAAGTCCGCGCAGAGTCCCGCGGCCTCTACTACGCGGGGAACGCATTCACCGCCGTTGTTGGCAGGAAGGTGAATAACCGCGCCCCTGAGGAGATCATGACATGGGTGAGTTGACTTTGCCGTCAAGTTTGATTGGGTGATACTAACAATGACAGGTCACTGGGGTCGATCCGTTGATGCGCGGCATCATAGGTCAAATCGTCATTGAGGGCACAGCGTGTCAGATCAATGACACGAGGAACGCCGAATTTGTTGAGGGCGCCATCAATGATAGTGACCCGTATGTCCTGAGCTGTGAAGCGTCAGCGGTCTTTCCAAAGACGTACAAGACGTCGACCCGGACGATGATCCGGTACTTCAACTTCGCCGGAGTGCCGTTAAGTCGGGTCAAGTTGTTGATGCGTGACGGTGACGGTGACGAGGTGACTCGCGTCACCTCAAGGGTAATCTGGATGGAGTTGGTGTGGACGGAGTGGGCCCAGTTGATGGGATACCAGGAGTCATTCGACTGGCAGAGGGTGATGGAAGTGGTGCATGAATTGTTGTGGTGACGATTGACGATGAGAGACGGATGGTGAGACTTCAATGAGCCGAATGTATGAGTAGCTAGGTGCAAAGAGGCGCCAATGCTGAGAGCACAATGACTTCCTTGTCAACGAGTGACGATCCCATGACTGGATCATGCCCTTGTCACTAAGTGATCCTATCAAAGCGTGGTGTCCTCAAGTTTCCCTCGACGTGTGAAGTCGAAAATTCACTAATCAATTTTGCTTAATCAGCATCAATTTGGCCGATCTCGCCTGGAGAGCGATTTCTAAGCCAGCACTGACGCAATGGCGAACATATCTTCTTCGCGATGACTGTCACCGTGCGCCGGCGCATAATGCAGATACTCAGATTACGACTATGTCGCTGGAGCAGATTAAACACATTTGTCTGGTACTGTCAGGGAAAGGCGGCGTTGGCAAGTCCAGTGTCACCACTCAACTCGCGCTCGCCTTGTCCCTGCAAGGCCATTCGGTAGGCGTTCTGGACGTGGATCTTACTGGACCATCAATACCACGATTTTTCGGCATTGAAAATGCAAAAGTGAGACAGGCACCCGGTGGCTGGATACCAGTGCCTGTGCATGAGGCGCAAGGCGAGGGACTGGCGCAGGCACCCAGTGGTCAGACCAAAGGCGCGAGCAATGGATACAGTAGGACATACGGCTCCCTAAAGTGCATGTCGCTAGGCTTTCTGCTCGCCAACCGCGGCGATGCGGTTGTATGGCGTGGACCGAAGAAGACCGCAATGGTTCGCCAATTCCTTTCCGACGTGCACTGGGGCGGACTCGATTATCTCCTCATCGACACACCTCCAGGCACTTCAGACGAGCACATCTCGCTCGTAGAAACTTTGCTCAAAGAGGCTACGAGCGAGCAAGTGGCTGGAGCCGTCATTGTGACAACACCGCAAGCAATCAGTATTAGCGATGTCAAGAAAGAGATCAACTTCTGCCGAAAGACAGGAGTCAAGGTGCTGGGAGTGGTGGAGAATATGAGCGGCTTTGTGTGCCCTAATTGCAGTGAATGCACTCATGTCTTCTCGAAGGGTGGCGGCGAGGTCATGGCGAGAGAGTTTGGTGTTCCATTCCTTGGCAGTGTGCCAATCGATCCAATGTTCATTCGATTGATTGAGGAAGGCAAGAGGCCGGTGTATCCAGAAGGTACTGTGGTAGACGGGAAGGCGATGGCTGTGGAAGAGGTGGACAGGCCTAGTGAACAAGATGAGGGCAGGAATGAAGGGTTGCTGGCGGAGAAATACAAGTTGTGCTCCTTGTATCCACTGTTTGACGTGTTCGTCAAAGAGTTGGTGCAAGCGATAGGGCCATGAAGTGCTAATGGAATCAAGGCTTCAAGCCATTGGTGGAAGAGGTCGCAACGACAGTCGTCAGAAGTCCGAGACTTGATCCAGTCCGACAAGAGTTAGCGCATCACAACCTATTCGAGACTGAACTGGCGACTCGCATAGACATGCTTCGTGCGAGTTGGGAAAGTTCATGACAGAACATTATGGGACCTGAGGCTTGGTCAAAATGTGAACATACACGCGAGAGAGCTGAGGCGCTGTTGGACAAGCCTGTGCATGCTGTCTAGATCAGCCTGCGTGAATTGGGTGTCGACGAAACGGACACTCTTCAGACATGCTTTGCATCTGTCTCGCATAGGCGCAAACGTTTCAGCGCCCAAACACGCCATCGAACGAATCGCCTCACTTTTAAGGCTGCCGATCCCGACCGCGCTAGCACACCGCTCTGGGGCTCCCACCCGCGGACCCGGTCCACCAACTTCTACACCACCACAACCTGGATACTTTATTTTCTGACACGGTCGAACGTCGGTATCCGGCGTGCAGATTCATAAGCAAAGGACAATAGCTTAAATTTCGTTACGAAACTGGCCGTTGGTGCAATTGGTAGCATGCTCGCCAGTCTGACTGACTAGCTCGATGCTAGTCATGCTGATTCGCAAGTGATAGCGGTTCGAGTCCGTTATGGCCAGGTCTATACTTTTTGAGATTTCAGATATCTCACTGCGGGATCGAGTTGCTAGCGGCAATTCCTTTTGCTTTTGCTTGTGGATCTCCAAAGCATTAGGACGGCGTCCTGTGAAAATCGCCTCCGAAGCAGCTCTCAAGAAATGCACCGACTATGAGACTATCACCTGGATCTTAGACATCATAGCCCTTGGTATGCCGCCTGCTTTCGATGTCGATCCATCGCGAAAGAGCGTGTCTTTGGGTCTTGTTTACGCAGCAACGCGCGGAAGTTGCTGCCTTGCGCCTCTTGGTCTGGGCATCCTCTTCCACAAGATTTGCAGCGAGACCACGAGCCCAAAACGCGCCAAGCATCTGAATCGGAACATTGTACGTTCTTGGCCGACACTGGCTACGCTATACGTACTGTTCAGCCAAGATGCTGAGTGCGGAGAGCAAGGCTGTTGGCAAGAGTAACTAGTGGACTGCGAGTTGAAACTTTTTGCTAAACCAATGCCGCAAGACTATATCTCCGATGAGTTTGAAGAGGCACGAATTGACAGCAAGGCAAGGGCATGACCTGCTTGGTCCGTCTTGCCTTGTCCATTTCTACACGGCACTCGAAAACTGCTCCACAGGCCCACAAGACGGCGACCTGAGCTAACAGCTTCCTGGACGGCACTCGGGCTCATTTAATCCTCGCAAAGTCGATTTTTTGTTTCTTCTACCGTGTCGAGTGTGGGCAATGTGCGATACCCATTATTTTCACGCACCATGTTGAGGATCGCAAGCTTCGGTCCTGCATGCGGAGCTGTCCAGAGCTTAGAACTTGCGTCATGATGGTATGGCGACATCAGCCACATGTATTGTTCAACAAAAGTAAGCAATTGCAAAGTGCATAGAAGCTGGACATAAGGTCGCTGTTTATAGCCAGTCGAAGGGACAGTGCCTAGGTAGGCCGATCAAGATATTACCTGCGCGCCTCAGTATCTCGATCGATTTCGTCTTTTATCAGTCTTCATGATGAGGATCACCAAATGCCTTGTGGCTGTACAGGCTCTGCTGCTCACCCAACAGGCAATAGCGCAGAGCAGCGATGCGAGTTCTGCTGGGGTCATCGCAGTCGACAATGATCCCGTAGGAGATCTCAACACCACTGCATGGGCCATCATTGTAGGCCATTGTGTTTCGGCATCACACGCGCACATACTTACTCTTCGCAGTACACGTACCCACTCGCAATCTTTGCCAACTTCGTTGGCGGTGTGTTTCAACACGTTGGAGTCAACCAAATATATCATCAGCGGACTCTAGCTACTCCAGCAGACCCAGGTGTTATCAAGCCCAATGAAGATATTCTATATTCGAGAGTTGCCCTGGATTTGTCGAGGCAGGACGTTGTCTTGACAGTGCCAGACATTAACGACGGCAGATATTACGTTTATCCAGTCTACGATCCATTTGGCAATAACGTCGCGGAGATCGGCATCGTCAATGGCAACACGGCCGGGCAGTACCTGATCCGCCGCGCTGACGACACCTTCACTGTTCCGGGCTATGCTAGCTACAATGACTCGGCGATCGGTGCTCTTGCTGGTGTCGAAGGCGTAGATCAATACCTCGGCGTCGTCAACGTGCCGACTTCGTACGCAACAATGCTCATCAGGATCGAGCTCCTGCACAATACGACAGCAGATCTCGATGCAGTGCATACCTACCAAAATGCCTCAGCTCTGACGCCGACGCCTCGCGCCAACTCCTCGAGCCTAGCCGCTCCTGCTCAAGCACCATCTCTCAATTCCACGGCGCCGACTGGAGGCTTTCTAGGAATTGACAGTGTGGTCAAGCAATTCTCCTTCGCCGCCAAGCTCCTGCCATTTGTCCAGCCAGAAGTATACTCTGAGCGCTACCGCGTAGCTAGCATACTTGCTCGCGCCGGACTTTACAACAGCGCCTACTATCCCTTAGCCAGTGGTGTCAACTTGACGCAAGCTCAGGTGATTGCGAACAACTCAATAACTGCCGACATTGAAGCACCTGCGCACGTCCGTCAGCAAGGCAACAACTGGTTCCTGTCCACTCCTCAATACCAGGGCAACTTCGGGAAGCACTATGCTGGCGCCGCTTATGTGGCGAATGCTGGGTACCAACAACAGTCTGTCAAACAGACGTTATACCCAGGTTATGGCTCCTTAGGCTTCACATCCACTTTCAACCTCCAGTCCAATCAGTCGTTCATCTACACCTTCTCTGCCAAGCCGAAAGTCAGGAGCGAAGGCTTCTGGAGTCTCAGCGTCTATGGGCCGGATCAGTATCTTATACCCAATGCTTTGAATAGGTTTGAGGTCGGAGACAGGAACTATAATATCACATACCTGGATGGCAGTGGGCCGGTGTACGGACCCAGCGCTAATGCCTCGCACGACGGACCGTTTCAGATATTGGTGCAGAATGCAAATTCGACACCGCCAGCCAATTGGACTGGTAACTGGCTTCCGGCGGCCAATACGTTCTCGCAACTATGTGAGTATTGCTGTCAAGGCTGCATCAGCGGTGCTAACGCTTGAGCAGTGCGATGGTACGTGCCAGAAGATGCTATGACCAATGGCTCTTACGTATATCCTAAGTTGACCAATGTCAGCGCAATTTTGGCTTGATACGAGCAGAGTGATTAGCCGGCATATCACGGTCATTGATATGGGGCAGGATCTACTTTGTCCTGGTCATGGCCTAAAGTGCAGCTCTTGATCCATCCAAAATTGATTCATCCAAAGTTAACACGAATATGGCTCACTGCCATGAGGACATACGCAAAGCCCGGGAAGCGGAAGTAGACAACGACTATTTCAGCCCACTGCGGCAGTCGAGACACCACATCATGAGACCGGGAAAGCGTTGTTCGTGTTCATGTTTACATCCAAAGTGCTCGTAGTTTCGCTCGAATAGACCATGCAACGAAGGTAGTCTGTCTGCAGAAGCAGTCTGATACGCACAGCGGTAGACTCGTTGATCGACCTTCGGCGGTGCTGACCCGGTATGCCAGTGGTGAGCAGTATGAAATGCTGTCAAGCAACGACTTGCCCGCGCTTGCAGGTCAAAGACGCTCAAGCAAGCGCGCTTCCACATTCATACACACAGATTCTTTCCTGCTGACCTGCAAGTCTTCGACATACATGCATTTGCAGAATACACCGTTTCACTCTAGAGCTCGCCGCCATCACTACAATACAACTGCGCGACCTCAAATCAAAGCAATGGCGCTATTCATTACGATGCTCCCGCCAGAAATCCGCAATCTGATATACACGACATTCTTCATGTCTCAGGCACGCACCTACTTCAATCCACTAGCAAGAAGTCAAAAACGCCGCCTGGCCCTCCTTCAAGTTAATCGGCAAATCCGGCAAGAAGCAATTGGGTTGTTCTACTTGTCAACACCGTTCTGCGCGAAAGTTACCAATGTCACCGCCAAAGCATATGTCATCTACTTCATGCGCGTGCTCTCACCAGATTATGCGCGACTGATTCCCCGATTTTGCCTCGTCTATGGCTACTCGGTCAAGGCGAGGAAAGGGGCGCGGGTCAGCAACCTCACACTTCGCTTTCTGCGCCGCAATGTTCCCCAAACAGAGGTAGACGCTCTTGGGCTTGTCTATGTCTTGTCGTTCCAGCAATCAAGGGCACGTCGAATTGTGGCTCGTGCGATTGCTGCAGGTGTGAGACCGAACGCTGTCTGCCTGGACGGCTCACTGGGATTGGTGGTAGAGGGCGGGAAGGAGCTGAAGAGGGCGACGTTCATGCAGCGAGTGCAAAACAACGATTGGAGCACCGCAGGTACAAGCCCACGATTGAGGATCCGAAGGATTCGATGAGGTACATTTCCGGACAGTAAGGATGGAAGCGTCGGCAAGCTCGCTTTCCTGACATTGATCACACGTCGAAAGCAGAGAGTGTTGCCAAGACTTGGTAGCTTTTGTAATGGTCGAAGGTCTTATCGTTGGCTATGCGAGGCAGGATGAACTGGCTGAGAACAAGATCGATAGGCTTGTGAATGTATCTTTGGCGGCTTCCGCTTAGCAACTCCCGAAAGTAACCGTTGTCTGCCTTTGTGGCTCGGAGCGCAAGTGACTGCCTGTGAACGTTGCTTCAATTTCCAGCTTCTGAAAGAGATTTCGAATCCTGCCGACTCCTCAACCCGGACCCGACTTGACAATCGCAACTTACAGACCTTATAGAAACCAACGACGGTACTACTCAGCCTACGCAGCCTCCAAGATCATGGCGCCCTTCTTGTCTATGCTACCGCCGGAGCTCCGCAATGCGATCTACTCGATGGTCTTCGAGTCTCAGGCAGACAAACCCTTCGACCCGTTGTCGCGAAAAAGACAAGCACCGTCTCAATGTTCTCCACGTCAATCGCCAGATTCGAAAGAAAGCCAGCGGCCTCTTCTACTCATCGACTCCCTTTACCGCAGTGATCACCGACATCACAGCTAAAGCATACATCGTCTACTTTATGCGCTGCATCTCACGGGACCATGCTCGCGATATCCCATCATTCACACTCCTCTTCAAGCTCAACAGCAAGGCGCAGGCGACCCTCGAGGAGTTCTACAGATTTTGTCATGGGCTTATACACATTGGCGACGGCCAGCAAGCCAGGAACCTCCGCGATGCTATGCACGACACGCAGGACAGAGCCGTGACACCAATCAAGGGGACGATAGCGCGTTGAGTGACAGTCCGTGCAATTTCTGCAGGGCTGAGACCAGGCATTCTTTGCCTGGCAGAAGGGAGTGCCACCATGGTAGGGGCCGCTAGGCGGGAGCTGGACAGGGCGACGCTCATGCAGTACGTGCAGGATAGTGACGGGAGCTAGGGAAGTGGCGGAACGAGAGCGGCCAGTCAGGCGAGGCGCATGGTCGAGCCGCATTTGAAGTGTGAACCGTATTCATATTGCAGTATACCGGCGTAAGTGATGGCGCTCAGATGTGCTGTATGTTGGTACTCGTGAAATTGGCTAGTCTTGGCGAAAAGAGCGACTCGAGAATATTGCCGCGAATATTCCAGGCTGGCACTGGCATCTCACGGGAACAGCTTGTTGGCGTGGCATAGAGCCATCAGAGTAGATGTGGCAAGAGCACCAATCTGGACCAAAGACTTCGATACGGGTACACATAAGCATCGAAGACATTTTGCCTGATACGTTTCGCAATGGTGATACTCGGCCCTCACACCTGCCAGTGCCACAAGGCAGCGGTCTCTTTCTCTTGGTCTCCACCCCTCGACTTCCTGGCTGCATGCCGGTTGTGATCGTTTTAATCGTTTCGCTTGACAGGTGTGGTGCATATATCGCACTAATGGAGCGCCTTCTATCCGAGAAGAGCTGTCGATGGCACAACGCCTGTATGCACCTTCAACGATGTAGCCTGTACTCGTTGCTTTTCAATCTGCAATTCTGACCCGTGACTGTCGATCAACCCGCCATCTCAACATCCTCTCCCTCCACACCATTCGCACTCGTACTCCCTCCTACCCCGGCATCAACCTCCACCTCCTCTTCCTGGCTCGGAACTCCCTCCCTGCCGCCAGTCTCCACCGCCTTTCCTCCCCTCTCAAGCAAGAACTGAACCACATCCTCCTTGTCTGCTCGTCCTGCCTCGAACATAGCCAAATGCCCCGCACTATTCTTGATCCACATATCTGCGCCTGCATCAACCAGTTTCTGCACAACAGGCAAATGACCGTTGTATGCGGCCCAGTGCAAAGGCGTGTTGCCTTCAGTGTTCTGCGCATTTATGAGGTGAGCAACAGTGTTGTCGCTCGGATCCTGCTGCTCTGCGCTGTTCAGCAAAGCCAGGAGAGTGGAGAGTAGATCTGACAGGCCATTTGCAGAGCAGTAATGCAGAGCCGTGTTTCTGGTGTCTGGGTCTACGCATGCTTGCAGGACGTCGTTCTCTGAGCAGCTATATTTCTGCGCCAGATCCTTGACTGTCTGCTGCAAGTCCTCAGCTTCATTGGCGCGTGTGAAGTATAACAAATCATCAACCTCGTCGAACGTTAGCTGAGGGCCTGTCATGTTTGCTGCAGGCATTGGACTACAATTGTCGACTGCTCCACGTCGATGCTGTCGGACTTCAATCCTCGCACAAAAAATTCTCGAAGTCCGACTAGATCTTGCGTCATTGGTTGCGGGAGTGTCCGCCTCCACAAACCTTATATCATCCAGCAGGTCACAAAACTCAGTCCAACCTCCAACTCTGACTCCCCGATGATCAAGAGATCTGTACCATAGACGCCAAACATCACCTTGCCAGGGCACTCTTTTGATAACACCCAGAATCGAGATCCTACGGATCATTCGCTCGTTCTCTTCAGATTGCCTGTAACCAGGTAACATAGGCCGCCATTGGACATTGGACCACCATCATGTTCCCACCCTCAGGAGGCTACAGTCTCGACATTGAAGCACTCTCTGGCATCTGCGGCTCCGTATCCATCGCATGCTGGGTCGTGGTCTTCTCGCCCCAAATCATCGAGAACTTCAGACGATCTTCAGCCGAAGGACTATCCATTGAATTCGTCATCATCTGGCTACTCGGAGATGTTTTCAATATCTTGGGCGCAGTTCTGCAAGGCGTCCTGCCGACAATGATCATCCTGGCCATTTACTACACGTTTGCGGATGTCGTATTACTTGGTCAGTGCTTTTACTACAGAGGATTCACTCTACGGGACCCCAGACCAGACAAGGACGTCGGAGGCATTGAGGGTGGACAGGCGGTCGTGGCAAACGAGCGCACGCCACTGGTGCATGCAGGTCACCTCGAGGGCGGTGTCTCTCGTCCCTTGACTGCTGCCGACGCAGAGACGGGCTCCGGTCGCGATCGATCTCGATCATCCTTCCGCGACCGACTGGCAAGTCTTGACGGCACGCACATGTCGCCAGTAGTGCCCATCCACAGCCAAGCGAAGAGCACCAGTGATGTTGACGCCATGAAGCCCAGTCAACCTCGCACTTGGACCCAAGCAATTCTGTTCAACAGCACGGCGATTGTCCTGGTGGTCCTGGCTGGAATTGCTGGCTACTACCTCTCACCTTCGGCGCCAGAGACGAGCACCGACCGCACGCCTGCTGAGGATCAAGCAGCGAGTCTGAAGTTCAGCCTATGGGGACAAATCTTTGGATACATTTGTGCTGTTCTATACCTCGGCTCCCGCATCCCGCAACTCCTTCTCAACTATCGCCGCAAGTCGACGGAAGGCCTGAACGCGTTATTCTTCCTCTTCGCATGCATCGGAAACCTTACATACGTGCTATCGATATTCGCCTTTGCACCGGTATGCGCGCATCAAAGACACGGGAGGTGGGTTGAAAGCCATTGCAGACCTGGCGAGGCGCAGGCGGTCTATGGTCGCTATATTCTTGTCAATTTGAGCTGGCTCCTCGGAAGCCTGGGAACTTTGTTCCTTGACTTCGCTGTCTTTGCGCAATTCTTTCTGTACAGGAACAATACGGCGGATCAGAAGCCGAGGACAGCAGACGGCGAAGGGCGCGGCAGAGATCCGGTCGAGCAATAGACGTAAAAGCAAGCATGTACAAATATATTTGACAACACAGTCCCTTGATCGCTGTCGATAGGCCCATTCATGCCTCAAGCGGTCGACTGTCTTAGGGATGGTCTGTTCAAAGCGATCGATTTTCCAGCACGCTTAATTTTCATGAGCCATCGATTGCTCGAGGTGGACTACTTGACGTTCGACCTCAACGGATGATGACTCCGTGTACGTCCTTGACATCCCGATCAAGCAGTCAAACATGTCAATATATCCATCCGTCGATCGTCTGGCAGAGTAAATAGCCACTCCCGACATTGATCGTCGAAGCAACACCCGGCCTCGCATCAATACAGGCCCCGATCAAACCTCGGCCCCAACGCAAAGAAGCCAATCACCAAACACACAGTCATCAGCAGCACCATCAACATCAAGCCAACCACCTTATACAAGGTCGTCTCCGGCATCGGCTTCCACCGCCTCTCCCTGCAAACCTCCTTGACCCAGCCTTTACTATCCTTCCAAGCACACGGCCAACTCGCGATGCCCTCAACCGCCATACTGTCCTCGTAGTCGGTCGGAAGTCCGCCAAATGCATACAACAGCACTCGTCCGATTACCCAGAATACCCAGATCGTGGCGAAAGGGAGCGCTACGGTGAATTTTGCTGGGAGGCTGTTTCCTTCCGTGTAGCCAAGTTGAACGAGGAAGTAGATGTTGAGGGAAATGGAGACCGTTAATGCGAGGATTCGTGCCCATCCCGTGACACAGTCGCGAATGTCAAGCACGGACTTGATCTCTTCTTCGGTCCATTCCTTAGAGCCGGTTGCGGCATTGGTTGGCGTTACGCCCAGCTCGACATCGGTCGTTGCGTCTGCTGGAGTAAAATCGGTAGTACTGAAGGTGCTTGTGGCGCAAGATTGCTTGCATTCTTTGTCATTGCCGTCAGTTGAACAGAGCGTGCTGGCGCTGGAGCTGCAGCTGATGTCGAGAATCAAAGCACCATTCCCCTCATGGCCAGATGATGGCAGGCCGTCGCTGCGCCGGTCCGCTTCTGACGCCAGCGTAGGATGATTCGACATGTCACTGACAGGTGACCCATTCGGATGCTGCATGATGTATGGCGATGAAGCTCTCGAGTTGCAATGTCTTTGACGTGGCCGGAGTTCTTGGGGTGTCGAAATGCGCGAGTTTGCCAAGTAGTTGTAGAATGTGAGGAGCAGCCAAGCCAAGACATGGAGAGGGGGTCGTTCTGTTGTCAATTCTGCTGCTCGAGCTGGTAAGATGACCAGTTCACCAATCAGGAGAGGTGAAAAGGTCGCGAGCATGCCACCGCCACCATGCTGAGCTGCATGACCAGCATTCGCACCAGAGCTGTACCATAGAGCTTGGTGGACTACTGAATCGAGGATTGAGTATTCGGCAAGGTCATGGTAATGCGGATACTCGGATATGCTCCTGCTCGGCTTTCGACGGGCTCTTGACGTTGATTTAAGGCGGGGGAATTTAGGCTCCAACGCACTCAGCATGCTGCGTAATCACGCGCGTAGTGACAGTGATTGAGCGTAGATTCGTTGGTAGCTACTCCGGGGCCATCGCACTCGATTGCTGCCTGGCGCTTGTGCGTGCCTGTCCGCAAGGTGTCGACCATCGCAGCATTGCACTGTACTGCTGACAGGATTACTGGAAGCCAAGAAGACCTCGTTCGGTCGGCTGTCTCGGTGCATCATGGTCGTCGAGGTCGTTTTGCTCGTTGCTCGTGCGTAAGCCGAAGTCTTCGACGTCGTTGCTCGTTGCTCATTGAGATAGCATGGCCGTCGTGCTCGCACTCGCAAATCGCCGCTGATTGCGACGACCACCGCTTCACTTAGCTACCTACAGCACTGTGCAATGCTGCAGGCACCCAGGACCAGCCCTCGTGGCGGCGTGAAGTCGGATTTTGGTCCCTGCCGACCCACTTTCACCTTCTAGCGCTTGTTGAAAGCGGCATGGGTTGACAAACCCACCCTTGAAGGTTTTCTCGGTGTCAGTGGCTTTCCCGGTCCTCCGCCGCACGGAGTGAGGTTATACCTCACCCACAGCGCCTTCGGACCCGTCCCCTGCTTGACGGCGGCGGTGTAGAATACACCTGGCTATACGGGTTGAAGCCTCCGTTATCCAAAGCCAGCCGAGAAGACTCACGAAGAACAGAGCGCATTTCAAGTCCCCCTCTGGATTACCAGTGTTGGACAGTCTTTTCTCAAGCGCCGGAAAGATCGTGTAGATGCCGACCAGGGCCCAGACAACCGAAAAGACGAAGGACAACCCATAGGCTATCCCACGGGGTCCATCCGGCCGAAAGTGCTATTTCAGCTTTCGCCAAACGGTTTCCAGGCCCTGTCGAATTATATTGTCGATATATGGTCCAATTGGTGATATATATCGACGAGATATATCCTGGATATGGTGAAATATGCCGTAAAGCTTATTGTCGATATATGGGCCAATTGTTGATGCCATATTGTTGATGGTATGATGTTGGCGTAGTGGTATTCGGTATGATGATGTTGTAGTCGTGCTCGATAGTATGTTGTTGCGGTATAAAACAAAGAACAAGTAACCTCACGTCGAGAATTTGGACTCACCTCTCATCTTCCTGTGCACCTACCTGCTACCTTCTTGCTATAGACATCCCTTTTGCAGTCGCATTGCTGGCCGTATAGCAGGAGCTTCCAAGATCTCAATCCCCGCTGCAAGAGCGCCCTCAGACCAGAAGGGCAAGAACTTCTCGGCCGACCCGGACTTCTGCCACGCTAATGCATATCACAACAATGCACTGCTAGCCATGTGGCATTCATCTCCAGATCTTAGCCCTAAGCTGCAGGTGCGCCTCCACATCCGAAATGAGGGCAACCTGCGCCATCTCGTCAATCAAGACTGAAGTCAAGCATCTTACTGTCTAAAGCCTGGTCAGTCAGCTAATTTTTGGGTTGATACATCAGTCAAGCTGTCAGACTTAGGATCACAAAAGTCAAGTATTTTGACTGCGGTCATGACAATGCCCGCGAGAGAGAGTGGTGATGGCAGGAATCTCTTCCCAGTCCGACGACAATGAGCCGGTCAAGAGTTAGTAAGTCAAGAGTCAGTCAGTCAGTCAGTCAAAACAACTTTGTGAGGGTGAACGTCAGTCAGTGAGTCAATGACGGCTCATTGGACCGGTCAGTCAAGCCGAAGCTCAAGGGTGTCAAGTCACGGACGTCAAACACTTGACTTGACCGTCAGGTTGTTGAGACGACTGCCCAAGAATCGAGCACCCGCCATGGATACCACAACAATACAACCTACCTATTACCCCTTCTTCTCCTCCTTCTCACCCTTCACCTCACCCTCCTCGCCACTCTTCTCCTCCCCACCATGACCAACCTTCGTCCTCACAACCCCCAAAATCTCCTCCCCAATCTTCCCAAACTCCTCCACCTTCGCAAGCCGGCTACCAAAAGCCTCAGCATCCCTCACCAGCCTCCTCTCGGCAGCCTCGCCAGACACCTGCACCGTCCCAAAAGCCGCAGTCCACTGCTCCTTGTAGCTCTCAAAGATCCTCCTCATGATAAGTCCAACATCAAAGTCGGACAAATGCCTCGACAGCACTCTGTGCAGTGTCAGGGTTTCTTTGGTCAAAGTCTCCATGTACTGTCCCACCTTCCCATCATCCACCGCGATGTCCCAGGGTAGTGCTAGCATGTTCTTGACGTGGATGGCGGAACGAGACGTCATGATGTCGACGAGCTTCTCATGAATGCCGCTTTGATGGTCCTGGTATAGACGTTTCGTCTTGTCAAATTCGGCCAAAACGCTCTGATTGCTCACAGCTTGGGAGGAAGGCAGATGTCGTCGTGCGCACTCGCGCATGTATGGTACCAAGGCTATGACGAAGGATAGGGCCTGTGAGGCCAGAGCGAGGTGTTTCGTCGTGATGTTCTTGAGACCCGCGGTCTTCGTTGCGCCAGCGCCGAGAATGAGTTGCGTACTTCGTGAGTTGAAGGTTCGGAGGACGTCGAGAAGAGCGGTGGAGATTGCTGGTGTCATGCTAGGTAGAGTGGTGGTGAGGGAGAGTAGGATGTCCATGGAGTTGAGGAGCGCGATTGCAGAGCCGACCAGGATGAATTTCTGCTCGTCGATGTAGGCAGGCTTGCTCGCGACTTTCGTGCCTGAGACCACCGCAGCCGGCGTGGAAGGCCCATTAGTGGTCGGTGTCGAGGTACCATTTGTATGCGTCTTCTCTGTCGTTCCGTTTGCCTTGTTTTCAGCAGCCATTTCAGGCTCGTGTCCGACATCTTCCCATATGGGGCGCACACTTGATGACCAACCCGCTGGGTCAGAGCTCATGCTTCCCAGAACTCTCTGCAGCACTTCGTTGTCACGATCCGTGAAGTCCTTAGCATTCCAGTCATCGCTGTCCAGCAGATTGGCAATCTTTTGCGTCTCGTTCTCTGCTAGCACTTGCACGAACCCTGAGATCTGCGCATTAATCATGCCCTTCAGCGCCTGGCCGCTCCTACCGCTGACTGCCTCACACTCATCCGCAAACAGGCGGTTGAGTGCGAAGTAACGCATGAAGCGCTCCTTGGAAAGTCGCAAAGCCTGCTCGTTGCGTACTTTGAGGACCTTATTGATTTGCGTCTGTGCTGTGTCGACCGCCTGGCCAAGCAGCGAGGACATGTCGAGCGCCTGAGACAGCTCCTCTTGGACATCTGATTGCACCGTGACCTTTGGTGGTCCGCCAGGCCCACCATTTGCCAATCTCCCGTCCATCGATGGTAAAGTCGGTGATTTCGGCCCCAGGCTTGGAGACTTTGGCGGCGACGCGACATTAGCCGTTGTTGACATGCTGCTCGTGACATCAAGCAGCACCTTTGTTTGCGTACTGACTCTCCGCAAAGCCTCGCCGACGGCTGTATATACGTTGACCAGCATCTTCTCTGCATCTGCCGGGTCCATAGCTCGCAGATTCCGCGCCAAGATACTGCTCTTCTCTTGCTGCGACATTCTGCCACCACCCCTTGTGCTCGTAGACAACGTGGACATGGCATCTTCGTCACTGCTGCTGGGCAAGTGCTTTTTCAGCAATGCCTTCATCTCCCGTTGAACAGCCTCCCTGTAAGCAGCTGTTGCTGGTCCAGTATGTCCAGCTCGATTGAGACCTTCCAAAGCTGATTTGAGGCCTCTTCGAAACTCGTCGTCGCTTTCCATATATCTGGGCGGTATGCCTCGCTGTCGTGACCACCGCTTCAACGTCTCGTCTTGGGGCACAGTCTCAACGTGGCGCCGTAGGTCGCTCACCAGGATCGACACAAAGCGTTGCGCGAAGCCAGCGCCTATTCGGTACTGCAGCTCCTGCAGACCAGCGTCCAGTCCTTGCAGCGCTTTGAGAGGCCGCAGATCGATCAAGTCATCCTGTCTCTCAGCACCTGGTTCAGTCTGCCCGCATACCAGTCTTGCAACGCGGTCCATCTGATCTGCAGCCTCGTCATAACTTCCAGCATCAACGAACTCATCCGCCTTCTTAACGTTCTCCACCACATCTTCAACCTGCTTTGTCGCCTTCGCCAGCTTGCCAAAATTTGCTCGCCGTCTCCGCTTTGCAGCTACCTCCAGACCACCAACCGCCACCTCTTGATCCAATCTTCTCAAGTCTTCTCTCAGTCCCTGGATCTTCGCCACGCTCTCCTCGGCCTCAGTCTGCAAGTCTTTCAAGCTGCCCAATGCAGCGAAGAAGCCCGAGCTTGCAGTGCTGATGCTGTTGATCAAATGCACCTCCACCGTGTCCATATACCAACTCAGCTTCTCTTGCAGGATCGCATTGGTCGCCAGGGCCTTCCGAGGCGGTAGAGCCGAACCATTAGCAGCCTTCTCCGTTGATGGTGTCCCGGGTGGTGGCCGTACTATCTCCGCCCTCTCTGAAACCACGTCAAATGTTCGCGGGTTCTCCAGGTGGAAGTCTTCGTCAAAGTACACATTGGGTATGGTGGACAACGGAGTGGGCTCATTCCTGTTGCGCCTGAATCCTGCAGAGGACCTCCTCCTCGGCCATGGACCTGGCGTCTCGATCGGTGACAGCGTCTGAGCCGAAGCCGTCCGTTTGAGCGATGGCGACACTGAGCCATCCCTGCTAATCCGCCTGTCTAACGCCTCCGCGAACCGGTCCGTCTTCTCCAGCTCCTTATCCTTTTTGAGCCATGCCGGCTGCTCAGGCTCTGCTCTGCCTCGTTGAAAGCTCTCGAATAGCGGACCAATGCGATTTAGGTAGTCGCGAAAGTTCTCGGGGGGCACATGAGGTATGTTGGTTAGGGTCACAGGTGGAATGTCTTTTGTGGTGGGCGCCCTGTAGCCAGTAGGTGCTTGAGTATGCGGCAGCAAGCCTGTTCGCACGATCGGCGGCTGCAGCAAGGTAGAAATGGCATTCTGGCCGGTCTCGCGCACTGTGCTGTTCCGCCGTGTTGAACTATGATGTGGATCCAAGCTGCCACCTATCGAATTGGCCGAGGCGACACTCGCATTGCTCCCTCGTCGTGGTCGATATACATTATTGGCGGTCCGATGTGTCGTGTCCGGGAAGGGGTAGCCGGATCGAATTGATGCGGGCGATGTAGGACTGTTTGTAGCTGAGGTGTCTATTGAGAACATGGGAGAGGACGAGGACATGGCGGCGGAGCGTGCGGGATTCGCGTGGGAGGAGATGACCTCATGAGGTGTGAAGGAATTACTGAACAGGCTGAATGCTATCGTCGTGGTATTCCAGGTGTCATCATCATCTGCAATGATTGTGCTTTTGATGTTTCAACTCATCAACTCCACGCTACTGGCCAGCTCTCGACCATCGGCGCAACGCAGCTCGCCAACCGACGCTAGAGCTGCAAGCAGTTTGAGCTTATTCACGACGCAGACGCGTCGCGTTCTATCTTGCTGCGCGTTTCTGCTCCCATCATCCTTCACACATCTGACCCTCTCTGTACGCGCGATCGGCAAGCAATATGGACCGGCAATCAGTGTATACGCTCAGCATCTTGGACGGGACGCGATCGGCAGATGGACAAGAGACGGTGCGACAAGTGCAGCAGGAATTGGTCGACTTCGTGCTGGAGTTTCATTTGGACAATGTCTTCATTTACAGGTATGAAGCAAGGCAGTGCGACGAGGGAAAAGACGCTTATATGGCCACAGAGATCAAATACGCGAGAACGTCCTGTCCAAGCAATACTACTGCGACATCGACATCGCCCACCTGATCGCATTCAACGAGCATCTGGCGCAACGCTTGAACAACGAGCCCGCAGACATAATCCCAATCGTACGACAACCTGCGAACTTCATATTTGCAACCCCATCGCTGATATGACTGTAGTTCGAATCGGCACTCAAAATCTGCACACAAAAGATACTCTATCCCTCTCGCAGCGCTGCAGACCTCGCATCCGCCAAATCCCTACCTGAGCACCAACTCCTGATCCACTCTTCAGTCTCCTCCACCTCAATACGAGGACTCACGGCTACCAATGTCTCCCACCTGGTCCGGATACCGGGTATTGTCATCGGTGCCAGCACACTATCCTCAAAAGCCACAAGCCTCCACATCCAATGCAGAAATTGCGAATACACCACAAATCTGCCAGTGACCAGCGGCTTCACTGGCGTCACACTCCCGCGGACGTGCGGCAGGGAGAAAGGTCCGGAAGATGGTGGAGAGAAGTGTCCTCTGGACCCATACTTTGTCGTCCACGAGAAGAGCCAGTTCATCGATCAGCAAGTACTGAAACTCCAAGAAGCACCGGATGACGTTCCAGTCGGCGAGCTTCCACGCCATATTCTTGTTTCCGCGGATAGATACCTCGCCAACAGAGTTGTGCCCGGCTCTCGCTGCGTGGTAATGGGTGTCTTCAGCATCTACCAAAGTCAGAAGAACAAGAAGGGTGGCGGCGCGGTCGCGATTCGGAACCCATACTTGCGCGCTGTTGGTATACAGACGGACATGAGCCATAACACTACCGGGGCTGGCATGCAATTCACAGAGGAAGAAGAGCAGGAGTTCTTGGAGATGAGCAGGCGGCCGGACCTCTACTCGCTCTTCGCATCCTGCATCGCGCCTTCTATCTACGGCAACGCAGATATCAAGAAAGCCATCACATGCCTCCTCATGGGCGGCTCGAAGAAGATTCTACCAGATGGCATGAGATTGAGAGGAGACATTAACGTCCTTCTTCTTGGTGACCCTGGTACGGCCAAATCTCAGCTCTTGAAGTTCGTTGAGAAATGTGCACCCATCGCGATTTACACTTCTGGCAAAGGTTCATCAGCTGCTGGTCTAACTGCATCGGTACAGAGAGATACCAACACACGTGAGTTCTACCTCGAAGGCGGTGCCATGGTGCTCGCAGATGGCGGTGTAGTCTGTATAGACGAATTCGACAAGATGCGAGACGAAGATCGAGTTGCAATCCACGAAGCCATGGAGCAGCAGACAATCTCCATCGCCAAGGCCGGCATCACCACCATCTTGAACGCCAGGACGTCTGTTCTCGCGGCTGCGAACCCAATTTTCGGACGCTACGACGACCTCAAGTCTCCTGGCGAGAACATCGACTTTCAGACTACCATTCTTTCGCGTTTCGATCTCATCTTCATCGTCCGTGACGACCATGATCGAAATCGGGACGAGACGATCGCCAAGCACGTCATGAACATCCACATGGGCGGCAATGGTACTCAGCAAAACAACGTTGAAGCAGAGATCCCAGTCGAGAAAATGAAACGATACATCTCCTACGCGAAGACACGATGTGCGCCTCGTCTCTCTGCGGAAGCCGCCGAGAAGCTCTCTTCGCACTTTGTCTCGATTCGTAGACAAGTGGCAAGGGCAGAAGCGGATGCGAACCAGCGATCCTCGATTCCCATCACGGTCCGTCAACTGGAATCGCTCGTCCGTATCACTGAAGCGCTCGCGAAGATCGAACTCCAGCCAATCGCCACGGAAAAGCATGTCGACGAGGCCATCAGACTGTTCTTGGGCTCGACAATGGACGCTGTCATGTCTGCGGGAGGTGACACTTCTGCGCTTGGCGCATCAGGAAACAGAGAGTTGGTGGAGGAGGTCCACAAAGTAGAGGAGGGTCTTAGACGACGGTACGTCTCGCTCGGCGAGCTCATGTCTTTGCGTTTGAATCAATGCTAACGAGTATTCTCCAGGTTACCTATGGGCTTCACGGCCTCGCTGCAGACACTTCGCAGCGAATTTGTAGACCGCCAGGGATATACTGAAGCGGCGCTCAACCGGGCACTTCAAGTGCTCGTACGGAGAGAGACGATTCAATTTAGGCGAGGCGGATCTTTGGTGCATAGGTCTGGGATCTAGATGTGATGAGACGATGATATGACAATTGAAGCATGACGGCTGTATGGCCAGGGATGTCTTGGCAGGAGTTTGGCGTCGCGGTGGCTGTTGCCTTGGTCATGATATCCGGCAAGACGGGAATGTATGTGTGGGAGCGCAAGATGCGATGTTAGCGATGTGTAAACCTTCCAGTGACTTCGTCCTACCTTTGACCGTTGTACCGTTTTAACCCGCAGATCCTTTCACATGCAAGGGCCCGAAGAGGGATCTGGGGAAGTGGGGACGCGCCAACAACTTCTTGGTCTCATCCCGCTGAGTCACCTTTGATTGTACATGCATGCAGCTAGATCGTTCCTGAGAGCTTGCGCTCCGGTTGTTGTTCCAATACGGACCTTCAGGACTTTTCGTTGCCTCACCATGGCCCCGGCTCCGAAAGACTGGCAGCAGCCTCAAGGCTCTTCATGCAAGCTTCACATCTACAACACCCTCACACGCCGAAAAGATGCATTCATACCGATTGACAGCAACAAGGTCAGCTGGTATGCGTGCGGACCGACTGTGTACGACGACGCGCATTTGGGACACGCGAGGAACTATGTGTCGACAGACATCATTCGGCGAATTCTGCAGGGCCACTTTGGGTACAATGTCAACTTTGTGATGAACATCACCGATGTCGACGACAAGATTATCCTGGCAGCACGACAACAACATCTGCTCAAGCAATGGACGGAGAGTCACAAGAGCGCGGACGAGGAAGTGCGGAAGACGACGGAAGACGCGTTCCAGGCATACGTGGCCAAGAATCTGTCGCTTTTACCACCGGAAGTACGGTATAGCACATATCAGAAGTTGGCGCGGGAGAAGTATGGGCATGTTCTGGCAGGGAAGAGTGTGGACAACAATGGCCCACCGGGCGACAAGGAGGCCAAGATCAAGATGCACCTGCGAACTGCGGAAGCTGCTGCCCAAGCGCTGAACTCGAGTGACAGAGACCTTGAGCCCTTTGTGCAGCAGGCGTCTGGTGTGCTGTTACCATACATAGACTCGCTACAGAAACACACGGTCAAGGGTGCGGACCACAAGATATTCACTGCGCTTACACAGAAATACGAGAATCGCTTCTTCGAGGACATGAAAGCGCTGAATGTCCTATATCCGGACAAGGTCACAAGAGTGACAGAATATGGTGATGAGATCATCCGATATGTTCAGCAAATACAGGAGAATGGGTTTGCATATGCGCATGAGGGCTCAGTATATTACGATACGACGGCATGGGAAAAGCAGGGCGGCACCTATGCACGATTAAAGCCTGAGAACCGCAACGACCAAGAGCTACAAGCAGACGGTGAGGGATCGCTCTCCGCCAAGAACACCGGCTTCAAGAAATCAAATGCAGACTTTGCACTCTGGAAAGCATCAAAGGAGGGCGAGCCAAGCTGGAAATCACCATGGGGTCCAGGTCGGCCAGGCTGGCACATTGAGTGCTCAGCCATGGCGTCGGATGTGCTAGGTAAGCAAATGGACATCCATTCTGGCGGCATCGACCTCGCGTTCCCACATCACGACAACGAGCTCGCACAAAGTGAAGCCTACTGGCATAACCATGACCATGGCCACATACATGGTGATGCGCAGTGGGTCAACTATTTCATGCATATGGGTCATTTAAGCATTGCTGGGTCGAAGATGAGTAAGAGTCTGAAGAACTTTACTACGATTCGCGAAGCTATTGCACAAGGTGCCTGGACGCCAAGAGGGTTGAGGATAGCGTTCTTGCTTGGCGCCTGGAAGGATGGACTGGAGATTACGGAGGGCTTGGTGAAGATGGCGAGGAATTGGGAGGAATCGGTGGACAGTCTGTTCATCAATGTGAGGGATGCGCAACAGAGAGCTAGTGCTGCACATGATGGTGCAAATGGTGTTGCGAGCGGTGTGAATGGCTTGGCCATCGATGGTAAGCAAGACGATCTTGCGGAGGTGTTGGAGAAGAGCAAAGCGGACTTCCACGATGCCATGGCAGACTCATTCAACACGCCAGAAGGTTTGACTGTCATCACTCGGCTCATCGCTGCATACAACAACAAGAAGATTACAGAGATCCCAACGCCAACACTGCTGGCTGTCGGAAGCTGGATAACAGACGTTGTTACAATGCTAGGTCTTGACGCACAAGCTGAGCAGCGCAAAGCAGGTGAGATTGGCTGGTCGGGCATCAATATCCCGGAAGAGGCCGGAGAGGCTGTATTCCGGCTCAGTGCGATCCGTAACCAAGTCAGGTTACAAGCCAAGGCAGGCAATGTCCAAGTCTCCTCAATCGACCTGACACCCTTGTCGGCAGCAGATGGTCCATACGCCAAAGTCCTGCAAGACTACATCACCAAAATCAAAGACCTCAGTGCCAACCCTTCGAGCTTACCGAAAGACTACCTTTCCGCCTCCGACTGGGTCCGCGACACTGCTCTCTGGGACCTAGGCATCTACCTCGAAGACCGCGACGCCCTCTCACTCCCCGCCCTCATCCGTCCACTTTCTCAATCTCTTCGTGAAGAGCGAGAAGCTAGAGAGAAATTCGCGGCCGAGAAGGCTGCAGCGAAAGCGAAAGCGCAAGAGGAGGCTGCCGCGAAGCTCGCGGAGCAGGAGGCGAAGGCGAAGGTCAGTCATTTGGAGATGTTCAGGACGAGCGAATACAGTGCTTGGGATGCTGAGGGGTTGCCGACGCATGATAAGGAGGGGAAGGAGGTCGCGAAGAGTAAGGCGAAGAAGTTGAGGAAGGATTGGGAGAGGCAGAAGAAGGCGCATGAGGGATGGTTGGCGAAGCAGAAGGAGGGGGCGTAGGATGGTATGTTGATGGTGGAGGTGGATGAGTAGGCTGTGTACTACTTGTGTACGGACGTGTATGCTTCCCTACGCCATTCCTGAGTCTCTGCACACAGCTCTGACATCGTAATCCGCGCTAGAATGCTCGATACCAGAATCGCGTTCGTAATTTCCAACAGTCCGGGATCTACTGTTATTAAGGTTGTGATTGCTAGTGTGCACGAGCTATATCGGCAGTCTCGGTCCCTGCTGAGACATCCAATACACTCGAAGTACCGACGCTTGGGTCAGAACGTCAGCACCGGGACCTAAAAACCCATTGGGCTCGCCCACTCACAGGTTTTCATAGACCCGATCCGTTCAGCCTTTCGAATTAACCAAGAGAAAGTTCTCGCAAGCCATTATCCACATCAGCGTGAGCCAGTTCTCCTATACACCATATCAGACCACCTTCGCTGACAACCCTCCGTCCAGCCTTGACTCGCTATGCATCTCCGCTCGCTCGCACTTGCAGCCATCGCGCTGCTGGTCTCTACCGCCATCGCTGTCCCGGCCACCAAGGACCCGAACAAAGCGGCCTGCGCGGGCAAGAACGAAAATGACAATTGCCTTTACCACCAGGGTGTAAGTTAAGCCTTGTTTCGGGAGCACTACTTCTGCGCCACAGTAGATTCCCTTCCCGGAATGGAGGATCGCCGTCGACTGACTCATCGATAGACCAGTTTTCTGCCTGGCCACTGCAAGAGCGGGAGCTGCGCGTATTTCACTGGTCCGTAGAGGATCGTAAGGGGTCGGGTTGGGGTTCGTGTGGGATTTTTGTGAATGAGGCCGGTTGGGAGCAGTGGGGACCAGACATGCTGCGAACGATTCAACAGCGCCAGGTTCTCGGTATGTTTGTTGTACTGATGCGTGCCGAGAGCTCCAGTCACTTCGAGAATCATCGTCGATCAGACTGCTAGCTCTCCCGTCTCGGTTTGTACACGTTCAGTGGACTGTGCTCTGCACGATGCGCACCCTCTTGAGTCTGACTGTCCATATGCTTGGGTATTCCAGCCAAACTTCTACAGCTGCCCTCCCGAGCTACGGTAACTGGAGGCAACCTGGCTTGCAAAGTCGCCGCATCATCGATATCAGAGTCATCCGAGTCACAATCGAAAGACCACTTCCGGTCCACCTTCCGCTTCTTTTGTGCTGCCGGCGGCAGTCTCCGCAAGTCGGAAGCCGTCTGCATCGTACACAACGGACTTTTACTTATAGTATGCACTGTACTTGCACTCTGTGTCCTTCCCGTATCGCCTAGAAGCATCGGTCGTACGCTCTCACCGCTAATGCTCCGACTGTAGACGCTCGAGAATGACTCGGACCTGTCCAGGCCAGACGGCAAACTGAAAGTCGACGCAGCAGGCGACGGGACGACCAGACGAATGGTCCTCCCGCTGCTACTGCGCCCAAGCTGGTAGCAAGGAGTCAGGCGCTGAGGTAAAGCAGGCTTGCGATGCTTTTCAGGAAGGTATACTGGCAGTGGCGGTAGCGGTGAAGATGGCGGCATCGAGCTGATTGCTGTGTACGTCCGAATGGATGATGAAGACGGCCTCGGCGCGAGTAAGGATGCGGTCGAACGCTTCACTGGTGTGTGGATGCCAAGGCCTAGTGTGGCTCTGCCCGGACACGCTGGTAGAAGGCTGCTATTGGACCTGTTGAATGGTGTCGGTGGCTTCGTCAGAGTATTTCGTGCCAGTGTCGTTGACGAGCGGCATTGAAATGACATCTGGGAGTACATAGCCCTCTTCTCGGAAGCGTGATAGGGGAGCTGGAGAGGCAGGAGTGGTGCATCTGTAGCTGCGCCGAGGAGATGTGCGCGAAATGGGGATGGCGTCTTGTGTATCAGCACGAAGAGCGCAAATGAGGCGAGCCTGCAGGTTTATGAGCAATTATGCGAGTTGCTCAAGCTTGGATGATCACCTACAGCGCCAAAAGACTTGCATCGACGCCAGTTCTCTGCACAATGCAAGTCTTTCCTTGATCAATAGCCGCTGTACTCGCATTCGCTCCTGAGCGGAAGCAGTAAGGCTCCTTGGCGATGGTGAAAGTAATATTGATGCAGCAGGCTACCAGCCAGATCGTAGCGTCGGAGCGAAGCACGATCACAGCGAGCCACCGCAAAATAGCTCCAGTTTCGTCTCTTCGTCCTCTGCTACCTTTGCCTGTCAGCAAGGCTGCGAGGTTGTGGAAAATGATGTAGAGAAGCGATATCGTTGCCTGTTATAGCTCTGTCAGGATCAGGACCTCTCGACATGTTCAGACAAGGAATCAGCTCCAAGGTAATGCCGCTCTTGCCCTTGGTGCACTGGAAAACGACCTTGACTCACAGCAAAGATAAGGGCGATAGAGGTCGGTAATGTTCCTGGCGTGATTGCGTCGATAATGAGCATATAGATCTCGCTTGCCAGCACATACGCTGAGCACCAGAGCAGTACATGTTGGAAGGCCACCAGGACACCCAGGCTCGCCTTGCGGTTGCTCCCTGTGGTCTCATGAGCGCGACGGCCCTTCTCTGTATCTTGGCCCATTCCCATCAATGCAGCTCGTAACTCGTCGTTGCGTCGTGCACAGTTGCGGGTCTTGGACATGCGTAATTGCGTCAGTCGTCAACTCATGAGCCTAGCAAGGAGAAGAGACAAGAGCGAGCGGGGCGCAGCAGTTCAGCATGCTTCATACTAATGCCAGAGGAGAGGCAGGTAGGTCATGCTGGGGTGTTGGTGAGTGTGTGCATGAGGAGCAGCCTGTGCTACGGCTATAGCACAGGATCCCCCGTCCAGCCGCGTTGAGCCGCGTGATGGCGCGCTGGTATAGCTAAGCTTGTAAGTGCGTGCATAAATGCATTCCAGTGGGCGTGGTGGCGGAGGGGTTGAGGAATGTGCATAGCGCGTTGCCCATCTGCGATGAGATCTTATCCGAACAGCTCATGGGGCAGCCGCATTCGAGCTTTTGTTCTCAGGTGCTGCAGGGTGACTTGATCCGAATAGAATTGCAGAAGTACTCTCAAAAGCATTCCTCAGACTGGTCAAAGACATATCGAATGGCGGCTCGCAGGCTGGCAGCAGATTTTCTCTCCATGCCATGACTGCACAGAGCCCGTCCGATGCGACATCACTCCTGCTGGCACACCAAAATTGGGACGAGCCTGGCCTCCTCGTTTTTGGTCAGATGGGTATACATGTGTGGCTGCAGATGGTGTCTGGCAGCCAGCAGCACTATAATGTTACTGTGCCTCCAAACCTGTGCAGGACTTCTGGTTGAGCAGGAGATAAGCATCAGGGGTTTAGGACGGTGAGAAGGCTCCAGACTTGCAAGACATTTGGTGCGTATGTATGTCGGGTGATGCCGCGCTCGTGTGACGTGGTGGTTCGGAGGAGCGCATATATTGACCTGGTCAAATCTTGACATAACTATCAACCATCGACCATCAACCATGTATGAGCTATCAACTATCAACCATCGGCCATCAAATCGGCCGTCAACAATTGGCTATCAGCTGTCAATCATCAAGTGCTACGACCGCCCAAGCATATCTAACCCAAACCCTAACCCTAAAGTCCGCCGACTTATATCAGGTCCCTATCTTGGTCAGTACACCTAGCGTAGCTCTCCTCTGCTAGTAGGAACCCTCGAACTCCACATCTACTCCCGCTCCTATTTCCTCAACACCATCTTCTCGTTCATCTGCTCCATGATACTACTACCAGATGCCTCGGTGCATGAGCTGGAGTTGGCAGATATCCCGTCAAGATTTCAGTCGCAATGTATAGACCTTGCGCTCCGGTCTTTCTTCACGGCCCATTCTACTGATTGCGCGCCCACATATCTCATTACTCCTCAGCCATGCTGATTACAACCTGACACCCAGCGCATGCTCGAAATCGAATGTGAGTTCTGTCCGTGACCGAGCAAGTTTCGCCCGACTGAACGGTTGACCGACATGAATCATTTTTCAATCTGCTCGCACTACGTTGAGCAAGTCAACAGAGCCTGCCCGAATGACTGACGATGATGCCAGCTCGTGATATGTCACTCCCATGCCAGGTCTGGCAGTCATGAGTCCAGTATGGCAATATCGGCTCGAACGTCTGCTGGCGCAACTGCATAGCGCCGAAGCCAGGGCAATGCCTATTGTCTTGGTCGTCAGTCGGTGCTTTCTGTGTCGCGCAAACAAATGATATCTAGAAAAACGTTTTGCCTTTAGCGTTTGCACGTGAAGAAACAATTGTGCATCCAGAAGCATATCTAAAACATACGCCTTTGATCCAAGCTTCGTGTTTACGAGCGTTCCTCCCTAGAGACCTCAGCAACAGCTCCACCTCTAAAACTTACTTGCACCAACATCAAGAATAGCACTGCATCTTCCAACAGAAGCGAAACATAAGCGACAGCGTTAGACTTGCATACACCACCAGTACACTCTATACCATCGACGAATATGGCGTCCTCTAGTACACGCTCCACCTTTGTCGAAAACACCATCCGCGCTCACTTCAAATGGGTCTACTGGCGCATCAACGAGAACGACGCTCCGCGTGAGCGCGACTTGATCACTCAGCGATTCGCAGACACACTCGACATGGACTTCTCTGAGCTAGTCGACACCCTGGATCCGCCGCTCTACTACATTGTCGATCCAGAGATGCGTCGCAAGGTCCAGGTAGACCTTGAACGGTGGCAGAAGCGGAGGCAGCAATACCGGAGTGAGCAAAGGAGCACGAATGTCTGGGAGGCCGCGTCAAGGTGTTCGGACGTTGCGGCGGAGCTTTTTCGCTGTGGGCGGGACCAGGAGGCTCGAGAATGGTGCGAGATGGTGGATGACATGCAGAAATGGGCGGGAAACTTGCTCTGGGAAGAGAAGCGGTGGGAGGAGGAGAATGAGCTCGGTCACTACGGAGGTTGAAGCGGAGCGGGCTCGTTCCTAGGTGGTTTGGAGTGGTACGACTTCAGGATACGGGGAAGCGGCTGCACCGCGGCAGTCCTTACAGGCATTGACTATAGCTTGCTACTGAATTAGCAGAGGACAGTAGCTTCTGCTAGTTGCTTACAAGTCATGTAAATGGCATACAGCTAGAACTCAGAGCAATGAATCGATAGCGGCTCGAGCTGCCATCAAACTGAAGATCTCATTACATGTATCGCATCGCTCGTCGACCTGTAAACGCTCTTCACTCGACGCGAATTTCCTGATGCACTGCTCATGAGATCTAGGACACACATCTCGCTGCGAAGCACGCTCGATACTATGCTTCGGTCCCAACGCAACAAGTCTCACCAAGAAGCATGCCACTGCTGATGTCATGTCAAATCCCTCACAGCTCTTACAAAAGATGTCCGACACCTCTGACACCGCCCACGATACAGCAAATTCAATCCTGGCCAGTTCTTATGGTATCCACTCTGATTCCCTCTCCGCACCGCGAAATCGCAAAGATCAACAATAGAATATACCACACACATGATGGAACACCATGCGAGGGCTGCTGACATGCACTGTCTAAAAGGGCGCGTTGGGAGGAGAGGAAGAGGAAGTCGCGAAGCATGGAAATTTGGGTTGCCGGCGAAGATGGCTCGTGCGCGCGGATTATGGATTGTCCGAGACATCCTCTCTTGACGAGGAGGGGTGAGACTGGATTGTTGAATGCAGGTCTGTGTCCTCGTCTGTAATCCTTCACTTGATACGCTGAGAGACGAGCGGTATGCTTCGGAACGTAGGGAGTCTTGCAAGCATAGATACACAATTGTACCAACACCCAGCGCTGGCTGTTCAATCCGAGACTTTGCTATGCGCGCACTTCCTCCTTTTGCTTCCATAAGCACTTTCCCTGTGTGCCCACCACCTGCCGCAGATACTCAATCCTCTGGGGATCCCGAGTGAAGAACTCTTCACTCCTCGCACCACAAGCAATATTCGGTGCACTGACCACCTTCACGGTCGTTGCCCTCCCACGGCCATCTGCATCCAACTCACCTTCGCCGTTATCTTCCTCGCCCTGCTGCTCAAGCTGTTGCTCTTCATCAATACGTAGCAAGCCATTCTCAACCGCGATTTCTGACTCCATCTCCAGATGATGAAAAAGTTCCGGGTTTGCAGACCAGCACCTGAAGCCTAGATCCCGACACGCCTCTAAGACTCGCACATCGTAGGCCATCGTGCCGCCGTCCGCTTCTTTGCCGGCAATGTCTGTGAGAAGGCGGCGTGCAGCCGGGCGAGTGAGAGCAAAGCCGAAGGTGCAGAGTGGCGAGACACTTTGATGCATTATTCTCGTGTGCTCTGGCACGCCGATGCCATTTAGGAACTCGGCAGTGAAAGGATGTAATGCGTTCCTCGCAGGCATTGTGGGATCTTGATATTCGATTCTAGGGAGCCTGAAGGTCTTGGCATCCGGCCTGAACATATCGCCGCAGTGACCAAGATATATGATGTCCCAGCTGCTGCTGTCGCCCCAGTAATTGTTCTGTTCCGGACTGTAAGATGACCCTTTGTGCGATCCAGACTGTTCAGCGATCAGATGTCTCACTGCGGCCGCTGCAGCCGGTATCTGCCTCGTACGCAGGTGTATGTCCCAGTCGACATCGTCTTCGAGTATCAGAACCGTCTCCAGGTCACTGTCCAAGAACGAACGCAAAGCATTCAGATGGCCTAACCAAGCCAACGCCGAGCCGCGACTTATAGTACTGTCCTTCTCTGCCCGTAGTGAATTCACATCCTCATCGCTCCATTGCGGCTGCTCTGGGATTGTGATCTCAATTTCCGTAATATTCGAGGCAAGTAACAGTCCTTCTCGGCGTGATGAACCCTCTCGTGAGACAGCATACACGGCGCCGAACTGCCAGCATTACACATTGTCAGTCTCCATATTGTAAGCATACGGCTTGAGCTCCTCGGCCTATATGCGACTTTTGCTGTAACACAAACTCACGCCTAGTGTCGAATTGGTAGGCACGACTCCTGTCAGGTCTTTCGCTCCTGGACGCGTGAAGCGCACTGCGCTCCTGCCTATCCTGTCACTGCTATGCCACAATAGCACCAGGAGAAATAAAAGAGCGGCGGCAACGTAGGCCCTCCGTCGCTCCATCAACGTCTTCGTACCAGCTTTCAACATAGCCCCTCAGACTTGCTGGTAATAAGATATCAACTGCCTGTCAGACCCATCACGCCAGCGCCCATGGAGGAGCGGGTCGATCATAGCTGTGGGTCAATGATCCTCCGTTATACTCACGCTGCTGTATACACTGTTACCAGTAGGAAAGCACACAGGCATGTCCGTTGTAGCCATCGGATTTGTACAGCGGCTGTACAGCACTCGGAAAGTCTGATGCTGTTTACTCATGACTGCGCAGATCGAGCTGCCGGCGAGTGACCGGGTTACAGCAGGCACCAGGCTGTCACAGATCTCGCAGAGATCCTGGACGGGTCCTTGTCAGCAGCTGTAGTAGTGTGGTGGAGCTCCCGATGCATAAATTGCCTGCCAGGATGTTCCACCGAGACTCGCGTTTTGACCCTAGTGCAGGAACAAGAAATGGCCCGCGCCCTGCCCCACTCGAAGAGGGCGACTCGCGTGTCTTCAAATGCCATCTGTGCGCGGCTGTCGAGGCGCTTTGATTTCGTGTGGGATGTGTTTGAGACTCCAGACACGATACAGGGCTGTCCTGCCCATTGCTCATCACGCTTTGCTGTCTCTCGTTGCTCTCCGTATCAGCCTGGTGAATTCATACCATCGTTGTGAGCACAGTCGCACGAGCTAGGAGTTTGCATCCATTGGTCCTGCGAAATTGGAAAGCGGGCGCGGACGCCCGCTGCCGGCATCACGAGACCCTGGAACATATATTATGGTCGACATCCCTGCGTTTGTACTTGGAGTGGGAGTCGCAGCAGGATCGCACATCGTCACAAGAGGAACACAGGCTGCAGCTCCGCGCTCGTGATCTGGCACTGTGGTCGTGACACTCCAAATTGTGCCTGATGGAGCCCAGCGTGCAACATGGCAGAAAACGGATCACAGAACACGCGTTTGTCGCGGTATCGATCGCAACGGCAGAAGGAAGCGTCGCCAGGCGCAGATGCTGCGCCAGTGGTGCCAGCCATTCCTCAGGAGCAGTCGTCGCAAGATGGTGATATTGCCAGAAGCAGGTCAAGATATCGCAGGAAAGCCAACGGGACAGATGGAAGGCCGACCACCGCCAAGCCTTCCGATCATGAACACAACGATGCGGAAAGGCAGGTGCCAACGACAGCGCAGTCGCCACCAGCGAACGACGCTCGTCCACTGACGGCACACAAGAGCCAGAGGTATAGGAGACAGTATACACCCCAGCATGAAACGCGACAAGAAAGCCCGCCAGCACAACTCGGAGCACAGGACACCAGGGGCATTTTGCCGGATGGCTACGACTCGCCGGCTGAACATTCACCTGCCAGGCTGGATGGCCGCAGCTCGCATCGGAGCGCCGAACCCATTGCAAAGAAGCGACAGTCACCAAAACCTCAGCTTGCTTTGCCAGGACCTGAGCCAACGGGCGAGCTGTTCCCCCCACCTAAGCCAGAGCCTCTCAAACCTGTTGCTCAAGCTATGCGAATCGATGGACCACCAGTCTCGGGTCAGATAAAGGCTACGAGAAGTGCTGTCGAACTTCCTAAATATCTCGAGAGCGACGAGCACAGGGGATGCTTCGGCCTATTCAAGCGCAAACGGTCAGAGCTGCCGATCCACGGTTTTGAGAAAGAGCTCATGGCACGGCCGCTGAGAGCTGACGACGGCCCAGCCATGATCAAGGCGGGTGGTGTTGGCGGCATCGTGCCGGGAGTAGACGCACCTAGGTCGGCCGTGAATGCTGGTGACAGAAGGGTCATGGTTGAGTGCAACAAGTCAAAGACCGTGTTTCCTGTGACGCCAGAAACCACTGCGGCAGACCTCATCAAGAGCGCAGCAAACTGCATGTCGGAGCCGATCGATGTACGCTCAGCTGTCCTAATAGAGCACTTCGGCAGTGTCGGCGTTCAGCGCTCGATCCGACGATACGAGCATATCCGCGATGTTATTAATAGCTGGGATAGTGACCGTCAGAACAGTCTTTTGCTGGTTGACCCAAGAACTGGTAGCTCTGAGACAGAGTTAAGCATAGCAGGGGTGCCACAGCAACAGCCTGGGGAAAGCCGCTGGTTGATGCATATTTCTCAAAAACCTGGAAAGTGGGACAAACGGCTTATCATATTGAAGGCGGATGGGCAGATGAGCCTGCAATACGACCCAAACAAGCCCCAAAACCAGGACACACTCTGTCATTTGAGCGACTTTGACATTTACCAAGCGACGCCAGATACCCTGAAGAGGAAAGTGAAGCCGCCGAAAAGATTCTGCTATGCAATCAAGTCACAACAGAAGACGGCAATGTTTGAGAGTACAAGCGATTTTGTTCATTTCTTTTGCACGAACGATAAGGAGACATCAGACGACTTTCAGCATGCCGTTCAGAGCTGGCGCAGCTGGTATTTGGTGAATGTGATGGGTGAGGGACGGAAGAAGAAGGCGGCCGAGGCGGAGAAAAGCCAGGACAGCCATGGCAGCCATGGTAGCTTTGCAAAGGGCCACAAAGCTGGGGAGTCATTCTCATCACACTATCAGCTCGGTTCGTTCAAGCCATTGATTGATATGGACCAATTCAACGAGTCAGACTCTACGACCGAAGCTTCCATCACTAGAGGGAATCGCAGAAGTACTTCGATGCCTGAGCGGAAGGCCAGTACCAACCGCCGAAAGCAGCATCCACCTGGTACGATGGCTAATCGAGCGCACCTGTCGGATGACGAGCCGCTTGTCAATCTAGCAGGACGAGCTTCAATGGAACAGAAGCGCACATCAATTGATCAGACCCGACCAGAGGAATTCGCTGCCACTGGTTTGCTGGGTCGCAGCTATTCCCAACGGCAGCGTGAGGTCGAAGATCGCGAGAAGCAACGGAAAGACCCATGGACCACCGGGCCAAATCTGCTCAACGGCGGATTCGATGTAACCCACAACGAGTACAGCGGCAGGCAGTCGATAGATGGTCCACATCGCAACAAGTCTACTCGCGTCCGGGACATCTCACAGACACATGACACCAGCGACTTGCGTCGAAACAAGTCCGTCCGCAACGGGTCGATGGACCTCCAACGGTCTGGCTCAAAGCGCATGCCTGCTAAACCACTCGTCGACCTGACCCCACAGTACCGCGAGCCGCCACAACATGTCAAGAAAGGCAGGGGCCACCATCCAGATAAACCAGGTAACCTCATTGAGAGCGCCACGACCCCAGAGGATCCCATTGGTGCCCCTCCGAGTACTGACTGGCGTGGCCGCAATGGCGCCTACCAGCAGAACGAGGGACGCAATCGTGCTCGGTCAAACTCGAGACCTGGAGCAAAGCCAGTCAGACGTGGGTCTGATGACCCTGATGCCGCGTTCACTGGTCAAGGTCTGCTTGCCGGTGGTGCGAAAGGACGAGGCGGTGATGGTAAAGGCAGAGGCTATGCTGATGGTGCGCATGCGAAAGGTCCGTTGATAGACTTGCGCGAGCCGAGTCAGTTCCCACAGGGCAGCTTGTTGAACAAGGTCGAAAGGGAGACTGCGAAGGAAGGTCCAATTATTGATCGGTCTGTGGAGTGATCTTGGCGTGATCGCAAGCATTGGTCATTGCTTGAAACCTGAGAGGCCATGCATCGACACATGGGCAGGACCTACGAGTCCGCACCGTTAGGTATGATTGATGGTTTGGGACGACACGGAGCTCGCATCGCGTCTGATGTAAGACATACCCAGATTTGGCATTTATTATTCGGCAGATGGACAGAACAGAATCGCAACGCATTCACAAATTAGCACATGCAAAAGCGATTACACGCAGCCGTAGAAATCTCAGCCACGTTTCATGGTGGAGACCGCTTGCTGTCGCGCATCCGTTCATACCATCTACGTGGCACCAGTCAAATGGCTTGAGTGCTCTTAACATTCGCACCTGCTCGCAGTAGTCATGGTCACGCGACGCTAGCATCGCGAACGCACGTGGCGAGGCATGCATTCATTCGCTGCAGGTCGATGCTGGAAGATGACCTGTACGCAACCTTCGACCATCGATGAGGTAAAATATGTAGCCGAGATATAGAAACAACATCCTTAGCCTATCCGCTAGGGTCGGTCGAAATCAGACCACCTACATGTGCTTCCTGACTCTGGTATCATAAAAAGATCCATATTTCATGCAAGATAACTTTTCTGGAGCGGCCGTGACTGCGTCTATGGCATAGTCCTCCGCAGCAACGCCGAGAATCCATCCTTTTTCCATCTCTGGTATGGAGATGCTTCAAACCCACTACGCCTTCATGCAACCCACCTATGCGCTGTTCCCGAAATGCAGCCCCCAAGATCGCTAAACGCTGCCAACAAAAAAGTTGTCTTCCAGTCCTTCCGGGTGTGACCTCGGAGTATAAGCGCCGGTAACATGTAAAGGCATTGGCATGCCAGCCGGTGTAATGGGTCGCGAGCCGGCTACACTCGGCTCGGCACTGCCGTTGATCACGTCATCGGTCTCGCTTGGAGTCATGGTGCCTTCCTCTTCCATCCATCTCAACCCATTTGCATACTCCTCGATGGGGAAGACCTCTCGGGCGTACTCTTCGATCCCTCGATGGCCCTCCCAGATACTGCGACCCTCTTGTGGATACTCCAGTCCGGGTCCAAAATACGGTGCTCGCTTCTCGCCAAGTGTCTCCTGTAGGGCCTCAAGTTGTTCGCGATATCCGCTTGGTATGGACACATGGATCTTGATGGGGCCGTGAATGTAGTTGACAGGTCGCCCGACGCCTCGTGCGAAACGGGCGCAGCATTGCACCGGTGTTAGCTTTTCAAATGCAAGTGTGACTCTGCGTGAACCATCAGCATTTCGTTTGAAAGATAAACGCGACTAGTGGAGTGATGGACTGACCGTTGACCTTTCCAGTGATTTGGACCCATCTTGAATATTTGCAGCAGTGCTGGACCAGTGTCATGCTCAGCATCCAGCCATGGAAGCGGCTCGTCAGGATGGAAGGGCGCTTGCCAGACAAAGCTGCCATCCTCTTGGAGTTCCATTTGGAACAATGGATACGGTAGTGAGGTGAAATTATTGTTGTAAATGCCTGTATAGACGAAGGTCGCCGGTATGCCGAGTTGCCGCACGTAGTTCTCGACGGCGAATTTGGATGCCCACATTGGTAACGCTCGCCATCCTTGGTCGAAGCTCGAGTGATCAGGCATACTGGAGTAGATGTAGTGTGAGACGCCTGCCTTCTTGGCAGCATCAGCGCATGCCTTGCCGATCGCGACTTCATCGCCCCAATGCGTGGTATTCACAAAGGCGATCTTGGCGCCAGCGAACAATCGGCGCAAGATGTGCGGTCGATCGCTGCCAGTAAGGTCGCCTTCGATAATTTCGACATTGGGCAACTCATAGAGCTCTTCAGCTACCAGGCCCTCTCGATTCCTGATCTGTGCGCGCACATGCCAACCAACAGCGCTGGCAGCGCGTATGAACGAGGCGGCCTGCCTTCCAGTTGAATTGATAGTCGCAACAACCTTGGTCGTCATTACAGAAGCCGCATAAACCACGGTTGTTGATGGATGATGGTTCGGCACAGACGGTGTTCGGGGTGGTCTGACTAGAGGATCCGGCAGTCGAAAGTAACGTGTAGGCTATGCTTAGCGAGATGGTACCGTGTGGCGATGCTTGAATAGCCTGCAGTGAACGCTTCTGTATATCGAGCCAGTAATGTCTCGGAGCGGTGCCGATGCCGGTAAAAATTCTGTTCAGGTAGTGCAGAGCAAGATAGGGTTTGGTATCGACCTGTTTCTTGGAACTTAAGGTAGTAGAAGCGATGCCTCCCAAGTCCCAGCCAGCCGGTTCCAGTTTACAAGTGGGTTGCCACGGGGAGCGTCTGACACAGTCAGGTCAATGCGAAGCAAAGAGAAATGCGCTCAGCCCTCGCCTAACCAGGAAGTCGCAGCCTAATGGTGAAGTTGTAGCAGCGTGCTACAAGCTGATGACTCCGGCAGGATAGTAAGGAAAACCTGGTCCCAGTAACACATGCAAAACCCGTCAGACAAGGAACGATGCTGAAATAGAGATGGATGGCGCCAGCGGCTACACTGATGGTGAGGCCAGTAGTGAGTGCACGTTGCGGTGAAATTTTAGGTAATGGATGGCGGTCTGCGGTGGAGAGGCGCGTCCCACGCCGAGTCAAAATGGAATCCAAACGAAGTGAACAAAGCCCTTCCTGCACCAGCGAGCTTTGCCCGAGCTCGCCTTTTCTGTAGTACAGCCATGCGCGCGGAGTTGACCTGCTAATTGGTATATGGAAGGTCAAAAGGGTACCCGAGACGTCCAAAGCGACCTGCAGGCGGCACAGTGCGTGATTCAGCATCGGAGGCGTCAATAATGGCGCCGAACCGAACGTGGAGAAGGCGGGGAGGAAGGCTGAATGATAGTGAGCCTTGCGCCACTTTGTTGGCCGATCTTATCGACCGAACATTATCAAGACTCCATCATATTCTCGACGGGAGGCAGGGGACATTGTCGAAGCTTTCGGGCATAGAAACTCTATAGATCACCATTCTGCGCTTGGCGACTCAGGACTTTGCAGTAGTTGGCAACACTGCTCGTCATCTCAGGCTCTTATGCACCTGCTTCCAGACATCTGTAAACATAAGCGACCGACCTTGTGGATGTGCCATCTTACTGCGAACCACGGAGATCACTGCTCTATTGAACGCCAGCCGAGCGAGAAATGACAACGTAAAATGCAACTTGGAAGCCTCTGACGGCATATGGTTTCTGCGACATCATACAGCATCACGCGACCTCGCATGCAGGCACATTCGGACCCAGAGCCAAGCCTGTTCATTGCTGACATATCGAAGACATATTACCCCTCTCTAGCGTCGACTATCTCCAGCATTTAACGCGGCAATTATCTAATTGGTACCAAGAATAGGAAGCGATTGGATCTTTTGCTCTTACACAAAGCTGTACCTTGGCATCAAGAAAGACACTGGTCGTGAACGAAGAGACAGCGCTTGGTTCCCAGGCACTAGCGGATTGACCACAGCCCTTTGATGACGAAGTAGCAACGCTTCATGCAGGCATGCCGTCTTGGTCTGCAACGGGTAGTATGGCAGGGCGGTTCTTCACATCTCATGCATTGTCAGCGATCTACGGACCAGAAACAGATACAGCAGGATCGGCAAATGGCCAGACCAATTTTGTGCTACGACAGCTATTCACATGACTATGAAAAATCCAGTCGACCAAGATTCCACATCAGCGTAGGGACCTCGGCGGCGTGACTTGCCGATCGGCAACACGGAGCACGAAAATTTCGGCTTCGCTGCGATAGAGCATTTATTGCAGAGGGGCTGGTAACAAGCCGATGACTCCGGCTCGACATCTCGTCCCTGATGTTGCTTGAAGATAATGTTCGTCATTGCGAACGAGTGTGCCTCTAAGCATTTGCTTGTCTTTGTCAAACGCTACGGTGGTCGCCTGCACAGACGTGAGAGGTAATATCCAAATTGTCAAAGCACTTTTAGCCAACCACTTTCGCTGAGCACAAATCTGCACCGACCCTTCAACAAGGCATCAGCAGAGCATGAGAGCGGCAAAGATACTGACGAGTACCACCACTTCATGTGAGGAACGGTCGGTCACTAGGTATTCGGCGTATAGTGCGGTCAAGCCGTGATTGTGCCACACATTAATGCATTTGGTCCATACTGCGGGTCATGGGGCGCATCTGTCCGCGTAATCACGATACTGTCAACATCTAGTCGTGCAGTGCATCAAGATATGATCAATGCCACTAGGATCGTTCCGCATTTTGACCCTGTCCATTGTCAGCTGCAGGTCATGAAATTTCCTCAGGGTTAGAGAGAAGCAGCGTACTGTCAGAAAGAACGTTGATATATATGGAAACAAGGGGCATAGGTCGAAAAATCAGCAAAGACAATGGCCAGCGCCGCCTGCTTGCAATAAAAAGCTATAATAGCAAGCCGTGGCGAGCCAAGAACGATTACTACTGCTTGACACTGATCTCCGAGTTCAAGCCAGTATGTCGTCGCTCGCCTGCAGTGACTGGCGAGGACAACCGCTATTGATTGACTCCTTGCATCGTGCACTGCGAGAGCTCTATACAATATCATTGGATAAGTTCAAAGATTGTGGGAAAACACGTCCACTGACCGTCTTTCCTTCGTTGCATCCGAGAGCAGGACAAAATAGCAATGGCCTCAAACAGAGATCCAAAGAACACTTTTATGGGCCTTCCGGACGAGTTGCGTGTGAAGATCGTCAAGCACGCCGTGTCTTCTGACGAGGTAATCCAGATCGGCCCAGACACCTTTGTTCAAGACTACAACCAGGTCCGCAACAAAGTGCTAGCTCCGTTCCAAGGCATCCCACACGTACTATGTATTGCCGAGGAAGAGTTTGATGAAGGCCGAAAGCTCAACTACCGCCTGTCATACGACCACTTGGTCATCAGACCTTGGCTCGGGCTTGAGACCTACACACCATGTAAAGCATCAAACAAGAAGGACCTCTGCATCTTGACCGAAGATGACGAAATCTATATGACCGGCACCGACGCGTCGCATGTCCGCCCCTCGAGATGACGGCCGCGTTCGAGCCCATCACTGGCAATATTATCTTGCAAAACAATTTGCAGGTTATGGCGACTGAGATGCAATGGCCCGTCTTTCTTGAACGAATCAGTCATACGTTTCCTGGATTGACGACGTTGACATTCAAGGTGACGACCTATTCAATCGGCAGGAAGCTCGCTGATTTCTGGGACCTAAATTCAGGACAGACATGGGCGGCACATCAACGTCCGGATGTAACAGCGGCGCAGTTCCATCACAGGCTTGGCATGCTTATAGGTGCTCTGCATTCGTACCACACACCTATGCTAAAGCACAAGACTCTCTTGCTCTGTCAAGAAAGCTCTCGCAACAGCCGAACATGGAGGGATGGACCATTCAGGACTCCGGGGGCACAGTATGTGCGCGAGGATCTTGAAACGCTTGGCGTGTATCAATTAAGTTGGCAGATGATGGACTTCCAGTGCTCGAGGCTCGATCTCTGAACAAGTCGAGGGTTCTGACATGTGAATTATTGCAAGCGGCGTTACATCATTAAGACTAGACTTTAACTCCGTGAAGCCTTGCTCAACCCCTCCATCATATTGATCAAATTGTCCACCAACGGCGGTGCACGAGTCTCCGCGTGATTCAGGCGCATGACCTGCACGACAGCCGCAACCACTTCTTCCGGATTGCTGACGAGGGCCAAACTTTTCTGTGCTCCGGTCCAGCCGTGAATGGCCGCATTGCCCTTGCCTCCAGAGATCCAGCGTTGTACGCCTTGATCTTCAGCAACGTCGAGCCAAGCGATGACAGAATTCCCTAGCTGCTGACCCGGCTCAGTATTGCGGGTTATGATTCCGTACGACCAAAAAGCCAGACTGGCTTGATAGACCGCAATTGCCGCGAAGTCGCAAATCAAGCCTTGACGCAAGTCGCGAGCAGCACGGACAACCTGGCCGGCATGCCATATGGCTTGCCTTGCGGTCGGCGTTCGTACCCACTGCACAAGCGAAGGATATACTCTGCGTGCTTCTTCCTCGCCCTCGACACCTGCGAACTGCTGCACGTCATCGAGTGACATGTGGAGATGCATGAGCAGTAGTTCCAAGATCAATGCTACCTTGGGATCCTCGACGGAGCTCATACGGAAGCACTGCAAGAGCTTCACAAGCTCTGCATGCCGCGAGTTCATTAGCAAATTGCCGTTACACCATTGGCTCGTATAGTCCTTCATGGATGAGTCGAGCTGTCGATATTCCCAGATCATGCGCCATGCTGCTCCTAGAACCGCCATACTGGCTTGCCGTTGATCGACGAAGATGTCTTTGGTCGCAAGAATGTCGAGATCCTGAATGCAGTCCACAAGTGCCGGTTGCCTCTCATGTCGAGGTGCTGAGCTGCGCATGTACGTCGCTTTCCATTGCTCTGCAGACGGTGAATGCCACAAAGCCTCAGATTCTGGCAGCGGTAGATACAACTCGGCATAAGATATCAGTGGACTACTGAGCAGAGAGACCGACGCTTCGAGATCATGGCGGAAAAGATGGAGCGCAAATCTCTTCCGCGACTCCTGTCTGACCCACATGCGCCACTTGCGCTCCAGTACTTCGCCGTTATCTTCAGCATATGGGACGATGCGCTCGTATGTGCCTCGCCTGAAGAAGCCCCCGCGACGAGCCATGGTGACTAATACCTGCTGAAATCCTTCCGCAAGCTCCATCTTACGGCTGTCTCCACTCCATAGCCCGATTTTGAGCTGTAACAACGAAGCTTGCATAATTTGCAGATCCCGCATGAGGGTGTTGTCGTCTTCAACTTGCACCGCTACGGCGGTTCTGATGGCCTCTTGGATGGCATAACCAACCTTCCTGATTGCAACATCGGGCGTCAGAACGGCTCCTGCTGCGATGATAGCCGCAAGCACCTCTGGTCGTGTTTGACCTGCCAGGAGGGTTGGCGCATGGATCCAATGCTTGGCATGTGACCCTGGCGACGTCAGGGAGAACTGGAATAGGCTGTCAAGAAGGCTGATAGAAGGAAAGCAAGCTACTGCACGTGGTATACTGTTAGGTTTGCATGTGCTCAAAATCATAGCTAGAACCTTGTCGCGAGATGTCATCGACAGAGGCTCACAGGTGACTCGTCTGTCGATTTCGAGGCTCGTGGGTGTTGGAAGGGACAAGTTGGCTTGTTCAGCGGACCCAGAATTGTTCGTGACTGGTCTAAATCGCCACACCGAGGCCTTTGGCAATGCCTTGGTGTCCAGTGGCGGCACTGGTGCAGATGTAAAGCTTGGCATTATGTCCGATCCTGTTGTCGGAAAACCAATGCTGGGAGTCCTGAGGTCGAATGGGTTGGCATTGTTATAGGATTCGAGGAACGTCAAGTCTAGCTCATTGAGATCCATATTTGTATCAACACCAAAGTCGAACAATTCTCGGGGTTGCCATAGCCCAGCTTGGTAGTCCATGACATTTGCGTTTGCAGAAGCAGGCATCGGCACAATAGGATTCATCTTGTCCCGTAAGTAATCGAACATTCCAGGCTGCTGAGGTGGCAGCATTTGACCGTCCATGGTCATAGAATGTTGCGGCGAGATCTGTGTCATGGGCTGATGCAATTGCATGGCAGGTAACTGATTCGTGTGGCCATTGGGTATCGAGTGCCTATGTGCTGACGGACTTGACTGCATTTGATAAATGGCCTGCTGCATAGGTGGCAGGCTCTGCATTTGCTGTTGCTGCTGATTCTGTTGTTGGTGTTGCTGGTCGTGTGGCTGCTGTTGCTGCTGGAACTGCTGCTGATGCTGTTGTTGGTGTTGATGCTGGGAATGCTGCTGATGTTGCTGTTGCATACTATCATAGCGTTGTTGATGGTCCTGGGCGTGGATCAAGTTCTGCTCAGGAGATGGCTCCAGGCCAGTCGTGGGTGCAAATGCAGGCGTATAGTTGCATTTCAGACCCTTCTTTGTGCATCGCTTGCACGGCTTCTCCTCCTCACATTTGAGATGAAGCCCAGCACAAGCCTCGCAGGCTTGCGAAACCCGACTGTGCTGGATGATTGCGGGCTTTGACTGCGGATCATCTTTAGCATGGCCTAGAGTGTGCCGCTTCAGCAGATCGGCGCGAGCGAAGGCTTTGGTACAGACTTGACACTGATAAGGCTTTTCTTGCGTGTGCATGCGAACATGGCGACTCAGGTGATCAAGTCGAGCATAGCTCTTCGCGCATTTGCCGCAGGAATAGAGCCTGGCCTGCTCACTTGGGCCATCCTTCCTCGCGTTGGCGCCAGCAGTGGCGTCGCCATTGGGAGGAGAGCCATTCTGTTCTTCTGGCGAGATGCGCTGCTTCTTTTGAGCAGGCTCTGCTGCGTCTTCGCCGTTGCGCCCAGTGTCGACGGATGATAGGTTGACAGACGTCTGTGCCGAGGACGAATATGACATACTTGGGTTATCGAGCCAGCGGTTTGCGCACAGGCTGAAACCCGAAGATGTGGAGAGTTGGAGAGGTTGATGGTGGAGCCGATTTCGAACTGTCTTCAAGAATTCTGACTAGAGCGGGCCGGCCTGTTGATGATCACCAGACGCAATTCTCGACCCCGCTCGAATCCTTCGTCAGCCACTCGACCATGATGACACTTGAACAGGCAAGCCTTTCTGCTCAACATCATGTTCGACTTCCGCTTCGAGGCTGATGGTTTCGTGATTCCCATCTGATCGGGGAACGTACACTGCGAGAAGCTCACAAAGACATGATATCGTCCATCAGCCTAGCATACCACGATTGCGAAGCGTCGCATCTTCACAAATTAACGACACGGGAAGATTGAACACAGAATCGGTCCGTGGGACCGTGGATGGTTCATGCCAATGTATCTGATAATGAAGGACCCGGCCGTGTCCACGCTGAGGTGTCACTCTGAGGAACATGCTGGTCTCTTTTGCAGTGAAAGCGGCTCGGCTTGATGTACACAAGCTTAGCGCTAATCACGCAATCCTGTCAAATTCGCTGATATCGCTCTACTTGTATACATAAACATTTAGTGTGTCCACAATAATATATTCTATCAGTCGCCCGCCCGCCCAGTCACTCGCTTGCTTGCTCCTTCGCTAAACGCCTTGCTGGAACTCAGAACTCTATGTGCTCAAACACAAACCCCCAAGCAATCCGAAAAACATAAGCAAGGTCAGATGTCTTGACATCGACGAAATATAAAGCTCGCCGCAGCTCGAGCCAATTTCCTAGCTCCTCATAGCACCATGTCCAGGACATCTTGGCTGCTTCCAGGGTGAAGCCGCCTCTGGATAGTCCAAGCCATCAAATGTCCTCCATATCGCTTTCAGCAATGGATTCGGGAATCAACGCCCTACGCTCCGCTTCTGCATCCTCTTTCGCATGCTGTTTCTGGACTTTTCGGCCTTGAATCTGGACAAACACGACCAGCATCACGCCAAATACCAAGCCCAGACCACACAATATCAAGTTGATCGGGATAGGGTTACCGCCAAAGATGTCGTAATTGGCAGCGTCTAGAAGTGGCTGAACCAGGTTGACAAGTCCAGACAAGCATATAATGGTGCCGTAGATCTTGCCGAAGGTTGCGAAGCCGAACACTTTCGTCGCGTAGTCTGACATCGCGGAATAGTATAATGGCCGGAGCAGGACGAAAAGGACAACGTTGATGTAGCCGGCCCAGAGGTATGGGAGTGAGCCAAAAACGCCGACCGCCGTCAGAAGTGCGACCAGCACGCTGAGCATGTCTGCTGTGCTGAGATTATCGAGAAGCAGACCAATGAAGGGTGTCGCGCCAACACCGCCGACGGGCAAGGCAATATCGAAGAAGGTATTTATTTGCTTTGCAGCACTTTTGGAGTCGAGCATGTACTCGTACTGTGACCGGACAGTTGCGATGAAGAAGTTCATACGCAGCATTTGCAGTACGGTCAGCAGGTTGATTAGAATGAACCAAGGCGAGGTCATCTGCTCATAGGCCGATTTGCCATGCAGCGCGCCCCATACGCCAGAAGCCTGGTGCCGCTCTTCCTCCTTCTGCCCTTTGGCTTCCCGGAAGTCTGCATCACCCAGAAGCTTGTCAATCTGGGACAGCTTGGATTCTCGTCGTTCGCGACGCTCGCGGCGAAGTCGACGAGCCTCACCAGCGCTCAATTCCTCGTCTGAGTCGTGGACGTCGCGAGTGGCGTCCTCTTCCTTTTCGATCTTCGCTTCAAGCTGAGGTACAGTCTTGTATCCGTCTGGAGTCATCAGGGTGAATTGCGCAACGAAGATCAATGCCGGCACGATCAAGTAGCCAAAGAAGAATTTCTCTGGCGAGAATTTGCCACCGGATGCCTCATACGCCAAGCGGTAGAACAGGAAGACTGCGGCTGATGCATCGAACGCGCCTGTCACTGTCGCCACGATTGTCCCGGCATACTTCGGGAAAGCGTTCGAGATAGAGAATGCTGGTACAAAGATGAATGTGCCACCTAGGGCAAGGAATATGTTCCCCAGCATGTAGCCATCGAACTCTGGGAGCTTAAAGGCATATCCCATGAGCAAGCTGCCAGCAGCTAGACAAGCGCTGCCAATGACGGCACAGATACGAGGTCCATATCGGTCCAGGATCATCCCCACGACTAGGGCAGACACGTTGCAGGTTGTGGATGCTACAGCAAAGAAGAAGTTGAGTCTCAAATCTTGCTCGTAGCAGACTTCAACGCCCGCCTCCACCTCCTCTGGCGTGCAGAGGTCTCGATAAACGCCTTCAGCGATCAGGACTGGCTTCAGCGCTGCAAAGCCAAACACGATGCCGCTGGCTAACCAGCAGAAAAGCACTGTAACAACGACCTGGGCTACGATGTGTCAGCAATGTATACAAACGCAGGGACCAACACGGCTGACCTATTCTCTTCCAGCTCGAGACCTTGTAGGCATACTTCCCACCCGTGGGATGAGTCGCCTGGCTCTCCTCCGCTGTGCGCGGGAGGGGATCATAACTCAGCACATTTCGCAGACTCCTCTGCGAGCCCTTTCCACGTAATGTGTGGTGCCAATCTCCAGCGCGTGGCAAATTCGCCGAATGAAGGCTCTGGTAGTTTGGGCTCAGCGTGCCATAGCCATGCTGTGGATACGTCGGTCCAAGCCCAGGTGAAATCCAGTCTTCCGGTAGCTGTGGCGGCTGGCGATCGGTGCCTTCGATGGAGGTGACGCGCTGAATGAGCGACATATGCTGCTATCGCGCTGTGTGCACTATGCTGCTATGGCTGTGGAAACTTGCTTTGCCACCTTGTCGCGTAGAAAGAGCTGGAGGTGAGGTATGTCAGTTGTCCTGTTGAAGGCGGATATGACGCGACTACACTAGAAGGTTCGTGTGATGGTGTGACGGCAAAGCAGTGTGCTGGACAAAGTGATTCCGATAGCTGCGAGAGGCGGGCGTCGGTACAGAGTAACCAGAAGTTTCTTCGGATTCAAGCAGGGATCGCGTTGATGACCAGGATGCAGTAAGCACGCAGCCGCAGATATCCTCGGACCCGTCTGATAAGTCCCTCAACGGCCAAAGCGAATGGATCTTGCGCGCGTCAATCTCATCAATCGATGGCAAGCAGCATGAAAGGTGATTTAAGGGCAAGAATGGGAATTTGTTTCAGGAACGCGAGTGCAAGCGAGCGTCAGATTGGTGGATAACGAGCGGGGCGGACTGATCGAGTACACTATTGGTCAGTTATGTAACAAGTCCTTGCCTTTAATTGGCTCCTTTCAGGACGTCCTTCCCTTTTTGGAGTAAATTCCCTGACCGCACTTCTTCTATACGAAAGGCTCCCAACTATATCACTCAAAGAGCACCATGAGAGTCCATGTGACGCAGCGGTGGAGGACGAACAGAAGCTCACGTGTCCATCAATTACACGTTTACACTAGCACTCATATCAGCTGCACGACAGAAACCTACTAGTACGGCTGCGCGCAGCCTCGGCTTGCTTCAACAACCTAAAGTGCGCCAGATCCGTCTGACGGGCCGTCAACTCCGAAGAGCAATATCAGATGATGGAGTCGATGTGTCCTTCGCACACAATTCGCCGCTCACATGTGCTCGCTGCGAGCTAAGACACACAGAGCACAAGTCTTGCTGGTGGCGAATAATGGTCAGAATTGGAGCTTCAGATGTAGTGACACAAAGTACCAATAATTGGGCATGCACGTTGAATGTGCTAGATGTTGCACGATCGAGCAGCTTGCAGATCTGATGATAGCAGCACGGCACATGCAATGGCATCCACGTCAATCGACGTGCAAGCGCAAACGTAATTGATGCTATCACAGACTGTGCAGCTGCATTTTAGATGACGTCGAATTGCCCGAAATCGTCTGCTTACAGCCTATCTGTTTTGCAGGCGAGGTGTATTTGGCATTGGTCCCAATGCTCTCGAACTGCCCGTAACGGTATCTACGCGGCCGCTGCAGTCTTTCCTCCACTAGATATGAGGTCCAGGAAGCCTTGCTTACTCATCTCATTGACGCGTTCTTCTCTCTGCTTTATCCCGACCACACCCTCGGATCTAGCCATTCGCGAAGCCTCCTCAGCCTTCACTTGAGCAGCGCGCACCGCGTTGAAAAGCTTGACGACACCCCGCTGAGCAGTCTTCTTCAGTCTCTTCTCTTCTTCAAGGATCTCACCAGTGTTGGCGCCTTCAGTTTGCAAGCCCAGCACATCTTTGACACGTCCCTTTTCCAACGCAGCCCGTTTTTCAGCTCGTATTTGCGCTCGAGCCTTCTGCTCTAGCTTCTCATCTGCCAGTGTCCTATTCGCTTCCGCTGCGCTCGCACTGCGACTGAGGACTGGATCCGCTCGCTTGGCAGATGTGAGTTTTGAACCCAAGATTTTGGTTATGGATGTTGCAAATGCGTCTGGATCATTCCGCTTCTTCTTGTTGCGCATCGCTTGAGAGGATGACATCGATGCCTCTGACCCAATATCTGATTCGTCGTCCGAAGACAGTGCGGGTTCGTCGTCCTCGTCCTCATCGTCGTCCACATCGTCCAGGTCTTCAAGATCTTCTGCATCTGCGTCTTCATCTGCGCTTTCTTCATTCGATCCCTGGGCCATATTCAAAGCAGTGTTTTTTGCCACTTCATCCTCTTCGTCGTCCTCATTACTGTCCTCGGACCCTTCTGGCTGGGGCTCTGGCACTGGATTCGACTTCTTCAAGATGGGCTTGAGACTCGGCTTAGTCGCCGACGCTGTGGATTGCGGCGCGGTATTCGATGGTCTAGGTGCATCATATGCCCTTCCCTCGTCTGCCGATTCGTCGTCCGAACTGTGATAATGCTTCTGCTTCTTGACGTGTATTCTCTTCTTCGGCCTGACCTCGTCCTCAACCCTTCGTCGCTTGTGCGCTTTATGCGTCACAATTGGTGCCATGTCTTGGGAAGTTTGTTCGCTTTCGATATTGCGAGGGCAAGAAAGGTGATTTGGAGAGCTCTTCCGAATCTCCAACTTTTTCCACGAAATCAGAAGCCGATCGGGCTCGGTAGCAGCCGCTCTCGTCTGTGCACGAGTCATGCAGTGTTCATATCCGAGTCATACAGCTCATGGACCACATTATTGTCCGAGCAATATCGAGAACTTAAAGGGGCCAAAAGAATGATTCCATATCGACATACCAGTGAGTGTATCGGCCTAGAAATCAAAGGTATGATTGTCAGGCAGTCAAACGTTAGCCGGTCAAATGTCAATTAAGTAGATCTCGAGTAATCAATCATCAGATGTCAACTAGTCTCACTCAAATGCCAAGAAGGTCTGTCAACTCCATGTCAACGATGTCATTTGTCATGACACGGTGACCTAGTCGTCAGAGCGTCAACTACCTGCAGGAAACGTGATCAGCCATCAGATATCAACGCCAAATGCATCAATGTACTTCGATGTTGCATGTGAGTGCTCGGCACGACAGCGCCGAAGCTCCGTCCCAGATGTTTCGCACATCCCACAGTGGGGCGAGACTTGACGTTCGGACCATCAACGAGTACCATCCGCATCTCCAAGATATGCTCGTCCCAGAGAGGTGAAGATTGCAGAGGCCAGCGACTCCGTCTCGGTGATTTAGGATGGTTCTGCAAGATTTGGGTCGGCGCATCAACGCCGCCGTCAACGACCTGACTAGGTCTCCTACGTTGACGGAGAAGGAGTTCGATGGCATGCTCAAGGAGTTATCTAACGCGCTGGTCTCTGCGGACATCAGTATACCTCTTGTAACACGTTTACGGAAACAGATAAAGTCAGCTGTCAAGCTCGGAGAGCTACCGCCTCACGCCAACAAGAAGCGCATTATTCAAAAGGCCGTCTTCGATGCGCTGGTCGAAATCGTCAACCCACACAACAAGCCGTACGAAGTACGCAAAGGGAAGAGCAATGTTATCATGTTCGTGGGACTACAGGGAGCAGGCAAGACAACAACGTGCACCAAGCTGGCGAGATGGTATCAAGCGAGAGGCTTCCGGACGTGTTTGGTGTGCGCAGACACTTTCAGGGCAGGCGCGTTCGACCAGTTGAAGCAGAATGCGACAAAGGCGAAGATACCATACTATGGCTCTCTCACGCAGACGGATCCAGTGGTAGTGGCAAGAGACGGTGTTGAGAAGTTCAAGAAAGAGAAGTTTGAGGTCATTATCGTGGATACGTCAGGCAGGCATCACCAAGAAGATGCGCTATTCTCAGAGATGGTGGAGATCCAGGACGCCGTGCAGCCACATCAGACGATCATGGTGTTAGACGCGAGCATCGGTCAGGCTGCTGAGCAACAGTCACGAGCCTTCAAGCAGACCGCAGATTTTGGTGCCATCATCATTACGAAGACCGACGGCGCCGCAGCAGGAGGAGGCGCGATATCCGCAGTTGCTGCGACACATACGCCTATCGTTTTCATCGGCACTGGCGAGCATTTGCTGGATTTGGAAAAGTTCAATCCGGAGTCATTCGTGTCGAAGCTGCTGGGCATGGGTGACATGCAGGGACTTGTTGAGCATGTGCAGTCCCTCAAGCTGGATCAGAAGGAGACGATGAAGAATATTACAGAGGGCAAGTTTTCGATTCGTGATCTGCGGGATCAACTGTCAAACATCATGAAGATGGGGCCCCTTTCCAAGATGGCAGGCATGATACCTGGTCTGTCGAACATGATGGGGAACATGGACGATGAGGAGGGCGGACAAAAACTCAAGCGGATGATCTACATTTGTGATTCAATGACACAGAAGGAGTTGGACAGTGACGGCAAGATCTTCGTCGAGCAACCTACAAGGATGACGAGGGTAGCAAGGGGTAGCGGTACTAGTGTACGTGAAGTTGAGGAGCTGTTGACCCAGCAACGAATGATGGCAGGCATGGCGAAGAAGATGAAAGGTGGTATGGCGAATATGCAGAAACAGGGTGGTATGGGTGGTAATAAACAGCAACAAATGGCGGCTATGCAGAAGAGGTTAGCGTCAATGGGTGGCGGTGGTGGGGGAATGCCTGACATCAACAGTATGATGAAAATGATGGGAGGTGGCGGAGGTCAAATGCCTGACATGTCAAAGATGATGTCAATGTTGGGTGGTATGGGTGGAGGTAGCCGGTAGTGATCATGACCTCACGAATTGAGACGTCTCAACGAAGGCGTCACGTCTTGACGCAGGAGTCATGAGTCAAACGCGGCACCAACGTGACAATCAAGGCCTCACCTCTAGGGCATGTGTCAGAAACCGCAGAAGATCCAAGGTCTGGATGACACAGGCCTCTCACGGTCAATTTATTGTTGACTGGCTGACGTTGCTGTCAGTCATGTCAGTCAGTCATTTTGCCTTGGCTTCTGACATCAGCCATGATGTGTCCGTCAACGCAGTTGTCATCTCGAAGTGACTGACTGACATGAATGATGGCGATGTCATCTGTTGACACTGTTGTGAGTGTCAGAAGAATGGATGAAGGAGGTCAAGATAGCAGACCTGCATTCTGAAGGTACCATGATGGCACTTGCAGGCATCAATATGGCACTCTGGTTTCTCATCTATGTCGTCGTCATCACGAGAGATCCAGAAAGGCGGGAAGCATGCGGAGTCCAGTCTGGAGGCCGGGAGGTGTGATGGATGCTGTCGTGCGCCGCCCGTTAACCAATCAATTACTTGTCTGAGGCATTGACAGCCAAATCGTCACTGATGGAGATGTCAGCCACGGATTCATGACTCACTGAGTCAGCCGCTTCGTCCGTCCATCAAGCAGTCAGTCAGTCGGTCAAGAACACCTTGATCAACTGCCAAGATCACTGCAACGAGAGCAGAAGGACTCTGCTCCACGGGAAGTATCACTGAGACATACTTGCGTGGGTCGACGTGCTGCTTTGTCGTCTTTACAGATGATAGCACGTGTCAGCCGGTCTTCTCACGCGGAAGTACATCCATGCATAAGAGTCTTTCAACATCAGCAGGCCCGATGCATCAGCGCTCTAGGCACTAGCTCCATGGCATCACGTTCTATCTGTGGGCGCAAATAAAACAATGTGAAAAAAGCAGTACTCGTACCAGCTGCACTGGCGGAGGCGCAAGCCAGACAAATGAGCCTGTTCGATCCTAGTCTCGTCGAGAGCATTTGTCCCAGTCTATAAATATTGTACACTTAGACGATTCATACGTGACCTGTTATCAGGGAAGGTAACCTATCAGGACAAGAAATAGGTGGGACGGTGCACGTAGCTGTGCAGAATGACTCTGGTCACGGAGAATAGCTTGGAACAATTGAGGACGACGGGTTTTGGTATTGAACTCAGAGACTTTCGCTCGAGCCTGATCACGACCGCAGAGACGAATGTGATCGGATCTAGAATTTCATCACTGCAAATTGATCGAACTCCTTTTTTGCTCCTACGTAGTATGTCCGCTTAGCCAAGTCGCGGACATTCTCCGTGTCAGCCCTTGACGGCACAACCGATCAGCGTGTACGATGTTTCCCTGAGAAATCATAATTCCCATGGCCGCTTCCGCGGCCTCATGATTCTCGCAAACTGACTCCTCTGCATGTCCAAGTAATCCTGCCCCTGCATGCGCTGACGATCACGTAGCGCTGTGCCCTGGTCGAAGTGATTGTAGACTTGTTGCACTCTTGGGTTTGAGAACCACGGGAGCATACGGTAGTCGTCTCCTGGGCGAAGCCAGGGCTGGTCTTGGCCGTTGAGGCGTGGCATGGTATTTGTGGTTGGCGGTATTGGTGTCGATGTAGCGTGATTTCTGATCAAGTCTTTGTCGTGGTCGAAGTATTGCGTGAGCAAATTGTGGTGTCACGGGACAGAAGGACATCTTCGCAGTCTTTATTGAGTCGTGCAGAAGATCTCTATGCACCAGCATTCACATTTGTAGAAGCGTGCGTGAACGCAGCACAGGCTGCGAGTTGCATCGCGTCATTGAGTTTGAGCAACTGCGTGCTTCTGCGCTAGTCCAGTGACCAGATTCCATCGATCAGGCGTTGGGTCGATCAATGGGTGCTTCTGGTAGAGAGTGGAATGAGATATACTGATGAGCGAGCACTGCTGCGGGGCCTCTTGCTCATGGTGCACGTCTTGACTCCAAGAATGTACAGTACTTTACGTATCTTGGTTGTCAGTATAATCACCGCTTCATGGTAATCATATGCTCGCTTCCACCCGACTGCTCGTCGAGCACACCCGCCTTCTTCAACAGTCCTACAGTTGTGTCCACCACCTCAGGACTGACACCCTTCACGTCATTGGCAAACTGCACCGTCTTCATCCACTCTTTCGCATCCTCTCTCGAGTAGTGCATCGTACTCGTAATATAGTTCACTGCCTCCTCCTCATTCTTCCTATAATACTTCACGCCCTCAGTGACCTTCACCATCATCTCCTCAACCCGCTCTTTCACATCCTCCCTAGCGACCACAACCCACGACGGCCACGGCGTATATATCTCGCCTATCCTCTTTAGCTCCCCGTTATCCCAAAAGTGCTTAGTGGTGAAGTGCTCCCACATGAAGAAGTCCGTCTTCTTCTCGCCTTCATGCCGTACACTCTTCCTCAGAGCCGCAAAGTCACCAATGACCTCCGGCTTGAATGGCTCAGAGCCCGGTTGTAGCCACCCTTGCTGATCCGCAAGCACCTGGCTCATAACATAGCTTCCACTGCCCATCCGGCTTACACCTACCGTCTTCCCCTTCAACTCTGCTACGCTGTTGACATCTGATCTCGCCGCACCGGTCGAGATGGCCCAGCAGAGCGGACTCTCGACGTATGTACCGACCAAGCCATACTCGCTTTTTTGTCCTGCAGCCTTGGTCTTGCCCAGATCTGCTACAAATCCTTCTGTCAAGCCTACTGCGACATCGATCTGCTTCTCTGGCTCTTTGCTTTTCAATCTCGCTGTCAGTGCGCCCGTTCCGAGAGGTTCTGGCACGAGTTCTGCGTTGAGGGAAAAGTGCTGTTGTGCGAAGGCCAATGGTGTGCTGAAATGCTCCGGCACGAAGCCTATCCGTAATTTGCCATTGGAGCTGGATGTAGACATGGCTCGTACAGTTCTTATGCTCGTATGTGTGATGTATTTGGATAGCACGTTACGAGCGAGCATGATGCGGGATATGGTGCGACGAAGTAATGTATTCGCAAGGAGTTCAGCTTGGGTCCCCACATTTGCATGTGAACAGCGCTACTACGCTGGAGACGTCATTACTTCCAACTACTAACCTTCTGAGCATGATCGATGTGTACGCTATATATGCAAACCTAAATCGTGGTCATTGCCAAAACGTTGCAAGTATCAGAAGAGCAGAATGCGACACCACTGCAAGCGTCCAGAAGGCTTCCATGAGCGGAACATGTCAGGGACGATGGATGGCTCTGAGTAAGTGGATTTGGGGATATCATAGTCATAACATCATGATACCGTGCTGCCTCGTTTCATCAAACAGTCCATCTTCGCTGATTATCCGCGGCAGAAAAGCCCTGGCCACAGCCATTTCGTCCTATCCGTAGAGCCCCAGCATGACAGTCTGGAACACCCATGCTCAGTCCTCTTCAATGTCATCATCACTGTCTGAAGTGACGTCCAAAACATCCCACGTACCAACAACCGTTGACGCAATGCTATCGAAGTTACTCTGCTGTACCGCATTTGGTACAGAATCACAGTAGTCCTCCAGCGGTTCCTGTCCGTCCAACCGCACCAGCTGGAACTGGTCATATAATCCGCCTCGCCTATTTGTTCGGTTCCTCGAAGCCACAACCTTGTACAGACCATCGTATCGAAACCCTCTACTAGGAGCGAATTTCGCCGCACCGTCACTGCGCAAGACCCGTACTGCCTTGCCAGTGGCCTCCGAGGTATCAAGAGCTTTCGTTGCAGCAGACTTTGGAGGCGGATTCCTGGGATCTTCGTTCTTATGCGAATGCGAACCCGAGTAGAACAGTGTGTTGCCGCCATCCGAGTCCAGATCGTCGTACTCTCCTGACACCACAATCGCATATGCTCCATCAACCTCGTTGCCAGAGATGCCGGCCATGGGGGAGCCGTGTGCGCCCTTGAATTTTGCCACCAACTTCCTCGGGAACCAATCTCCTACCTCCAGGCCATTATGGCCAAACACTTTGTGGCTCCTTGCCTGGTCCTTGTATTGCGGATTAATGCAGACCGACTTGTTGGTATTGCCAGCCTTGGTCTGGTAGGCCATTCCATGCATGATGCCGTTGACGCCGAAGATGGGGTGGGTTCTTGGTGGGACTCTGATGACATCTCTGTTCAAGATGGGCAGGTTCTCCTTCACCACCTTAGGAATCGAGCCACGAGCAGAGGCTTTGCGCTGCTTCTTCGCTTGCTCGTTGGCATTGCTCCCAGGAATGCGCTCGCCGGCGCCAGCGCCCCATCCTTCCCTGATGAACCTGTTGAGTAGCTCTTGAGCTCTGGACTTATACTCTTCAGGGAAGAAGTACTTGCTCGAACAGACTTTCTGCAGTGCGGCCTCAATTTGCGAAGCCCGAGCCAAAGATGGAGTCATGGTAATGCGACCAGATTCAAGTTCATTGAAAAGTCGATCCATGTTCTGGTACCATTTGGTCGTGCCCCCTCCCACAGTTTTGTCGGGGGCGGCCTTCAGCTGTTGGCTCCTGAACGCCAGACTGCTGATGTTCTTCGCGGCATGCTGGACGAAAGCAGCGTCTTGATTCATTATTGCGGTGTTGGCGGATGTCGAGGAGTGCTGCTGAATATTGTCCGTCGGCCGCAAGCTTGATGACTTTATACTTTCTAAGGACGCTCAAGGCAACGTTCTGGTTGCTACTATGTTTGCTGAGTCCAAGCAGCCGGTTCTAGAAGATGATACTGGTGATGTTGTGTTCTCAGAGACTTCCAGTACCCACGAAGGTCGAAGGTTCTGAATCGGGAAGGAGCGACTTCCTTACGAGAGTTGCTTTCACTTTTTATTGTAGAGCGCAACGCGCGACAGCACGTCTGCTTTTGTCCTTTTTTGTACGTTGGCGCACGTGCAGACGAGTGTGTGAAAGACTTGCTCCTGGTCTTGGAAACAAAGCTCACCCAAGACAAGACAAGATATAACATGCAGGTGCGTTGCCGCTCGCCTTCAGACAGGAGTGTCTGGGACTGCTCCGTTCTGATTTATTGTTCAACTACTAGGTAGTATTTGACTATATTTTATTTGGTTTGATCTAATTTAGTTGAGCTGGCAGCTTGGTGAACGCCGATTGTAGATGCACAGAGGGTGCTTAGAATAGCTCGATCGCAAGCGAGGCAAGACCTTTGACTCGCACGAACTTGCAGCCGACTTTAACATAAATTTGCTTCTAGAATACTTTCCTCGAGTGGTGCTTCTCAGATCATGTTGTTAGTCAGTGAAAGAGAGAGGGGGGATTGAGGAGATGCATCTCGAATCTATATGTTGGGACGTTCGAAGCTAAGCCTGACACGTACTGGCGTGCTGTGATCTGCCAACGCGTGCTTGCTGGTATTCAGCCTGCAGACGGCCCAAGCTTCCTGAAACTCTAAGCGATAAATGTTCCAGGTGATTCTTAGCAAGTGTCACAGCTGATGAACTGTCCAGCAGTCTTCAACCTTCCATCACACCTCACACTGCGCAGACCATCATAAGGGACCATACGAACGGATTTGCACATTGCCAATCATGAACACCGTAAGCTTCGTGCTTGGATCATCACAGAATCTGTGGGCATGCATTGACAGTAGATAGAGAGCATCCGTTGCATATGGCTGGGGCGTCTTGATCGTTGCCGGTGCCGGTTCATACTACTTTGCGAAACGAAGCATCAACTCCGATCGAGCAGAGAGAGCAGAGGCGGCAGAGCGACGACGGCAGCAGGTTGAGAAAATGAGGGTACAGGAAGCGGCCAGCAGACAACCTGTGGCCAGCACGAAAAAGGTCGATTCGGCGACCGACGACAACCCGTCGCCGAGCAGAGTCGGACAGGCTGATCCGGCACCTGTTACGCATGCGGAGCAGGAGGCGATGAAAGGGAAATACGAGGCTGCAGAGCCGTTTCGAAGTAGGAAAGGTGACAGGTTCAGCTGAAAGGGCACGCAAGTGAGAGCAATGGATGATGCAGAACGCTTGATGCAGATCTGGTGAAGGCCGCTTACAGCTGCTGGCAGCTCAAGTTACAGTATGCGGTTCCCTTGGGTCATGGCCAAAGCAGAGACTGTGCAATTGAGAAACAAGCCATAAAGCAGAGCGAACAAGCTCCTGTACAACAGTCGCTCCCGATTGGAGCAGCATAGGATGGGATATCAGGTACAACAATCAACACGCAACTCCAAAACGCCATCGGTAGCAGCTCCTCGCCAGAGTTCGAGCTGCCTTCCTTCGTTGCTGGCAGCATAGCCATGCCGCACCCCATGCCGTCGATATCATAAGTCGTAGGATGTGCCGTACCTGGTGCTAGCGGCGAAGCGCACCGGCGTAGTCTTCGAGGGGCGAGCCTGGCAAGCAGTCCCGGAAGCTGAGCGGACGCCTAAAACATGTCAGTCTCTGGCTTGCTGTGGAAGGCTGGTTGGGTCCTTGGTGTGGTCGACCAGGCGCTTCGTCCAGGCATTTGATTATGGCCGAATGCTCCAGGTGTCGCCCACTTGGCTGGATGGTGGCGACTCTGGTCGTGAGGCAGGGCAGATTGACTTACATATTTGCGTATCGACCATCCTTCTTCGCTTTACTGCTTGCCATTGCCGCACCGGCGAAAGGCGCACTGAAGGCGATGCAGCAATAGCCCATCATCGTCACTGCGCCGAGTTGCTGGCTTCGAGTGGGCGCAGCGCGGTTGGAGTAGTATCGCAGGGCTTGGAGAAACATTGGTGCTGTTGGAAATGTCATGTCGTTGCTGGATAGGCTGTTCTCCTCGTTGCTTTTGTAGTATCCGGTGGAGCTGTGCTGTAATCCTCGTTTGACGTTGATATTGTTGGCAACGCGTCTGCATTTATGTCAGTTGGTGGACTATCACGTACTTGTTTGCTGGGCACAACCCACATGAGCTGTTCTGGGGACGTGTAGCACTGTCGATCTCTGTAGCTACCTAGTACTCTATGGCACTTCTTCGGGTGTAGCTGTCACATAGGCTGAAGGGACTGTTGTTGCAATTAGTCGCGGTCAATGCTGGTATGATCAGCGGCTGTAAGTGTTTGACGCATGCAGGTACAGACAAAATGGATCGATGTGAAGCACATGCGGTGGACCAAAGAACGCATATGAAACAATCACACCATTTTAGAAAGGCAGCAATAACAGTGATCGACTGACAACACTGCCCACTGCCTGCCTTTAGGCAGCTCCACAGTGAGGCTCACGCACTGTGGATGCCGCCCACGCATCCCGCGAGCAGCGAAACAGCAGCCGGCTTTCTGGCCGATGTTCTACCTTCCCAGGCATCGACCACTGATCACGCGCTTCGGACGCGAACTCATGCAGCATGGCGTGATGGCTAACGTGACATCGTCCGCTGCAGAAAGTCTGGGTAAGGACTTCGCCGAGTTTTGGCTTTCGCGCACTTGGCGCGGTTATTTACGGTGCCACTGTCCACGGCTCAGGAAGGCTGGTGTAAATGGCTCGGATTGACTGCGAAGAAGAGATCGAAGGGGGTGAAACAATGGTTCCGTCGCAATCCGCATGCGTTGCTTGATAAGTGATAGTCTCGATACTTAGTTGATCTTTCGTCAAAGAGTAACAAATTGAACAATAGTTTGGCTGAACAGCGACTGGAGTACTGCTTCTGGTCACGGAGCGACCCTGCGCACTTGACCGTACATGCTGTGTGCGAAGGAGCATCTGCCAGATACTGAAGAGGTGGCTGTTGTAGATACGGCATGTCTCGCTCTGTACGTGCAATGTTAGAGCAGAACAGACAGTCTTGACATGCTGCGGCTCCTTCTCTCAATAGGCCGAAGCGGCCTGGCCCGAAGCGTGCCTTCTTCCTTTCAAACATTTGGATCTTTCGTGTTGACCATCTTCAACACCACCTGCACTTGTCATCTTTCTCATAGAAATTTCGACAGCACCGACGACGAGGTCGACCAAGAGACGCAACCAGCATGGCGCAACCGAACAAGCCGAAAATTATGTCGTCGCGACTGGCGACAATGAAATTTATGCAACGCGCAGCAGCTTCACCATCTTCACCAGATACGCCAGAGCCACCAGCAAAGAAGCAGCGCATGTCTAACGGCATCAGTTCACCAATTCCCAGCTCACAAATTGAGTCTTCGCCAGGACAGGAACCTTCTTTCAGCGACGGCAGAGGAGAAACGAAATGGTATTTGAGTTACAGGCAGCCCGATACGCCAGCAGCCCAGACGCCGTTGCGCATTGTGTCTGCCGGATACTCTACACTGGACGTTGGGGGTGCAAAGGGTCATGCCGAGGAGAATGAGGATGTTCAGCCGATGCGGCCAAGCGTTGTAGGTCGCAGAAGCTTCGGCAAGTTCAACAAGACCATCGAGGTAAGCTGAGGTCAAGGTGAGCTTTACGATCGAGCTCACCATTGTATAGAACCAACAAAATCCAGACATGTCTTCGTCAGACTCGGACTCGGACTCGCAGGACGAAAGCTCAGAGGAAGACGAGGAAGAGGACGACCCTACTGGTACCAATGCAATGATCAAGCAGGCTCGGAAAGAGGCAGGCGACAAGGCACGCGCGCAGCGTAAAGCGAAGAAGAAGGAGGAGAAGGCTGAAGCGGCTCGACTGGCTGAAGAGAGACGGAAGAAGCACGTTAAGCTGAATAAGCTGACTAGCATCTCCGGATCTGCTGGCGCAAGTAGCCAACCTGCCTGTCACACGTGTGGGCAGAAGGGTCATCTCAAGAGAGACTGTCCGCGTGCTCGGAAGCGCTGAGTGCTCGAATGTCCACTCTTTGCAAAGTACGGCTGCCGCTTTCCAGCAGCGAGGTCCTGCAATGGCACGACGAGTCATATCGACACGATGCACGCGCTGCTTCGGCGACCCGGGTGTCTGTCATACTAACATCACTAACCCTGTAGTCTAGCCTCTCCTACAGATCAGGGAGTTGCTCAACCGCAGGTAAGTGACAAGAACAAGATGCGAGAGATCACGCGGTACTACATGTCCTGGAAAACTATTTCATTGTTTCGTCATTTTGTCACTCCAGGCAGCGGCAGCAACAATCTTGCTCGAGGGATACTGCAGCTTCGCCCTCATCTTCCGGTAATCATCTTGCTTCACGGGCTCGTATTTGACGGGATTCCGCGCGTCTGTGCATGATGGCAAACACTCCACCAGCGATTCTGGGTCTGCCGACACGAAGTACGGGATAGAATACCGCGCGCGCGTTAATCGACGTTCGCCTTCGTAGCGGTCTGAGAGCGGTGGCAAAGTCACACGATGAAGTGTCGATTTGAGGTAGTCTTGAAATGTATCAGCTTTGCAACCAATTACTCGAGAGCGCTGACTTTCTTACCATTGCTCCATCTCATTAGCAGATCACCAACATTCATCACGACCGCGCCTGGAATTGGGGTGGCTGGCACAAATTTGCCTGGAGTATGTGGATCTTCGACTTCGAGTCCACCACAATCATCTTGGAACAGCAGAGTGATGCTGCCCCAGTCGGAGTGTGCTGGCATACGCGCCGCCCTCTGCTGCTCCAGCTCTTCGGCAGGCACTGGCGGATAATGCAGCAATCGCAACTGATTGTTATGGCCTGAATGATACTTGATTAAGTACTCCGGATCTTCCAGTCCAATGCCCAACGCCATCGCTCTGAGTATCCCCTGGGTGACCTTGTTGCACTCCCAATAGAACTTTGTAGTGAACTCCTTGAACCCCGGCAACGTCTCCTCAGGTAACCAGACATTGGGCTGAGAAGCATTCTCCTCACTGCCGACTTCATAGCTCTCCTTGCAATCCTTCACCTCCCTCAACGCCTTTCCTACTTTCTCGTCGCCGTCCATGTACTGGCTTACCTTCTCTAGGCCAGGATAGGAGTAGCCTCGGTGGACTTCCGGACCATCAGGGTGCGGTGCCTGCATCTTCTGCTCGTGAGTGAGGTTGAAGAGGTCTCGGGCTGTTTGGAATGCTTGGTCGAGAAGTGTTTGCTCGATGCCATGGTTGATGATGTAGACGAAACCGACGCGGCGGCAGGCGTCTGTGAGATCTTTGGCGACGGAGAGCTGCTCTGCTTTGGAGTGCGAGGGGTTCCATCTGGCGAAGTCGATGATGGGAATGGGTGATTGTCGGCTGAGAGTTGGTTCGCCAACGGATCCCATGATTGTTTCCTTTAGATAGGTCTTGTGCTTGTGTGAGGCTGCTGACAGAAGGCTGACGGAGGCAGTGAGTGGAGATGAATACAGGCCGCTGGAAGACAGGTTGGTCCACGATAGAGAGCTGTGAGCTGACCGATCATTAAGCTTACGGGTTGATAGGCCTACTCTGCCGGCCGCCATGTGCCGCCAGTAGGTCTTACATGCTTCTGTGACAGTGTGGGGTTACGCAGCTTGCCAATGCTCCGTACCCTGGGCTTAGAGATAGGCTGATCAACACAAATGTCTCTGCATCGGTAGGACCAACATGGAGCAACGAGACGATCTTGCGCCTCTGGTCTGCTGCGGAATCATGGAGTACACCATCGACAATACACTTGCGTTTGTTACTTGCTTCGGTTCTCGTGATGGCACCGCAGCAAAAGGGCGAGAAGGCAATATACTGGGCAAAGCGGCTTGAGTGCCCTGTCGATGAAGATGCTGGGTATCATAACACATTCGTGAGTCTGAAGTATCCATCCCAAAGCACGATTGTGCTGACCGCAGCATTAGTGGTGCAACAGAGATCTCATCCCTATCCCACCTGAACGTCGAACATGGACATGGCAAGGCTATGCTGGCTATTGGGTCATCGCTGGCATCAACACGTCTGCGTGGACAGCTGGCTCGTCATTGATATCGCTTGGACTTAGCGTGCCGCAGTCCATGGGCATTGTCGTTGGCGTCTCACTGCTCGTAGCCTTGATCTCTGTCATTGCAGGCTGGCCCGGTTCGCATCAGCATCTCGGCTTTACTGTCCTTTGTCGGGCAAGTCGGGGCATGCGTGGCGGATTCTGGCCAGTCCTGAACCGCATCATGACAGCCATCATCTGGCTGGGCATACAAATGTATTGGGGCGGGCAAGCCATCAAGATCATTCTGGGAGCTATAATCGGGCCCAAGTTTGTGTTCATGAGGAACACTCTGCCGGCGTCTGCGGCCGTTGACACGGCAAGCTTGATCAGCTTCTTCGTTTCATCGTCATTTTCTTGCCGACACTCTTGGTACCACCGGAGAAGCTGCAGATGCCGTTCAGGGTGACTTTTGTGATGATCACTTGCACCATGTTCGGGGTCCTGGGATGGGCGATCAGCGCTGCAGGTGGTGCTGGCAAGCTCATCAGTACGGGGTCGACCGAACATGGCGTGGTCTTGTCATGGAACGCGGTGTACGCTCTGCAGTCGATCGTCGGCTCACAGGCTTCCGGGTGCCTTGGTCAGAGTGATTGGACTCGCTATGCGAAGACGCCAAATGCCGCACTTTTCGGCCAGCTGGTCACGGCGCCTATAACCATCTGCGTCACGGCCATCTGCGGCATCTTGATCACTTCAGCTTCTGCCACCATCTATGACACCTACCTATGGAACCCATTTGAGCTGCTGCTGCACATCCAACAAGAGTCACTCACTCCGGCTTGCCGTACTGGTACTCTCTTTGCTGGTCTTGGCTTCCTGTGCAGCCAGTTGGCTCTGTGCATTGTGCTGAACTGTGTCAGTGCTGGTATGGACTTGGCTGCTCTGTGTCCGAAAATGATCAATATCCGTCGCGGGTCATACTTGCTCACTGTGATCGCGATAGCTATCTGTCCATGGCAGTACGTGACCAAGGCGAGCACCTTCATTACAGTTCTGTCAGGATGGTCAGTTTTTCTGTCACCCATGACTGGCATCGTTGTGAGCGACTACTTCCTAGTGCGACGACGTCAGTACCATCTTGGCGATCTGTACACAGGCGACAGCAGCTCGGCGTACTGGTACACTTTTGGCCTCAACTGGCGAGGCTTCCTTGCGTGGACCATGGGCTTGTGGCCTGTATTGCCAGGCTTCGCTCGCGAGATCCGTGGGACTGCAGCGAAGACTGGCTTCGACCATCTTTACGACATCACGTATTTTTACGGATTTTTTACTGCGACCTTGGTCTATTGGCTCAGCTATGTTTTCTTTCCGGTCCCGAAACAGACTGGTACGTCGTCTTTTGTGCTAGCGGATCATGTACGCATGCCGGAAGGGGTGGAGGAACAGAGCGACAGTCCACAGTCGGTGCATGTGGTGCCGGTCAAGGTTGAAGTGTGATTGTGATCTAGCACTATCGACAGCAAGTCAGTCAGACCTGGTGACAAAGCCGTCGCCACCAACTCAATAGTTCGGGTACATAAGCACGTGGAAGTGTCTAGGCATGTTCACTATGCACAACCCAGTCCGTCCGAACTTCAATAGCCCTCCCCAAAACCTCTCTATGCAGATCAAGGGGGTCGCCTTCTGCGATCACAGCAACAGTAGTATGTGCTTGGGCACAGTCGAACTGGTCTAGCCCCGCATGCGCCTCCTCTGCCGCAGGATTTTGCGTGTACGTGATCGTAGGCCCGCTCCCCACCGTGCGGCTCGTTTCAGGACTGCAACTGCTAATGCTTGGTATGATTGATTTCTGCAGACAACCACTCCAGGCACTGTTCCTGCGATGTCCGTTCCCGATCTGTGATGAATCGAGAGCTTCAGATAAGGATACCGGCTGCCGTACGCCAACTGGCCGTTGTTGCTGGTGGCCACGATATGGCGTCAGACTTTGGCACATCTTTGCAAGACCGACAGTAGCAAGACGCATACTTGGCAGACAAGTGCAAATCACACTGCCTAGAAGCAGTTCAAATCAGTCAGTATGCTGGCATTAAGGTCTCAGGGGTTGTGCTTGCAGTGTACTTCGGCCATGGCCCATATTAAGGAGTCGCTGAAATCGTACGTCGGGTCTTTGATTGATGTCTCCGTGATCAGGTTAGCAAGACGGAAAACCGTAACGAGCGTCACGAATCCTCCGAGCAGGAAAGCACAAATCACGGCGATTCGTTGCGCTAGGGAGGCGCTAAGTCTCCAAATGACTGGCACGGGCATGGCCAACAAGGCAATGTCGGTCGCAATACCAATGCCGGCACTTGCTATCCAGAAGTACCTCTCGGGCACGCAGCGCTTGTCTGTGATTGAAATGTCCCATTTCGCCCTGATGGGAATACAGGTCAGAAGGGATGCAAGGAACTAAAAAGGTGTTATCAATAGTCTGCTCTGCATCTTACGACGTACGACAACACTTACGGTCTCCAAGAACCAAAGCAAGAGCACGAACCATAAAGCCAGAATGTAAGTGCGCGCCTTTATGGAAAAGAGCCGCCAGTAGAAGACAAGAAGTGCGGCCTTGCTGAAGAAAGGGCTAGTCGCCATTGCAAGTTGTGCAATGAACATACTTCGTAGGAACCTCTCCAAGTCTTTGTCGGAGACTTGAGCCGGATAGTGGAGTCCAATCGACGGCCTCACACCTGCTAGGCTGTCAGATAGCCTGATAGAACCGTCACGGCAGAGATCAACTGACCCATCATACTTATCCAGAAGAAAACGTTGCCTGATACCATGGCGAGTACAATAAGGCCATCGTCCCATCCAAGCTCGGAAAAGCTGCGCCCTCGCACACGACACCATAGCTTGAGAGGTACAATGATTGTCATCAAGACGTAGGTTGAGAATGCTGCACCATCGAAATTGGCACGAATGGAGCTAAGACTGGCGTTATGCTCCAGCATGGTGGTGGAATAGGTGAGCTTGCTAGCTGTATGGATGCGTGGAAGTACCATAGTACCAAGAAATGCGGGCTTTGCTTTTGCTTAGGGGCACTGTGCCTGAGCCTCCTCGTGCCATCTCGCATCTGCCGTCTGGAGCTTGCGAGGTCATGCTCACAAGTCAAAGGTGAACAGAGCTTTTCACAAGCTTATCCTGGGCGCCGGCCATGATCATCAAGCTTTTCGGACAAGGACCACACTGGGTAAAACTAAGGTTGCCGTCTACGGCACTACTGAGGTGCCTCCGAATATCTAGCGGTGACCCCAAGAGTCGGGCAGCAGAGAGTTCTGCGCACACCGGCATGGAGTCGATAGTAAGGAAGTCGAGGATAGGGGCAGTGGGACGATCGAAGCTGAGCGCTGACGCTGCCCCACCACAGCGCCCGGAACAGGCAACTTTTCGGAGCTCAACTTTGGATTGAGCACCTTGATGGCTGATGGCTGACGGCTGATGGTTGATGGATGATACATGATGATCTTGACAGTCGAGGTTTGATGATCGAAGGTTGATAGTCGATGGTTGATACTGCAGTCGGAAGCTGATGGTTGATGATGGTGGACGGCGGCTGATTTTGAACGGTTGATGCTTGGCGGTTAATGTTTGACCGCTGATGGTTGACGGCTGATGATCGGTGACTGTCAATGATGTTATTAGAAGCTGACAGCAAGATTGTTGACCCTGGCATAGACGCGCAGCGCGGGGATCTTCCCGAATAGGAAGTTGCGCTCAGTTGCATGCATGACTCGCGACACTCGAGCTTTCTAGATCTACATTGACATAAACAATTCCTCGAGGTGGGTATCACAAATACACCCGCTTGTTGCAATGGCTTACGAACGCATCTCTGAGAGCCCAAAGACCGAGGATTTCACACCTCTAGATGAACACCAAGAGCAGACTCCAGGCACATTTTTTGGTGGAAAGCCAATCCTACACCTACAGCAAGGCGGTTTGCTGAAGATCTCGAAGAACGAGCTGGAGACACATAGCGACTTCTCATTAGGCATAAGCCCGGAGGGTGAGGGTTACGGCGAAGAAGATGTCACGCTTGATGACGTTGAGTTCTTTGTGTCCTCAAGGTAGCTTGCAAGCTTTCCTACTGCAGCTGGGTAGCTACTAACAGTGTAGACATTTGACGGTATATCGTAACAATACCAATGCCGGCATACAAATCCCCTATCCCACCATCACTATACATGCACAGCAAGGAAACGCTGTCCTGCTCGAACTCAACCTCTCCGACGCGAACACTGCAGACGAAGACCTTGACTTCGTACAGCTCCGCCTTGTACCGTCACCAGAAAGCAGCAACGCCGATCAAGTGAAGCAGCTGTACGACGCTATTTCAGCCTGCCAAGAGCTCAATCCAGACCCGAGTCCGGATGAAGACGAAGAAGGTGGATTTGATGAGACGGCCCCAGGTGCAACAGGGTGGATTACGAGTGAGAACATGGCGGATTTTATGGACGAGGATGGGAATTTGAGGATGCCGGAGGGTGCTACAGTGATTGGAGGCGCGGAAGAGGAGGTGGAGACAAATGGGGAGGGTCATCTGGGAGAAGGTGCCGGGCGGCGAAGAGGTGCTGAGGAGTTGGTCGACGGTGAGGTGAATGGAGACACGAAGTGGCAGAGGACTGGATAAGGTGATTCTGCAAGGGTACACCGCGAAAGATCGATGGGCCGAAGTGGTGGTCAAATCAGTCCACTCAACAGTCAACCAACAGTTGACTGACTGACTGATTTGACTCTCGTTAGTGGCCACCATTCCAACTATCGCCTGTTCTGTCGACTGAACAGTGTCTGGCTGACATTTGCCGGTGATGTCAGCGCCTTGACCTGGTCCTTACTGGGCTCACTGGGCTATGGCTCAAGCAGTCGATAAGTCAGTCATTGACGGCTTGCCTGGCTGTCAATTTAAATGACTTGGTCCATCAGCGTCACCTCAGTTGTCAAGACGTCATTCTGCATTAGATCAGTCGACACTTGACACCGCCATCACCAATGATATCCGCACTGGACAAGCAGGGCTCAAGATGATCACTTATGATTCTGATTAGGAATATCTATGCTACAGGGTATATTCTAAGCTGCCTACAACAGAAATGCACGCCACCCGGTCCATGGCAATTACAATCAATTTTCCGCCTTTAAGAATCCCTCAGAATCGTACAAGCTCCTTGGCGTCTTCAAAATGCTATTTGGCCTCGACTCCTCTTCACCACGACCGAACTCATAGCCACCTGCCGCGCCTCCGGACTTCTTCGTTGAAGCCACCTTCCCTGATACATTCGGCGTTTTCACGAGCCCCGGGGTTGTCAAGATATCGAACGGACTGCTAGGACCTACCTCAGAACCAATACCTCCAGCATCATTTGGCCGTTGATTCTCCTTGTTCTCCATGTCCGCATTTGCCGGTGAGCTCCAGAACTTCTCGCCCTCTTCCCAGACTCCGATACTCGCTCGACTTCTCAACGACGCCGTACTGGGAGGGCGGTGCTGCAAACCGGCAAGTGCGCCATCGATCGTCCTGTCCAGAACCTGGAAGTTGATCTCGTCCAAACCGCTCCCTACATACTCCCTCTCGCCGTACAAGGTGTCGCTGCTAGGTGCGCCGGGAGAGGTCTGCTGCTGCTCGTCGTGGTCCCGCCCAGCCAGCTCGAAATCAAAGAGATCATCAAAGCTCTCGCTGGGATCGATGTCCGGACTTCCTACCCACGGGAGCACAGGGCTCGGCTCGCGATCAAGGCGCGTGTAGCGACGGTCGGAGCGCGTCGTGGCATCGATTTCGGAATTCATACGGCGAAGTGCAATAGCGTTCTTAAGGACGGACTTGCCAGGCTCAGAGCGAGGTCCTTGCGGCGTGATGGCGCTGCGGACGCTCCCGTTGCTGTCGGCCCGCGTGTGTATCTTGAGTGGTGGAGGCATGGAACTGTCGTCAATTACGGCTACACTAGAAGAAGGTGCGACCATGACTGCTGTTGGCGCCTGTCCTGGTGAAGGCGGCCGCATAGAGAAATGAGACGCGCTGCTGACCGCCCTACTTCTTGTAGTCGGCCTGATCATCGTAGCGTGCGGGTCAATGTCTGCTGGCGGTGGTGGTAAGATTGGCACAGCAGTCGGGAACCCCACTCTTGGCGGGATCTCAGGAATCGTAGCCATGATCGCTGATGCATTTGCTGAGGTCAATTTCTCTAAGCTTCTTCGTGGCCTGGGTTCCCGCGAGGCCTCTAGCACTTGCTCAAGTGGCACAGACATAGAGCTAGCATGAGCCATGCCTCCAAACAAGTCACGGAAGCCCTGTGGTATAGTCTTTGGTGAGCATGGAGGCGTTTCAGGCACATCTCCATGGCCAAAGTAGCTCGATGGGCGACTACGAGGAGATACGCACTCCTCTTCTGTATCGACCATGCCGCTTCCCGAGCGGTGGCCGAAGCCTTGTGGTGCTGCGAATGGAAAGTATGAGGTCGATCTTCTATCTGCCTGCTTGGCATTGTGGTTCTCCATAGCACTGTCGGGCCAGCTAGGTGAGTTGGAATCGTACTCTCTGGCACCGCGCTTGGGTATGTGGAGCATGGGCCACGCTGGGTCGTATTCCTGCGTCTTGCTAATCGGCAAAGGTGGGCTTGATGGCAGATCCGTGAGCTCGTCTTCGTCATCGGTGGACATGTGCAAAGCGAATGGACTAGAGATCTCAGGCGTCGCATCTTCGGTCGATGGTCTCTGCAGGCTGAACTCGGGCACAGCAACCACGTCTTTCGCGAACGAGGGCGGAGCAGCCGTGGCATGATTGGGCGATGGGAATGACGGAATACTGAGGGCAGATACCGAGGATCGGCGAGATACTGTGCGGTTCGTGAGGTCCGAGACGGAAACGTGAAAGAGCTGGCTGTCTGAATGTTGGCTCATCAGACCGCTTGCGCGCTTGTTCTCGCCCTGCTGGGCCTGCCATGCTGTCCATGCCGACAACGTCGGTGAGCTAGGCGTGAACGATGCACGCAGAGTCTGCAGGCGAGGGTTGATGGGCGCGAATGAGATAACATCCGCACTTGACGGTCGCTGCTGCTGTAGCGACAGACGATTCTGTTGGCTCGTGATGAATCGCATGCCTGCTTCAGCATCTGACTTGAAGTCCTCGGCTTCCTCTTCCTCGATGCCGTCCATGAAACACTGACTGGTCGGTCGACTCGGTGGCGGTCCAAGAATTTGCGGTGTGAGTGTCGAGATACGTACGCAGTTTTGGCGACGATGGCCTTTCGTGCCCTTGGCGTTTGGGCTTCCTTTCAATGCTGAGGGCTTCACCAATGGTATGCTGTGCTCCCACTGGAACGGGTTGCCATTGCTACTTTGGCTTGAGCTTTGCGTCGAGTGCGAAGTCTGTCTCGTTGGGCTCAATGAGACAGCATTATGCGAAATGGACTGCAGAACTGACGTTGTCACCGATGTGCCCAGGGAGGATCTATCGGGCTTCTTCTCGCGCTCAGTAGGCGAGCCGTCGGCTGACACAGATGAAGGCCGCGAGGATTTGCGAGGCGTCCCGACTCTGACCTTCTGCACCCCAGCACTGCTAATACCGGGAATCGAGCTCGAGGAAGACACCCGCGAGACACTGAGACGGGCGGCAGTAGCGATCTGTGGGATTGACAGCCTGTTGCGCGTCACGCTTTCGTCTGAACCGATGCTCGCTGCAGAAAGTCGCTGATCCAGGAAATCACTGGCCGTGCTGTAGGTGGCCATGTTGCTGCGCACGCTCGCCGGGTTGCGTTCCAGCCGTGGTCTGACTAACGCTGGAGCAGACTTGCTCTCGTCTAGATGTGGCTCGTCCGTCGGTCTTGGGCCGATGATCAAAGGATTCTGCCACTGCCTGTTCATGACTGGGACGGACTTCAGCTGAGCTCCTTCCTCTTCTGCGACTACTTGCTCTACCGTGGGCGACGGAGAGGGCAAGCCCAGCTGCTTCGCACAGTCGTCGCGCACGGTCAGTAGTGGGCTGGTGATCAGCACTGAGCTGTCAGCGGACTGTCCGCTCGAAGAAGAGAGTCTGGGCACCAGCACGGGTCTGCGATTGGTATTGGCAGCATTGAGGATATCTCGGAGCATCGAACGCTCTGGTAATGGCGGCACCGGTCCCGACGGGGGACCACCGGGTGGCGCACCAAGGCTCAAAGACCGCAAATGCATTTGCGGCCGCTCTTTCTTGCTTTGCATCTCGGGTGCTGAGCCGGGTGGATCTGACAACGCGCCGACAGATACGGATCTGGGCACCTTCGGACGATCGTCGTTCGCGATCGCGGCACCATACATGCCTGGCGAACGGATGGCGAAGGAGGGCAGAACTTCTGGTCTCGGGCTTCCAGGTGCCGTGAACACATCTCCGTCTCGTTCTGCCGGGTGAACCATCGTGATAGTCTTCCTGAACATCAACTTCTCGGCACTTCGCTGCTTGACTGGAGTGTTCGCAACATCAGGTCGCGCGGGTGAAGGTGACTTGGCTGACCGACTTCTTGGACTCTCGATGATCGCAGAAAGATGCTTGATCCTTCGCAATGGTATAGCACGCTGCCCCATCTTCCTCGGTAGTGAGACAGAGTCGCGCTTCTTCCTGTTCCGCTTCGCGGCTGGCTCAGACTGATGTACGGTCTCATCTGAAGACAACGCACCCCATCCGGCGCGTCCATGAAGTGGTCCCAAGGTGCTACAGCGCGCTGCGCTTACTGGTCGCGGTACCTCCCTGATCTCCTCCGACCGTCGCATGCGCATTGGTGTGGCGTTGGGATTAATCTCGGTGACTTCGCGCCTGTGCTGTACACGTTTGCGCCAGATCAACCCTCCCACTACGCTCACCAGTAAAAGTATTAGGACGCCGATGCCAACGCCGACACCAATGTATGCAGAAGTGCTCCCTGCGGATGCTTGAGCGGCACCAGAGACTGGGTCTGAAGCAGCTTGAGCTATGCTGCCGTCTGCGTCGCGCCGCCGCAAGCCTCCATTGCCAAACAACATGTCGAATAATAATGCATCTTGAGCTCCCACTGGTGGCGCCATCCTGCCTTGCACGCGACGCGCCGTCACCCGCCAAATGCTCAAAAACGATCTTCTACTGTTAGCGCCCAGCCATATTGAGTCTCTCCATTGTCGCAGCTTCTTGCCTGCACAACGCAATGCGATTGACCGTCGGTCAACAATGATGAAGTGCTAAGCTTGTTGTGGTTGGTCTCTGTGGCATGTAGTCCATTGCCAGAACAGGAGTTGCTGGAATGTGGCATCCTTCTTGTGGTAAATTTTGCGTGGCATGCGGCTCTCAACGGTCATTAGGAGTCGCGAAATTTATTGGGTTCCAGCGTCAAGGTTCGAATCGATTGTCGGTCTTCGAGACCGACCCGACATCAGAAGCGAGATATCGTCGAAAATTATATTTCCCAAAAGCTGCACACACGAAACATTTCGTTCAAACGGTCATATGTCTCCTCTAAAATGTTTGGTGCTGGTAAAGCATTCGGCGTAACTTCCCATCTCGAGAGCTGGACACACGCGACTCTAGCATTTGATGTCTTGGCAGATTTAATGTAGAAGTCTTGCCTGCACCCAACCCCAAACCCAATAGCATGGCTGGGCGTATTCCCTCGACTTAACAAGGTGGCTGGTACTCCACTGCCTCGTCCAGGAGCAAGTCCATTGTCGTGAGAGTTGTAGGCATTTACACTGTATGATACATTAGTCACACATACTTCTGCCAACATCTACCTTCCTGTCTGCCGTAGCAGATTGCCTCATACTATGCCATCCAACACGCCTAGACGCCATGCTTCCCTCGCAATGCCACACATCATACCCAAAGTACACTTTTCCTCTCATGTTGCCGCCACCGGCGAAGGAGTAGGCGTCGCAACGTCCACACCGACAGGCTCCGCCACACCCTCGGCCCACTCGTTCCCAACATACTTGAACCAATTTGGCCTACAATCCTCCTTATTCAACCACGCCTCTCCGTCTGTAAACCTGCCTTTTACGCAACCCTTGCATTTCGGCGAGTTCGGGCAGTTGAAGAACGGGATATGCTGATACCCAATATCTTTGAACCAATGGATCTTGTTCTTGTCCTCAAACAGACCCAGCGCGATGGAGTGCACCGGAGCGTCACCCCAGCGTTCGTAGAAGAAGCCTCCCGCGCGATCCAGATGCTCGAAGTAGGCTTCGTAAGGTGCAGACCGCCAAAAGTTCATGTCTGCGATCTCGAAGTTAGACCAGAAGTGGCAGGTGCTGTAGCCATTGGCTTTCAAGTTGTGATCGGGTCTGCGGTCTTTATCCACTAGCCAGTCCATCGCGTTGTTTGGATGTAGGAGGTGTCGGTTGGCAGCCAGGAATTTTATTGTCTCCGGCCAGAGCGTGGCTATCGATTCTGGGGAATCGTACAGGTTGACGGTGAAGCCGTACGTCTTGTTGTGGTCCTGCATGTAGCGGAAGACGTCGTAGTCCACATCACAGAAGAAGTGGACGTTTGGTTCAACTCGCCAGTAGTATTGCATGTCCAGCAGGTCAGGATGCTTGTAGAAGAGTCCGCTGTTCCATCGACACATTTGGTGATACGATTTCAAGTGCGCATATTGCACGTCCTGTTCCTGAAGTATGTTTGCGCTCTCTTCCATCAAGTCATTGTTGATCCAACTTGGTATCTCCCAGTGCTCCTTGGGTATCACGAGATATCGCACTTCTGCATGTGTATTCGATTTTGTGACCCGCTTGAACTCTTCACTGAACTCCTCGTCGTTGATGAAAGTCCAAGGGTAGTTGAACTTGTGGTTCCACGTCCTTTCCAGGTCCTGCATAGACTGCACTAGCTGGCTCAGCTCCTTATTACGCACGAGCGAGAGTAATGTGGCGTTGATGCGATCGCTGTTGGGATTGTCGGCATCGTAGTTCTTCCCATTTACTCGTCGTAACGGCTCTGGAGGCTCGCCGGTCTCTGCACTGTCCATTAGTCCTGTATGTCTCAATCACAGCAGTTCTTGCACTTGTCGCATACCATCCAGATTTGGATCGCGAACCATGTCCTCCATCCTGCCATCATTGCTCCCTGGCAGCTTCATCGCGCCCGGCGCACGCATGATCTGGAAGACCAGGAAGAGGAAGATCACCAATGTGGCTGCCGCCAGCACCCGTATTGGTTTTGGCATCGCCATCTTTCCTCTTGCCCCTTCATGTGCCTTGGCCCCAAGAAATTCGCTCTTCAGCCTTCAGATCTGTTGTGCTCGTGATGATGGCATGTGTGCTGTCCCAATATGCACAACACTACGGCATTGAGAGGCTGTATGTGTGTAGAGGTAAAGCGTGCGTCAGACAACCATGGTAAACCTGGACCGCAACCAAAGACGCAACCGCTCCGTGCGCTGCTCTCGTGCCTCCCGCAAACCTGCAGGGATCAGGAATGAAAAGGATCTAGCCGGACAAAGCTATCGGACTTTGCCCAATCGGAGGCTTGCATCGTGGAGATCGACACGCGCGTACCACACTTTGGACAGGCGCGTCTGAGAAACAATCCGAGAATTACTAACCACGGCAGATTGCGTAGCCAACACTACACGCAACATGAGCAATGGCACACGCAGCCAGGTTTGGCGCGCTGGCTGGCGAGCTCGTCTCAAGCATCACTGGCCGAACAAATCAAGACCCTGACTTTCATGCACTTAGGGAAACCACGATCAAAGGCTTCAGAGATCAAAGTCATGCCAGAACAAACCAATTCGCCGTCAAGCAGTCACTCGATGGTCTTGTCGAGAAATTCGCGGTCCGCAACCGCGATGACCTAGCCGAAGCTCTGCAAAGCCGTCTCGGACAATTGCCAGCAGAATCCAGATGGCTGCCGGAGATCCTGTCACTCCTTCTACTGCTGTCTGACAAGCCAGTGGAGAATGTTGCTATTGACGCTTTGGACGCGCTGAAGGAACCGAGACTTGCTGAAGCTGAGCTGACGTGGGACCAAATACTGGCCGATGATCCGCTCGACGAGGATGGCATCTGGGACGACATTGACCGGGGCTATCACTCTAGTGGCGATGATGCGACTGGCGATGAACTCGAGTCCGAGCATACGACATCCACGCAGGCAACATCTGTCGACGATGATCTCGAGTCGCTTGCTGAAGGTCATGTACAGCAACCAGATGTAGAATCACTGGATGGCACGCGGAGGTCGAGAAAGCTAGCCAAACAGCTCGTGGCAACCGGCAAGCAACAGAGCTTGTCCGAGTTGTCGATCATTCGCGAGATACTGAATATGATGCGAGGCCTGCCCACATCGCCATTTGACATTGATGAGCCCAGTGGTTGTTTCATCCTGCGTCCTAATATACGCTGTTCGACAGCCTCCAAGCTGGTCTCGCAAAATCTATTGAGCTCTTGCGCAGACGCGGCTTCCAAGCTGTATGCTCTGCGCAAATGGGCCAGGAGTAACCGGAAAGCGGCTCATGTCCAGTCCATGCAGGCGGCCATTGGAATTCTTCTCCAAGACCACGATTGTGCAATGGGCAGATTGGAGCGAAGATTCGCAAGCCCACTTAGCGGAATCGTAATGAGCATCATTGATGTCGGCGCGGACATAGAAGCTCTCGTTAGCCCTTTGGTGCACCTGTCAAACACCATAACAGCTGCCGAAACAGCAGAAAAAGCCTCCGCTTCACCATTTTCGTTAATCGACGCGCTGTATGACGAGGCATGCATTGCTCATACCTCTGGTGATGTACAGCTTTTCGACACTGTCGTCAGAGTATTCTCCGCTGGTCTTAATGCCTATCTCAAACCGGTTGCGACATGGACAAAGACCGGCACTCTGCCACCGGCCCACGTCGAAACCTTCTTCGTGAAAGCTGCTGATACAAGCTGCCCGCTGGGCAAGGTGTGGCATGATCGGTGGTCATTGAGGCTGCAGCAGAACAGCGCGCCATGTACGCCATCCTTTGTGCAAAGCTTCGTTGCTCAAGCATTCGCTATGGGTAAAGCAAAAGCATTCGCAAAGCTGTTGTCTCCAGGATCAGTGTCCGCGGATGATATGGCCTCATGCAGTGAGAATCCTGCTGATTCTGGCGATATTCAACGACGTTGCTCCAACGATTCGTTATTACCTTTCTCACAGCTGATTGAGGATGTTGTCCGCGCAGCCGTGCAAGGTCCGGACAATGGGACGCTCAGCTCGAGCAAACAGCTTTTGCATCATCATGGGCTTCTGCAATTGCTGCGGACCGTCCCATATGCATTCTTCAGCAAAGACGGCGCGCTCTTTCAAAGCTTCGCGGAGACCCTTTTCAGCCAGGCGCAACGACGTAAGCTTAGCGCAGCAAGCGATGGCTTCTTGTTGACTGAGCTCGCACAAGCTACGCTTGGGACTGCACTCACTGTGGACTCAGCCAGCATTGTCATCATTATAGGCAACAATGAGACTGCCAAATCGAGCGATATGGTCATGAGCAGATTGGCAAACATTGGCATGCACCAGGCACTTGCGTGGCCTGTGCAGAACGTCCTTCGTTCTGCCACGCTCCACACTCACTCGGAGGTATTCACGCTTGTGCTCCAACTGACCTACGCCAAATCCATTCTGACACCCGAGCTCTTCACTCTTCGTCACTTGGACTGCAAAAGCAACGATCTGAATACGAGTCTGCGTGCAGCGCTCAGGCTGCGTTTTGGCCTCCAATGGTTCGTCGCTGTCTTCCACGAGCATATCACGACCACGTCTATAGAATTACACGACCAGATGTGCGCTCGCATGGAGGATGCAGGCGGCATCGATGTCATGTCTTCGATATGGTCGGCATACACGACGCGTTTGGAGAGTACTATGCTCCTGGCTCAAAACTTAGCTCCCATCAAGACGGCAATCATGGAGATGCTGCAGGACTGCGAGCATTTTGACGGACTGTGGAGGAGCCTCACGCCGACGCTGCATACTGCAAGTCAGAGCGGCCTAAGCTCAAGTGCAGTGCGGAACCCGATAGGCGATGATGCTGACGCGATGCTGGGAAGGTTCAAGAGGACTTTGGCGTTCATCAGGGCAGGTCTGCGAGGCGTTGGTCGAGCCAGTGGTGAGAGTACTCTGGAAGCTCTGGCTGATAGGCTTGATTGGGGAGGTGGCTGAGGCACGCTGCATGTGTGGTCTTTTGCCTCCGAAGACTACGCAGATCAGTCCTCAAGGTGCCATTACGACCGTCGCCGTCCACCCCAAAGTATGCTAAATTCGAGCTTGGTCATTGTCGACTGGGAGCACGTGAAAGTGCCTCAACAAGCCACCGGCAGGGCTAGAAGTTTTCGGTGGCTGCATGAAGTTCTTACTTGCAGAAACGCTCTTCGTCCGGGCATGTCGAAACGCGCCAAAAAACGTGTATCGTTGTGTATAGTAGCGAATACGATGCAACGGCATCATGTAGAGGCACGGGCGCGTATGTGGGCAAGGCCATTGGGAAAGCGACCAGGCTTGGTGACGTCCCAGAAGTATGTCTGAGATGGCCCGCCAGCACGACGAAAGGGTTTCTCCAGGATCAGGAATACGCCATAGGCATAGCTGGAATGGGATACAAGTATCAGGCAAGCATATGCGCAAGCGGCACACGGGTCAGCAGGCGTGTCTCCCGACTCAGATACGCCACCCGCATGCGGACAATCGCAAACATTGCTTCAATTGCGGAGTCGGAATGATACTCGCTCGCAGTGTAGCTCGTAGTCGGTCCGAGACTTTTGGCTAGCTGCACTTGTGCTGCCTCATGGTCTAGCACTATGGCCACATCCTGCATCGACAGTCGTAATAGATGAATATATCTGGTTTAGAGCAGTACTTGCAGCGAGCTGTGGAGGAATACCACATTCTTGTCTGCGGCTATTCATGCACGACAATGAAGCATGCGAGGCAACCGCAGACGGCTAGTTTGAGCATTTACATGCCGATGGAGCCAATTGTGCCGCTAGACACAGTGCCTGTGAAGCGTGCGACCGGAAAACGGAAGCACGTGGCGGCACAAGCATCAATGCGCTCGTGCATCAGTATGGGTGTGTGTCGTCTGAACACCTGGGATGCATGCACTCCGCAATTAGCTATGCATCGTACGACTTCCGAATCTGCATATTCCGATCGTTTGCACATCTCCTCTGGTGCAGGCATGAGAAGTCCATCTCTCAAGGTCAAAGGTGGCAACGTAATGCATGACACGAGCTCGAGGCACAACTTAATGCATCATGAGAGAAGGCCGTGCCGCAGGTGTGTTCGACCCTGTTCCTGAATGCCCGTAGCACGGCGTTGTCTATGCCAGGAACGACGAAGTCACTGCATCGCGGTCTCCTAGCTGCCCAAGCACGTTGAGCCTCTCAAGTTAAACCTCTCGTCTGTCAGGACTCAGAAGGTGGTCCGCATTCGCCGCTAAAAGGTGTGGTAACAGAGGATCAGCTCGACGACAGCATACCAACCACCACATGAAGCTGCACACTCGCCACAAGGGCGTGGACACAAGCAGCAATGTTGCGACACGCAGCTCTCGTTGTGGGCGTGCTTCAAGGCTGGTGAAAGTATTACGTGAGAGTATTCCTGCTGTTGCAAAATGAACGCAGCATAAGCCATGAGAGTCGTCGTGTAATGTGTTCGCGGGAGGGATGCTGCAGCTCGAGAATGGCTTAATGAGATGGACCCTCCACCTTATGTATAGAAGAGAGCATTTGGACGACCAAGAAGCTACGAGACTTCATTCAAGCACTCCTAGGCACAGGCACTGAGAGCTGTCCGACTCGATTCCACCCTTTCGTTTCCAAAAAACCGTATCTACAATATGCAAATCTCAACCAAGCACTTTGCTCTTCTCGTGTCTGGCCTCAGCCTCAGCAATGTGGTTTTGGCTCTGCCGGGCAACGGCGGTGGATGAGGCACCACTTCAACCACCAGTACTGAATGGATTAGCACCACGTCGTCCTCCCAATCTTCTTCGAAGACGCCAAGCACTGGATGGGGTTCGTCGTTGACCACCAGACCACTATACAATCCTTTCCATAGTCCAGCCATTGAAATGGTACGCCGTGATGCGGCAATATTGTACCTGTAGCACGCCTCTTACAATATCCGTAACTCTTCTGTCGGTGTCAGAAGCAGAGCGACAATCAAACCCAGCTCATGCGTTGCACCATGGCAAGTATTTGACGAAGTGAAAGCCAAGCGGCCGTGATGCTTTTTGAACCCAATACATTAAGCAAGACTATACTTTCTCCGAAGCAGTGGTATCTAGACCCATTCTCCAAACTCCTTCACAGTAGCCACAGTCCGACAATCCGACTTGACCGTTATTCTCAGCTTACCATGGCCGTCCCTTTTCTTTCTGGCGGATTTCCGCAAGGTCCGCGTAGTCTCTCTCGCGGTCCCGTCCGCAGGGCCGCACTCGAGGCGTTTGCTGATCTTAAGCCTGGTCGGACTCCTGACGCAGAGCCCAGAGCTGCCTGGCCTGGTCCTCGGCGCTGAGCGCAGCACGTTCGTAGATAGAAGCCGGCAAGTAACCAGCACACTCGCTGCGAAAGCAAGTCAGTCAGTAATCAAAAATGTTGTGGTCTTAATTCTCATTATTGAATGGACTTACTTCTCCGAACCCGCTCCGTTCTTCAGACAGTCGACGTATTGAGGGCATCCGCCCTCATCAGAGCAGCCTGACTTCGCGCTGGAGATGCGGGACTTGACCTCATGCTTGCTGGGCTCCTCCTTCTCACCACGAGCAATGTGCGGCAAGACCTCGCCCGGTATGAATTGCATGCAGTCACTACGAACATGGATCAGTGGTCTGCTTCGTGGTCGTGCGGCATTAGCTGTGGGATGACTTACTCCCGGTTCCCTGCTCCGTTCTTCAAGCAGTCGACGTACTCAGGGCACCCGCCCTCGTCAGAGCAGCCGGACGCGGCGCTGGAGAGGATGGACTTTGCCTTCGACCAGGTGTCAGGCTCCTTGCGAGGCTGAATTTGCTGGACATCTGGTGGCAAATACCGGAAACAATTACTACGAAAGAGCGTCAGTCGTCTGTCCCTCACACATTCCTCTGAGGCGACTTACTCCGGCGAGAAATCCTTCAGGCAGTCGACGTACTTAGAGCATCCGCCCTCATCAGAGCAGCCGGACTTGGCGCTCGAGAGAAGAGACTTGGCCTTCGCATTTTCCTCCCCTCTGCGTTGGTTCTTGCCCTGACGCATGAAGTCCCAGAAATGGTCGCCCTCGAGATTGATGCTCTCCAGGTCGCCGAGCGAGTGGATCTCCGTAGGAGCAGGCAGGGCGGCCGGGTTGACGGCGACGTTAGCACCACCTGGCAGGCCCAAACCACCCTCGGCGTTGCGAGAGTCCAGAGCGGCGAGGTTCTCTGCCGTGAGAGCAAAGCGCTTGGCGTTGGTCTCCGGCCAAGGAACGACGTTGACACTATCGCAGAAATCAGGATAAGAAGAACTTCAGCTTCCTCTAATGCCAGATGATGCTTACGTTCCACCCTCAGTGAAGTCGTGATCGACGATACTGTCTCAGCGTCAACCTACGAGTTCATCGTGGCCCTGCAATTCTGTCAAAGGACATACCCCATGTGGACTTCCGTACTACCTGACGGCGTCGGCAGAGCCATACAGAGAGCCGGGAAGGTCAGGAGGAGGCGCACAAGCGCCTTGAACATCGGTGAAGGAGCCATTGTTGCTGATTGTTGCGTGAAGGCTGGAGAGCAGATGGGATGATCTGGGGAGCGAGCGTGAGAGTGAGAGAAGAAGAAAAGTGCGGACTGATCGAGTCGAAATATCAGGAGTCCCAGTGCTCGTTCCAAAGCGATGGCGCTCGTGATGGAGTGGTACTGGATCCATAGTAGCTATTGCAAATGGCAAGAGAGGGGTCAAAGTCCGCGCATTATTTTCTCCCTTTCCTTGACTGGCTCAAAGTAAGCAAGCCTCCACCGAGAGGTCCACCTGCCTGAACGGGCCCGCAGGAACGGCGAGGAGACGTGACCACACCTGGTTATCTCACCAAACCGGAGTTGAGATCGCCAGCTTGTCATTCCGGCGCAATAGCTTGTAAGTCAAGCTAGGGCTGTTCGGACTACTTGATACATATTATAAACTTTCAAGCATCTTTGCACATGATGCACCTCCAACGCCATGCTAACATGGGATATCACAAAGCTCATCACTGACCAGTGAGCCATAACCGACCTCATCCCGTCCCCAACGCCCCATACCCATGTGACCAGGACTTCAATGGATAGTCCTACTCCCTCAATGATTCAATCTCCATCAATTCCACTGTCTCCACTCACTCCTCTCCCTTTCCCCACTTGCAATCACAGCATCTCCACCAGACCAATCCTTCATCGACTACAACCACGGCATCCACAACAAATCCGTCTGACACAACTTCTCCGGATTCGTCGCCTTCGCCACCAGATCAAGCACACTCTGATTCGCTGGCAAATTGCCCGCTGCCGGCTCCCTCGCAATCACCAACGCCTTATTCACAATCGCATCTGCATTCCTCTGCACATTCTCCCTTAACTCATTCTCTTTGATGCTCTGCCGATGCGACGTCGTGTACCAATAGCTCATTTCATCGCGAATGAAGATACTAAGGTGGTGCTCAAGCTCGCAATTCGTGTTCTGCAACGGCCCAGCAGCTGGGGTTGACGCGCTGGCGCCGTCGGATCCAGATGAGTTGCTGGTGGCGTAGCTGGAGTCTGATGTGAGGCAGCGCGCAATGGCCATGAGTGCGCATGTAAAGATGCCTTCGGTGTGGATTGGGCCCATCAACACTTGCAAATTGGGTGTCAGACGGAAGGGCACAGGCTCTGGGTTCGAGAAGTACGGCCTCGTAGTTGACATATAAGGCAGCAGCTCCGAGCCCCAGACGTTGCCGTTGCGACGTGCGATAGACATCTTGTTCGGGTAGCGCACAGTCATGTGCATGGTCCAAGTGATGTATGTCAACGCTGCCAGCTGGTATGAGAATTGCCTCCTGAACAGCCAGAAAGCGTCAAAGGACGGGTATGATGCAGCAAAGTACTGGCGGGCAATATCCTTCGGCACCATGCGTGTCTGTACATGATTCAAGGCCTCCATCCGGACGTTCAGGTACTGGTCCTGCTTCTGCGGGCTCAAGCCGCGCAGCTTCTCCATCGTGAAGATCGTCGGCTCATCCTTGTCGAGTTCATTGCGCCTGCAGTAATCGTCGTAAACACCTTGCAGCGTGATGTACGAAGTATCATCTTGAATCATGCGAATCTGAGGAGATAACGGCACCATGACCGGCAGATGGAACTGCAGATTCCTGCGCCGACTCTCTTTCTTCTTAGCCAGAGTGCTGTTGAAGATCCTAAACAGCTGCAGAATCCGTTCCTCGCGCCTACTGTGACGCGGCGCAGGGTGCTGAATGGCGAACGGATGAATGCTACCATCATGACCACGAATCTTGAGTCTGCGATGACAGCCAGCGACACCTCTGACCAGATCCACATTCGGCAAGAAGCGCTCAATGCGCACAAAGTCCTGGTTCTTGTCCTTGTGCTGCAGATATTGTCCAGGCACTTCGACCTCATCAAACCACACGAATCTGAAACCACTCAGATGAGTAGTCTCAGCAAGATGGAAAGTCGTTGGTCTTCGATCGAGCCTCTCAGCCAGCTTGTCGCGCCACTTCCGGAGCTTTTGAATGTATTCGAGCATCGTTGGCTTCTTAGCCACAAAGTCCTGCTCAAAGTTCTTGCGGATGTGCGGCGGCAATATTGACTCGGCGAAGCGTGTGATGTTGGCTTCTGTCTGCGGCGGAAGCTTGCTCTCGGCCGTCGCAGCCGCCGGTGTGCGACCAACGTAGCTGAGGGCGTCGTTCAGAAGAGCCACGATCAGTCTATAAGCGTCCTCGTCTGGTGGGCACTTGAAGTGCTTCTGAATCTGGTCGACCATGGCTTCCATAGAGGCATACAGCAATGGAAACGCCGTGCGTAGAGTGATGACCAGCGCCTCGGTGTGCTCCCACGGCTTCTTCGGCTTCGGCGCGTCCTCCTTGTTCTCCTCCGCAGCACCATCTTTCTTGGGCGTTTCGTCGGAAGTTCCATTGGCCATCTGCGCGTCGCCGCCAGCAGCAGTACCCGGCCTTGACGTGCCGCTCTGACTCTCAGGCCTTGCAGAAGGCGACTCTGTCTTGACATTATCACCCTTGAGCTTAGCTTCACGTGCAGCCTTTTCACGTTGCTCCTTCATCGCCTGATTACGGCGAATGACCTGCATATCCTCATGGCTCGTCCTCAGCTGGAAGTGCAGAGCCTGCGGATACGTCTTGGCCAAGTTCGTGAGAATTTGGTGCGCAACATTGGCCTCACCCTCGGACCTTGACAGATTGTTGAGCAGTTGCGGAATGAAAGTGACCCAATACCACCAAGGGTGCTCGCCCTGGAACTTGGCGTACACCTTAGCCAGAGTACCCTCAGCATTGTCCAGACTCAGCAACCAGAGGATCCTCGACAGAAGCTTGCGAGACTTGGCGCTCTTGTACTGCCCAGAAGCCTCCAGATAACAGCTGATGGCATTACCAGCAAGATCCAGGTTCGTCGGCTCCTCCTTGAAGAGATAGTCGCTGTATCGGCCCCACTCTGCCCAAGCCTTTGGCGCCTTGATGTCGAAGAACAGCGCGGTGCCAAAAGCATCATGCGCCTCCTCCTTCTGGTTGAGTCTGCTAAGGAACATGCCCTTCAAGGTGTAGAACTCCGCCTTCTGCTGCTGACCAAAGTAATTGAGATTCGTATTATTGATAACATCCAACCCACTCGTTAGCTCGCTGCGGTTCTGGTAATGGCACTTGGCCTGCTCCCTCAGCTTCAGGAACGCCTCTTGGATCTCGATGTTTGGCAGGGTATAGATCTTGCTCAGCTGCGTGATGCAGACATCCGGCATTTGGTGCTTGCGTGCCACATGCGCAAACCTATTGATGATCCAAGCCGTCTCATGATACCCGCGATAAGCATAGCTATTCCCGGTCTGATTCGTGTTGGTCTGTGGCAGCAAGCTCAAGTACGTTTGATTGATAAGCGAGAAGATGTGCTGACGCCAAGTGACGAGCTCCTGCCATGCATTGATGTCGTCCCAGAGATTTGGCAGTCTGTCGCGCCACGTGCTAAGCAGCACCTTGAGCTCCTGGGACTTGACATCCAAGTTGCCCGCATTCGTTTGCGCCAAACTTTGGCAGATGACGCTAGCATCATGTAGCTCAACCAGCTGCTGGAAGTTCTGCAGAAGGCCAATATGCGCATTCGTGATATTCTTCGGCAGCTTGTGCCAGTTCTTGATCGACAGCTGAATATTCTCATCCACGATGTTCTGAAAGACGGACTGCGACTGCGCATCCTTCGCATGATGAAGCTTCAGCAGCGCACTGAAAGCCTGGAAGAACATCCTTCTCGGCGTCGGCGCGTCCGAAACAGCCTTGATGACAGAATCGAATTGCTCGAGCTGCTTGAGATCCGACCACTTCTCAAAGCTGCGCCAGACCGACTCCAAGAAAAGATCGTTGATGTTCTCGTGCTTAGCGAACTCCTCCAAGATCTCCCACTGCTGCAGCTTCTGCGCACAGAGCACCCACTGATCCTCCCAAAGCATGTACTCGCCTTGGGAGAAAGGTAAAGAACCAGTTCGCGCTTTGATCTGCGCCTGCTCATACATGTTCTGAGCCTTATCCCAGATACCATTCTGCTCATACGACAGTGCCGCGTTGGTCTCCACAAATTGGGCGCGCCGGCGCCAAGTCCCGTAGAAAAGGTCCGCCTCCTCAAGTTGTGCGTAGACTTCCACGAGTGCGTCGAGGTTGCTCTCACGGACGGTGGAGGTATCGATGACTGGCTTCATCGCAAGGTCTTCCATAAAGCTTGCTGCCACATACCAGGCATCATATTGCTTCGCCATAAACTTCATGACGTGCGGTGGGAATTTGCAGATTGGCTTGGCACGCGCAATGCCCTCCAGCAGACTGGCCACGCAATTCGGGCGCTTATCGACTTGACGCTGATGAAAGTCCTTGGTAAGGAGATTGATCAGCCCCTGCTCGATATCCTCTCTGTCGTCCTTAGAGAGCGTTGACCAGCACATCGGGAAGTAAGACACCCAAATGTCATGCGCCAGCTGATTGTCCGTGTGCTGCAAATCTGCCAGTGGAACAAGCAAGTCCCTCGCGCGCACGCTGCCAACATCATTCATGAAATGACGCTCGCTGTTGATGATGCCTTCGAAGCTGTTGTCTAGCATGATATCTGCTGCTCTCGCGTCGCCAGAGTAGGTGCCATAGAGCTTCGAAACGGGCAAGCACTTGAAGTCCTCCGGATGCAAGTGCAAAGCCGTGTTGTGGTCGATCGTCCCAAACATCAGTTGGATAATCTGGCTTAGCCAGAACGTGTCGCCAAGGATATCCCACTGTTGCTCACTGATTAGCTTGAAGAAGCGATTGCTGGTCGACCTGCTAAGCGCGCGATCAAAGATCGTCATGAACCGCGATCGCATCTCAATGTCAGGACTCCTCAATCCAATCAAGAAGGCATGCTCCATGCGCACCGCTAGCTCTGAGCGCAAGATCTTCGGATCTTCATAGATGCGGATGACGAGATCCATGAACTTGCCATACAACGTCAAGTCCGGTCTATGCTCGAATAGCAGCATTTTCTGCAGTACTGCCGTCTTCTCCTTCAGCGTCGCACCGGCTCGGTGGGATTAAACACCCAAGTCTCGACCTGCGCCAGGATCTTCTCGCATAGCGCATTGTTGTGTGAGCGCTCGACCAAAGATGCAAGCACACTCAGATACGGTCTGCGTTGCTCGCCCAGCGTACTAATACGTGCCGAAAGCATCTCAATCACTTTGATGATCAAGTTCGTCGTCGTCTCGATTTCTTGTGGGCTGGGCTGGGACGTCGGTGGCATGCCCTGCGCAGCAAGCGCTTGTGGCGGCATATGAGCATTGATATGATCTTTCGCAAGCTTCGTCTGGAGTGTCTTGAGCAGAGCTGGGATATGCTGATCCACGTCCTCTGGCTTGCGCTGCGCCATGATCCACAGCAGGTTGATACCAGCCATGTGACTGCCATTGTTCAAGCTCTCGCCCGCGCTATTGTTAAGGAATGTCGTGAACTCATCAGTCGAGCTATCAGCATCTGGAAGCTCATCCTCCGCCTGACTGACAGGTATTGCCTCCAGGATCCGCTGCACCAAAGGTGGCAGCTTGGGTGTTGCAGCATCAGGCAAGTCGGCGTTGTGCAAAGCCAGCTGCACCTCAATGCTGTCCGATTTCAGCGGCTTCGCCAACAACTTCTGCAGCTGAGGCAATCTCGCAACTATCCACTCATTCGACCTGCTGTTCACCAAAATTTTCAATATCTGAATGACGTTCACCATCCGCATAGTCCACATCTCAAGCTTCTCCTCAGCTTTGTGATCAGCGCAGAGAATCTGCTCGGTGACCTTCGGGAACATAGCATCGATGTCCAGGTCATCCCAGTAAGGTGGTGACAACAGCTTGTACAGCAGATCCAGAGTCTTAGTGACTGTCTCAACACTTGGCCGCTGTCCCATGGGAAGCTGCGCTCGAAGCTCTTCTTGGCTCTTGGAGACCGGGAAGCGCTCTGGTAGGACCGCGACGAACTGCACCATGTATTTGACCAGAGCGAGCCGCATACTGGCGCTGGCAACGGCGCCCCTCTTTCCATTGTCCGGGCTTGAGCCATCGCGGCCGTCGGGCGAGTCTGCGCCAGCAAGCGAACCCTGCTCTTGGATAGTCTTCTCCTCCCACTGCCAAATCACATTGAAGATGTTGAGCGCCAGCCTCCTAGCCTCGACACTTGGAGACGGCAACTGCGCGACCTTACTAATGGTCGAGATCATCACCGTTGCGAATCCCTCCCTGGCCTGATAGAAAAGATCCGGATGACGGACCAAGAAGTGATAAATGCTTGTCAACTGCGGGATGTTGCCGACCTCCTCGGTCAAGATCTTGCGCGGGAGTCTGGCCCATACACTCTGCCTGCCGTCCGGACCGCCGAGCCGCTTCTTAAGCACTGGCTCAAGGATTTCCAGCGATTGCATGACGAGGTTCTTGCCTTCGGCCTGGTGCGCACGTAGGAGGGTATTATACACCTGCATCGCAATCTTGGGCGGTGTCTCGTAGTGCGCAATGAAGTATGCTATGAGGGCATAAGCTCCATACTTGTTGATATGGTCTTCCAATCGGATGTAATTCCAGCCAAACTTGATCAAATCTTTGCGTGCATCCTGCAGCATATTGTGGTGGTACTTGACAAGGAACGCCGAGGCTTGCAGAAGCTCCATGCGGCTGTGGTCGACACCTTGAGTGCCATCATCAGAGATGTCAGCGACAGATTGCGGCTTCCACAGCTTGTTATGGATGGCATCAGTCATCGCCTTGTTCAGCAATGCTGTGCCCTTGTTGTCCGGCTGGAACAGCTGGTCCCAGTTGCGCATCACGTCGTTTGCCATGATCGGGTTCATGACATTGTGGAAAGCGAACCACTTCAGCTTCTGCGTTGTCGCCTTCTCCGTAAAGACGTCAATGCATCGATTCATGACCTTGCGCTGGAACTCGATGTCTTCGCTGATGATGACGTGCCTGTAGAGGAAGTTGGACAAGATGGGCGACGTCTGCAGCTCGCCGTTTGTGCACATATCCATAACATCGAAGAGTGTGTCCAAGTCGTCCAGGTGGCTCTCCATGTACACTACCAGCACACGCATGATCTGCTCCGAGCTCTGGACAGCGGCAAGCCTGAGGTCAGGAGGCAGCGCGCGCTGTTCTTTCATGGACTGCACGTTCTTAGCCGCACCCACGAGTGCTGATCTGACCGACTCATGCTCCACAAGCTTCTTGCCCGCATCCGAGAACGAGCAGATAGACTCTGCAGCGTGTATGGCATTGATTTGCGCCTGAGCCTTTTCTCCAGCATTCAAGCTGTCGTTCGAGAACGCAGCTATAAATGCATCGGGCTGATTGACAATGTGGTCTCTCAGAGCATCACTTTCCTGATGCGCCAGTACTTGCGCGAAGAATCGCCCCTTCGCAGCTTCCTTCAGGTGAGCGGCAAAGTGTTCCCAAGCTTCTTTTGGATAGTGATTGAGGAACAGCATCAACGGCTCCCGGAACGGACTGCTCCTCGTCCGCCTCGTGCTAGCCTCGAGCGCAAGCACACGGTCCACCAGCTCGCTCAAGAAGCTGACAGCAGCACTTGGCAGAAGGTGGAATACAGAGAAGATCCCGCTGACGACCTTCATCTTCGGCTGACTCTCAATCAGGCCAAAGCTGACCTTTTGCAGGGTCTGCGGGTCGGCGATCTGCCTCATGTGATCCAACAGTCGCGTTCCGATCTCGACCTTGAAGTAGTTGGTGAGCAACTGCAACAACGTCCTTAGGCCTTCCAGTCCCTCAACCGACAATTTACGAGGATCTTGAACATTCATAAGAATCGGTCTTAACCCATTCTGCAAAAGGTCTTTAGGCAACTTTTGCGTGGCGGCCAACACAATCTTGAGCCCAGCGTTGGCCGCCGTCGCGACGTCTTTGTTCTTACTGTACAGGCTCTTGAAGAAGATGCTTATCACTCTTGCCCTGTGTTGCCCGCCAGTAGGTTGCTGTGGAGTACCCGAATTGGAGCCAGGAGTTCCTTGAGATTGGCTCTGTTGCTGCTGTTGGCCACCCGTGAAGCCCGGAAATCTTATCGCGGTCGTCAGCAACTTCAGTCCGGCAACGCGTAGACGCACAATGCTCTCTGCAGTGCGATACTCGTACGGCTTCTGAGCCAGAGACTCATCGTCTGCATCGACAAGAGCCAGAGTTTCGTACAGCAGGCGATTCAGTTCCTCACCGAAAGTCAGAACATCGTTCTCCATGTCCAGCAGGAAGTTGATAGCGTCAATGTATCCAATCTGGGCCGCAAAGGGCAAAGCTCGCAACGGCTTGTTGAAGATAGGCTGAATTAACACATCCTTGACTGGATTGACAAGCTCATGGATTGGCAGTCCCAATGCATCGGCCAGGGTCCTCAACGCAAGCTGAGCCGCTTCCCGAACGTGGCGATTCATGTGGCTGACTTCTGCAATCAAGCGGTTGGCGATCTGATGCAGCTGATCTGTCTTATCCTCGAGCTTCTTCTTCAGATCACCTTGCTTTGCTAGATCGGACGACCCGAAACGGTTGACCAGCTCGACAATCGCGTCCTTGGCTTGCAAGCGGATACCAGCAGGAAGATCCTGTGGCATGTCCTTGATGACATAGAGAAGTCCACGGATGAGGTCCAGCAGGCGATTGAATCCTGTCAGCTTGGACTCCGCAATCCAGGAGTCGGTGAAGCCAATCTTGCTGCGGTTGATAAGTATGCTGATGCCCAGTGCGCCGGCAGACTTAGTGAACCACTCTTCTTCGTAGCAGGAATGCACGCAACACTCGGCAAGCTTATGGAAGAATGGAAGCGTTTCTGCTCGCTCTTCGCTTCCACCGAATATCGCGACAGCAAGCTTAAAGCAAGTCTGCATCGCCTGTTCCGCCACGTCTCTGACTTCCGGCAGGTCCGAGGCCAAAGAATCACAGATAGCATCTGCGAGTAGCGCCGTCTCGATGTATACTGGACCTTCGCCGCTGCGAACATCAAAGGCACGCTTTTTATGCTTTTCCCGCGCCAACGCAACGCTGAGCTCTACAAGCATGAAGTGACGGTAGATGCCCTGCAGAAACCTGGCAGACTCGTCTTTGAGGATCTCGGACGTGCCAGCCGTGTACATCAGTGCTCTCAGCAATTTAAGCAGAGTGGCCTGCTGCGCATCGCGCTTGACTGAGCTTTTCTGCCGCTCCGACACACTGAAAAGGTCGATGCCGGTGTCGAATTTCTTGTCAGCCAGATCATTTGCCTGCAAGCGCACAAGCCTGGCAAAGTCGTGTGGTAGATCATCGAATCCAATAAGTAGCTTGACATGCGACGTGACGAGCTTATAGGCCTGGCGCTTGTAGTGCTCGTCGCTCTTCTTCGCCTTCTCGGCTTTCGGCACAGGCTCCCACAGTCGCTCGACAGCAGTCTCAATGCCAAGCCTGGCCGGCATAGCACGCTCACCTCCATTGCTGACAGCGCCGATCAATCGCACATCTACACTAGCTTCGTCATCCGCATAGCCGCGCCACTCAAGCTCAGGTGGTCCCGTGAGAAAGCGCCTGTTCCTGCCACCAAGCTTGCCGAGAATGCGTACAGCCGTGTGTGCACCCTGATGGCCAGTCACCACCAGCGCACCACCCGGCTGCTGCGGATTGGCTGATGTGAGTGAGCCCGGCTTCAGCATGCGCCAGAGACTGCCCATGATCTCTTCCATCCACGGCTGCATGATTGGGTCTAGATAATCCGCCGTAAGGTTATCTACACACAACTCAAGTGTTCGCAGACCTTGTGCCGTGAGTTCTGAGGAGCCTGCGCTTCCAGACCTGATATCGTTGGAGCCAGCCGCGCCGCGTGATTCTGAGGGATTGGTGCGCTCGCCGGAGCGGAGCGCGACGGTCAAAGGTCGCATAAGGTATGAAAGGTGAGGAAGCAGGTGGCTGAGCCTGGCAGGCACGGTGAGGGACAGCTCCACAAACAGATCTCGAGACGCTGCGTCCTTCGCGGCAGCCAGCTGCGTGTTCAGAACCTCCAGCAACATCTCTAAAAGAGGCAATATCTCTTTGTACAGATGCTCGAAGCGACCACCTCCAATAGAGCGAAACAAGCTTCGAAGCAGCAGGAAGTAGTTGGTTGGCTCTTCAGCCGTCACGCTCATTTCAATGCTTCTCGTAATGAGTTCGCGCACGTGCGGGAGCAACACCGACTCGTTATGCTGGCTGAACAGCGTGACAGCCATAAAGCTAAGCTTGAACAGCCGAAGCAAGACATTCGTCTTTGCGCTGTCTTTTTCGCCTATCTCTTCCAGCTTTGACATCAGGAATCGAAGCAGCATGCCACAGAAGGCAGGGCTAGTAGCTTCTGAGGCAAGCAAGAACTGAGGTATGTGCAGAAGCGCATTGTGCTTGAAGGACTGCTCATACAGGAACTCGATTCCGGACTCGCTGGTGCCCGGCTGATCTGGAACAGACGTCCGGGATGTAAATATCTCGTGGAACGTCGCAGGGTCCAAGTGATGGAAGATTGTGGCAAAAGTCTCAAGCAGATCCTTTTCGACTTTGCTGCTTGCAGTCGACGAGGCCAGGCTCTGATTCGATGCGGGATCCATATTCTCGGACTCCTTGGACTGGTCAAGAGGTGCATAATATTGGAAGCACTTTGCACCTTCGCGGAAGAGCTTGATCAGGATCTCCACCTCTTCAGCCTCAAATCCATAAGAAAGGTCGGCCCAATTGAGCGGAGCATTGGCTTGGTCAACCTCGTCTTTAATCTTCTGCGGATTTGTGTTCTTGAGAGCGTAGAAGAATGTCTTGAGCCCATGCAGCAGATTGCGGAATAGGAATTGATTCTCAGTCACGGCGTCGTTTGCACGATCTCGAGGGCTCAATGCTTTGATGGGCATCGCCGCGAACAGGTCTGTCTGATCCCAGTCCGGCTTTTGCTCCTGATCTGCAAGGAAGTTCTCGGGGACTGCATCCAAGCCAGACCCGGCCTCCATTTGTTGACGTGCCAATTTGACAGCGTTTGGATACGCCCTATTCATGGCTGCAAATTTATCTGCAATACCGTTCAGGACCGTCATCATCAGGAACCTTGCGTCCCGCTTGTTCTCCACCTTTGACATGCATTCTGCCATGTTGAGCAGCAGCTTTGCAGACATTGTCTGGTAGCTGGTGCCTGGGACTTCGACGCCATCATCACCGGTCAGGTGGCCGACATACACCGTGACGACTCTGTTAATCTGATCAGGGTTGAGTTGCTCGCGCACGTGGTGGATCAAGTCTGCAAGCATAGTATACGCGAGCGGCCTCAGCGAGACATCAGCCGTGAGACTATCTCCGACCAACGTCCTCGCGTCCAGCAGTGGGATTATGGATGGCAGGAAGACAGATCGAAAGTTGAAGTTGATAATATGTCTGATGGCGACGAGCAGCTCTTTTCGCGTTGCAGTATGCGATCGTGGCACATCGCGGAGGAGGCGCACAGTCAAATCCGGGAGATTGTTGAGGAACTCAGTCAACGAGCTCTGATATGCTCGTAACAGGTACGCCAAGAAGCTCATCGTCTTGACCTGGGCAGTGACCAAATCGCCAAATGCAGCAGTCTGGCCCTTCAGCTTGATCTCCTTGGCAATGCCAGTGAATATGTCGCCTCTTGACTCAGCCTCTTCATGAGCACGCCTTTGCGGACCAGCTTGCAACATCAAAGTGCTCTTGATCTTGGGCGTGAACTTGCCGACGTTCTTGGGTGCTAACGATCGGTGGGCCTGAAAGATGGAGACCACTATGATCGGACACTCAGCCACGACCTTGAAGCTCTGCATACCCTTTGCAAGCTGCCGCGTTGTTTGCTGGTCCGCAGACGGGTCGGAGCCGATGGATTGATTGCTCGAGCTGACTGGCGAACCAGGTGTACCAACGGCGCCTGGTGTGCCAGGCGCATTCGCCGTCGCTGGTACAGGCGATGGAGAATCGAAGGTGTCTTTCACGGTCTGCTCCATGCCTTCGAAAATTTCCAGGATCAGCTCGAGGAATGGTTGTGCCTTCTCCGCGACCGCAGGTGACTTGGCAAAGTATCTGCAAAAGTCCATAACGACCTTCAGACATAAAACCGCATTTTCCTCGTTCTCGACCTTGACCAACCCCAAGCATGTTTCCACAATCTTGTCTGCGTGCGGCTCAATCACGCTATTGTCCGCACTGGCCAGCGGCAGTCGATGCAGTATCTCCAATATGGTCGACCGTACCTTCTGCTCTGGCGATGTTGATATGAATATTGGCGTTCCCGACAGTATATGCAGAAAAAGTGGAACGAATTTCTCGAGAAATGGGCCGTAGTTGGAGCCTGAGCACCAGTTGTCGAGACCATCGCGCAGCTCAGTCAAGAACTGCGCCTTGGTTTTCTGGTCGGCAGAGGCATCTTGAAGCTTTGCCTCGTACTCGTCAAGGCTGCGGGTGGCCATACTGGCCCCGCAGATGTATTATGCTCTCTTCAGAATCGCTGTTCGTCGTTCGTGTCGTCGTCAAGTCATGTCTCGTCGCAATCCGATGCTCGAATTACTGCCTGATCGTGGTTGCCTGGTACTGTGGCCCAGCTGACTCAAATGATGTGTAAAGCCTGGTGACTCGTTCAAATCGAATTCTTGATTGAAGGTGTTACAGTGCTGCAAGTCGCGTGCATGAGGTCGCGTTTTTCTTTTGCGACAGCCGTTGCGCAAATGAACAAGTGTTCGTGTTTAGGAAGGCAGCTGTCAACACAACGAAGTGCTCCAGCATGTGTCGAAAGTGGTGTAGGTAGATGTGCAAGGCTGATGGTATGCACTATATTACCGTGTGTATTGAAGCTGTGAAGCCGAGAGCTCGCAGACTCTCAAAGCGCGGGCAAAGCGACTGCCAAAGACCGCTGATCGCTGCTCGGAAAGGTAAGCGTTGGTGCCACAGCTTGCAGCGGGAGGCCCGAGCCAGATCGCCTCTCCCGCTTTCTGGGATCGCCCTCGTCCTTTTCAGACAAAGTCTCCACACTGTCTATGCCTCGTTCGAGATCGGGCAAGATGTGGTAGGTACAGTGTAGGACGATGCTGTCAAACGCAGGGTGCTGCTGATGCACGCGAGCACCACATGGCCAAAGATGGACCTGCGGCTGTTGACAGTCCGCCTTCTATGCGGAGTGAGTTGCCTGCGCGCGGCTGCAGAAACGCTGGGCCATGAACGGCTATGCGAATCAGCCTCACGTTTTCGGAGACCATAGCATCGAAGTGTCGAAGACATCTTATACTTGCAGGAAATCACAACTAATGCGCAGCGCATGGCTTCAAGGAGCACTCTCGCTATGAATCGAAAGCTCTACCTCGACAAGGTAGCAACCTTGGCCTTGCAGCAAGGCGTCCGCTGACCAGACAGCAACCGCAAATGGGATTCGAAAGCCACCTCAGCTTTCCTCAGCTCTCGATCAATCAGCGACAGAATCTTTGAGACCCCAGACGACCTGCTACGGGCTGTCAAAATGGACCATCAAGCAGGCGGGCGTGCCAGTGTTTGCGTTGTGCAAAACATAACGCCGCCATGGATAGCATCACTTGGCTCAGCATGGGATATCGAGCCAGAGTTCTTCGTGGCACATGCTGCAGTACCGCCAAGAGATATGTTCTGGCAAAGGCCGGGGCACAGTCTGTGGCAAAACGAGCCTGACGCTCGGAGATTTTACAACGTTCCGGGCATCTTCGAATACCATTCTACTACTCCAACTAGAGATTATGACAACCTGGACTTGGCTGGCAATAATGTACCATTTCCAAGACCTGGACGGGTGGAGCCTGAAAACTGCTTGAGTCTCAGTACATGCATCTCTTACGTGAGGGTTACAGAGCGTTTGTGTGAGTTGTGGCAATCACCACGTCCAAAACTGCTGGCATGCTGATTTGAATCACTAGATCTCTTCCTGACGGACGCCACCAAGACACGACGGCCACCAATTCTCGGAATGCAACCTCCATGCCTGCAAACGACACTGCGTCTGCCTTTCGCCTCGAATCGCGGGGGCCTCGGGCTACCTCAATTGTACTCCAAATCATCTTTCTCATTGAGCGAAAGTCTGCAGTCTTTTCTTGCACACGAATGGCACCTCGACATCCTTTTCGACCGGCCCGCAGCTCTTTCCATTCTTCCCTTCATCTACATGCTCTCGTCCTCCTTTTCCGAGAGCAACCTACGGCACCTCACAAAAGAGCTCAAAGAAATCTCGTTTCGCCAGACACGTCGCCCGGACGACGCCATCAACGAGCGACTCCATGACTGTCGCGAGAAACTCCACTCCCTACGCTCTCTACTGTCCGAAACCAGCACAAACATACCTTCGGGCCTTGCAGCATACTACGACGGGTACCCGAAAATCGCTACGAGGCACCAGCGAACGCATTTGTCGCCCACTTCCAACCACAAGCGTATCCTAGACGAAGCTGACAACCTCGATCGCTTCCTCATGGAGACCTTTCAGCTCCTCATGAGCTCCCTCAGCATCCGCGACAGCACTGTTGGCATTCAACAGTCCAGACGCGCAACTTTGATAACATGGCTCGCATTCATATATGTGCCACTATCATTTGTTACGGGCATCTTTGGCATGAACGTCAAGGAGATCAACGGCTCGCCACTCTCCGTGTGGACATGCTTCGTGACGCTTGCGATTGTAGTAGCCACTACCGCACTGGCGTTCTGGGTATATCACCACTACCAGCGGAGCGCTGCAAATATTCAGTCCCTCGCGCGAGGAACGGGACGGCGACCACTGCGACGACGCGTCGCGCGCCCTGAGCAGTCCGCGCAGGCCAACTGCAAGACGATAGCATAAGCCGTCGACGAGGTACGCGCGGTACGCAACTTGCCGTTGAAAGATCATTGGCGACCATCCAGATTCTCGATTGCGAGGGCACGACGTCCGAGTCATCGTGCATGCGCAGCATACGAGTTGCTCACCTGCAAAACAGGCAATCTCAGACTCGTGCAACGACATCTCGCAGGTCACACCAGCACCTTCGTCGTCGACCCATGGCAACCAAAACAAGTTTGATCAGTGTAAGCCAAGAGAAGAAAGACCACGCACCTGATCTACGCTTCGATTTCGGCCCAAAGCCTTCTTTCGAGGTTTCTGGTGACGATCCAGAGACTTCTCAACCCCGAAGTAGGTGGGACCGGCTTTCGTGAACGCAACGCCGGCAAGGACAACACATAGCATTCTTGTCTATCTCATCTCGCGTCAGTCCGATATCCGTGATACACCAAGACGCCATGCTAAACGCAACTCACAATATGGGTACATTGCCCCTTTTCCATCCCTAGTGGCCGTACGCCAGAGTTCCTCGTCCTCATGTCTTTTCCCGGCGCTTGCACACGTGCGCAACGCGCCTTGCGCACCTCAACAGGCGCGTCGACTTGTTCGTGTGTCTTCGCCAGACAAAGTCCATGCCCGCAGAAGACCACGAAACCTGTCTCGGTCGTGATACGCAAATGCGGGTCTTCTAAGAAAGTAGATCCGCAACATTCATTGGCATCTCATCGATCTGCGTGGAGTAATACAACTCGATATCGCGCAAGATGCGGACGTCCTCGGACGTGACGAAGTTGATGGCCACGCCTTTGCGGCCAAAACGTCCCGAGCGGCCGATGCGGTGGATGTAGTTCTCTCTGTTGGAGGGGAGGTCGTAGTTGATGACCAGCGAGACCTGTCATTACATTACGTTAGTGGCAAAGCTCCCAAAATTCGCGGAGGTGTAAACTGTGCTTACCTGCTGCACATCAATCCCTCTCGCCCACACATCAGTCGAGATCAACACCCTGCTATTCCCCTGCCTAAACTCGCCCATAATACTATCCCGCTCCTTCTGCGGCATCTCCCCATGCATGCTCGACACGGTAAAATTCGCATCGCGCATCTTATCCGTCAACCAATCCACCTTCCTCCTCGTATTGCAGAAAATCACCGCTTGCGTAATCGTCAGCGTGTCATACAAATCGCACAGCGTATCAAACTTCCACTCCTCCTTCTCCACAGCAATGAAGTACTGCTTCAACCCTTCCAGCGTCAATTCGTCACGCTTCACCAGGATCCGCACCGGGTCTGTCATGAATTTCGTCGTCATGTCTAGCACGTCGTAGGGGAGGGTGGCGCTGACGACGACGACTTGAGTCGCGGGTGGGAGGTAGCGGTAGACGTCGTAGATTTGCTCGCGGAAACCACGGTTGAGCAGCTCGTCGGCTTCGTCGAGGACGAGCATTTTGATGTGGCGGGTTCGTAAGTTTCGTCGCCGGATCATGTCGGCCACGCGTCCGGGGGTGCCGGAGACGACGTGCTGGCCGTAGTCTAGCTTGCGGATGTCTTCGCCAACGTTGGTGCCGCCGATGCAGGCGTGGCATTGGACGTTCATGTAGTCTCCCAAAGCGAGAAGGACGGACTGAATCTGTGTTGCGAGTTCGCGGGTGGGTGAGAGCACGAGAGCCTGGGTTTCGCGAACGGCAGTATCGATGACTTGGAGGATGCTGATGCTGAAGGTGGCTGTTTTTCCCGTGCCGGATTGTGCTTGGGCGATGGTGTCGCGACCTTTGCAGATTTGGACGATGGCTCGGGACTGCACTGCTGATGGGGATTCGTAGCCGTATGCGTAAATGCCGCGGAGGAGGTTTTCTTTGAGGTGCATCGCCTCGAAGGCTGAGTATATGTGTTAGCTGCGATACGTTTGTCGCATAGTTTGGAAGCCTTACTAGGTGCGACGGTGACTTCTTTGGAGGTGCTGAACTCCATCCTGGAGTCCTCCTCTCTGTTGATGCCTTCGTCCGCCATGATGCTGTCTCCTTCTGTTACTTGAATTGTGTTGCGATTGAGAAGATGGCGCTGGACAGGACGAGCTCAGATTTCCTCGAGGCTGCTGGCGGCGGATTGCGGACCGAGCCTTTTTGAGATCGGCGGCGGCGCGAGTCATGTCAGCGTTGCATGTGCAGGGCAATTCTGAGCTCTTTCGCGACAGAGTGAAGACCTGCGACTGGATCACAGACGACTACACTCACACATACTCTCTCAGCAACAACGGCATTGCCGTCAAGAGGTTGCGTGCCTTCTCCATTGGGAATTCCATGTGTAAGTGAAACTGTTGCAAGCACGTGCACCGGGCGGCGAGGCGAGCAAGAGAGCGGAGCTGGAGGATCTGGAGGGAGGCAGTAGTCAGGCCTGGTGGGAGAAGACACAATGCCGATCTTCGAGGACCTGCGATATCTGCACGAGGACATTGAGCGATTAGAGCAAGGCATCGCAGACCGAGTCATCGACGAACCGAAGCACATCCGCCAGCGACTGGTGCGAGATCACGAAGTCGCAAACTTCCTCGAGCGCATACAGAACCAATCGACCAAAGCGTTAGACATCTACAACACCAAGCAAGATGAGCGATTACAGGAGGTGCAATCATTAAGTACGGGCGATCCATTCGAGGAATTCTACAAGCAGTTAGCGGGCATCAAGGACTTCCACAAGCGATATCCCAACGAACCCGTCGAGAATCTGGAGCGCGCATACAAGAAGACGGAGGATGTCAACACGTTTGCGGGCGACATCGATGGCATGTTCACGGGTGAGGAGGGCTTCGGCAGGTACTTTGACCTGACCATGCTGCATGAGGAGTACCTGAATCTGCCGGGTGTGAAGGGCGTCAGGAAATTGACGTACCTGCAATATCTGGACATCTTCGATCACTTCACACCGCCACAATGTACGATCAAGAAGGAGGACAAAATGACGGATCAGTATTTCTCCTACGTCGGCAGCCTCTCACAGTACCTTGAGAGCTTCATGCGGAGAACGAAGCCACTGGAAGACCTTGACAGACTCTTCAAGACATTCGATCAGGAATTTGTGCTGCTATGGGATCAAGACAAATTCCCCGGCTGGTCATCCTCCTCATCACAAGCCAACGGAACCTCCACATCGAAAGGCCCAGCGACAGAAGGCACTGGTGAAGGCGTCTGGTGCGCCGATTGCCAAAAAGAATTCAAAAACGACAACGTCTACAAAGCTCACTTGACGGGCAAAAAGCACATCAAGAACGCCGAAGCTCGCCAACAAAACGGCGACTCTGCTCCAACCACCACTCCCGCACCACCCATCGCAAAGCGCACCCAAGAACGCGCAATCGCCGAACGCGAACACCGCATCCGCAAGCTCGCTTCCGCCATGAAAACCGAGCGCGAAGACACCCGCGTCAACGTCGAGCGCAAACAAGGCATGACAGACCGCGAACGCCAACAAGAACTCGCTGCCCTCTACGCCGAAGACCAAGCCATCGTCTCCAGCGGCACCAACAACCGCACCTCCTCCCCCAACGACGAAGAAGAAGTCGACGGCGAAGAAAAAGTCTACAACCCCCTCAAACTGCCCCTCGCCTGGGACGGCAAACCCATCCCCTTCTGGCTCTACAAACTTCACGGTCTCGGCGTCGAGTTCCCTTGCGAAATCTGCGGGAATTATGTGTATATGGGCCGCAGGGCGTTTGAGAAGCATTTCTCGGAACAGAGGCATGTGTATGGGTTGAAGTGTTTGGGGATTACGAATACGGGGTTGTTTCGGGAGATTACGGGGATTGAGGAGGCGGAGCGGCTGTGGGAGAAGATTCAGAGGGATCGCGGGGTGGAGAGGGAGAGGAGGGGGGGTGGGGATGCGATGGAGGAGATGGAGGATAGTCAGGGGAATGTTATGCCCAAGGTTGTGTGGAATGATTTGAGGAATGCGGGGTTGTTGTGAGTGTTGTCATGAGTGTGGGGAGGTGGAGGTGGAGGTGGAGGTGGAGGTGGAGGAGGTGTGGATTGTTCTTTTGGTGGCAAAGACGAGGATGATGCGAATACTCCTACTGTACTGCTGCTGCTGCTGCTGCTGCTGCTGCTGATGAGACGTGTAACCAATATAGCTTTTTTCCGTGGCTGGCACGAGCGGGCAGAGAATTGCAGCCGTGCCTAAGGGGTACAATTCTAGCAGGTCTGCTGCCTGCGTCTTTCTTCTTCCTTCTCCTGCTCCTCTTCCTTCTCCTGCTCCTCCTGCTCCTCCTGCTCCTCCTGCCCCTTCTCCTCTTCATCTCACCACGGAATCCAAGATCCACGATCCATACCATCGCAATGAACGAATATCTGTGCCTAGCTCCCTAGCTCCTAGCTCAAAGCCCATAAGGTACCTCCCAAGAAATCATCGTATGCTCATCCAGCCTTTCGATCCCGCACGTTCATTCCTTCCCGCTCGCTTACTCTAAACTAGCTTCCTCATACTCATACCCATACTCACAAATCAAACTCCCCACGTTCCTTTTCTTCGAAGACTGGTTCGTTCAAAAAGGTAAGGTACCTACCTAGATCCACGTACCTAAGCTTCCATGTCTTGAGTCTCGGAACAGTTTGATGTACTCAGTTACGACCACCACCACCAGCAACAACAACGAACCAAAGATGATTCGGACATGTCATGACTGGCTGATCGAAGGGGCAGGGATACGAACAATGTTGGTATTCTGAACAACATGAATATCTACATATTACCCAACAAAAAAAGGAGGTCAAAAACTGCCGTTACACTATTCCAGCCAACCAGCCAGCCAGCCGTGCCCCCATTTCCCCCCACCCAAAAAAAAGTTTCTGTGCCGTCGACGCCAGCCATGCCCACGCCTACACGCCAGAAACACCTTCGCTCTTTTGATTGATGGATTGGAAAAAAGGGGGCGGGGGTTATGTACATCAGACACTTCAAGCAGATTTCAACCTCGACCGAACTGACCTGACGCCGATATTTCCTGAACAGTAGGGATGCTGAATTTCCCAGCTCTGGCTACTAGTCGAGAGGCCCCCGGCTCGCTGCGAGAGCTCAGCTCGGCTCGGCTTGGATGAAGGCGAGTCTCATCATGATCCCAGAAAACGGACGGACAGAGCGCTTACTGCTTCTCCCCCCTCTGTCCCTGCACCTGCACCTGCGTCTGCCCCTCAAGAGCACAATGCGCATCCAGCATCTCACAATCCCCCACCTCCCCCAGCCCCTCCCCCTGCGCCACTGCAGCACGCCACCCCCAAGCCTTCTCCCTCTGCTGCTCATGCTCCCTCTGCCTCCTCCTCCCCACCATACTCACCCACCCCTCCGCCGAATCCAACGTCGCCTTACACATCTGACTAACCTGCCCAATCATATCCAACCCCTCGGTCGCGAACGCCACCATCCGATGCGCACTGCGGCTCGTTTCGCTGTCGTTTACTTGACCGTCGGAGACGCGGCGCCAGCGTAGGGGAAGGGAGAGCAGTTGTCCGCGGACGAATTCGCGGGCGTTGATGGGAAGGGCGCCGCCGGCGGAGGAGGAGACGGATTGCACGACTGTTTTAGGGTGGTCCAGATGTCGTCGCAGTGTTTTTGGATGATGCCGGCGAGGCGGCGGGCGGAGTCGTCGTGGTCGGGGGTTTGGGGGCGGGGTTCGCCTTTTTCGGCGGCGGCTTGGGAGGAGGAGTGGTTTTGGTGCCAGTGGTCGCGGGCTTGGTCGTACTGCTCCAGCACTAGTCTCAGGGCATCTGACACCGTGGCGATGTGTTCAGCGCTGCGACCCAGTATCTGCAAACAGTAGAGGAGGCTGCGACGAGAGGTTTCGCTCATGGCGACGCCGAGGCCGGAGGCGGAGTACATAAGGTGTTGGGACCAGGTGCGGTTGTGCTCGGGTCGGCGGTCGGGGTGTTGTGCTCTTTCGAGGGTGGCGGGGCTGGCTTCTTCGCGGTATGATGGTGGTCTGCTCGCACGGTATGAGGGTAGCGATTCGACTTGTGAGCCTACAGACTCTCGACGAGCTCTGTGGTCCACTATGCCGGCTTCAATGTCCATATGTTCGTCGACTCTTCGTCTCTTGCTACGAGCGGCTGCCTCATCGCCTGAGCTGGCATCTGCTTGCTCCCTAGGCGTGAGATACCACCGAGCAGCTCTTTCGGCGCCGATTGTCCGTCCGACATTCCCCACTGCATTCACCATGGGGCTGCCAATGTTGCGCTCAGCGACATCAATGCCTGCTCGTACGAAACGAGGAGTGAGAGACTTGGCGCCACTGTATGCTGACATGGATCCATTGATGATGGCTCCAGGTACTGGGTGTGCTTGGGTGAATAGTTGTAGCAATGGCTCTTGTTCTTGGCGTATGCCGTCCATTGGTGCGCCAGAGCTTAGCGCTGGATGTGAGGGGACTTGGCCAGGAGGTGATCGGACTGGCCTGGTCGTTAATTCTTATTCCATACTCTTGATGTGTTCCAACATACCTGATCCACCAAGCCCAATGAGCGCTTCTGCTACATCACGCACTTCCTGATCCGCAAGTGACACTCCGCTCTTGGTTCTTGTCCCGTGATCATCAGACCCGACCATGCTGCTTTCTGATGGGCTAGCAACTGCCACATCCGTACTCTTTCTTGAGCCATTGAATTGCTGCTGCTGGGGATCTATTCGCGGTAGAGTAGTCGCTGCAGAAGGCGACAAGGGTTTTATGATGGTGCCTTGGGCTTGCGCCGTAGATGTCTGCTGGAATTGTGGTGACAGCACTGTCTTCAGGTCTGGGAGATGTGTTGGTGGTGGCATGTGCGACTGTGTGCCCTCGAAGTGCGGCTTCGGTAGCTCGTAGGGCGAAAGTGCGTGCTTCTCATGCTGCTCTTCTGCTTGCCGTGACGACGGTCGGGGCTCTTGCGGGTGAACCTCCATGCCGATCAGGTTCTCGCTTCAACTATGGTAAGGCTGACAATGATGTCTTAGATTGTGCGATAGTCGATGCAGGTACATGCGGCAGAGAGATATGCTGGGACGTCGTCGTGGGTGTGCCAGTGTCATGGTCATAACACACACCACCACGAGGTCAGCACGGCGGAGGGGTCGAGTGTCACCAGGATTTGCGCACAGACCTGCCAATAATGGCCATGTGAAAGCCGCTAGTACTTTAGCTTTGCCTCAGAGTCCGATAAGCCGAACGCACGTGAACGCGCTTACCCGATATCGGTCTTCACGTGCCAAAAGCTGAATTGCATGTGAAGTGACCTGGTTGACCTTTCAAACTACAATTTCTCACCATACCAGGGTAGGTATGAAATACTACACCGGCATTGCAGAGACTTTGCGATCTGGACATGCACACCACGACAGCGTATGGACTAATAGTGCACGATCATGAGAGGTGTAAGCGCATAGTGCATGGAGGCTGTGGCTTGTCTTCTTGTCTGCTTTTTCCTGGTCGATCTTTGCTGTAAGTGATGGAGGTACCGAGGGAGATGCAATGGCATCGTGTCGATCCAGTCATCAGAGGATACTCACATCAGCCAGCCCTCCCAACATGGCTGTCAGTGTGCCTTGGCCAGTAGTGCAGTCAACCTACTCCTACGGGTGAATTGCCATGCGTTCTTTCACCGCGGTTGTACATGACAAAGCCCGCCCGTCTAATGCCAGTCAGACGAGGTATTTTATTCGATGAAATCTTGCTTGCTACATATCACTTGCAAGAGCGGCGCGTCCGTGAGTCGTGAGTCGCTAGTGACGCTTTGGGCACGAGTCATGTATCTGGATTCCACCTTCCAGACTTGCGCTCTTTGAACTTCACATCTGATATTAGACTTATCCAAACAGCCCAACATGTCCGAACGCAAGGTCTTGTCGAAATACTACCCACCCGACTTCGACCCGTCAAAACTCGAAAAGCGCGTCAAGAAACCCAAAAATGCTGGTCCCAAGGTGCAGACAGTCCGCCTCATGGCACCCTTCCCTATGCGCTGCACTTCCTGCGGCGAGTACATCTACAAAGGCCGCAAGTTCAATGCGCGAAAAGAGACAACGGACGAGAAATACTATGCGATCACAATCTTCCGATTCTACATCCGGTGTACGCGATGTAGTGCAGAGATCACGTTCAAGACGGACCCAAAGCACATGGACTACACGTGCGAAAGAGGCGCCAAGAGGAATTTTGAGCCGTGGCGGGAAGCGAAACTGGCGGAGGAGACGGAGGAGGAACGGCTAGACCGGCTGGAGAAGGAAGAGGCTGAGAAGGACAAGATGACGGAACTGGAGAAGAAGACGGATGACGCTAAGCGCGAGATGGAGATCGCCGATGCGCTGGATGATGTGCGGACCAGGAACGCGATGCGCGAAAGGGCTGGTGTGGACGGTGCAATCAGTTCGGTGGCTGCGGCGCAAAAGGTGAAGGATGAGGAGGCGGAGAGGGTGGAGCGGGAGATCGAAGAGCAGGCACGTGCTGCGTTCATGAGTGCGACGGGCGAGAGGGTGAGGCGGCTGGACATGGATATTGAGGTCGAGGACGAGGACCGGGTTGCTATGCCGCCGCCGGTGACGTTTGAGAGGAAGGTGAAGCCGAAGAAGACGCTGCAGGGGCTTGTTGGGATCAAGAAGAAGGACGATGGTGAGTTGAAACAGACTGCGCCTACGCCTCCACAGCCTGTGCCACAAGAAGCGCCAAAATCTGCCCTGGCGTTGGTGTCGGCGTATGACAGCGACAGTGACTGAAAGGGAGCATTTATGAAGATATGGATTACGATTTGAAATGTATCATGATCACATGAAAGAGGTGCTCCACTGGCAACGCCGCGCCAAGCTTTAGCGAGCAGCATCCGAGCACGTTCGCCGTCACTCGCATGCCAGCCACACCAAGCTCTCAGGACGCTCAAGGGCAAACTCCCACAGATGCCCACCAGGTTGTCGCGGATCCTCACCACCCCAAAATCCACGACCCCTACGACGTCAAAACCCAAAGATGATTCGGATCCGCATCCTCATGCTTCGTCGCCAAAACCTTCGCCACCCTCTCCTCAATCTCCGGACTCACCATCCCCCAAATCCCACACGCCCTCTCCTGCACCTCACTGATCGCCCCACTCAAATGCCCACTCACATTCTGCACAAACTCCTCATCCTGCCCCTGCCGCTTAAACACCTCCCACAACTCCCTCGGCTGCACCAAATCCACCTCCGGCCGAAACTCCGACGAATACGCCTCCACCCGCCCGTTCCACTCATTAAACGGCACATTCGTCTCCTGCACCACCTTCGTGGGCCGGAACGACGAGCGCACGTAATCTGGGTCCCCGCCGTAATTTCCATTCATCGTCATTCGCCCATCTCGCTGGAATGGTGAGTACACCGGCGCTCGGGAGCGATTATTCGGCAACTGCTGGTAATTCGGCCCTACTCTATACCTCGCCGCATCCGGGTAACTAAACATTCGCGCCTGCAACACGATATCCGCGCTCGGTCCTATACCCGGAACCATATTCGAGGGGCTAAACGCCGCTTGCTCGATATCTTGGAAATAATTCTCCGGGTTGCGATTCAATGTCATTCTCCCCACGGGTTGGAGCGGGTAATCTTTATGCGGCCATATCATCGTGTCGTCGAAGATATCGTAGGGCACGCTCGCGGCTTCGGACGGGTCCATGACTTGGATGTAGAGGGTCCAGGTGGGGAAATTACCGGCGTGGATGGCGTTGAAGAGTTCGCGGACGTGGTAGTCGGGGTCTGAACCGGCGAGTTGCGTGGCGGTTTCTTGGGACATGGTTTTGTTGCCGGAGTCGGGTTTGAAGTGCCATTTTACGTATTTGAAGGTTCCGGTGGCGGGGTTGCCGAGTTTGTAGGTGTGCACGCCGTAGGCGTTGACGTTGCGGAGGGAGGCGGGGATGCCGCGGGGGCCCATCTGGAAGATGATCATCAGGACTAAGGTGTTCGAATGGAGGGTTGAAGGCCAATATACGTACCACTTGCATCAGAGCGTGCGTGCCTTCCGGGTTGTTGTTATGGTAATCCCAGAACATGGTCGCGTCCGGCACGTTCGTCTGCGGGTGCTTCTTATGCGATCGATTCATACTCGGAGACTTGACCGGATCCCTGACAAAAAACACCGGCAAATCATTCATCACGAAATCCTGGTTCCCCTCCGCAGTTGAAAACTTCACCGCGAACCCCCGGATATCCCTCACAGTATCTGAACTCCCCTTTTCCCCTCCTACAGTCGAAATCCGCGCCAGCAAGGGCGTTTTCTTCCCCACGCCTGTTAGGAAGGAGGTGCTTGTTATGTCGGAGATGTCGTGCGTGACTTCGAATTCGCCCCAGGCTCCGGCCGCTTTGGCGTGGACGGCGCGCTCGGGGATGCGTTCGCGTGGGAAGTGCGCGAGGGTTTCGATGAGGTGCGTGTCTTCTAGGAGAGTGAGGCCGCCGCGGAGGCGGTGGTTGTGGGTGCCGCGGAGGATGGTTGAGGCTGTGGGGTTGGAGATGGGGCGGCCTAAGGAGAGAGGGATTTGTTAGGGGTGGGAGAGGGGGTGTGGTGGTGGATGGGCGGGTGTACCTTCTGCCAGGGTGAAGTAGGGTCTGTCTCCGGAATTGTTGTCTTTGGAGCGCTCGGGTATGGTGGTGGAGGATGCCATTGTTTTGCCTGTTGCAAGAATTGTGACAGCTGCTTAGTGGAGAGAGAGATATATGCTTACCACCAGAAGAAGTGGATTGGAGCGGTCTTCTTATAGATGGGTGTTGTGGTTGTTGTGCAGACGGCAGAGACGCCTGTGACTGCTTTATGAGATCACTGATACTGAAGGGACAGGGATGCTGGCTGTATTATGGTCATGATGCTGTGATGTTCTCATATTTCGTATGCAACAAAAGTCTTGCTCGATCGATACCAATTTGCTATCATACAGTTCTGTTCGTGTCATGAAGTGTGCTTTGCGTGAACTTGAGATCAAAGGCTTGGTCACAGGTCATTTGTGCCTTGATGCCTAGGTATTCTCGCGCTAGGATTCTCGAGCTCTTCACCTGGCCGTTTTCAGAGTGTATGCTTATACTTTTCCTGTTCTTGTAAAACATCACGAAGCAGGAATGAGAGAATCAGTGAAGAAAATAATGAGCCTGGTTTGGAGTGAGCGAAGGCTGAGGTCGCCATTGATTGTTTCTACGGACGGTCCCGAAAATGCTTACTGCTTACTGCTTACCTCTCGCGCAGCTGATTGCTCGAGGCGACTTCAGAACTGAACACTTTGGAAGATGCACCTGCAAGAGCCCAGGATTACACAGCATCAGTGCACATGCTGATACGGTATCAGCCGTCGATATGCTGGATGCGAGGTCAGCAAAGAGATGGGGAGTCCCGACAGCCGCCTCTCGCTGCTGGCTGCATGGCAGTCATGGCTGTCAGCATGAACCGGCCGACACATACAAATGCAGGAAGGTACAGTGTGTGTTTACTAAAGATGATACACCCAACAACCACGTGAGGCGCGACACATTTGAATATAGGCATCAGCCACAGCTCCGTGACTTTGACGGTTCGTCCTACTCTCGGCATTCGGCACGTCAGGCTTGCAGACCTGCGAACGTAGCGGTCATATATCCATTCTAATTCCGTTGCGCCTTGACAATCAGATGAGCGCTAATGCAGGCGTTGCAGGGGCGCGGCTGCACGGTTAAGTGGTAAGTATGTCTTGATCTTACATTGATATTGTGAGGTTTGGTCTCTTTGGATGTCTTCAACAACAACTCCTCTCTCTGTTGAGTTGCTGGCAACATGATGTCAGACTCCAGGACCGCTGAGGAGGATGAAATCCATTCGAAACGGCAAAGCAGCACGAGCGCATCGACTACCGAGGATAATGCTCTTAGAGGCGATATCGAAAAAGCTCATCAGGACTCCTCCAGCCCGTCATCCAGCCCTCGCGACGATGATATCGAGAAGCAAGACCACACTGCAACAATGCCACCAGATCAAACAACACCACCACCCAAAGACCCCAACATCGTCGAGTTCACCGGCCCCAACGACCCCGGCAACCCCAAAAACTGGAGCGTCACACGCCGCAGCGCCATCACCGTCTCCATGGGACTCATGACTTTCGTCGTCACCTTCTCCTCCTCCATCTTCGCCGACGCCATCACGCCCGTCGCCGAAGAATTCCACATCGGCACCGTGACCGCCACCCTCGGCGTCTCCCTCTTCCTCCTCGGCTTCGTGCTCGGACCCGTAGCCTTCGGACCGGCGTCGGAAGTCTGGGGGAGGAGAGTGCCATTATTGTCGGGGTATGCGGTATTCGCTATTTTCCAGATCCCGGTGGCTGTGGCGCAGAATGTGGAGACGATTATGCTGGGGAGGTTTTTTGCGGGTTTGGCGGCTAGTGCGCCGTTGGCGGTGGTTGGGGGTGCGATGGCGGATTTGTGGGAGCCGGTGGAGAGGGCTTATGCGATTTGTGCGTTTGCTGGTGGTGCGTTTGCTGGGCCGGTTGCCGGGCCGATCGTGGGAGGTTTTGTTACGGAGAGCTACTTGGGCTGGAGGTGGACGCAGTGGATTACGCTGATTATGGCGGCGCTGTTCGGAGGCATTGGTTTGGTTGTGATTCCTGAGACTTCGGCTGCGCGGATTTTGCAATTGAGAGCCAGAGAGCTGCGTCATGAGACTGGGAATTGGGCGCTGCATTCGAAGGCCGATGAGCATCGAGTCACACTACAGACGATCTGGACCGTCTATCTGGCACGACCTTGGGTGATGTTGATACAGGAGCCAATTCTCGCGCTGCTGACGGCGTACATGAGTTACCTGTACGGTGTGCTCTACCTTCTGTTCGAAGCATTTCCCATCTCCTTCCACGAAGACCGAGGCTGGAGTCTAGGAGTCAGCGGCCTTGCCTTCGTCGGCTTCATCGTTGGGATCCTGCTGGGCTCGGGCATAATGTGCTACTCCTCCGCAACCAACTTCAAGAAAGCCTTCATCAAACACGGCAAAGCGATCCCCGAAGAGCGTCTACCTCCCATGATCCTAGCCGCAATCGTGCTACCCATCTCCCTCTTCTGGTTCGGTAAGATCTCCCCCTCAACCTCACATCCGAGCACGTACTAATACCGCGCAGCATGGACATCCTTCCCCAGCATCACCTGGGTCCCACAAGTCATCTCCATCGTCTTCATCGGTTTCGCCTGCTTAGTCGCCTTCTGGCAGGGCATGAACTACATCATCGACTGCTACGGTTTCTACGCGAACAGTGCGATTGCAGTCAACACCTTCCTACGATCAATTTGCGGTGCTGCCTTTCCGCTGTTCGCACCGATCATGTATCGTAGGCTTGGAGTGCCGTGGGCGACGAGTCTGCTGGCGTTTATTTGTGTGGTGTTTATACCAGCGCCGATCTTGTTTTATAAGTATGGTGCGAAGATAAGGGAGAGGTCGAGGTTTACGCCGACGGGTTGATGTAGGAGGGATGAGTGGGGATAAGCGACAGAATATTAGAGTGACAGTCTCGAGACGAACCATGCTTTTGTGAGAGAGTCGATCGGTCACTCGCTGATCAGGGACTTGACTGCGCCACAGCTTCTGCAAGTGAAGCGTGCACCTTTCAGCCAAGAGTCTCTGTCTATTGACTGGATCACTGGAGTCTCGGGCGACACTGCTACCATGCAACCAGGTCAAGACCAGGAGAATAGACCTGACGCTATCAAAGGACGCCGACGAAAATACTGGATGCAATTAAATGCGCAGCGCTTGCAAGGTAATCTTTACACTTTTGAATCAATTACAAAAACCAGCACCTCTCCAAACTCGACATCCGCGTCAATGACACGCTTACTTAGCGTAAACGCAGTAAATGCTACCCTTGTCCGCATCCACGCCTCCATTCACATATCTCGCCCCGTTGAACTCCTCCGTCGCGGTCTCGATCCAGTACTTGCAGAAATCTTGCGCCTGGTCATCGCTGGTAATCTGAAACCCACCGCCACATCAGCAACCACATCTCATACTTCGATTCGGCGGGACGATTTTGATGTGACTTACCGCGCAAGAGCACTTGCCCTCCTCGCAATGGGCATCGCCAAAACGCCTCCGGGCTTCCTCTTGCACTTGCTGGTTCATGGTTACGGAGACGCCTTCGGCTCTCACGACAGGGGTGCTGCAGGGCTCTTTGCAGGCGTCGTCGGAGGTGCACTGGAGGGTTTGCGTGGTCAGCATGTGTGATGAGGGAGAAAGGGTGTGGGAGTCGAGAGTGGATTGCTTACCACAGCGCCGCTTTGCTGGCGAGCGAAGATATTAGGCATGGCGAGGGCGGCGCCAGCGAACAGGACCTGGGTGAGGAGGGTTGCGGAAACCATGGTTAAAGAGTGACGTGGGTTGGTGATGGAGTGGTAAGGGAATTCTTTCTTTTTGTTGACAGGAATACAGTACGAAGGACTTGCAGTCCAGTTGCCAGCCTTTTATGCCATCCTACAGATTTCACAGCCACGCTCCTTGCCCAGAAGTCTCTAGAGTCGATCCATTAGCCGATATTATGGCTAGTATCAAAGTGATCGTAAAACGGCTTGTCCCCATCAGGGATGTACCAGACGATCGCGAGGCTGCAAGTGTAGTCCTAGGATAGTTCATTCGGAGAGCGAGACATTAATCAGCCTCAGACCGTAATAGGCTTGGCGTACGAATGGACTCGCGTGAGCCAAGCTACGTGCAGACTTCGGCAGATTGTTTTGTGCAGGGTGCCAAGGAAGTGGCTTTGGGGAGGATGGGAGGACTGATGAGGAGGATTGATTTTCCTGGTGGCATGAAGCTGGCAGTCTGTGACAGAACTTGCTTGGAATTGTTTGATCTTCGGGGCCGAAACGAGCCAGAGAATAAGTCATTCACATTCAGCGGTCGCCCACAGAGACGTCATTCAGTACGGTTCTAAAATAGTCATATGAGCTGAGACATCTTTTCTGCTGCGTGTTCGCAATCTTCGTAATGCCAAAATGGGAGCGTTTAGTACGGCTCGGAAGCTGAATCAATTGTTCCGTGACGATTCTTCGACAGACGGAGGCATCTCATGCTACGAATAGTACCTATCGCAGACATTCTCAATCTGACCCTTGGGCACAGAGGTGTGCGTCGTGCCATTTACGCCAAAACCCTCAACCACGCCATCAAAATACTTTGGCCAGCCCGTCTCTGCTGGGCCATTCTTAGGATCCAGAAGCCATGCAAAAGTCCTGCGTCGTCTGGCTAGTAGCAGCGAGGGATGGGTTGCCAGATCTACGGTAACCAACATGTGTCGCGGATTATGGATAGCTCGCTGGAATAGTAGGCGCCCATACCATACACCAGCAGGTGAATATGTTGCAGAAGTACTGAGGACAGTGAGCGCCAGAGGTCGGGGGCTCCAAATGCTAGGAGGAGGTAGCGGTTGAAGTAGCTGGTATCGTGGCTCTTGTACTAGCGATTGAGCAAATTGCGTCCCGAGCCATTGACGGATGCCTGGAGCACTTTACTTGATGGCTTCGTGAAGTGCGTCAATTGAGCCATGTTTTCGAATCGAAGGCCAAGTAATCCTCACGAGTGCCACTGGACGTGTTGACCATGAACTTTAACTACGAGCTCTGGCCAATCTTTGGTAAAGGGGGCCCGATAGTCAACGTTGTCGAGGCGTAGCACGGTCGGGACCTTGGTAGCGGACTAGGTTCCGCTGAGAGCTTGGTACTGGCTAGGTGCTACGGCAGCAGCCAGCTGTTTTCTTCAAGGTCAACTACCTGGCACAAATGGTGGTTCACGCCTCAGAACCTGCCGGCTGAGGCGTCTCCTCAGTGTCAGAAGCAGGTGGGCTTGGAGGTGGAGTAGGTGCAATTAAAATGAGCTTTGGCATGTCTTTAGACAACTGCTGGGTTCGATTGCCTGTAGATGGGCTGGCTGCTCTCCCGACTTGAACTTCGACGCAGTCAGTAGCTCCATGCTCCAGCGTGCCGACCGGCGCCTCGCTGTTTGTTTTTATAGGCTCTTCTTGTCCAGCAGACGCTAACTCCTGACCGCCACTGGATACGCTACCGCTGGTATCGGCAGGTGGTGCCTCTGTCGGTGTAGCAGTCTTCGCGATATCACCAACGATCCAACCCGATCTGTCAGGAACTGTCAAATCCGCGCCATGCTCTTGGAGAAGTCTTACAATGGTCCAAGACCCTAATGATGCGGCGACATGATGCGGTTGTGCGCCGTCTCGATCGAAGACGTTGACTTTCGCTCCGTGTTGGAGCAGATCACGGACAATTTCGATCCGCTGCTGTTCAACAGCATAATGCAAAGCGGTTTTCCGTTCATTGAAGAACCGGCCGTTGACTTCGTAGCCACTTCTGATGAGTCTGGTGGCCGTTTCAAACAACAGGCGCTTCAGTGCCCTTGCGACTGCTGCCTTCTCCCTCTTGGCCCCGAATTCGAGAAGTAATTCCGCAGTAGTATTGTTATTATCCGAGTACGCACGGATCAGCGCCTTGTTCAGGTGCCTCTCGCCGATCCTATGGCTTAGCAGATATCTCACAACGTGGTCGAAGCCATTTCCTACCGCATGTAAGAGATCGTCATCGACAGCAATTGCCTCAAGCAGAGCAACAAGCCCCTCAACTTGGTGATTGACAATTGCTTCAGCTCGCGCAGACGCAATAGCGTACAGATCGCATTCTCCCTTGCCAGGACTATTGGATTCCTTCGAAAAGCCGCTTCTCACGCTGTTACCGCCTCCTCCTGCTCGAAAGTCGTCTTCCAACACCTTCAAAGCTGCAAAGGACAATGACCGAACGAGGCCTCGCGGACGGCCCGCCAGGAACATTTGCAGATGCTTGGGTCTCTTCATCTCGACAGTGTACCATAGTGGCGTAGAGGGCAGATATGCCATGGTAGTAACATCCTCCACGAGTAAAAGCTCGCGCACGAGATCGTCCATGTTGTTCTGTATGGCGAAGTAGAGGGGACTGATCGACAACCTCGCATGACCATTTGCAGGTGAGGTGATTGATAGAGCCTCAGTGTGCTTGGCGCAGATCCGATAGTATTTTGCGACTCTTCTATCATGTATCATGAAGGAGCGAATCTGCCGCGCTAGAGGATCGTCGAGTGCCAGACTGCCGGACGCTCCAACGTGCTCGTTCCAATGGTGAGTGGTGTACTCCTTGAGCGGATATGGGCCCGGTATGTCCTCGAAACTCATGCTGTCAGCATCCTTTGTTTGAATATGCTGGAGACCATCATCAGAGAGTCCTCCTTTCGTTTCTGACCCCGAATTGCAGGGCTGCTGCTGTGTATCTTCGCTTGCTGTAGTCAGAATGCCCACGGATCCCAAGGTCTTCAGTAGGTATGAAAGACAAGCTGACGCAATCGCCGCATTCGCATCCGCCTTGAGATATGACTTGTCGCCAGCCCCTGCTCTGTTCTCAAAGAACTCGCGCACTGTGAGATGCGAAAAGCGGAACGAGTCTTCGTCGACGGAGATGAAGACAGAACACACGTCCTGTATGTCAGAAGCAGTGTATTCGTAGCCGTCGGATTCCGGCCAGTGTGATACGATAGAAGCAAAGTTCGTTATGTCCAAAGGTTTAGCGGATTCAAGCAACCATTGGAAGGTAGCTTTAGCCAAGGCAAACGCGTGCTCGCCAGAGTCGCGGATTTCCTCATAGATAGCCCTATAGGAGGCTTCCAGGGTGACAGGAAGCGTGTGTAGACGAGCTTCGACATCCTTGGCAGTCTTAAGTTTGCTGAGTGTCTCAATCTGGAGATCGACCATGCGAAACATACCCTGCGCCCTCTGCCGCAGCGCAGCAGCCACACGCTTCCGCAGATCTTCATGCATTTCGCCTCTCAGCAGTCTGGCACGATTGAGACGCTGCTCGATGAACTCTTGTATATCATGAGCATTCTCGTCCATGTGTATGTAGACATTTGGCGTCCCACGAAGTCTCTGCACGATGTCGTAGTTCTCTCTGCTTGAGATGAAAACCTTGACTAGGCTTCCAGAATTGTTCACGAGCTCAGTCAAGGCATCCAGCAAGCATGGTCGATCCGCCTGGTCAACTTCATCGAGGGCATCAAGCACAATAGTCACCGACGGGTAATATGCCAACAATTCAAGAAGTACTGGCAAGCACTCATCCGCAGTCCACGCTTGATCGCCAAAGTCTTCCAAGCCTGCAATTGCATCTTTGTATTGCTTCACCACAGGCTCCAATATTGAGCGATGCTGAGGGGTAGATGCTAATTGACGGACCAGACTCGCAAGAATAGCATCGGCCTGCGCGCGGTAGGACTCCGTCGACTCGGACGAGCCGCGTGCGCAGTAGAAGTACGCCACTTGCTCTTGGGGCATTACGGTGTCTACAATCAGCGACGTGAGCTTCGTCTTACCAGATCCTGGAATTCCATGCAGCCATAGCACCGAGCTGGCGCTACTAGCGCGCCATTCAAGATAAGCGGTCTTACTCAGAAGCCACTGACCCGAGTCTTCCATCCGATCCTTACAGGCCGCTTTGTGATGCCGTGGGTAAGGCGCGCTGGAGACCGCGTGCAAGATCTTGTTGCGCTGAGCATTCTCAAGATCATCACGAATTTCGTTAATCTGCGTGTCGATTCTCTTAATAGGTCGATCTATTTCACGTAGAAGCTCAAGGAAGCGCGCATCTCTCTTTGCCGTCTCTGCGTCCACAACAGCACCCTTGTCTTGAAGCTCGTCAACGGCCTGAGCAAGCTTACGGCTCTTTTCGGCTTCTGCAATAGAGGCTAGCTGTCCTGTTTCCCGTTCCCTTTTGAAGATATCTTCCAAGCCCTGCTCCATCTTGTCCTTGAGACTCGAATTGGCCTTGAGGAATCTGGCATGCGCCTTGCTTTTGAGCAGTTTGAGTAATTCGCATAGATACCTGAGGATGCAGACATACGTCGCTATAATGGCTTCTTGAATCTGCTTGCCAATCTCGAGGCTGCCACTGAGGTAGAGCCGCTCTTGAATGGCACACCGAGTGATTATGTTAGCAATGACTTCGGTGTCATGCACAATCAAGCCAAGAAGCTCAATATCCGCGATTGTGGCCTGGAGGATGAAGCGCACAGCAGCCCACGGCAGTGCTGCATGGCCCGGGTCATACTGGACGGCCATGTCGCCCACCATAATGAAGCGGTTCACCCATACAGCCATTTTCTCGAAGACATCCCGCAGGACGATAGTTTTGCCTCGAAAAGAGAATTTCAGCTGCTTCTTCCGGGATTCAGCCTTCCTCTCCTCGACGATGCACAGTACGTCTTGGAGTACTCCAGCCGGATTGCCGCTCGCAAGGTCCAGTCGTTGGCGCTCATCATCGCTTAAGGCATCTAGTGCGTCTTTCCAGGTTTCTCTCTGACCGATATGCATTTTGCAAGCCCACAATCAGATGATACCCGATCGTACTCCAGCCTATAGCCCGAAGCAGGTATCTTCAATACCTGTACGCTGCGAACTTGTAACGCTGAAAGACATCTGACCATGATCGCCGTGTCCTTCATGAGACTAGGTCATGACGCCGCGTCCATTGGAGCGTATAAGTTAGATGGCGAGGCTGGCCTGCAGTTGATTTTCAGCTGGCGAAGCCACACCCCACTATGGCAGGTAGATGGCATGCAATAGGACGTACCTGCTAGCTACAAAAGTGCAAGATCGGTTATGCACACCGAATTTTGCCATACGAGCTGCTGTCCGGAGGATCTTGTATGCATTATTGGGTCGTGTTTTAAACTCTTTTTCGACGGATGCTAGTGACATGGTCGAAGTTCAAGGAATTTCCAGGACATGCAGTGCCGTACAAAACGACCGTCCGCTGCTGAGATGAAGCCAATTCCCCGTGCTTTGTGGCGAATCTGGCCAGATAGCCCTGTGCATCCGCCATCGCGGGCGCAAGATGCTGAATTCCAGCGAAAGATCGGGAACGCGCAGCGTGCTTGCAGGCGACTGAGCTGGTGCGATGCTACCTGATGTGGACTTTTGCACATAGACCAGAAGTGATTTTGACTTGCATAGGAAGTGCCATCGTCTCAGCTCCTCGGTTGTTGTGGAACTCACTGTGTTGATACTGATATGTACCCGGTGCACGGACCATAATCCGGCATTCACCTCGCTTTGCAGGACTCAGGTCCATCTAACAAACTGCACCATTGAAGTTGCATCTGCTTTTGAATGTCGCTCATTTGTGAAGAAGACAAGTCAGAGAGCTCCAGCGCGTCACAATGTTGTATACAGATTGCCTCTTCTCCGCTACGAGAGAGAAGATTTTGACGTCATGTCATGTAATATGCTGGGAAGTCCATTAATAATCACTTGCTGTATATCAATGGCGTGAGCAAGAACCTCAATCTCGGCAGCACCAGACCAACATTACACGATCTAATTCGATAGAACCAACAGCAGTGCTCAAAATGTCAACAGGGAAATCCGTCTTCATCGTCGGCCCAGGCTTCATTGGATGGAACGTCCTGGACCTCCTCGTCGCGGAAGGCTACAATGTAACAGGCTTCGTTCGCCGCCAGGAACATGCCGACCAAATTAAAGCTTCCGGTGCCGCAGTGGTCATGGGTGATCTAGGAGACAAGGCCAAGATCACCGAACGCTCTGCACAGGCAGACATTGTCTTTCACACTGCCACTGCAGACCATCTGCCTAGTGCCGAAGCCGTGCTGGATGGTGTCAAGCAGCGAGTTCAGAAAGGTCAATCAACGATTTACATCCACACATCCGGTACTTCTGTTCTGGACGATGGTGCTCAAGGCTCAAAGAAGTCGGATAAGGTCTACCATGACAATGTGAAGGCCGAGGTCGACAGTGTGCCCGATAATGCACCCCATAGAGAGATCGATCTGGCAATCACGAAGGCGCAGAAAGAATTGGGGGAGAAGGCGAAAATTGCCATCATGATCCCTCCTCTAATCTACGGCTGTAAGTCACCACTCGTGCCTTCTTTACCTAGATATGAGAGACTGACTACAACCAAGTCAACCCCAATCACAAACGCCTAACCATTCAGATCCCAACCCTGACTCGCTTTGCCATCAAGCATGGCTATGCCGCCCACGTCGGCACAGGTGCTCCAGTCGAGTCAAACATTCATGTCATGGACCTGGCTCGCGCATACATAGTGCTGCTCCACCACCTCGAGAAGTCCATACCAGCTCAGACCCTGGAGAACCCGTACTACTTCTGCGAATGCACTGGCGACAACGAGCCATCTTGGCACGAGGTTGCTTCGTTGATCGGACAGCAATTGCATGAGGCGGGCAAGATTAAGGACCCTAAGCCGAGAACGCTGCCGGAGGATTTGTATGGGGATGTGTTTGGCCCATTCACGGGTGCTGTCATTGGGCTCAACTCGAGGAGCAGGGCAGTGAGGTTGCGGGAGCTGGGATGGCAGCCGAAGGAGAAGGATTGGAAGAGGAGTTATGTTGAGGATGAGTTGCCTGAGATCCTGAAGGAAGAGACGGGTGGCTTCAGCGGCTATCAGGGGACCGTGGCAAGCTAAGTATGCACTCATGAGCTATGACTTCCCTGACCTGGGCCCATGAATTCGTCAACGCCCGTAATTCTCTTCAGAGACGTCTAATGAAACAGCGGCTATCGACCTCGCAGCTTCCACCGCTAGCCCATTCAGCCCACCACCGCACGTCTATAAGGCTCCCCAATCCTACTCAGATACGCCCCCAACATCACTCACCTCTCATCATCCCTCACCATAATGCCCGGCATATCCCACCCATACACCACATCTGAGACCGCCTTCAACTGCAGCTTAATCCACAGCCCCCTTCGCGAGAGACAGTGCACTACAGGCACAGTCTCATGAGCGAAGAAGCATGTTGGCGCAGCATTCAGAGCGAATATGTGGAGTCGATCATGTCGTCGCGCAAAGCTGCCAGCATTCCAGGAAGCGAGCACATGTTGGGTGAGGTAGTAGACGTAGTCGTAGGGGTGTGTAGGCTGGAACAGGAGAGGGTGTTTGAAGTCACGGAGGTCGTAGCGCACGATGGGGTTTTCGACGTACTTTTCGCGGCAGTCTGGGGATGGGAGGTGGTGGGGATCTGAGGTGTTGTTGTTGTTGGAACTCATGGCGGACTGGCGGCATGGTGGATCAGGGTTGAGCAGTGAGTGGTGTCATCCATCCTTCTACTTCTACATTCATGTTTGCTCAATTGACTGCAACAAAGGGCAAGAGTCACCTAGAACCACCTCGACATGCTCCCTCCACAGCCCCCCTTTGGTTCCTCGCCAGCTTACCGCCTGTCACCCAACTACAACCACCTCAAGCACCACCGACCCTACTTCGGCATCGTCCCTTATTTCACTCAGTATATAACAGCTCTTTCCACCTCACATGACATCAATGTAATCGCAATCCCAGGTTTGCATTGGTAGTTAAGTCAGTAAACACAGACGATCGCAAGATCCACGTCTGATAACAAGTTTCTGCACCCTTCGCAAGTGACATGTTAATATGTATGCGCTTGTTTGGAATTTCGGGTCTCTTTTTGCTATGGGTTCGATTGACCTTTTGGGAGGGCAGTATAACTGCAAGTAAGAGTGTCACGTGGGTTTTAGTGGATATGCTATGCCATCATGAGCTTTGCTGTTTTGCGGGAAAGGGGCTGTGTTCGCAAGCTGCGTCGTGGGTACGAGCTGTGCGTTTGAGTCGGAAGTGTTCGATGTGGCTACCTGATTGGAGAGTCCGTGACGGTGCTTATGAGGAGGCAAGCAAGCCATTGACTTGAGTACTGAGGTAGTGCGTGTGTCTAGACCAGACGCCCATGTGAGACTGATTGTTCAAAGCACCTGTCTAGTGTTGACCTTCATTCCGCCCCACCACGTCCAACTCAATCGTCGACCATGCTTCCCACGCGCATGCCGATGCGGAGTATGCCTCTCAGTAACGAACCTTATAAGGGTACGGTGGGTACTCCTTTGTTTTCTTGTCATCCTCCGAACCTTCCTCGTGCGGCCTACGCAGTGCGGAAATCGTCCTCGAAATCAAACTCGTATTCTTCCAACGCTTCCTCTACGTCTTTCTGTGAGTTTCTCTGCAGATGATCGATCTGGCCTTCGTAGCCCCAAACGTGCAGGAGACCCTTGTAGCCGCAAGGGAAGGCGCAGCTGCACTTGGGTGGACTGCGATGATGTGAGTTAGCCGTAGGACTATGCTTGCAGTAAGAATCACACTTACCAATTCTCAGGCAACAATGCCCTTACTGTCTCGGCTTCGATATCTTGCTCAACTTCTTGCCGACGCACTGCGCTCTTGATCTCGCGGAAGATGCCCAGCCACTTATTGCGTGTTACAGTCTTGACATATCCAGTCATGTTGATAGACGGGATTTGATTGATGTACTGATAGGCCAACAGCATGATCAAATCCACCATACCCTTCCTACAAGGATATTGGCGATTCTCGTATGGGTCATATACATCATTGAAGCGCCACGGGTGCTCATCATAAAACAACACGTCCATGGTCGAGTGAAACCACAGCTCCAGGTATCGTAGATTCGGCAGCTTGCTCAAGTACGCCGCAGGAGGTTCTCCTGGGAAACTGTACATGCCGGCATTGCCCCTATTTGGGAGTGTCTCGTTGTGAAAGAACTGCACGTACTTGGAATCCCAGAGATCCAGCATGATCCGAGTTAGGTTCGGCATGAAATGTGGGTACAGGTATTTGGGATTGCGGAAGTGCCACATAAAGTCCTCGGTGCCGCAGAACTGCTTGATGGTCTGTTCGCGTATGATGGGTTGTAGCCTGGCATTGATGTCTTTGCTGAGTCGACACAATGCAAGATCGGCTGGCTTCATCGTCAGATAGCACGTAGGGCGTTGGTGATTCTCATAATAATAGCACTGCTTTTGCCCCAAGTACCAATTTTGGGTGACAAGTCGCACCTCGCCAGCCATCTGGAGGAGAAGCATGTCCTGAAGCTCCGTTGACAGGCCATTGAAGTCGAAGATCTTCCCGCGTGCCTGCCACCATTGCCACTGCAACTGATAGCTCTCCTCGCTACTCATCCGTCTCATCGATGGCGCAGGCAACGCCGCAAGATACGACTCCAAAGTCTGCGCACCATTGCTGCATTTCACCATCAACACCAGCCTCCCCTTAGCATCCGGCGCAAAGAACATCGACACCTTCATCCTCAACCAAGGCGGGTCCTCGTATCCAGCGCGGCTGATCTCGAAATGGCGTATAGCAACATTACTGCTGGTCGAGCTGGGTGTTGCAACTATCACGAGATCCGGTGCCAGATATCTCGCAAAAGTGGAGTGCTTGTGTGTCTGCAATGCCTTGCGTGCGGCATGTAGGAAGGGTCTGTCGGTTGCATTGGCCGTAGACATGATTGCAGTGGTTGGAGTGAGAGGGTGTGTCTCGCGATATATCCCGAAGATGGATTACCTGGTCGGTACAGTTGGTTTGTTGCGAGGTCGGCCGCTGTAGGCGACCTAATGTAGAGGTGCAGACAGAGTCGTAGGGCTGGATTAGCACTGTGTACGAAGTTGGTTCCGTTGAGATGTTGGCTGCGGGCAATCGTATATGGAGGTACAGGCAGAATCGTAGAGCGGATTACAAAGCGGATTCGACGGTGACTGTGTTGTTGTGGTAGAGCCAGCTCGATGTCATTGAACAAGCGTCCGAAGAAAGTGTTGTCTGCATAACAAGGAGTGAAAGCAGGCCCGTGCCGCTCAAGGACAGTCAAGGGCGCGCTAGGAAACCTTCCACATCTTCATGTGACTCTCGAGGAAGTTCGTGGATGGTCGACTCTGCCACATTGTTGCCTCTTATTTCACACACCGGTGAAGCAGATGCAGGTCACACGCATTGCTTGGCTTCAATCGACAACCAGCGAGTATCCAGCCTGCAAGTCGTTCTCCTTGCCTCACAAGCAGTGAAAATTGATGGATCGGATGGCTTAGGTTTCTAGGCCTTGGAATCCAGACCCATCCACTCAATGATCGATGGATCGAGGCCTCTAATCCGGGCAAGTCGAATATATCCACAGAGGTATCAACCAACGTCCTCTCTCCCGACAGCGCCAGCATCACGAGGCTAAAATGCTCGTCACCGCTGTCCAAAGATCTGCCAAGACCGTCTCTCGACTGAAACTCATTCCAACCACCACCTAGAAACATGAACCCACCGAAGTCTAAATCTAGACCTTTTCTCCAATTCATATCCACCAATTCATATGTATCAGACATCCACTGCCTCCCATCCATAACTCTCACAGCTCACTAAGGGGGATCGGTGAACCTCAAGGATTGATTTGACTCCGTATGTATCGACCATCATGGCTTTCCAAGATGATGCAATTTCGCATACGTCGGTCTGAATGGACGTTAAGTATGTGCCTTTCTGCGCTCCTAGCTGTGAACACTGGACCGCTTAGCACTAGCATCTGCACGTCGCCACCAGCCTAGACAGCCGGTCACGAAAATCGAGGCCAAGATGATCGACGGTCGAGTCCTTTGTCCTGCCTGGCTCATCATTCTGCGTTCATCCCTTCACGCCGTCGTTCTCGCTACTCAACGTGGAAGCAATCTCGCCCGTGAAGTCTGCCGCCTACCTCAGATCACTCATCAAATGCACCGAACATCCCCCAAAGTATCAACAAACCCCCCGCATCCCCTCCACGCAACCCACACCCTCCCCATCCCCCCGCACACCCCCGCCACTCTGACCCCCCTATCTCCAGCCCCACCACCCACCCCTCCCGATCCCATCCCACCCGATCTAATCATCCCACCCCTCTCGCTCCTGCCTCACCGCCTCATCATCCTCATCAAAACAATACCTCTCATACGCCCTCTTCCAAGCCTCCGGACGGGGCTTCGGAGCAAACGGGCGATCTCTAGGCGCCATGGCCCACTCGTGCAAGGATCGCAGCTCGGAGTCGCCGCACGGTTTGGGGCAATTGCATATAGGAGGGCTGTGTGCGGCGGGAAAATTTTGGTCAGTAAAGGAAAAGAAATTTTGGAGGGGCGAGAACTTACAAGTAGAACTCAGTGCGAGGTAAGTTGCGCACGGCTTCTTTCTCCTCCTCAATCTGCTGAAGTGCTGCGGTGCGCTCCGAGCTGTTACTGCCAATGATGCCTTCCCACTTCTTCCTGATGTTCGTCTTGATGTAGCCCGTCAGTCCGACCAGAGGGATATGCATGAGGTCTGGCGCCGCCCACAGCAAGATCCACTCGTGCAGCACCTTCGTGCACGGCAATCGGCGCCACTTGACCCAAGGATACATCTGCTTCATCTCGCTGTCCTGCTGAGCGTACCACGGACTGTAATTCGGATGGGCAGCAGATTGGAAGTGGATCTCTAGGGACCTAAGGTTTGGAAGAGCGCGGAGAGCAGGTCCGGCGACGGAGGCATGCTCGGTATGGATTGGCGGGACCGGGCAGCCGAAGAGCTGGATGAGGATTTCGTTGTTGTAGGCGAGCTGGATACGTCGCACGAAGCCGAGGTGTTTTGCCCCTGCAAATTGGGGTATGGACGCGATGTGCGTGTCGGACAGCAGGTCTGTGGACATGAACCAGGTGCATGCTGTGCTATCGGTGCCGTATCGTTTGGTGGTGTCTGCCCAAAGAACTTCCAGTGCAGTTGCCCGAGTTGCCTTGTTCAGGGACAGGAGGGCAAGGTTGACGGGTCGCAGTCTCGGCAGACTGGTCTTGTTGTAGAAATGTCTGTCATCTGGCTTTGGTGAGCCGCTCGTGAGACAAATGCTGTTTTGCCCGTCGTCGTCCTCCGCTCTACGATGAATGGGCTGGATGTACTCGCCAATCGCAGAAAGGAAGATCTTCTTCTGCAGCTCTTTCGGGAGCTCCAGGAAGTTGAAGAACTTGCCGTTATCCAACCACGAGTAGAATTGCGCGTCCCATGCCGCCTGCCTGTAACCCGGCATGGTCGGGTCGGGTAGACCTTGTAGGAAGCTCTCCAGAGTGATCCACCGATCATCGTCCCTGACCATGACCGTGGACTTGGCCCAACCATGTTCGATATCACACACCATCTTCAGCTGTAGCTTGATAAAGAGGCCATGCCGTACCAGGCAGTGTACGACCGGGACCGTTCCATACGGCTCGATGCATAGCGTCGGAGCCACGTTCAGTGCCTCGATAAGGAGCGGATCATGTTCGTGATGGAGAGACTTGGTGTTGTACTGCTGTAGGTGTTGTTGTGTTTCCCAATACACCGTGTCCAAGGGATTCGGGACTTGGAATTTGAGTGGCCGCTTGAAGTCCTTGCGACTCTCACGGGTGATAGGGTTCTCGACATCTCTCTCACGGTTCCCGCGCGGTGGGCGCATCTTGCCTGTCTTCTCATCGTACTCCATGCCTGTCATCCTGTCGTACTCCATGTTGCAGACCGTACAGTGGCAGGCTGTTATATAGTTGATCGTAGGAGTAGTGTTGTTCAGGAGGAGTATCTCCCTCAAAAATGGAGGCTGTGTTCGTGCTCAACTTCCACCGCCACTTAAACTCCAGAAGCAAGAAAGTAGTAGTCCAGCTAAACAACTCGAAGCGCTTCTCAATATCAATTTCGGTGACAAGAAAGTCGCAGAAAGAAGTTGTTCTTCGAAACTCGAACCAAGAATCTCGAAAGCCAAGGCCCGTGCACGCTAACGACCTGGCGTGAATCAGCCCCGCCTGCATGTGACAGCGACACGGACTTCTCCTACCCGCGCATTCACGCAGTTATTCCATAGCAAGCTGCGAACAAGCATGAGGAGCTATGCTGCTGGCTCCTCCGCACCACTGCGTCGCAATATTCGTCTTGTGCGCAAGGCACACATGATGACATATGAACGGGCTCATGGCTAGACACGAGGAACTTGGTCAACACAATCGTCCTTCACAGACTCAACTCCAGCGTGATAGTCATCTTGCATGTTCGCTCTGGTCTCCGCAAGGGTTCGGTAATTCTATCCTCTCGTCATGAGCAAATGATGCGAGCTTCAGCTCCCCTTGAGCGTCTTTACACCCTCTGCTTCCGCTCCCAGAATGCCATACAGCCTCACCACCTTCAACACATCCTCGCTTCTTCCCTCACTCTTCGCCTGCCTCAACGCAGCAGCCAAATCCAAAAGCAACGTCTTCCTCACGGCCTCAATCCTCGACCTCCTCCCCTGCAAAAACGGATGACTCGCCGCCAGCCTCTCGATTAGCCGCAGGAGCAACACAAATTGCTGCGTGTGCCTCTCCAACCTTCTAATCTGCCTCACTGAAAGCGAACTGCTCTCCACAGACTCATTCTCTTCTTCATCAAAATCCTCATCATCTTCATCCTCTATGCCCTCCTCCCCCTCTACAACACCCAAGCCCTGCTCCAACTCTCCCAACCTCTCTTCCACCTCCAACAGCCCTCGGCCAACCGCTACATCCCTACTCAGTCCCTTTCTCTCCCTGACTAGCTCCCCCACCTCCAGCTGCCGTTCTAGGACTTTACTCCTAACCCCTTCAACCTCCCTCCGGAATCCCAGCACGCCGACCCTGACACCCTCGACCCTCTCCTCACCGCCCTTCAAGTCCCCACCCAGACTCAGAAACTCCTCATAGTTCCCATTCACCAGATCCAATAACTCGCGATTCAGCAATTGGCTTCTTTGCCTTAGATCACTGCGTAAGTCTTCAAGAGTTTGGTGGCGATTGCGCAGGGAGGAGAGATAAGTTTGAGGATCGAAGTCTGGCGCAAGGAAGTCGTTGCGGGGGAGCTCGGTCGGGAAAGGGAGGTCGCCGTCGTCGTCGTCGGAGATGCTTTCCGAGATGGGAGAGTGAGTGGGAGATGCGAAGTAAGTTTGGGACCGGGAGTCCTTGGCAGCCGGGGTGGAGGAGGCGGTGGTGCTGGTTGACGGGAGGTAGAATTTTGACATCGTCGCTGATAGGTAGTATGGTAATGGTAAGGTTGATGTTGAAGACAGATGTCGGCGCGAGTCAGGTAGAGTAGAGTACGTGGAGTGGTTGAGTCAAGCAGATCTGCAGTGACGCAAGAAGTACTCGATTCCCGAGGCCGGCGAACTGCTGCCCGCTCTAATGCATATCGCATTGCCGCGTGAACGGAGTTAAGGTGATTGTAGACAGCATTGTGATTACTCAGGTTGGTAATAGTATCTTTCATCATTATCATCTTGTCTACACTGTGCAGAGTATAAACATAGACGCTTCTTCACCAACCCACTCCAATGACCGCATAGACACCGCACCACCCCCAGCCACTACCCACGAATATCTACCTTAGAAATGCCACAACCCGCCAACCCCCTCCCCGCCGACGACCACGACTCGATGCTCTCCCGCAAATTCGGCAAAGAAGTCGCCAACTACTTCTCCGGCTCGCCCCTCAACCGCCTCGGCTTCCTGCGCGGCGACCACAAATTCCTCTCCCAAGCCCTCCACCACCCCTCCACCTCCTTCCTCCTCTGCAACGAGCTCCAACCTCTCGTCAAGGAAGGCGCATCCGACCGTCTCGCCTTCGTCAAGTACGAAGATGTGAAACCCGTAATCGGAGAGGATCCGTATAGTAGTAGTGAGGAGGAGGTGCTGGCGCAGTATGATAGCGACAAGTATGTGCCGCAGATAATCTTTTTGGGGATCGATGAGAAGGATAAGGAGGGGTTGGGGTATCAGGGGAAGAATTTCTATCGGGGCGCGCCGTATTTCGCTGTGGATGTGACGCCTAAACTCTCCATCAAAGATGCTGCAGAGTCGCTGATCGAGAAGCTGAAAGGCAGAGGGTTGAGCTTCGCAAAGGGTAGGGTAATGGATATCCACGCCAGCGACGGTAAGTCCACTGACACCCTCTCTCCCCAGAACCCATGACTTCACCCTCCTCCCTGGCACGATCAGGCAAAAATCAATCCGTACTAACACCCCCCTCAGCCGCCATCTACGCCGAAGCCCGCCAACTCCTCGACTGGAACCTCCGCAACCCCTTCTGCGCCGCCTGCGGCCAACCCACCCTCTCCGTCAACGCCGGCTTCAAACGCACCTGTCCCCCAAAAGACCTGGCCCGCCTAAAAATCGGCACCGCACAAAAAGGCGCCCCGGCACCTTCCCCCGCCCCAGACCGCCCGGACTGCGTCACGCGAAAAGGGATATCCAACCTCTGTTTCCCCCGCACAGACCCCACCGTCATCATGGCCGTCGTCAATCACGCCGGCGACAGGATCCTTCTCGGCCGTCAAAAGCGCTGGCCACCGTACTGGTACTCCACGCTCGCTGGCTTTGCGGAGCCCGCTGAGAGCATCGAAGAAGCTGTGCGGAGGGAAGTCTACGAAGAAGCGGGCGTGCATGTCGGGCGCGTGGTGATTCATTCGACGCAGCCGTGGCCGTATCCCGCGAATCTGATGATTGGCGCTATTGGACAGACGATTCCGACGAAGGAGGGCGAGACGATTGATTTGGGGAATGATCCGGAGTTGGACGATGCGAAGTGGTTTTCTTTTGACGAGGTGCGGGAGGCGCTGAGGGTGGGGACGAGTGGGTTGGGAGACCCGGCGGGACCGGAGTATAAGGAGGGGGGTTTGAGGTTGCCACCGAGTACGGCGATTGCGAATCAGCTTATGACGAGTGTGGTTAATGGGTTTGTGAGTGCGAATGTGAAGTTATAGTCAGGCATTAGGTGTTACGGTGGGCATGAGGAAGTAAATGCGTGGGGCAGTAGACGACGAGGGATGGTGGACATGTACAGATTCCAGAAACAAATGCTTCACTTAACAAGCCCTACCATAGATGTACATGAACCAATTGAAAAAGACTCTCCCACTGCTTCTTCCTGAACTCCCATACCGCGCCGTTGCAATCGCATGGAGCATACGCGGCTATACCGGACTTAAAGTTCGAGTCTTGACCGTTTTCGACCGCTCCATTGGTCCGCCCTAGTGTGTTCATTGACATTCTGGCCCACCAGCCACCGCTACCTTTGTGTTAACCATACTCCTTTATCGTTCACGAATATTTCCAGACCCCAGTCTATCAGGTCCCAGGACTTAGAGAGGAAGTTCGCAGTGTTGGAGAGTTATCCAAAGGAGGAAGTAACTGTGCCACGACCCGGCACAATGTCGGGATTCTCTCGCTTCATAGGTACTTCTCACACCACACCACCCATCTCACACCACCCGCCCCAGCTTTTCCCTTCTAACATCAAGCAGACGCGATTCTAACATCCAAATACAACAAGCCCTTTCCCGTCACTCTAATCCCGTCGGCTATAGGGTACTACCTAGGTCTCAAGCAGGGAGAGCGGCAGGTGCAGGTGCTTAATGAGATTCGGGCGTTGGGGGAGGGGGATGTGAAGAAGGTGGTGGAGATTGCTGATCATCCGAGATGATAAAGCGCAGTGGAGCGTGGGTAAGTTGTGTCCAGAGTTGATGGATTGAATGGAGGTGCTGATGATGTTGTAGGGGCGGCGGTGAGGATTTTTGGGTGCGTTGTCTTGAGGGATGGAGTGGGGCCGGTGATGGGTATGGGACGACATGCACTCTGCTTTCGGTAGGATAGGGGCGGAACTCGTCAGCTAAGTTCAGTGTCGAGCACAGAATACTGACTATGGATGCGTCGTCGACATGTCATGCTGACTTAACGAAGCATAAAGCTGGTTTGCTCTATGGCTTGCTCTGACAATCCCTTCTTTCTCCTTGCTATCGGCCTTCGCATAAAGGCTTTCGCGGTTCAAAATCTCCTTGCTTTCCCTTCTCGGACTAAATCTACTATACTACTTACGCAGCACAGTATATATGGAACATCTTATGCTTGAAGCTCAATCGAGTCTAAAACGTCCACACGCCCATGTTCCTAAGACAACGGCCTCGCAGAAACGGCTCCTCGACTACTATACTCCGCCATCCTTCAGCAGCGACCATTCTTCGCTTTCATTACCGGCATTCCATCATGTCTATCTCCTCAGCCAATACAGTCCGCTGTGCTAAGGACAAGTAGCTTACCAACATCGACAGTAAGCTACTTACCTAGACCAAGGCCGCCTAGTATCAGAAGACAATAGCAGGCCTTAATTATGTTATAGCTTAAGTTGAGGAACAGCTTACTATTGTCGCTCTTCTCGCGGCTAAGACCTGTAAGCATAAGTTCAGTCTAATGGACTTGCCTGGCGAAATCCGCTAACTCATCTTTAAATTCACATTTAGCGATGAGTCACGCAGCGTTATGGTCTATCCTAAGAACACGCCAACGAAACGGAACCTCAGACGTCCGCTACCATTTCCTGCTTGTAAGAGTATGCAATACACAACTCCATGATGTAGCTCCTAGGGACGCATCTGAGAAGGACAAGGCTCACCGACGATAGAAGCCAGCTCAATGCGCTAGCCTTAGTATTCACTAGCTGGGAACGACTTGCGATTGTCAGCTTGAAAGCCGGCATGTGGAAAATTACTGGCATTCAAAAGGCTGGCGCATTCATGAATCGGTCCTGGACGAGAAACACAGCGGAAGCTGTAGCGCTTAAGCTGTTTTGGAAGATGTTCAATCACAGGCTCTTGAGTTTCTTTTCTTGCAACCTGCAACGAGAAATTGTCGACCAGCATTTTTCGAGCAGCGACTTTTAAGCGGCGACAGTCAAGCAGCAATCTCCAAGCAGTGAACACCAGTCGACCATTCTCAAGCAATCATTTCCAAGCCGCGACTCTATCGGGCCTCACCGACGTCAAAAACCCTCAAACACTGGCTCCAATTTA